>QXEO01000534.1:2084422-3284422 GCA_007115705.1 Dactylis glomerata
GAGATTGGCGCTTGTGAACTTGAAGATATTGATGTGGTTGTTCAGCTTGCTAACAGAGAGACTGTTTGGCCTCTTGGTATTGTTCGAGATGTGGAAGTTCTTTGCGGTAAGACTAAATACCCCACTGATTTTCTAGTACTTGGTAAAGAGGCTAGTAAAACTTGTCCCATTATTTTTGGTAGACCCTTTTTGAATACTTGTGGCGCTGTGATAGACTGTAAGAAGGAGAAAATTTTCACTAAGTTTAATGGAGAGTCTTATGAGTTTAATTTTTCTAAGTTTGCTAAGACTTCTTATGTAAATGAAATGCCTAATGAAAATTTTCGTGTTGAGCAGCTTGCTTCTATTGCTCTTGCTCCTAATAATGCTTTGCAGCAATTCATGGAAGATCACGAAAGTGATGTTTTCATTAAGGAAAGAGAAGAGATTGACGACATTTTCCTTCGTTAACAACCGCCGATTAAGCATAATGTACATGTGGAGGATCTTGGTACCACTTTGCCACCTAAGGAAGATCCTGTTTTTGAATTAAAGCCTTTGCCTGATAATCTTAAATATGCTTATATAGATGATAAGAAAATATATCCTGTTATTATTAGTTCTAAACTTTCAGGAAAGGAAGAAGAAAGATTATTGGAGATATTGAGGAAACACCGAGGAGCTATGGGATATACTCTTGATGATTTAAAAGGAATTTGCCCCCACTTTATATCAGCATGCTATTAATATGGAGAAAGACGCGAAGCCAGTTGTGGAGCATCAACGCTGCTTAATTCCCAAGATGAAGGATGTGGTAAGAAATGAGGTATTAAAGCTCCTTGATGCTGGTATTATTTATCCTATTGCTGATAGTAGATGGGTTAGTCTTGTTCATTGTGTTCCTAAGAAAGGAGGTATGACTATTGTGCCTAATGAGAATAACGAGCTTATTCCTCAAAGGGTAGTAGTTGGTTATAGGATGTGCATTGATTATAGGAAGGTAAACAAAGTTACTAAGAAAGATCATTATCCTTTACCGTTTATAGATCAGATGTTAGAAAGGTTATCTAAGAAAACTCATTTTTGTTTCCTTGATGGTTATTCTGGCTTTTCTCAAATTGCTGTTAAAAAGGAAGATCAAGAGAAAACCACTTTTACTTGTCCTTATGGAACTTATGCTTATAGACGTATGCCGTTTGGTTTATGCAATGCTCCTGCTACTTTTCAATGTGCATGTCTGCTATTTTTCATGGTTTCTGTGAGGAAATTGTGGAGGTCTTCATGGACGATTTTTTCGTCTATGGAACTTCTTTTGATAACTGTTTGCACAACCTTGATAAAGTTTTGCAGAGGTGCGAAGAAACTAACCTTGTTCTCAATTGGGAGAAATGCCACTTTATGGTGAATGAAGGAATTATCCTTGGACATAAAATTTCTGAAAGAGGTATTGATGTTGACAGAGCAAAAGTGGAAGCAATTGAGAAAATGCCCTGTCCCAGAGATCTTAAAGGTATTCGTAGTGTTCTTGGTCATGCTGGTTTCTATAGGAGGTTTATTAAAGATTTCTCTAAGATTTCGAAGCCTCTTACTAATCTTCTTCAAAAAGATGTACCATTTGTCTTTGATGATGATTGTAAGGAAGCTTTTGAAACTCTTAAGAAGGCTTTAACTACTGCTCCTATTGTTCAACTGCCTGATTGGAATTTACCTTTTGAAATTATGTGTGATGCTAGTGATTTTGCTGTTGGTGCTGTTCTTGGACAGCGCGTAGATAATAAGTTGAATGTTATTCATTATGCTAGTAAGACTCTTGATGCTGCTCAGAAAAATTATGCCACCACTGAGAAAGAGTTTCTTGCTGTTGTTTTTGCATGTGATAAGTTCAGATCTTACATTGTTGATTCTAAAATTACTATTCATACTGATCACGCTGCTATTAGATATCTTATGACTAAAAAGGATGCTAAGCCTAGGCTTATTAGATGGGTGTTGCTTTTACAAGAATTTGATTTGCATATCGTAGATAGGAAAGGTGCTGAAAATCCTGTGGCTGACAACTTGTCTAGATTGGAAAACATTTCTTTTGATCCTATTCCTGTTAATGATAGTTTTCCAAATGAACAGTTAGCTGTTGTAAATGTAACTTCGCGAGACCTTCCTTGGTATGCTGATTATGCTAACTTTATTCTTTCCAAGTATTTGCCTCCAACTTTTACAGCTCAGCAAAGAAGAAAATTCTTCTATGATTTGAGGAATTACTTTTGGGATGACCCACATTTATATAAAGAAGGAGTTGATGGTATTATGCGAAGATGTGCACTGGAATATGAGCAACAAGAGATATTAAGAAAATGCCATGGCAGTGCTTATGGGGGGCATCATGCTGGAGATAGAACCGCACAGAAGGTTCTACAATCAGGTTTCTATTGGCCAACCCTCTTTAAAGATGCTAGAAGGTATGTTTTATCTTGTGATGAATGTCAAAGAGTTGGTAATATTTCTAGACGCAATGAAATGCCTATAAATTACACTCTTGTTATTGAACCATTTGATTGTTGGGGATTTGACTTTATGGGTCCTTTTCCTCCTTCAAAAGGCTATACCCACATACTTGTTGTTGTTGATTATGTTACTAAATGGGTAGAAGCCATACCTACAAAGAGTGCCGATGGTGAGACCTTGTTAAAAATGCTTAAAGATGTTATTTTTCCTAGGTTTGGTGTGCCTAGATATCTTATGACTGATGGAGGTTCTCATTTTATTCATGGCAGTTTTAGAAAAACTCTTGCTAAATATGATGTTAATCACAGAATTGCTTCTGCTTATCATCCCCAAACTAGTGGGCAGGTAGAGCTTTCAAATGGAGAGATCAAGTCTATTTTGCAGAAGACTGTCAATAGATCTAGGAAAAACTGGGCTAGTAAGTTAAACGATGCTTTATGGGCTTATAGAACTGCTTATAAGAACCCCATGGGAATGTCTCCTTATAAGATGGTTTATGGGAAAGCGTGTCACTTGCCCTTAGAATTAGAACACAAAGCTTTTTGGGCGGTGAAAGAGCTTAATAGAGATTTTAAACTAGCCGGTAAGAAAAGGTTGTTACATTTGAGTTCTCTAGATGAGTGGAGAAACGAAGCGTATGAGAATGCCAGACTTTTCAAAGAAAAAGTCAAGCAATGGCATGATAAGAGAATTCTTAAAAGAGAGTTTTATGTTGGTGAGAAAGTTCTATTGTATAGGTCTCGTCTCAGATTTTTTGCAGGGAAATTACTATCTAAATGGGAAGGACCATATGTTATTGTGGAAGTATACCGCTCAGGTGCAATAAAGATTGCTTCTTTGAAAGATGACACTACACAAGTGGTGAATGGGCAAAGACTCAAACATTATATTACTGGAGATTCTTATAATGAAGATGTTGATGTAATTGAAACAGTTTCTCCAGAAGAATTCATCCAAGACAAATTGCAGGTACCTGCAGAGTTCGTTTTCGAATAGGTAACAGTTCTAGTCAGAGAAGTTTCGTGTTGGACTCTTCCTTTAATATTTTTGCTGTTTTTACTAAATATGAAAAATCACGAGACGAAAATGGGCAGGAAAAGGAGTCCGTGTGCTCCTCACACACAGGGGGCGCGAGCCCACCTCTGGCCGCGCTGCCCTGGTGTGAGAGCACCCCGGAGCTCGTTTCCGTCCCGGTTTCCTCCTGTGATTTCCCCTCGATGTATAATTTTCGCCTATTTAACCCCCTGGAGTACCCGAGGTCTGTATATCGTTTTCTCGTCGTGTTTTGTTTCGAGCTGTTTCTGTCAGGAATTGATCTTAGTTTTGAGAGCACCATGGCTTCCTCGAGCGGTGACAAGGAGAAGGCACCTCCGGAAGATGACCACCAAGACCTTCAGCCAAAGGAAGATGCTGAAAGTGAAGACGAGGAAGAAGATCAAAGTTCACGCCTGAGCACCATGATTGCAAGCATTGGGGTGGTGATAAGTCATGACAAGTTCAAGAAGAGTGCACGTATAAGAACCGGAGGGGGTGTGCCGCGTCACACCCTGGCTCCACGGACATCTCCGTCAGGCAACAATCCTTTCCATACTCTAATACATGAACATCAGTTTCAAAAGGTGCCTAGATCATGATTGCCCTCTGGTTGGGATATAGATCGATCTAACAGTGCAGGGAAAGAAAGTTCCAAGAGTGAAGAAGGATGGGGAAATAACTCCAAGAACTGGGATTCTTTGGCTGATAGGTTCATGAATCGTATTGAGCATAATTCAGAGATGATTCGTACCCTCAGTCACAAGATCGACGACTTGAAAGATTTGATTGAGAAGCTCATTAAAGACTCACCGCCACCACCAAAGGAGTAACTCGTCATCGGTATAGGCATCCCCTTGGCTTGTTCCAAGCTTGGGGGAGTGTCGCGGTATCACATCATCACCCTTTTACTCATTTACTTTTTAAGTAGAGTCATATCATGAATAGAGAAGTTATCTTATAGAATATTTTGCAATTTGGAAGTATCCTCCTTAGTTGGTTACCTTTGTATCCCTTGGTGTGAGTTGCGGTAATGAAATATTAATGAGAAGTTCTATCGTTTACTTTCCGCACACTTTATTTTAGTTTGCAATGTTTCTTATATGACTAGTCTTGTTGATTAGTATTGGTATCACTTAGGGAGCATGAATAAATTTAGTTGGTTTTGGCAAACCTAGCTTGGTCAGTAGCAACATTACCTTGAGGTTTGAGTAGAAAAGAATAAAGAAGTGTTTGTAGCTACATCACTTCAGTTTACCCTTCATGTTTGGCTTATAAGCAATGTTATTCTCAAAGTCAAAATCGTTGTACCTTCAAGGAAGTTTGCATGATTGTTCCTATTATATGTATGTTTGTTTGTTTCATGCAGCTCTTATGCTTGCTACCCAGCCTTGCTAGCCAAAGACTTGTACTGAGAGGGAATACTTCTCGTGCATCCAAATCCCAAAAGCCAAGTCACTTCCAAAGAGTCCACTATAAATTCCTATGCATGGTATTTCAAGCCATTCCAAGTAAATTTTCATGTGCTACCTTTCAAAAACCTTCAAACACTTCTCATTTTGTGCCACTATTTTTAGCTCATGGGGACGTAGTGGATGGGTTTGTTATCTTCCATACTAAATTAAGTACCCCTCGACTAGGCAGCTTCATCTGCTCGTCACTAATTTTGCAAGGGAGCTGGTCAGACCATTATAATCTCAAAAAGAAAAGAAAGAAAAGAGCACTCCTCCATGGTATGTGAAAGTTGGTTGGCACCCGATGGAATCGGTTAGCCATGGTTTGAGAAAGGAAAAGGTGGGGAGGAGTGCAAAGCTATAAAAGAGCACCAATGTGCCAATTAATCAAACATCTCGGAACCGCTCTCACTTGTTTAGTATGGAAGATATCAAGAACTCCGTTGCTAGTCGTTGACAAAAGAAACCACCTCTCAAAATAATTTTTTACCTCTGTTTTGCAAATGAAAAGCTCTAGCACATGTTTAATCCCTGCTTCCCTCTGCGAAGGGCATGTCTTTTACTTTTATGTTGAGTCAACCTATTCCCCTCTACCTCAAGCAAGCATTTGAGTTGTTATGTTTCACGCATTCATATGTTGATCCGTTTAATCATGTTTACTATCTTCTTTGTTTTGTACAATGCTTTTGTCTGAAGGAATATATCTTTGAAGCTTTCTATGAATGCAAAAAGTTTGTTTTGTTGAGCATATGGTTTTTGCTATATTAGGTCTATTTTAAAAAGGCTCCATTCAAAGGCTAGTATAGTTTGTTCATCGTTCTCTGACCAAGAACTAAGCTTTGCTATCACCAATTATAGTTTACCTTGTGCATCTTTATATGCGATCCCCTTTACTTATTGCAAGTCTATATTATATAAAGGGAAGTTGCTGTCTAGTATAACTTGTGCCTTTGGTGAATGTGATGCTTCTTGTCCGTATTTTGATTATCGACACTTCACCCCATAAACCTGTGGTCATATTTACCGAGTTCAGTTTTCGCTTGGGGACAAGCGAGGTCTAAGCTTGGGGGGGGGGTTGATACGTCCATTTTGCATCACTATTGTGTATCATAATTTGCTGTTATTCATTGATATATTTCATATTTAGAGATGATACTTATGTTGTTTCCTCTATTTTTACATGTTTGACGATCATTGGAGGATTTGCTGCCGGAGTCAGGATTCTGCTGGAAAAGGACCGTCAAGACACCATATTTCGGAAGATCGGGAAAATTCCAGAAAAATACCAGAAAATTATATTTTACCAAAAAACTCCGGAAGCCAGAAGGAGGAGTTGAGAGGGGCCAGAGGGCAGCCTCACACATAGGGGGCGCGGCCTGGCCCCTGGCCGCGCCGGCCCTGTGTGAGGGCGCCCTGGCCCACTCCAGGTCTCGCCCCTTTGCTTACTTCATCGTCCCCGAAAACCTAAGTCAAGGGGGGGGGGCTCAGAGATAGACATAGCCGCCTCTGCGGGGTGGAAAACACCAGAGAGAGAAAAGCTCTCCGGCAGGCAGAAATCTGCCGGGGAAATTCCTTCCCGGAGAGGGGAGATCGTCGCCATCGTCATCACCATCGCACCGGACTTCATCGGGATCATCATCATCATCTCCATCACCAGCTCCTTCATCTCCACCATCACCACGCCATATCGCTGTAACATCTCGAGTTGGATCTTGTTATATTCTTAGGGGAAACTTTCCCGGTGTTGATTACTCTTGTAGTTGATGCTATTGAGTGGAACCGTTGAATTAAGGTTTATGTTCAGATTGTTATTTACCATTATTTCACCTCTGATCATGATCCATATGATGTCTTGTGAGTAGTTCGTTTAGTTCTTGAGGACATGGGAGAAGTCAAGATGTTAGTAGTGAATTATTGTTGAGACATCTTTAATGGTTTGATATTGTTGTGGTGCTATTTCACTAGTGGTGTCATGTGAATGTCGACTACATGATACTTCACCATTTATGGGCCTAGTGAGATGCATTGTGTATTTGGCTACCAATTGTGGGGTTGCTGGAGTGACAGAAACCTAAACCTCCGTTGGGAAACCATTGCACCAGGGAGCGTAGGATCTTAGAGTTTAAGGCTGTTGTTAGATTTATCTTAATTACTTTTTTGTATTTGCGGATGCTTGCAAGGGGTATAATCACAAGTGTGTATTTATCCTAGTAAGGGTAGTGCGCTAGCACAGGTTCACCCCCATAACACTTATCAAACCAATAAAGACTATTTAGCGGTATGAAGCGAAAGCTCTTGACAGAAACTCCCGTGTGTCCTCGAGAACGTTTGGTTATTATAAGTTACACAACTGGCTTGTCCTTTGCTAAAGAAAGGATTGAGCCACTTGCTGCAATTGTTACTACTGTCTTTTATTTACTCGCACTTTACTTATTTGCATTACCAAATACCCCTGAAAACCCGTTTGCTAGTATTTACAGTGAAACTTTGATCAAAACCACTAGTCAACACCTTCTGCTCCTCGTTGGGTTCGACACTCTTATTTATCGAAAGTACTACGATACACCCCCTATACTTGTGGGTCATCAGTGAGTTTATTGCAAGGTTGACTTGTCGAGTTATGCTTTTCTCCTCTTTGTTTGACTTGGGCACTGGCTGTATCATTGTTGTAATGTGCCCCTTAGATGGAACATATCCTTCATCGTCGTCGCGTCCCTGGTTTGATTGGTCTTGGCCCTTGGGAGCTCCACTGTTTCCTTGTTGGGTTGTAGGTGCGTTGCTTGTGTTTCCCTCGTATCCCTGGCATTTTGCCTCGGCTTGCTTGTTAAGTGCTGCTTCTTGTAGTTTCAAGAGCGTAGTGCAATCTTTCATTGCATGTTTGGATACTCGTTTCCCATCGACGAACGCAAAGTGAATATGACATGGTCCGTTGAGCATATATTCTGGTGATGGGTTGTACTCTCTGGATTCCCTTGGCGGAAACTTTTTGTAATCTTCTTTGCCATAGCTACGGTATCCCAAACTTTTACGATCGTTGCCTTGGTAGCTGTTATCTTTATATCCTGCGGCTACTTGGCTGTGGGAGCCGTAATTGTCGTAATTGCGGGATCTTCTTCTTTGACCTCCATATCTGTTTCCTCTATCATCGTCTGGCGATCGCGTGCGTTTATTATTGTATGCATCTTCTCCATCTGCGAATCTGTTTGCCACATCCATTAGATCTGATACTGTTTTTGGCTTGATTCTGCCCATCTCTTCGACTAGGTCTCCTCGCTATAACCCGATTATGAATGCATCTATTGCTCTTTCATCCGAGACTTCGACTGCCAAATTTTTGATTATACTCCACCTTTGGATATATGCTCTTAATGTCTCCCTGCGTTGCTGTACGCAGGCTTTGACATCTTCTATGGATGCTGGCCGCTTGTATGTCGACTTGAAGTTACTTGTAAATTGTTTTGTGAGCTCCTCCCAGCTTCCAATTGTTTCCTTTCCTAGTTTGCTTAACCATGACCTTGCTGCACCGGTGAGGTGTAATTGCAAACTCTGCATTGCTGTTTCCCTGGTTTCTCCTAATAGTTTTACTGCTTGTAGATAATCTGAAAGCCATGACTGTGGCTCCTGAGATCCGTCATACTTTTGTTGGTCATGAGGTAATTTGAAGCCTTTGGGTACTGGCGTGATGCGAACCCTACGGGTAAAGCATGGCGCCCCCATCTCCTTTTCATTGTCTTCGCACTACTAGGAAAACGTCTATAGGTAATATAGCTACCCGTAGCGCACCGTATATGTGGTGCGTTGCGGGTACTTACCCGTAGCGCATGTGTGTACATGCGCTGCGGGTATGTCCCATACCCGCAGCGCACCATATATAAAATGCGCTACGGGTATATGTAGGGCCGGATGGGGAGCTCTGCCCACACTTACCCGTAGCGCATGTGATATAGGTGCGCTACGGGTAATTCAACTACCCGTAGCGCACCTATACACATGCGCTACGGGTAAGTATGAGCAGAGGGAGTGCCATGTTACCCGTAGCGCATGTGCACTCCCTCTGCTCATACTTACCCGTAGCGCATGTGTATAGGTGCGCTACGGGTAGTTGAATTACCCGTAGCGCACCTATATCACATGCGCTACGGGTAAGTGTGGGCAGAGCTCCCCATCCGGCCCTACATATACCCGTAGCGCATTTTATATATGGTGCGCTGCGGGTATGGGACATACCCGCAGCGCATGTACACACATGCGCTACGGGTAAGTACCCGCAACGCACCACATATACGGTGCGCTACGGGTAGCTATATTACCTATAGACGTTTTCCTAGGTAGCGAAAATTTTGGCGGGGTTGTCTGACTTAGCGCGCGTGGATCAACAATTTTCGGGACCAAAGACGCGTACCGGTGTCCAAACTCAGCGCTCCACCAAACCCTAGACTAGTCCCGAGAAAATCCCCAATCGCACTTCCTCCTGCCCATCTCCACTCAGCACGAGCGCCGCCGCACTCCGGCTCCCGCACCGCGCCGCCGTACTCTTTGTTCCGACTTCACTCTGCACCAGCGCCGCCGCCCTCCTCCTTCCACCGCCGCACTCCTGCTTCCGCCGCTGCACTTCTCCTTCCGCTCCTATGCGCCGCCCAAGCCAGGTGGGCCTTCTCCATCTCGACGCACCAGCCGTCCTTTCCACGCGCCGGAGCCCAGCCCAGCCGCCTCCTCTCCATGGGACACTGCCGTTTCACGCGCCGCCGCCTGATCCGCCTCATGGGGCGAGCGATGCCGACTTCCTAGAGAGCCCTCTAGCACCAGCTTCCGTCCAGTGTGCAGGGAGGACGCCCACAGCTATGCGGCCCGGAGCTGAAACCCGGATCCTCTCCGCATCTCTACACGCGCGGACGTATAGGAGCAAATTTTTTCTTTTGGGCGTAGTTCCTTTGTAACTCTCTGTTCAAGTCAAAGGTATTGTACAATTAACTTTTTGATCTCACTGCGGTACATTACAATCTGTAAATACACTGATCTGTCCAGCTATTCCTTTCATGCCTGTTCCATCTTCTACAAAAATATTTAACAGAAAATCACAATCAGCAAGATCTAGTTTTGTTGCAAAATTTAAGCATAAGAGAAATTCAGTCAATACATCCATTGATGTGCCTGCTGCAGGAAGGAACTGATGCTCGGCCGGAGGTCAAATTCCAATTCCTATAAAGTGTATATCATTCTGCATGCCAGGACTGAGGCTACAATGGAAGGTCATTGACTGGAATCATTCTCACGTCAACCAAATGGAATTACATTTATTCCTATATTGCTGGTTTATTTAGTTGTGAATGATGATGCTTAGTACTACATTCTAAGTTACTTCTTCCTTACATAGAAATTTGGATCATATGCCAGAGCGTGAGAATTTACGTGCATATCTTTCAAATACTAATTATCATGTTGCATTACAAGGTTCAGCGAGTAGGTGTTTTTCTTCATGTTAGTTGATATCTATAATTTTCTTTGACTTTCTTGGCCTAGCAAGCTGGGTGAGGAAACACATACCGATCTAACATATACTGATAGTAGTCATGTTACATTTTGGTATTGTGATTTGCAGTTTGATCTTCTTGGTTGAGCTTGCACAAAAGTTTACTATTCGGAATTGATAACATGAATTTCATTATTTCCTTGTCATATACGTTACTCTCCTTGTCATCATATACAAAAGGATAGTGAGTAAAAATACTTCCAATGCAACCTGATGTTAACCCAAGGAAAGCGTTGACCATATAGGATCCATAGAAGTATGAGTTCAGACCGACGCAGCTATTGATACAGGTCTTATGGACAACTTATCTTTTTTTTAGTTAGTACCTTTTCATGTGTTGTTTCTGACAGTTATTTTCATTTACAAAGCAAGCCTGGCTTTGGCTTTATAAAGAAGAGCTCAGTCTACTAGGATATCGGCTGAGGCCACCCAAAAGGTTTTCATTTACAATCTTTAATAACAACACTTGTGCCATGTTACCACTTGACATATGTAACTTATTTGTTGTTCCATTGCTTATATTTTATTTTAGTTTGTCATCGGCAAGCCAAAACATTTTGCGTCTTATTACTTCTATTAGGTGATACTCTCAAAATTACTGAAACTCTAAACAAAATCATTTCATGTATAGTTAAAATTATGAAGTAACATGACTTAAATAAATATCTCGCTCAAAAGTGTTGAGCAAACTGCAAAACATATGCTAGCCTTCGTTTTAGGTTATTGCTTGTCTGTAGCTAATTGTTGCTGTTATCACGTTACAATCCAGCAGCTTCATTATCTCACCATTTTGTCCATAAAACATTTAATGCTTTTCTAGCTGACCAAGTAGAATGTTATTTGCTTATCAGATGAACATACCTCATGATGAGAACATTTGACTGAACATTGCCTACTTTGGACAATAATCTAGTACCACCAAGCCCTGTGAAGTGCAAATAGTTACAATTGGAGCAATTATAATTCCATTACCAGGTGTTAACTGCAACTGTCCAGTAACAAGAAAATGCTAGATCTTTCCAGTTTTAAGATATCAGAAGGTTCATACTCTAGTTAGTTCAACCATTAAGGAGTAATTCTTTTACTCCTTTCTTTGCAGTGCTGGTCATTGGCTCATAGCTGACAGTGAAGATCAAAAGTATCTGATTTTTCCTTGCTTCTTGACTCTGGAACAATCATTATGCAGCTCTTTGCTCTGCCACGTACTGAAGTCAGAAGCTTGATAAGTCTTCGACCTTCTGATTCTTGTATTTTTTCCATCATCCTTCCATGAACAAGGTTTGTAGTAGCACTGTGTGAATATAACAAAGGTAAAGCGCAAATATTTCATGCTTTTAAGTTCAGCCTTCTAACCTCACCAATGTTTTACTTGCCATTAAGGCTAAGTGTAAAACCATTGTCATCACTCCTCTTAGCAGTGATAATGGATACTTTCTAAACACAAGTAACTGATATCCGTATTGCACTTCTGAGTTCTGAACGTATCTTAATTACTAATCCACACCCACTCATTTTTTTCTGATGTTGTGTGGACATATAATTGTTAGCAGTGTACTGTTCTAGACTTAAAAGTTAATGTATTAACTGACAAGACGGACATAATTACCATGCCAATGCCTCAGCTTTTGAGAATAATGATGAGATGGTTCTCTTCATTACATGAGTTTTCTATATAGATAAAAACATGGAAAATCTATTAGAGGATTTATTGTTCCGTGGAAGAGTGAACCGTTGTGCCATTTGAGCTGTGGGGCTGAGTACAGGGCAAGTTCACACAACTGAATTTGTGAAGTGGAGATATTGTTAGTTTTCTCCTGCCTTGATCTTTTTTGTTCATTTATGCTTAGTCCTTAGATCTTTATCAGCCAGTTGATGTGTAGTATGAGTAATGCTAATACTCGCTAGTTCTAATCTTCTTCTATATATGCTTGTGTGGATATAGTTTAAATTCTAAACTGTATTGTGGACCTTTTTCCGCCTCAGCTGATGTGTAGTATGAGTCTAAGAATGTAGGGTTATGTTTATTTACTTCCTTTTTCTGCTCAATGGTTAACTCTAGTTTCTTACCGGTGTTTATGTTTTATGTGGCAGGAGCTGGATAAATCAATGGCAAAGCCACCCTCATTGCCACAAGAAGAATGATAGAGGTATGGAATTTTAGATGTAATGAAGATAAGTTCTTTGCTATCAGTTCAACCTTTATTAAACTTGTGATTGGCCTGTGAATCTCCTTGTAAACATCATTTAATGTACATATTAAAAACCCAAACATGGCATGGCACCTGCTATCACAATTTTAGTGTTGAATTCAAAGTTATGCAATTATACTTGGTTAACAGTGAATTATCTGGTAGTATCTTATACTGTATGATTGCACAACATCCACACCTCTATGATTAGTGATCAAGAGTGTAACAACTAGTTGTGCCCTAACCTCCCATTGCAGAAATGCAATTGCCAGCTATATTCGTCTTGTCTTGCTGCTTGAAATTAAGCAAGAAGCTAGCTATGCTGAAGTATTGTCTGTTATCAGCTGCCTATGATCACAACATCCGCTTTACTTGTTTGTACTAGTGTATGCACTTTTATTCACATGAATGTTTGTGATTTATGTTAAACGTTTTGTTTAATTGTATTTTTTATTTCACTCAAATCTAGAGAATACTTCTTAGTAAACAGACTATTAGAGTAATACTGCCTATATTGGGTAGCTGATTTTCTGAAGTCTCTAATGTTTGGCTTTTTGCTTGTGACTCAACTAAAGTCTCTAATGTTTTGAGCAGAGAGGTGTACTTACGAGTTTTGACTGGTGACACATTACATGGTTTCACAAGCGGATAAGTAAGTTAAGATGAGGTAAGTAACAAAACTGATCCTACTATTGAATGTGCTCTTCTACTACTCCGGCAACATGATGTACTTGTACCTTTAGCTGCATGATGTACTCCAGTGTGGAGATTATTGGAATTTTTGGTTGACAGTGTGGAGATATGTGTATACTATCTTAGCACATAGGGTGTATCTCTTGGTTATTTTTATGTGCACTACAATTATGTTAGCAACGGCATCATAGAGCAGCCGCTTCCTTTATAAGCTATGATCTTTAGAGCATCCTTTTGTGTCCTTAGAGCATCGTTTTGTCTAACCTGGGAAGTAGATTAGGAGGAGCTCTACCAGAATTTGACAATTGAGTTAGAATAAAGACAACTAATCAACTAATCAAGGTCATTTTAGGTGCTGCTGAGTATTTGTGCAAGGTGTGAACATAATGGTGAACCCAAATTTTACAACTAATCAACTAATCAAGGTCATTTTAGGTGTTGCTGCTGCTGTTGCTAATTTTATGTGACATTTTAGGTTATTTGCTTGATCATGTTAATGACTGTGATATTTTCACTATATTGCTGGGAAAAGTTTATATTGCTGACATATTTTCACTATATGCAACTTGGGAAGATTGCTTGAAGCAAGTCAACATGTTCAAGGGCAATAGCTACAAAGGGTACAACACCATGGCGGAGGCGGAAGCTAGGTGGAGGAACCACCTGCGAGAGGAGAGGAGGACGATCTTCAGCGTCACCACCGCCGTCTTGCTCACCGCGGTGATTGCGGTTGTAGTGTACTTCATCGTAGTGTAGGAGACTATCTCATTCATGTAAGATGTGATGATGAACTTGCATACTTGGTCGGTGTCGGTGTCTTAGACTACGAATGTGATCGTTTCATTTCGAAACAATGTGATTCATATGCTATGCATATTTTATGCTATTTATATTGCATTATCCTGTATACCTGTTATATTCTCTATATTGTACTATATTATGTATTAAAAACTATAATTTGGCAGCAGAAATAGAGTATTTTCGAAAATAAAAAAATAATACCCATAGCGCATGTGTCTAGTGCGCTACGGGTAATATGCATACCCGTAGCGCATGTGTGTCTGGTGCGCTATGGGTATGCATATTACCCGTAGCGCATGTGTGTCTGGTGCGCATGTGTGTCTGGTGCGCTGGTGCGCTACGGGTAATATGCATACCCGTAGCGCATCAGATATACATGCGCTACGGGTATGCATATTACCCGTAGCGCACCACACATGTGCTACGAGTATTTTTTTACTAGTGGCGTGCTACCTGCAGCGTACGGCATATGCGCTACGGGTAGCCATATTAGGTGCGCTACGGGTAAGCTTTTTTCTAGTAATGTCGTAGTCATATGTTCTGTTAGGAGTTCTAGATCGTCGGGTTCCTTTATTTTTTGGACTGTTGTATCATCCTGGTGACGATGTCCTAGATCAGCGATTTCCACTTCTATGTTGAGGACTATTGTGACAGCGTGGTGATCTTGGTTTATGGGTTCCTTTGTTGCGATATGCCTCCTCCTCTTTTGCTGATAATTTGTTGCCTACCATCTTCAATCCATTTAGCGCTGCTCGGTGCATATGTTCCCTCGGGTCTCCTGGATTTGGTCGTGTTGTATGCAGGTATGCTTGAGCTGCCACCAATGATGCTTCAGGAGTTTTTGGTATAATATTTCCTTGCTCGTCGACCGATAGGAAGGACGAGTCGAGGTTTTTTGAGATACTTTGCCTTTCTGAGTACTCGAGATTCTCATATCTTGATCCATGTCGATGATGCCTTCTATTTGTGTATGACGCGTCACTACGTGCTCTGCGAGCAGCGTTGCTTGCTGCAATGGCTGAGTCCTTTCTTTTCTGTATTTCAATCCTCTCCTTTGCTAATTGCTTCGCCTGCTGCCTTAGGGCGTAATGGTATCCCAAAAGCATGTTTTGGCTGGAATTTGTTGGTATTGGCGTGCCATGCTCCACGACTATCTTGATTATTCTCCACTCATCGGCTGATAGTCAAACTTTTACCCTTGTTGTGAGGGAGTCAGCGGTTTCTCCTTCTGCTAAGTGATTTGCTCCTCTGTTTATATTTGCTGGATTAAGCACTGGGTTGTTGTTGTCGTCGAGTTCTTCAGAGTTATCTCCTGTGATGGCGAGTATCTGGTATCGATTGTCGAGTTTGCTGTTGTGACTTGAGAAGATCGAATTGTCATCTTCAGAAAGTTCTAGTCCCGTCTTCCAGGTTTCTGTTGATTGATCTGAGGTGTCATCATGGCAGATCATGAGATCTTCGAGTTGCACTTCTAAGCCAAAATTCTCCATGGTTTCGTCGCCTCCTGCGATTTTTCCTTCTTCTGCTTCTATCAAGCTGACCGGCGAGTTTTCCTCGCTGGAAGAGCCTTCTGATGATTACGACATTGCTACTGTCTCGGGCTCACTTGCCGACGAATCCGGTTTCGTCGGATCTGAAAAGCGAATCGAACCTAGTGATCCGATGCGAAAGTTTAGACTTCCGATCGTCAAATCCATATCTTGATCCATACTCTTGAATACTTGCACGAAACTTGACTGGTGAGGTTGAAAATCGACGGTTCCGAAGGGTATCTGAATTTCGTTGACTTGCGGATTGCTGCTGGCCAAAAGTGAAAAAGCCATCGAATTCATGATTCCAACGCCCAGATTCCCCACGGTCGGCGCCAATTGATGAGGGGTTAACTCGACAAATGTCCTAGATGAAGGACTTAGGATCGGGGAGATAGGGCGTCAGATGAACTCGAAGGTGAAATCAGTCAAGCAAGGTGGCTATGAAAGTAAACGTGGGCGTAAAACCTGGCTTGCTTTCAATCTGTCCCCCACCGTCCCCTCCTGGCCCCTATATATAGGTGGCCAGGTCTCAAGGATCGGGTGGGATCCGATACAGATTACAATATCGACATACGACATGAACTCGTACTTCGACTAGTATTACAATTGGGCCTAGCTTAACGGGCCTCAGGGGTACTCAACTGACGGGCTCTATTATCTATACCCTTGTCACCTGGCATGTCTGAAGGACACCAGGCAAAGATTTCCCAGCGCTCACGGAGGAACTCGACGAGCGCGCTTTCCTATGTGGGATCCAGGTTTACTGCTATGGAGGTGGTCTTATTCGGGTCCGTGGGGTGGACTTGGATTTTCTTCGAGTCTTGGGTTGCGTTGAAAGCCTGATCTGGCAGGGATCGTCCAACGTCGGGTAGCACATTATGGTCGGTTTCGCCTTTCAACCTCGCGTATTCTGCTGTCATGCCGAAAGTTTGCGCCAACCTGTTGAATTCTTTGTCACAAGTGTTGGATACTTCGAAACTGCCTTGAACTGTAATTGTTCCTTTAGGTCCTGGGATTTTGAGCATGAGGTATACATAGTGGGGTACTGCCATGAACTTTGCAAACCCCAGGATTGCATGATACTGTGAAGGCCAGTCCATGACTTCAAACTCCAGCTTTTCTCTGTGATAATTGCTGCTGTTGCCGAAGCAAACGCCGAGTTCTATTTTCCCGAGAGGGTAGTTTGCGCCTCCTGGTACTATTCCATGGAAAGAACAATCTGTTGGCTTTAGACTTTCAAGTGAGATGCACATTGCCTTCAGAGTTCTTGCGTATATTAAGTTTATGTCACTTCCTGCGTCCATGAATACTCACCCGATATCGTATCCCCCTATTTGCGCCTTTAGCACCATCGGCGCGTGCCCTGGCCTGGGCACTTTCCTCGGGTGGTCTGCTCTGCTGAACCTGACTAGTTGATTGGACCATTGCAGGTACTCTGTAGTAGCTGGTGGTGATGATATTGCCAGGTTTACTTGTCTGGATATGCTCTTCCGCTCTTTCTTCCGGTTGGATCATTGCAGATATATATACTTTTGACTCCAAATGCTTTGCGAGTCGTTGTATTTGGTATCCCTGACTCATACTTTTTCCTCCCTGTCGTGCTCCTTGGTTTGAGTCCATGGCATTTTGCAACCTTAGGAAGGTTCTGCAATCCTTCATCTGGTGGTTAGAAACTCTCTTCTCATCTAGGTACGCATAATGGATGCGACAAGGTCCATAGAGCATGTCCTCTCCGACGGGCCGGAGTATTTTGGTTTTTCTGTTCCCCGATTATCTCTTGTCTGAAATTCCCTGTTTTCATAGCCTTCCTCGTCCCTTCTGTCATATTCCGCGGCCATCTGATTTTGCCTTGCGTGGCTGTCTCCCTTGCGGTATCTTCGCCTTTGCCTGCTCGTTTTATCGACTTCTGGTGAACGTCCTCTTTTGTTGTTATATGCGTCCTCTCCATCGACAAATCTGTTGGCTACTGATACGTCCATTTTGCATCACTATTTTGTATCATAATTTACTGTTATTCATTGATATATTTCACATTTAGAGATGATACTTATGTTGTTTCCTCTGTTTTTACATGTTTGATGATCATTGGAGGATTTCCTGCCGGAGTCAGGATTCTGCTGGAAAAAGGACTGTCAAGACACCATATTTCGGAAGATCAGGAAATTCCAAAAAAAATACCAGAAAATTATATTTTACCAGAAGACTGAAGAAGCCAGAAGAAGGAGTCGAGAGGAGCCACGGGGCAGGCTCACACACAGGGGGCGCGGCCTGACCCCTGGCCGCGCCGGCCTGTTGTGTGGCTGCCCTGGCCCACTTCTGCCATCGCCCCTTCGCGTATTTCATCGTCCCCGAAAACCTAAGTCAAGGGGGGGCTCAGAGATAGACACCGCCGCCTCTGCGGGGCGGAAAACACCAGAGGGGAGATCATCGCCATCATCATCATCATCGTGCTGAACTTCATCGGGATCATCATCATCATTCTCATCACCAGCACCTTCATCTCCACCATCACCACGCCATCCCGCTGTAACATCTTGAGTTGAATCTTGTCAAGTTCTTAGGGGAAACTTTCCCGGTGTTGATTACTCTTGTGGTTGATGCTATTGAGTGGAACCGTTAAATTAAGGTTTATGTTCAGATTGTTATTTACCATTATTTCACCTCTGATCATGATCCATATGATGTCTTGTGAGTAGTTCGTTTAGTTCTTGAGGACATGGGAGAAGTCAAGTTGTTAGTAGTGGAATTATGTTGAGTAATACTTAATGGTTTGTGTTTATTTGTTGTGGTGCTATTTCACTAGTGGTGTCATGTGAATGTCGACTACATGATACTTCACCATTTATGGGCCTAGTGAGATGCATTGTGTATTTGGCTACCAATTGTGGGGTTGCTGGAGTGACAGAAACCTAAACCTCAGTTGGGAAACCATTGCACCAGGGAGCGTAGGATCTTAGAGTTTAAGGCTATGGTTAGATTTATCTTAATTACTTTCTTGTATTTGCGGATGCTTGCAAGGGGTATAATCACAAGTGTGTATTTATCCTAGTCAGGGTAGTGCGTTAGCACAGGTTCACCCCCATAACACTTATCAAACCAATAAAGATTATTTAGCGGCATGAAGCGAAAGCACTTGACAGAATCTCCCGTCTGTCCTCGAGAACGTTTGGTCATCATAAGTTACACAACCGGCTTGTCCTTTGCTCTAGAAAGGATTGGGCCACTTGCAGCAATTATTATTACTGTCTCTTATTTACTCATACTTTATTTATTTGCATTACCAAATACCCCTGAAAACCCGTTTGCTAGTATTTACAGTGAATCCTTGATCAAAACCACTTGTCAACACCTTTTGCTCCTCATTGGGTTTGACACTCTTATTTATCGAAAGTACTACGATACACCCCCTATACTTGTGGGTCATCAAGACTATTTTCTGGCGCCGTTGCCGGGGAGTGAAGCGCTATTGAAGAGTGGAATTGGTAAAGGTAACCGTCGCTATGAGTATTGTATTTATTTCTGTCTTTTATTTTTATTTTATTTTGCTAAGGAGAGTTCTCCATTTGGTTTCCTATTCGGGAACACTACTACCACTGCTGCACATGTGGATGAACCACCACCACCTGCTCAATTAGATCCTTTTAAAATACCTATGAAAATTGTTGAACGTGTTATGGATAACTGCTATTCAGGAGATGGAACTATCCATCCGGGTGATCACTTACTCTTTATACATGAATTATGCGAGTTGTTCAATTGTGCAGGTATTTCATCAAGCAAAGTTAAGAGGAAGCTATTCTCTTTATCACTGAAAGGCAGAGCTGAGGAGTGGTATCGACTGCTTAGAGATGGTCCATCTATTGCATGGGAGGAAATTGTGCTTCTCTTTTATTCCAAGTTTTATCCTCCAAGTGAAATTCATAAAGATCGTAATCGAATATATAACTTTTGGCCTCATGATGGAGAGAGTATTGCCCAAGCGTGGGGGAGATTGAAGTTACTAATGCTCAAATGTCTCATTCATGAACTCCCCAGTAATATTGTTATTGATAATTTTTATGCGAGGCTTGCTCTTCATGATAAGGATTATTTGGATGCTTCCTGTTTTGGATCATTTACTCATATGAAAGAAGATGCTAAGTGGAATCTTCTTGACCGTATTCAAGAAAATGCTGAAGGATGGGAAAACGACAAAGGTAGGAGGTCAGGTATAAATTATGATTATGAATACATTAAAACTTTTATGGGAACTGATGACTTTCATAATGTTAGCACTGCTTATGGTCTTGATTCTCAGATACTTGCTAACTATTTTAAGGCTTTTGCCTCTTATCTTGATGTTCCAAAGAAAGATTGGAACAAATATCATGCGCCTTATAAAGATTCTATTAGTCATATTCCTGCTATAGCTACTGAAGTTTGTACTGTTGATAGCATTTTGCCTGAACCTTATTTCGAGAAGACGCCTTTCCCTGCTAAGGTAAAGGAGCATTCTACTTTGGTAAGTGTGTCTAATAAAAGTACTAAGAAAGTTGTAGAACCTGATGAGCAAATTATTATTAAGTCTCATGTAGCTATAGTGAAGGACCTTGTTACTAAAGATGTAGGGGATGAACATATTATCTTTTGTGAAGATGCTACTAACATTATTTCACATCCTAGTAGGCATAGGAAAACAAGTGTTCATGTTATCTCTGTCAGGATTGGCGATCATTGCTATTATGGTTTATGTGACATTGGTGCAAGTTCAAGTGCCATTCCTTTAGAGCTTTACAGAGAAATCATGCATGAGATTGTCCCTTGTGAATTAGAAGAGATTGATGTGGTTATTCAGCTTGCTAACAGAGAGACTATCTGGCCTCTTGGTATTGTTCGAGATGTGGAAGTTTTATGCGGTAAGACCAAATATCCCACTGATTTTCTAGTACTTGGTAAGGAAGCTAGTAAAACTTGTCCTATTATTTTTGGTAGACCCTTTTTGAATACTTGTGGTGCTGTGATAGACTGTAAGAAGGAGAAAATTTTCACTAAGTTTAATGGAGAATCTTATGAGTTCAATTTTTCTAAGTTTGCTAAGACTTCTTATGAAAATGAAATGCCTAATGAAAATTTTTGAGTTGAACAGCTTGCTTCTATTGCTCTTGCTCCTAATAATGCTTTGCAGCAATTCATGGAGGACCATGAAAGTGATGTTTACAGGAAGGAAAGAGAAGAGATTGACGATATTTTCCTTCGTCAACCACCGTTGATTAAGCACAATTTACCTGTGGAGGATCTTGGTACCACTTTGCCACCTAAGGAAGATCCTGTTTTTGAATTAAAACCTTTACCTGATGATCTTAAGTATGCTTATATAGATGATAAGAAAATATATCCTGTTATTATCAGTTCTAAGCTTTCAGAAAAGGAAGAAGAAAGGTTATTGGAGATATTGAGGAAACATCGAGGAGCTATGGGATATACTCCTGATGATTTAAAAGGGATTTCTCCCACTTTATGTCAGCATGCTATTAACATGGAGGAAGACGCAAAACCAGTTGTAGAACATCAACGCCGCTTAATTCCCAAGATGAAGAAAGTGGTAATAAATGAGGTATTGAAGCTCCTTGATGCTGGTATAATTTATCCTATTGCTGATAGTAGATGGGTTAGTCCTGTTCATTGTGTTCCTAAGAAAGGAGGTATGACTGTTGTGCCTAATGAGAATAACGAGCTTATTCCTCAAAGGGTAGTAGTTGGTTATAGGATGTGCATTGATTTTATAAAGGTAAACAAAGTTACCAAGAAAGATCACTATCCTTTACCGTTTATAGATCAAATGTTAGAGAGGCTGTCTAAGAAGACTCACTTTTGTTTTCTTGATGGTTATTCTGGTTTCTCTCAGATTGCTGTTAGAAAGGAAGGTCAAGAGAAAACCACTTTTACTTGTCCTTATGGAACTTATGCTTATAGACGTATGCCGTTTGGTTTATGCAATGCTCCTGCTACTTTTCAAAGATGCATGTCTGCTATTTTTGTGGGTTTTGTGAAGAAATTGTGGAGGTTTTCATGGACGATTTCTTTGTCTATGGAACTTCTTTTGATAACTGTTTGCACAATCTTGATAAAGTTTTGCAGAGGTGTGAAGAAACTAATCTTGTTCTTAATTGGGAGAAATGCCACTTTATGGTGAATGAAGGAATTGTTCTTGGACATAAAATCTCCGAAAGAGGTATCAAAGTTGATAGAGCGAAAGTGGAAGCAATTGAGAAAATGCCCTGTCCCAGAGATGTTAAAGGTATTCGTAGTATTCTTGGTCATGCTGGTTTCTATAGGAGGTTTATTAAAGATTTCTCTAAGATTTCAAAGCCTCTTACTAATCTTCTTCAAAAATATGTACCATTTGTCTTTGATGATGATTGTAAGAAAGCTTTTGAAACTCTTAAGAAGGCTTTAACTACTGCTCCTATTGTTCAACCACCTGATTGGAATTTACCCTTTGAAATTATGTGCGATGCTAGTGATTTTGCTGTTGGTGCTGTTCTTGGACAGCGCGTGGATAATAAGTTGAATGTTATTCATTATGCTAGTAAGACTCTTGATGCTGCTCAGAAGAATTATGCTACTACTGAGAAAGAGTTTCTTGCTGTTGTTTTTGCATGTGATAAGTTTAGACCTTACATTATTGATTCTAAAGTTACTATTCATACTGATCACGCTACTATTAGATATCTTATGTCTAAGAAGGATGCTAAGCCTAGGATTATTAGATGGGTGTTGCTTTTACCAGAGTTTGATTTGCATATTGTAGATAGGAAAGGTGCTGAAAATCCTGTTGCTGACAATTTGTCTAGATTGGAAAACATTTCTTTTGATCCTATTCCTGTTAATGATAGTTTTCCAAATGAACAGTTGGCTTCAATAAATGTAACTTCGCGAGACCTTCCTTGGTATGCTGATTATGCTAATTTTATTGTTTCCAAGTATTTGCCTCCAACCTTTACAGCTCAGAAAAGAAGAAAATTCTTTTATGATTTGAGGCATTACTTTTGGGATGACCCACACCTATATAAAGAAGGAGTTGATGGTATAATGCGAAGATGTGTTCCAGAGTATGAGCAATAAAAAATATTGAGAAAATGCCATGGAAGTACTTATGGAGGATATCATGCTGGAGATAGAACCGCACAAAAGGTTCTACAATCAGGTTTTTATTGGCCAACCCTCTTTAAAGATTCTAGAAGGTATGTTTTATCTTGTAACGAATGTCAAAGAGTTGGTAATATTTCTAGACGTAATGAAATGCCTATGAGTTACACTCTTGTTATTGAACCATTTGATTGTTGGGGATTTGACTTTATGGGTCCTTTTCCTCCTTCAAAAGGTTATACTCATATACTTGTTGATATTGATTACGTTACCAAGTGGGTAGAAGCCATACCTACAAAGAGTGCCGATGGTGAGACCTCGTTAAAAATGCTTAAGGATGTTATTTTTCCTAGGTTTGGTGTGCCTAGATATCTTATGACTGATGGAGATTCTCATTTTATTCATGGCGGTTTTAGAAAAACTCTTGCTAGATATGACGTTAATCATAGAATTTCTTCTGCTTATCATCCCCAAACTAGTGGACAGGTAGAGCTTTCAAATAGAGAGATCAAGTCTATCTTGCAGAAGACTATCAATAGATCTAGAAAAAACTGGGCTAGCAAGTTAAATGATGCTTTATGGGCTAATAGAACTGCTTATAAGAACCCCATGGGCATGTCTCCTTACAAAATGGTTTACGAAAAAGTGTGTCACTTGCCCTTAGAATTAGAACACAAAGCTTTTTGGGCAGTGAAAGAGCTTAATAGGGATTTTAGACTTGTCGGTAAGAAAAAGTTGTTAGATTTGAGTTCTCTTGATGAGTGGAGAAACGAAGCCTACGAGAATGCCAGACTTTTCAAAGAGAAAGTCAAGCAATAGCATGATAAGAGAATTCTTAAGAGAGAGTTTCATGTTGGTGAGAAAGTTCTTTTGTATAGGTCTCGTCTCAGATTTTTTGCAGGAAAATTACTCTCTAAATGGGAAGGACCATATATTATTGTGGAAGTGTACCGCTCAGGTGCGATAAAGATTGTTTCGTTAAAATATGACACTACACAAGTGGTGAATGGGCAAAGACTCAAACATTATATTGCTGGAGATTCTTATAATGAAGATGTTGATGTTATTCAAACGGTTTCTCCGGAAGAATTTATCCAGGACAATATGCAGGAACTTGCAGAGTTCGTTTTCGAATAGGTAACAGTTCTAGTCAGAAAAGGTTCGCGTTAAACTTTTTCAGTTATATTTTTATTGTTTTTGTTAAATATGAAAAATCACGAGACGAAAACGGGAAGGAGAAGGAGTCCGGTGTGATCTCAACCATAGGGGGCGTGGGCCCACCCCAGGCCGCGCCCACCTATTGTGTGAGCACCCCGGAGCTTGTTTTCATCCCGGTTTCCTCCTGTGACTTGGTTTCAATGTTTAATTTTCGCCTATATAACCCCCTGGATTACCCGAGGTCTGTATATCGTTTTCTCGTTGTGTTTTTGTTTCGAGCTGTTTCTGTCAGGAGTTGATCTCAGTTTTAGGAGCACCATGGACTCTGCAAGCAATGACAAGGAAAACTCTCTTGCGGACATCATTAATCCGTACATGAGGGAGTTGAAGATGCATCCGAAGGAATTGTCACTCAAGGATGGGAAGTTGCAGATAGAAGATGTCCAAGGGCCTACAGGAGAAGGGAGTCTCGAAGCCAGGATGGAAGCGCTGGAGCAAGAAGTTTTTAAGTACAAAAAGATGGCGGAACGCGAGGTGGACATCATCCATAGGATAAATCAAGAACTCATCTCCAAGTACAAGAAAGAGACTACAGAGCTCTGGAACGACGTCTTGTCACTCCATGAGACCACTAATCAATTACAAGCACAACTCTACGACTTGCAGAACCAAAACTGTGAGTATGAAGCTAGGTTTAAACAAATGAGTGCTGCTGCCAGTTTCAGGATATTGGAGACCGAGACATCCTTCCTTGATGGGGAACCTTTACCTTGGAAGTATGATGATGTTAAAGACTCACCACCACCGCCGAAGGAGTAATTCATCATTGGTATAGGCATCCCCTTGGCTTGTTCCAAGCTTGGGGGAGTGTCGCGGTATCACATCATTACCTTTTACTCATTTACTTTTTAAGTAGAGTCATATCATGAATAGAGAAGTTATCTTATAGAATAGTTTGCAGTGTGGAAGTATCCTCCTTAGTTGGTTATCTATGTATCCCTTGGTGTGAGTTGCGGTAATGAAATATTAATGAGAAGTTTTATCGTTTACTTTCTGCACACTTTATTTTAGTTTGCAATGTTTCTTATATGATTAGTCTTGTTGATTAGTATTGGTATCACTTTGGGAGCATGAGTAAATTTAGTTGGTTTTGGCAAACTTAGCTTGGTCAGTAGCAAAATTACCTTTAGGTTTGAGTAGAAAAGAAGAAAGAAGTGCTTGTAGTTACATCACTTCAGTTTTCCTTCATGTTTGGCTTATAAGCATTATTATTCTCAAAGTTAAAATCGTTGTACCTTCAAGGAAGTTTGCATGATTGTTCCTATTATATGTATGTTTGTTTGTTTCATGCAACTCTTATGCTTGCTACCCAGCCTTGCTAGCCAAAAACCTGTACTGAGAGGGAATACTTCTCGTGCATCCAACTCCCAAAAGCCAAGTTACTTCCAAAGAGTCCACTATAAACTCCTATGCATGGTATTTCAAGCCATTCAAAGTAAATTTTCACGTGCTACCTTTCAAAAAACCTTCAAACACTTCTCATTTTGTGCCACTGTTTTTAGCTCATGAGGGCGTAGTGGATGGGTTTGTTATCTTCCATACTAAATTAAGTACCCCTCGACTAGGCATCTTCATCTGCTCGTCATTAATTTTGCAAGGGAGCTGGTCAGACCATTGTAATCTCAAAAAGTAAGAAAAAGGCACTCCTCCATGGTATGTGAAAGTTGGTTGGCACCCGATGGAATCGGTCAGCCATGGTTTGAGAAAGGAAAAGGTGGGGAGGAGTGCCAAGCTATAAAAGAGCACCAATGTGCCAATTATTCAACATCTCGGAACCGCTCTCACTTGTTTAGTATGGAAGATATCAAGAACTCCATTGCTAGTCATTGACAAAAGCAACCACCTATCAAAATAACTTTTATCTCTGTTTTACAAATGAAAAGCTCTAGCACATGTTTAATCCCTGCTTCCCTCTGCGAAGGGCATGTCTTTTACTTTTATGTTGAGTCAACCTATTCCCTTCTATCTCAAGCAAGCATTTGAGTTGTTATGTTTCACTCATCCATATGTTGATCCGTTTAATCATGTTTACTAACTTCTTTTGTTAGTACAATGCTTTTATCTGAAGGAATATATCTTTGAAAGCTTTCTATGATTGCAAAAGTTTGTTTCATTGAGCATATGGTTTTTGCTATATTAGCTCTGTTTTTAAAAGGCTCCGTTCAAAAGCAAGTATAGTTTATTCATTGTTCTCTGACCAAGAACTAAGGTTTGCCATCACCAATTATAGTTTACCTTGTGCATCTTTGTTTGTGATTCCCTTTTACTTATTGCAAGTCTATATCATATAAAGGGAAGTTGCTGTCTATTATAATTTGTGCCTTGGTGAATGTGATGCTTCTTGTCCGTATTTTGATTATCGACACTTCACTCCATAAACCTGTGGTCATGTTTACCGAGTTTAGTTTTCGCTTGGGGACAAGCGAGGTCTAAGCTTGGGGGGTTGATACGTCCATTTTGCATCACTATTTTGTATCATAATTTACTGTTATTCACTGACATATTTCACATTTAGAGATGATACTTATGTTGTTTCCTCTGTTTTTACATGTTTGATGATCATTGGAGGATTTGCTGTCGGAGTCAGGATTCTGCTGGAAAAAGGACTGTCAAGACACCATATTTCGGAAGATCAGGAAATTCCAGAAAAATAACAGAAAATTATATTTTACCAGAAGACTGAAGAAGCCAGAAGGAGGAGTCGAGAGGAGCCACGGGGCAGGTTGACACACAGGGGGCGTGGCCTGACCCCTGGCCGCGCCGGCCTGTTGTGTGGCCGCCCTGGCCCACTTCTGCCATCGCCCCTTCGCGTATTTCATTGTCCCCAAAAACCTAAGTCAAGGGGGGCTCAGAGATAGACACCGCCGCCTCTACGGGGTGGAAAACACCAGAGAGAGAAAAGCTCTCCGACAGGCAGAAATCTGCCGGGGAAATTCCTTCCCGAAGAGGGGAGATCGTCGCCATCATCATCATCATCGCGCTGGACTTCATCGGGATCATCATCATCATTCTCATCACCAGCACCTTCATCTCCACCATCACCACGCCATCCCGCTGTAACATCTTGAGTTGAATCTTGTCAAGTTCTTAGGGGAAACTTTCCCGGTGTTGATTACTCTTGTGGTTGATGCTATTGAGTGGAACCGTTAAATTAAGGTTTATGTTCAGATTGTTATTTACCATTATGTCACCTCTGATCATGATCCATATGATGTCTTGTGAGTAGTTCGTTTAGTTCTTGAGGACATGGGAGAAGTCAAGTTGTTAGTAGTGGAATTATGTTGAGTAATACTTAATGGTTTGTGTTTATTTGTTGTGGTGCTATTTCACTAGTGGTGTCATGTGAACGTCGACTACATGATACTTCACCATTTATGGGCCTAGTGAGATGCATTGTGTATTTGGATACCAATTGTGGGGTTGCTGGAGTGACAGAAACCTAAACCTCCATTGGGAAACCATTGCACCAGGGAGTGTAGGATCTTAGAGTTTAAGGCTGTGGTTAGATTTATCTTAATTACTTTCTTGTATTTGCGGATGCTTGCAAGGGGTATAATCACAAGTGTGTATTTATCCTAGTCAGGGTAGTGCGCTAGAACAGGTTCACCCCCATAACACTTATCAAACCAATAAAGATTATTTAGCGGCATGAAGCGAAAGCACTTGACAGAAACTCCCGTGTGTCCTCGAGAATGTTTGGTCATCATAAGTTACACAACCGGCTTGTCCTTTGCTCTAGAAAGGATTGGGCCACTTGCAGCAATTATTATTACTGTCTCTTATTTACTCGTACTTTATTTATTTGCATTACCAAATACCCCTGAAAACCTGTTTCCTAGTATTTATAGTGAATCCTTGATCAAAACCACTTGTCAACACCTTCTGCTCCTCGTTGGGTTCGACACTCTTATTTATCTAAAGTACTATGATACACCCCCTATACTTGTGGGTCATCAGCTACTGTTACTGTTTGATAGCGCCATGTTGACGAGGGAGATTATTCTTCTGCGTTCCCCGGCAACGGCGCCAGAAAATATGCTTGATGCGTGGTTGATGACCAGCCCGTTGCGAACAACAGATAATTGCATTAAGCAAAGTGTGTAATGTAAACAAAGCATATGCCCTTGAGCATATGAATGTTGTTTTCTCCCTAGTGGCAACAACACATCTACAACCTTAGAGGTTTCTGTCACTCCCCCAGGTTAAATAGAGACATGAACTCACTATCGAGCATAAATAACCCCTCTTGGAGTCACTAGCAACTACTCGGCCAAGATAGCTACTAACAACGGAGAGCATGCAAGATCATAAACAACATAGAGATAATATAAGATATATTTCAGTATAGAACTCAATCATAACACCAATATTCATCGGATCCCAACAAACCAAACATGTAGAATTACATAACGGTGATCTCAATCATGTAGGGCAGCTCATGAGATCTAAACATGAAGCACATGGTGGAGGAGACAACCATCTAGCTACTGCTATGGACCCATAGTCCAAGGTAGACTACTCACTCATCGCTCCGGAGGCAAGCATGGCGATGAAGAAGACCTCCGGTGGCGATTCCCCTCTCCGGCAGGGTGCCGGGAAGAGCTTCTGGACCCTCCCGATCTTCGGGTCAACGGCGGCGGCGGATCGCGATGTGTTCTGGAAAAGTGATCGGGTACTTATGTTTTTCCCGTCGGGGGTCTTTATAGGCGAAGGGGCATCGTCAGAGGTGGCCCGAGGCACCCTCACACATAGGGGGCGCGGCCAGGGGCTGGGCCGCGCCGCCCTAGTGTGTGGGGCCCTCGTGGCCCCCCTCCAACTCCTCTTCGGATCTCTGGAAGCTTTCGGGAAAAATAAGACTTCAGGAACTTGTTTCGTCCAATTCCGAGAATATTTCCTGTGTAGCACTTCTGAAACACAAAAACAGCAGAAAACAGGGAACTGGCACTGTGGCGACTTGTTAATAGGTTAGTTCCGGAAAATGCATAAAAGTGCCACGAAGTGTAACGAAACAGTAGGCAAATGGTGTAAAAACAAGCATGGAGCATCAAAAATTATAGATACGTTGGAGACGTATCAAGCATCCCCAAGCTTAACTCCTGCTTGTCCTCGAGTAGGTAAGTGATAACAAAAGAATAATTTTTGAGGTGACATGCACCTACACAATCTTGATCATATATGTAAGCATTGTGAGCTGGGATCAAAAGAACTTAAAACATGGGCATGAAAGATATAATCTTGACAATAAAAACTTAGCAACCATGTTGTAAACATGCAAATGAACACAAACAAAAGATCATGAAAATGAAACAATGAAAGTCAAACATGTGTTCAAATCATAAGGAAAAACATACAAATGGTTTTCAGCTTGTCCTTCATAGAGAGCAAAACATAAATGCATAGGACACCTTCAAGTTTAAGAGGGCGACTAGATACAAATAATTTAAGAACAAGTGAAACCAACAATATGAATCAATCAATGAAAACTTTGGGACAATGCACATTATACTAAGAATGACAACTATGCTCTCTTAATGGTGCATAAAGATAGAAGGTGGTGACTCAACATGAAAGTAGAAGAAAGGCCCTTCGCAGAGGGAAGCAGTGATTGCAAGTTTTATAACCTTCAAAAATTATGGTACTTACCGGCTTTGAGCTCTCATTGCCCCCATCATAAGCATCTTGAATGGTTAAAGTTAATGTGAGAACAATTATGATGCATATGCTTGACAAATCATAAGTCGAAAACCTCGTGTCCCGTGAATACGAGTACCCAAACCTCATGCTACTCAACTTAGAGTCCCAAGCAAGGCTCTTGTCATTGTAAGTATATATGTATCATCGAGAACCGCCAATGGGGTACCTCCGTGCCCGATGACATGGAACAAGCCCACATCAAAATTTCAAGACAAGCAGACAATGAACACCTCGACATCTCTTTTATTTACCATTTGTATAGCTTTTTATTTTGAGATGCGTCGTCGAATGTCCACCATGGGTATGCTGCAAATTTCCACCATGAATTATGCATGGCTTAGATTGGCGGCCCAGGCGTTTCCCTAACACATATACAAACTCCATGATCCCCGCAAGATTCCCAATTCATTTCACACCGCGGGCATCCATAAACAAAAGATCATGATATCAACTCAAATAAGAAGTGCAATGTTGAAAGCTTGCCCCATGACGGCATGGTTGGGCTAGTATCCAACTTACAATTTGCAAGCATAACAACTCAACATAAGAGACCACAATGTCAAATTTTTAAGAACAGGAAAAAGTAAAGTGTGCCTTCCGGTTCGTGAGAGCTTTACTGACCAATTTTCGCATAACACTGGTAAGAGTTTAATTTGAAGAGAAAATAAAAGCAAGTCAAATTTACTTGGAATAACAAATTGCTAGTAGGTATGTATGGTGGACACTTTGGCAAACTTGGTTTTTAGGAGTTGGATGCACGAGTAGAGCTCATACTCAGTACAAGGCGAGGGCTAGCAAAAGACTGGGAGCGACCAACTAAGAGAGCAATAATGGCCATACTCATGCAAAGCGACAAAGCGACATTAAAAGAAGCATAAGATGGCATCAAAAGTTAAAAACTAAATGATCATAGAGGCTATTGGCGACTTTGTAAGAGTCTAACATGTGTGAGCATGCGCCAAGTCAACCCAAATAAAGCATTAAGGAGAAAACCAAAATAATGCTTCCAAACAATAAAAACAACGCATGATTTTTTCAAAGGCTCATTAAGCAATCTCAGTTATTTGAGACAAGTCATGCTACAGCAAAACCACTAAGCATACTATCAAAAAGACATCAAGCATGACATGAAAAAGCCTAAGCCGCAGTCTACACAAGCTCCTTCTTGTACCACTTTTTTGCATAAAGCTTTTTCTCTTTTCCAACACCATTTGAAATTTTTATAGACACCTCTTTTGATGAAAACCAATAAATATCAGAGGCAAAAATACACCTTGATGAAGAGATATGACAAGGTCTGAACGCAAATCAAGGCAAAAACGCAAACCAAAAGCAGTAGCAGAAAAAGAAGAACACTCGGTTTTTGATAAGAGTGAAAACTAGAGCGTTCTTGGTAAATGAAAAGAAAGGCAACTTCTCCAAAGGAAATTTGTTGGGGTCCAACCATTTATTGCAGAAAACAAAACTAGACTAATAAAGAAAACTAAAACAACTGACGCTCCAAGAAAAACACATAGTGCATGAAGCAATAAAAATATAGTGTTTTGAAAGGTGACCTGATTTTTGCCGATGAAGAAGGGGTGCCTCGGGGGCATCCCCAAGCTTTGACGCTTGTACTTCTTGGATATTTATTGGGGTGATGCATGAGCATCCCCAAGCTTGAGCTTTTGTCCATTCTTCAACTCATCTCATCATTCTCCAATCCCTACACTTGAAAACTTCCTTCATACAAAACTAAACACAAATCTATTAGCAACATTAGTGTAGCATAACATATAATCAACCTCCTTTGCTTCAGGTTTCAACCCAAAACCACCACATATATAGCATATACTACTGTAGCAACTTCCCCAAAAGTTCCGTGATCATAAGAACTCAAAAGAAAGCGATAAAGCGGCAAACACAAATATTGGCAGAAATCTGTCAAAACAGAACAGCTGACAAAGGACGAATTTTTAAGGGGTTTTATGTTGCGCAAATCAAAAAGTGTTAAACTAACGAAAGTTTGGATATAACCTGGGGCATATTCACAAGAAATCGCAGGTCCAAAATATATACAGAGAATTTATACGAATTTTTACGGTGCAGCACCGAAAATAGTTTCAGGACAGCAACATCCCCAAATCTTTACCTCACTCAAATTAGAGGCTTCTCTTGGCACAACAATGAAATAAACAAGATAAGGAGCGGTCATTACAGTAGTAATGACTTCCAAGACTCAAATAAAAGAAAAAGTACTGAAAATAAAACATTGGGTTATCTCCCAAGAGTGCTTTTCTTTAACGCCTTTGAGCTAGGTGCAGAAAATTGCGAATCAAGTAACATCAAGCGATGAAGCATCAAGCTCATAATTTGCTCTAAGAATAGAGTCAACAAGTAATTTCTTCCTTTTCCTAGGGAAGTGTTCCATACCTTTCTTGAGTGGAAATTGATATTTGATGGTGCCTTCCCTCATATCAATGATGGCACCTACAGTTTGAAGAAAGGGTCTTCCCAAAATAATAGGACATGAAGCATGGCATTCAACGTCCATAACGAGAAAATCAACGGGAACAAGGTTATTGTTAACCATAATAAGAACATCATTAATCCTTCCCAAAGGTTTCTTCTTAGCAACATCAGCAATAGGAACATCATAATAACATTTTTCAAGCGGTGGTAAATCAAGCATGTCATAAATTTTTCTAGGCATGATAGAAATACTAGCACCTAGATCACATAAAGCATGGCAATCAAAACCATTAACATGCATATCAATGATGGGTTCCCAACCATCTTCTAACTTCTTGGGAACAGAAGCTTTTTGTTGCAACTTTTCATCCCTAATTTTTATAAGAGCATTGGTAATATGCTTAGTAAAAGCAATATTTAAAGAACTAGCATTGGGAGTCAAAGCAAGCTTTTGCAAGAACAAAATTACTTCAGATATATTGCAGCCATCAACATCAAAATCATTAAAAGAAGTAGAGCTATCATCTCCTACACTCCAAAAAATTTCAGCACTCTTTTGAGAAAAAGTTTTGGCAGTTTTAGGCTTTTTTACACAAGGAGTGGGAGTTTTCTCTACACCAATCAAAGTAAGAGGATTGCTAGCATTAGGGACAAAATCATCAGAGGTAGTAATAGTACAAACTTTCATATTCCTAGCAATCTCATCCTCTCTTTCCCATCTAGCATGCAATTCTGCTAACAATCTAATGTTCTCATCAATTCCAACTTGAATAGCATTAGCAGTAGCAAAAACATTGTTCTCTTTCACATCATTAGGCAACACTTTTAATTTCAGAAGTTCAACATCATGAGCAAGGCTATCAACTTTAGAAGCAAGAATATCAATTTTGCCTAATTTTTCCTCAATAGACTTGTTAAAAGCATTTTGCTTACCGATGAAGTCCTTGAGCATTACCTCAAGCTCGGAGGGCACGGCCCTAGTGTAGTTAGAGGAATTACCATAAGGATTACCATAACCATTACCATTAGTAGAAGGATATGGCCTATAATTGTTACTAGCAAAATTGTTCCTATAAGCATTGTTGTTAAAATTATTGTTTCTAATGAAGTTCACATCAACATGCTCTTCTTGAGCAACCAAAGAGGCTAAAGGAACATTATTAGGATCAACATGAGTCCTATAATTAGCAAGCATAGCCATAATGGTATCAATCTTATCACTCAAGGAAGAGGTTTCCTCAACAGAATTTACCTTCTTACCTTGTGGAGCTCTCTCGGTGTGCCATTCGGAGTAATTTACCATCATGTTGTCAAGTAGATTTGTTGCGGCACCCAAGGTAAGGGACATAAAAGTGCCTCCAGCAGCTGAATCAAGTAGGTTCCTCGAAGAAAAATTCAGTCCTGCATAAAAAGTTTGAACAATCATCCAAGTAGTCAGTCCATGAGTGGGGCAATTCTTTATCATAGATTTCATTCTTTCCCACGCTTGAGCAACATGTTCATTATCAAACTGACTAAACTTCATAATATTGCTACACAGAGCTATAATTTTAGCAGGAGGATAGTATCTACCAATAAAAGCATCCTTACACTTAGTCCATGAATCAATACTATTCTTAGTCAAAGACAGCAACCAATCTTTAGCTTTTCCTCTCAAAGAAAAAGGAAACAGCTTGAGCTTAATAATATCACTTTCTACATCCTTATATTTCTGCATCTCACATAGCTCAACAAAATTATTGAGATGAGCTGCAGCATCTTCAGTACTAGCACCAGAAAATTGCTCTTTCATAACAAAGTTCAATAAAGCAGGCTTAATCTCATAAAAGTTTGCAGTAGGAGCAGGTGGCGCAATAGGAGTGCAGATAAAATCACTATTATTCGTGCTAGTAAAGTCACACAACTTGGTATTTTCAGGATTAGCCATTTCAGCAAAACTAAAAGCAAACAAATAAAAGCAACTAACAAGGATTCTAATTTTTTTGGGTTTTTGATAAAAAACGATGCAGGTAAAATAAATAAAGTAAAGCAAAACAATAACAAAGTAAAGGATGTGCGTGCGAAAAACTCCCCTCGCAGAAGACTTCTACTTCCTCCCCGGCAACGGCGCCAGAAAATATCTTGTTGCTGTTTGATGGTGCCCAGTTGACGAGGGATATTATTCTTCTGCGTTCCCCGGCAACGGCGCCAGAAAATATCGTGTTGCTGTTTGATGGCGCCCAGTTGACGAGGGAGATTATTCTTCTGCGTTCCCCGGCAACGGCGCCAGAAAATATGCTTGATGCGTGGTTGATGACCAGCCCGTTGGGAACCCCAAGAGGAACGTGTGATGAATATAGCAGCAAAATTTTCCCTCAGTTAAGAAACCAAGGTTTGTCGATCAGGAGAGGAGAGACAAACGACTGAAGGTGATGCTTGCAAGCTTCGCGACAGCTTCAGACAATTTATATATGGCGCCTCGTCCAAGCTTTGCTTTGCTAGCAGCAACGTGGAACCTGCACACAACAGAACCAAATACTTTGTTCCCAACTTGCGATGAGGCTGTCAATCTCACCGGTTTGCTTGAAACAAAGGGTATGAGCGTATCGAGTGGAAAGCAGTGAAAGTATGCGAGTAAAGTAAACAGTGCGAGTAAAGTAAACAGGTGATAGCAATATGATGAAAATAGGACCGGGGTCCACAGTTCACTAGTGGTGTCTCTCCATAGATAAATAACACATGCTGGGTAAACAAATTACAGTTGGGCAATTGATAGAATAAAGATAAACGTGATATGTCAAGAAGATCACTATGCGATTTACTCTGGGCATTACAACAAAATACATAGACCGCCATCCAACTGCATCTATGACTAATAATCCACTCCCGGGGATATCATCCGAACACCCCATGAGTATTAAGTTGCGAACAACAGATAATTGCATTAAGCAAAGTGTGTAATGTAAACAAAGCATATGCCCTTGAGCATATGAATGTTGTTTTCTCCCTAGTGGCAACAACACATCTACAATCTTAGAGGTTTCTGTCACTCCCCCAGGTTAAATAGAGACATGAACCCACTATCGAGCATAAATACCCCCTCTTCGAGTCACTAGCAACTACTCAGCCAAGATAGCTACTAACAACGGAGAGCATGCAAGATCATAAACAACATAGAGATAACATAAGATATATTTCAGTATAGCAACTCAATCATAACACCAATATTCATCGGATCCCAACAAACCAAACATGTAGAATTACATAACGGTGATCTCAATCATGTAGGGCAGCTCATGAGATCTAAACATGAAGCACATGGTGGAGGAGACAACCATCTAGCTACTGCTATGGACCCATAGTCCAAGGTAGACTACTCACTCATCGCTCTGGAGGCAAGCATGGCGATGAAGAAGACCTCCGGTGGCGATTCCCCTCTCCGGCAGGGTGCCGGGAAGAGCTTCTGGACCCTCCCGATCTTCGGGTCGACGGCGGCGGCGGCGGATCGCGATGTGTTCTGGAAAAGTGATCGGGTACTTAGGTTTTTCCCGTCGGGGGGTCTTTATAGGCGAAGGGGTATCGTCAGAGGTGGCCCGAGGCACCCTCACACATAGGGGGCGCGGACAGGGACTGGGCCGCGCCGCCCTGGTGTGTGGGGCCCTTGTGGCCCCCCTCCAACTCCTCTTCGGATCTCTGGAAGCTTCCAGGAAAAATAAGACTTCGGGAACTTGTTTCGTCCAATTCCGAGAATATTTCCTGTGTAGCACTTCTGAAACACAAAAACAGCAGAAAACAGGGAACTGGCACTGTGACGACTTGTTAATAGGTTAGTTCCGGAAAATGCATAAAAGTGCCACGAAGTGTAACGAAACAGTAGGCAAATGGTGTAAAAACAAGCATGGAGCATCAAAAATTATAGATACGTTGGAGACGTATCAACTACTTCCATTAACTCTGACACCGTCCTCGGCTTTGTTCTCCCTACTTCTTCCACGAGGTCCGAACGATGAAGGCCGGCTGAAAAAGAATCTATTGCTCTCTTGTCAGAGACGTCTTCTGCAGAATTTTTGATTACACTCCAGCGTTGTATGTAAGAGCGCAGAGTTTCGCCTTTCCTCTGTACGCACGACTTGATCTCTTCCAGTGACGCTGGGCGTTTGTATGTTGAGCAAAAATTTCTTTCAAATAGGTTCTCTAGTTCTTCCCAACTCCCAATGGATTCGTTGGTAGAGTATTCAGCCAGGACCGTGCTGCGCCGGTGAGGTATAACTGCAGGCTTTGCATTGCCGTTGCTCTTGTTCCTCCGAGTATTTGCACTGCTTGCAGGTAGTCTGATAGCCACAGCGTGGGTTCTTGCGATCCATCATACTTTTGTTGATCGTGTGGCAGTTTGAATCCTTTGGGTACCCGCATTCTACGAACCCTTTGGGTAAAGCATTGTGCGCCCATCTCTTTTTCGTTGTCTTCATAGTTTTCTTCTCTCCATGCGTGGCGCGCGTTGTCTACTCTTGCTTGTGTTATAATGTTCCTTGCATCCTCCTTTCGCATTTGATGCTTTTCGTCGCCTGACGACTCGCTTGTTTCGTTTTGCGAGGGTTGGCGCCTAAGTTCTTCGTTTCGCTTCTCCTTATGATGTGTCGCCTTTTTCTCTGGAAGATGTTTCCTTAGCCTGTCTTCCACCAACCCGAGGCTTCGTATTGCGGCTTGATGCATGTGCTCCTGCGGATCTCCAGGCTTTGGTTGTGTAGTTAGTAGATAGGCCTGTGCTGCTACCATTGCTGCTTCTGGTGTTTCTTGCACAAAGTCCTCTTCCTCATCTGATGGGTGTGCACTTTCACTTTTCGTATGGCTTTCTTCTCTTGTCCGTGCTGTTGTCCTCCTGCTGTGCTTTGGGTCTCTGCGCCTTTCTATGATGGACTCTGATGCATCACTATATTCATCCCAGTATCCTCCACTTGATGCGCTGTTGTTATCTTGGCTTCTCATAAACATGTCTTTTTCCTTCCTCAACTTCTTTCTGCGCTGGTGCAGTGCATATTGATACCCCATCAGAACTTCTCTTCTTGAATCTGCGGGTACATCCGTCCCTTGATTAATGGCTGACATGATCATTCTCCACTCTCCGGCGGAGACGTGAACTTTCTCCTTCTCCTTCTTATCGTTGCTCCATGGTTTGTCGACTTGCATGTCGACCTCTTCATTGCCTGCGTGATTATTCTCTTCTGCTGCTTCGGTGATAATGACGCATAACTGGTGTATGCTTCTGGAGACGCCGCTGCTTCCGGTGGCGACATCCCTTGAACTATCGTGTGGCTTATCCACTGTTACTTCCACGTCGGGCTCTCCCCGAGTTTCGTCGAATTCCTCGAGTTTCTTTTGCATATTTTCTGTTGCTGCGAGACTAACCGGCGAGTTTACCTCGCTAGAAGAGCCCACGGATGATCCAGACTTGGTGATTGTCTTGGTTTTGCTTGCCGACGGACCCGATTTTGCCGGATACGAAAGACGAGTCGAACCCGAAGGTCCGACGTAGAAGCTTAGACTTCCGATCGTCAACTCTATCTCTTGACTTTCGTCGACTGTTGGATTGCTATTGGCTAAAAGCGAAAAAGCCGTCGAATTCATGATTCCAACGCCCAGAGTCCCCACGGTCGGCGCCAATTGACGAGGGTTAACTCGACAAATGTCCAATATGAAGGACTTAGGATCAGGGGAGTAGGGCGTCGGATGAATTCGAAGGTAAAATCAGTCAAACAAGGCGTATATCGAAAGTAAATGTAAGAATAAACTTGGCTTGCTTTCAATCTATCCCTTACCGTCCTCTCCTGGCCCCTATATATAGGTGGCCAGGTCTCAAGGATCGGGAGGGGTCCGACACAGATTACAATATCGACATACGACATAAACTCGTATTTCGACTAGCATTACAATTGGGCCTAGCTTAATGGGCCTCAGGGGTACTTAACTGACGGCCTCTATTATCTATACCCTTGTCACTCTCGCTCGACGAAGATGGTCGCTACTGGATCTACCTCGATTTTGCCTGAAGGTTTCGAGCAGTTTGGACACGAGATACAGAGCATTAGTGCTATTGATGCATTCAAGGCCAACTTTCTGTACATGTCAGCTATGGTAGTAATCACATTGTTTTTGTTGTGGACATGGCTTGGGAGGGTGTTACCTCTCAGAAAGAATCAAATGTAAAACCTTGTGCCACTATGATTTCAGTGTGTCGTGCATGCTCCTGACATGGCTTGAATCAAGGCTTATCCCTTGTGGCACCAGTGCTACTGCTTATGTAAATACTTGAAATTGTAATTTTGTGTTTTAAAAAAATTAAAAAATTATTTTATAAACACATATACATGTTCTAGATACTCGTGCAAAGTTAGGCCATAAACTTAGGCCATAAGCGAGAAAGGTGACCAAGATTGAAGTGGATAATAATAATGTCATAAAAAAGGAAGAAGAAATTGGTGAATTTTTTAATCTTCAATAACTGAAAAACGGATAGACAATATTTGCTGGATAAATTTAACTACCGATGGAACCAATGTCTTGTTGTAGATGGATGGAAACAAAACATGAAGGACTAGATGAAGAAACCGTATTTAAATAGAAAAGATTATTCTATTAAAATTTGAGTATTCTATTATTTTTCTGTACTAACGCATGGGTATTTAGCTAGTAAGAATAATATAGATGTCTGGTTTTATGTAAAAAAGATTGTGTCATGGCTTAGAGTTGTACTGGTTTATTGCACATGATGACATCATTGCATAAGTCAGCAATATCAAATTAATCGAGTTGGCGGCTATCTATTTGCTTTGTCCAAACTATGGATAGCCAATTCGTTTAGCCTTCGACAGATTTACACAACAACGACCACTAAGTAAAGCTAATACTATGGGCATCATAAATGTATTTACATATGAAATTTCAAGTTTTAATTTTGCACTTCACTACAGCCATAAAAACCACTAAATTTCGAAATAAAGTTTGCTCAATTTAAAATGAAATCATAATATTGTTTGTACTTGAGCTACCCAATGCTCTAATCATAAAGGTAGAGAATGCTATGTTTTACACACTGAGTCACGGGTCTTATGCCATGTATTTTTCTTCTTCGTACTTAACAACAACTCAATCGGATACTCAAAATACCTCTTCCAATCCGCAGCCATGTTTCCACGTATGTATATTGTGGTTGTATATCAAATGGCAGTTGACCGTGTGATCAAACATACTCCCTCCGTTTCAAAATATAAGATGTTTTAGCTTTGTGAAGCAAATGCATTTAGACACCTTAGGTTCACTCGAATATACATACTAAAAGTTGTCTAGATACATTTGCTTCACAAACCTAAAACATCTTATATTTTGAAACGGAGGGAGTACTAGTCACACAAATGTCCAGGCTACCCAGTACCCGCTAGTTCTTTCAAACCTAACACAATATACTACTCCCTCCGACCCATATTACTCTTCGCTAATACGGATATATCTATAACTAAAATGTGTCTAGATACATCTATATTAGCGAAGAGTATTATGGATCGGAGGGAGCAGTAACATGGTTACGGAAGTTTCATCACTTCTTTGTTCAATTTTGATCTTGCTTTTGTTTGAAATATCTCCTGAACACTGATACAGTGGTTAGAAAGAGGAGCGTGGATTATTTTCCAGTGATGAAGAAATGCATGCACATAATGACGAAACGTTTTTATATTTGGTGGTCCATAAGTGTTACATCCTTATTGTCACTGAATTTTTTTTTCATATAATTTTTTGACAATTTGTACTTCAGTTTAAATACCAACCTAAAATCATGTGCACATGGTAGGTTGACTCGTTGCTGGAAATTCAATAATGCCGACTAGTTCGATATAATGCACACATTGGTGGCTTCTGATCAATTTCGTGTATAGTACTATTGATCTCATATTGCCTACTCCAAACTAGCGACACAAATTTCAGTTTTGCAAGTCTCAGCCTTGTGAGATGCGATCCAGCATTGTGAGTTGTGAGAACAATTTACAAAATCACGGATCATGTCTCCTACTAAAATGTTGCTACTAGTACTAAAGTTCACTTATTATTAATCCAAAATCTAAAAGCAGCAGCCAACAGTGAGATCAGCCGTGTAGCTTTGGCAGCTTTCATCTCCGGCGCGCCTCCAATGCCTTCTTCAACTCCTCGCCCACATCATCCGGCGCGGGCATCGCTGCGTTCTCCGCCGCCGGCTCCTTCCCGCCGCCCCGACGATCCGGCTTCGCTGAGAAGCCGTGAAGTGGCTGTGGCGCCGGCCTCCCTCCCGTGGCCACGGAAACGAACCTGCCGCGCCCGATCTCGGCACGCAGGTCCTCCACGGCGCGGCGGAGCATCCCGTTTTCCGCGCTCATCGCCTCCAGCTGCCGCCTCATCAGCGAGAACCCTTCGCCGCCGGCGTCGTGGCCCGCGCCATCCGACGCGTCCGTTGCGGCGACTACAGGTAGCGAGGCCTCAGCATTGCCGCCATTCTTCTTCTTGTCCGCCTCGGCGCGTGGCGACTGCTCGATGGAGATCTTGTTGATGACCAGCAGCGGCATCTTGCAGACGGGCACCCGGGTGTCCTTGCGGCCGTCTGCGAACGCCGCCTGCAGCCCCGGCGGCGCGCGGATCCCCCAGTTGAACCGCATGCTCGACCTGCCCCAGAGCGGGAGCACGCTCCTCGTAGTCAGCCGCATCCCGGACAGCAGCGCTCCGAGCCCGCCGCTGCTACCCGCCGCGGCGACGTCCGCCGCGAGCCCGTTCCCGCTCAACGAGAAGGCCTTGTAGTTCAGCTCGTTCTGCCCTTCGCTGCCAGAGACCTCCCCGATCGTACGGGGCGTAGGAGACGGGGACGACCGGAGGGTGTGGGAGAGTGAGAAGTCGCCGAGGCGGGGCTTGAGGAGGAGGAAGAAGGCGGGAGAACCGGAGTTGGCAGAGAGGAGGTTGAACTCGGCGGCGAGCGAGAAGGGGGCGCGGGCGGGGGAGCCGAGGGCGCCGACGCCGGCGCGGACGGAGAGGGCGAAGGGGAGGCCGGGATCGTTGGGGCGATACGAGAGCCGGAGTGCTGGCCCGGAGGCGAAGGCGGTGGAGAGGTCGAAGCGGAGCTCTCGGGGGTCGCCGCCGGCGGAGAGGCCGGACTGGAACGGCAGCCCCAGCACGCCGATCGGCACCTTGGCCCGCATCAGCGGCCGGTCGTCGTCGCGGAACTTGACCGACGCCTTCATGGTGTTCGGTGGCTGCTGGCCAATCGTGGTTTCGGTCGGTCTTGGTGGCGCAATTTTGCGGCGGAGATGAGTTCACCCCATGTTGGGACGGCGCTGCCGGCGAGATGGGTGGGGAGCGGGAGGGGGAGTGGATGGGTTGGGGGTGGGTGGAAGCGGAGGACGGAGGAGGTGTCCTGTTTCTTTTTTAGATTATTCCTTCTTCCAGTACAGTATTTCGTACGTAGATTTTTTGCTGCTCCAGACCTCGCTGCATCAAGCAAGCCTTCAATCGTACGGCATTTCTTCTCCTTAAAAAACACAAAGAATGAAAACCCTCTTTTACAGACAGAGATTTTTTATTTTTTCTGGAGATTGCACTCACTATAGATTTCTTTCTATATAGATAGTTTGATCTTTAGAAATTCAATCACTTGTGGCTCATTTGCATTCTATTTCACATGTTCATATCTAAAGGGATATTTTGGTGAGTGTGGATTTTTGGAGCTCGAGCTCCATGGACCTTGTTTTTTGAAAAAGTTGAAAACCATATTTTAAAATTTAAAAAATTCTACAAAAAAAAACATGTAGCTAGAGATGTATTCTACAAGTGTGTAAAATTTTAATTTAGAAGACATTATACTTTAGCTGCACAAATATGACAAAATTATAAATATAGTATAGTGAATAAGTACACATTTCCAGACTCTCAAAATTTGTCAGAACTTGTCATTTCTATAGGACAAAGCATAAGGTATTTTCAATTAAAATTGTACAAACTTGTAGAATACATCTCCAACAACATCCATTTTTTCAGGATTTTTTTAAACTTAAAAACATGATTTTTGAATTTTTCAAAAAAAAAGAGCTCCATGGAGCTCGAGCTTCAAATAGAGTTTGCGTATTTTGGTTGTCTTTATCATTTGGTGTACCGAGGCTTCTTTAGTTTTGAATATATGTGACGACCCTTTTTTGACAACACACCCCCGACATTGAAAAAGCGCAAATATGAAGAATCTCATCAAAGAGTTTCATAAATGCAACCAGTGGCATAGGATGAACAAGTTTTGAGGTAGAGTGAAATTCAGCGCCAACAAGTCACTAGTGCTGACGTCACACCCTTTACGGTGCGTTTGGTAGCCCGCAGGAGGTTCGGGTAGGTCTTGGGGAGAAGAAAACAAGGCGTTTGAGTGCCCACATGCTCTCCTGGGTTGCAACGGCCCGAAGCTCAAAGCACCCCACAACTAAGTCTAAGGACAAACCTTGAATCGGCCATTATTTCCTCGAAGAAACCCTCGCTGCATGAGAAACCAGGAACATGGCGTAGGAGCTTGTGCAGGCATGGAGATTGTGGGAGCTCGCGTGCTAAAATGCAGTGGGAGGAATTCAGTCACAGCTAGTATTCAAATGCGACGCTCTACCCCCAAATCCAAATCCACAAATCCATGTCGATGATGGGTGAATCACCAGCGTCGAGCATGGCTTCGGTGGGCCTACCGACTTCTCCCTCTACCACGACAATGATGATCTTGCCGGCGTCACCCTTGAGAATGGCGATAGTGGTCTTGACGGCATCTCCCTCATCCCCGACCTCTATGATGCATCATCTTGAATGGGGTGTAAGAAACCTCTAACCTTGATTGTAGATGTGGGTAGATCTCTAAGCATGTGGTAGATGCTGGTAGATATGTAGATTGTTTGTAGGGCATCATGCTTAGTGAGTTAAATGGTGATGATTGTTTGAAGGGCATCATGCATAATTTTTTCATGACAATTGTAGGACGACATGCTGGATAGGTCCCCCGAATCCGCGATCTGGGTGCTCCTACTTTGCAGATTGAGAATGCTGTCACGATTCGAGCAATGTACCAACACAACGTTCCAATGTAGTGGGAGACATCAATCTCATTGTTTGTCTTAAATAGGATTTGTGAGTTCATTAGAAACGGGATCAGGTGTGACAATGGCTTCAAGAAATTCACCTAAAGCGTGTATGCAATGATGTTCTTGACTTCACTTGAAAGACAATCACCCCAACTCAGGCTTACAACCATCTAAGGGAGTGGAAGAGGAAGTGGGTGATGGTGTGAGAAGACTACGACCGTCATGATGGAAAAGGACAAGTTGATGGAACTCTGCATGGTTACAATCCTTAGTATTGTTTTCTTATTTCACAAGTTCGTGGGAAGTTTTACTAACACATTTTTCTCGACCTTAGAAATACCCGAGGGTGGAGGAGCTCCTAACCAAGCCCGTGGTCAACTATGCTTAGATGAAGATCATCTTCATTCCTAAGTTCATTCCAAGAGATCTATATAGTCCAAGCTTACTAATCTAAGCTATGGACAACGTTGCTAATAACATGACCTAGGGAACGAGATACACCTCAGAGCAGGACATGGCTGATAACCTGACTTCATAAGCACTACTGTTAGTGATACTACTTTATTGTGTGATGGTGTTGATGACCTTTTAAAGAACAACTTGTATTTTAAAAGATGGTGAGTGATGCATGTAAAATACATCCATGATCTTTATAGTTTATTATGTCTTATTCTTAGTTATTTGATAGTTTTACAAGGACATGAACATGTTTTTTTCATTGAATCTGGTTTTTTAAACAATCCCCTTTCATTTGGTTTTAACACTGTGAAGCAGATTTTCTTGTTTTTTTTTTATGTTTTTGACTTTCATGGACTTCCCGAATGTCAAACAGACCCAAACTTTTTGCCACATCATTTTTGCAGGAAATAGAAGAACTGGAGAAGAAGAAGTCAACGGAGAACGCCACGAGGTGCAAAAGAGGGCCCACCATACGGGCCAAGAAGCTGGTTGAATGGTGGGGCCTATCTTCTGCCTCGTGGGTCCAATCGTCGCAAACTTCGGCTCTGCGGACTCGTCTTGACCTAAAACCGACTATATATACTCCCCCTTTGACGATTTCACGACGAGGGTAGTAGAGAAATACGAAATACACAAAACCGATCTATAGACTGCGAGGATAAGAGGGGAGATGCTGCCGGAGTCACTTCCGGTCGCCCCTTCGACTCCATCGACACCACCTTATTCAGCACCACGATAAAGAGAGGAGTAGTCCATCCCTGGGCTATAGGATTATGGAAGTGACTTGTAGCAAACTCTTTCTCGTGCTTCTAGACGATGAAGAGGTTTGTCGAGGTTTCGGAAAGGCCGCTGATCATGGGGAAAATACTTGGGATTTCTATTTTCGTGCCCCTGGGTCGTTAGTTGTACTCAGTTTTCCCCAGCCGCTTAACTTTTCCTCAGTTTTCCCCTCGCTCTAGTTTGAAACCCCTCGCAGACGCTCGGACGGGAGGGTTGCCGTTTAGTTGACCGTTCCGTGCTGACGTGTGTGGCCGCGTCGTGTGGGGCCGCATTGCATGGGGCTGGTAGAACGGGACCGCGTGGGACAGGACGAGACCGCGTTTGGTTGTACGTGAGAGCTCGGTTTTGTCTCTCTCGGCCCAAATTGGCATTTTTCAGAGCGCCTTTTTCCCCTCTCTCTCTGTAACAGTTTTCTCTCTTTTCACCAAATTAGTATCAAATCTAGAGAAGCTTCTATTTCTGTCTTTCTTTAATGATTGTTGCCCTTTGGCCCTCGTTTTTTGCCCAATATGTTAACAAATCTAGTAGCAAATCTAGAAGCTAGTAGAGGATAAATTCACAGCAGCATAATAAATTGAGAAAATATAGGATAAGCTGCATACAGTAGCCAACATAACATATATATATATATATATATATATTCAGGACAGATCCAACAGTACTACCGATCCCTAGATCCAACATAAGCTACATTTTACATGGGATTAAGCTTGGAGGCTGCGCAGGTGAATCCCAAGTGCTTTGTGTTTGGCCATGAACACATGCACATTCACGGTCGTTCCAACTCTAGCGCCGCCAGGGGCACTGCCAAGGGATTCGGCATGGTTCACCAGGCAGTTGAAGTCGGTGGCGCGGAGCCTCCTGTTGCAGAAGGGGCACCTGTAAACGCCTCGAGCAAAGTGGCGATCGCAATGGCCGGACTGCAGCCTCCTGAGGACGTGACGAGTCTTGGTGTGGAAGGACTCGTCGTCGCTGTCGACGTCGCTGTTCTGCACCTGTCACGTAGCACCAAAGATCGAAAAACACGAAGTCAATTGCAGCGATGATGGAACAGAGAGTGAACAAAAGATCATGCATGATAATATGGGCACGAAAAAAAGAAGCCTCAGTTACATTGGACACACTTATATTCAGGATTTGGGTCAGTGAACCAAAGATCATGCACAACAAATTTGTACACACCAATTGTTCACAGACCAAACCCTGAATCAATTTGTGCCCAAACCGAATCTTAAACAAAAGCAAATCACAAACACTAATACCGCTAGATCTATCATAATAACGCTAGATCTATCATAAAAGGATTGAACTAGGAACAGACTAACCCTAATAACGCTAGATCTATCATAAAAGGATTGAACTAGGAACAGACGAACCCTAATAACGCTAGATCTAACACAAAAGGATTGAAATGGCATAAGAACAAGGGAACAAAGGGTTACCTCCGGGTAGTCATCGACGATGCTGGTGTCGTAGGGGTTCGCCGGTGCGACGTACGGCACTGGTTCGTACGGGTCTTCGTACAGGTCCCAATCGACGGGGGCCTGGACGGGTGCCTGGACGGGGGCCTGGACGGCGGCGGCGGCCTCGAGTACTTAGACTGGCAAGTGCAATATACTCAGTTCTACCCTCAAGTAGCTGGTCAACAGAGAGTCAACAAATGAGATTAACATAGCTAATTGAGTCATTTCATGCGCAAAAAAATCCAAAAAAATAAAAACATAGTGGCACCTACTCATGGAGTCTTACTACGCAACCTGCCACCTTAACAAACATAGATAAATCATGTTTTACCACAAATTGCCACTTCTCATAATCACTAGTAGCTATGAAGATGCATGGTTTTCCACTCAAACCCCTTTGCAAAACATCTTCCCCAAAACATAGTTTGTCTAAATGAGGCCATAATTGTCACACTCATGTATATTTGAATTGCAAATAATTTGATGTAGCCCAATATGAATTATATTGTACAAAACACGCATTTTTCATTTTGTAATTATTTTGTTTGAATCCCTTAGTCTATTTACTATTTACGTGCCCTTGGTTTCTTAGTACTACTCAGTTTTGCCCTCAAGTACTGTCACAAATGCTCACAGAAACCCAAACTTATCCTGATTGGTTGAGCAGTTGTCACACGGATCGACTCCACCAACCGTTGATCCACTGATCTAACGGGCATTATACCCATATCCGTCTCTTCGTGGCCACCCCCCTCTCTCTCTGTCGGTGGATCAACGGTTGGTGGAGTCGATCCGTGTGCATTTATGGATTATTTTGCCACGTAACTATATTCCCTCTATTTATGCATTATTTTCCACGATTTAAAAATGTTAAACTAAAAAGTGGTAAACAAGAGACATACATATTTATCACCCCTCTAACAATTATCAACTATCTTTAGCATTCCTTTTCTTTTAAGGAATTTAGTTTTGGTAATTTGAAACGGCCCAAAAGTGATATAATTTTGGTAGAAACATGAGACATACATGTTTGGCATATTTGGGGTATTTCGGTGAATGAATTATTTATCACCCCTCTAACAATTATCAACTATCTTTAGCATTTCTTTTCTTTTAGGGAATATAGTTTTGGCAATTTGAAATGGCCCAAAAATGGTATAATTTTGGTAGAAACATGAGACATACATATTTGGCATATTTGTGGGATTTCGGTGAATGGATTATTTATCACCCCTCTAATAATTATCAACTTTCTTTAGTATTCCTTTTCTTTTAGGGAATATAGTTTGGGATATAGTTTTGGTTATTTGAAACATCCCAAAAGTGATATAATTTTGGTATAAACATGAGACATACATATTTGTGGGATTTCGGTGAATGCATTATTTGTCACCCCTCTAACAATTATCAACTATCTTTAGCATTCCTATATTCCCTAACACTTATTTTTTTGGTAATTTCGGTGAATGCACACACTAACTTTGAAAACAACTACAAGTACATGTAACTGAATAATGGATTTGTAACAAGGGATCCCTTGTAACAACTTCTAGTGCTTGACGAGCAATGATAAGAATCCGATCGCAATTATACAACAAAAAAATAACCAGCCATCAGATTAGCTTGCTTCTTTAACTCGATCAGCTGCTTTAACTGCTTGTTCATTTTCTTCAGTTCTCCCTTCACTTCCACCAGTTCTGCATTGGGAGCATTAGGCATAATCGGGACAGCCCCTCTCTCCGCCGCATTCTCTACAACAAGTACCCCCCCTCCCAAATTGCGCTCTCCAATACCGTCAATTGATTCCTGCAATTTAAGCCTCTGAACGTACACATCGATCCACTCGAAATACCTGCATTTCTTCAGGATCTGAAAACAATAACGTGAATCCTAAATCCCAAATTCGAGGGAATAACAAGAAAATCGAGAGAAAACAGAGCAATTGGAGCGAGATCTAACCTTATCCCCCTCTCTATATGGCAAGCTCTCGCATGCAAGGAACTCACGTCCACAATTGCCGTTGTCGTTCGTCTTACAGATCGACCGCTTCAGAGGCTCTTGGCGTGGGCAGTCAGGGCATCTTGTCAAAGGCACGGGTCCATACTGCGGCCATGAAGAACGGGAGGTCGAAGAGAAACTAGACATCACCCGCCTGCTGGAGAAGGGCTGCCGCTGGCAGAGAAGAAGAACAATGGGGCACGGGGAAAGAAGGGGGAAGCAATGGCACGGGCACGGGCACGGGCGCGGGGCTGGCTCGGGCTCCCATTTTGCAACGGGCACCTGGGTAAGTTGTGGGTCCGGCGCGCTAACGTGGACAAGTTGCGGATCCCACGATGATCTGGATAAGTGGAGGCGTGTCCACTGCGGGGCACCAACAGCGGCCCCACTTGCCAGCACCAACTAACGGTCAACTTAACGGGATTCCTCCCGTCCGAGCTCCTTGTGAGAGTTTCAGACAAGGGCTTGGGCAAAACTGAGGAAAAATTAAGCGACTGGGGAAAACTGAGCACAACTAAGGATCCGAGGGCACGAAAATAGAAATCCCAAAATACTCTGTGGCTTTTTTTTGACATATACCAAATCTTTTGTAGAACTTCACACTATATTGCTTCTTAAAAATGGTATTTTCTTCGACGCTACCTCCACCATTTCATGAAACATGATATATCCCTATACAACATGTATCATGAAATGGAGGAAGTAATATTTTATCTCTAACATATTATGGATACTAAAATATATCTAAATACCTTAGTGACGGAGTAGTTGCTGATGCAGCTCGGAGCAGGTAGCCCATGGCGACCCGCGCCACCACCACCCCCTCCTACCTCTGCAACTCCCTGCTCCGCCGCGCCGCCGACCACCGCGACATCCTGCTTGCCTTCCGAGCCATATTGCGCGCGGGCGTCACGCCGGACAACTTCACCTTCCCATTCGCCCTCAAGGCGCCCGCCCTGGCGCACCGGGCGCTTCGCCACTGCGAGCCGTTGCCGCCCTTTGGTGCCTGCACGCGCAGCTTGCCAAGTCCGGCCACGGAGCGGACGTCTCACGTCTACGTCGCCTCCTCCCTCGTCCACGCCTACGCGGCCTCCGGCGATGCTCGCTCAGCGCCGGCGGTGTTTAACGCCGCCCGCCACCGCAATGTCGTCACCTGGACGGCGATGATAGCTGGGCACGCCGCGTCTGGGGAGGCGCGGGAGGCTGTCACGCTGTTCAGGGAGGCCGTGGCGAGCGGGCAGGATGCGATTAATAGTGTCACAGTCGCGCAGGTGATGGCGTCGTGCGCGCAGTGTGGTGACGTCGTGAGCGGGAGGTGGGTGCACTTCACGCTCCGGCGCTGGGGCGTTGAGCCACTGTTGCTCGATGTTGCTCTCTCCACGACGGTACTCCATATGTATGCAAGGTGTGGTGGTCTAGATGCCGCAGTCGAAGTGTTCGATGCAATGCCTCGAAGAAACAAGGTGTCCTGGAATGCAATGGTTGAGGTTTGCAGTCGTCATGGAAGAACAGATAAGGTTCTACAAGTGTTTACAGGTATGCATTATGCCAGGATGAATCCTGACAAGGTGGCATGGCTGAGCATACTCCGCGCTTGTACTTCAGAGGGAAATACGGGCTTAGGCCAAGCGGTTCACACATACATAGAGAAGACTAATTGTTCCCGACATGTTGCAGTTTGCACATCTCTCATGTATATGTATTCCAAAACAGGAAATGCACAGAGCGCACTCCAGGTATTTTCATTGCCTCAAAAGAAAGGATTTGATGGCATGGACAAGCATGATCACCGGCTTGGCAAAGCATGGTCATGGCAGAGATGCAGTACAGCTCTTCAAAAAGATGGAGCTTGGTGGCATTGTTCCAGACCATGTCACATTCGTAGGAGTGCTTACAGCTTGCAACCATGCAGGGATGGTGGATGAGGGTAGAAAGTACCTTGAGTCCATGGTGAATCTATACGGCATCAGACCAACAATCAAACATTATGGTTGTATGATTGATCACTTGAGCCGTGCAGGCCACTCAGGACAGGTCGAGGGGATGATGCAATTGATGCCTATTCAGCCCAGTGTTTCAATGTTGGGAAGTATGATGAATGGTTGCAAGATACATGGTAGGGCCGATGTAGGTGAGAGGATAGGTAGGGAGCTTGCTGAATTTAACCCTCAGTTAAGTGCAGCTTATGTGGTCATGTCCAACATATATGCAGAGATTGGTATGTGGCATGCAGTCGAGCAAACTAGGAGGTTGATGTGGCAGAGGAAATTGAGGGAAAATATAGGCTCAAGTGGCACTGAAGTTCCAATGTTGTGCTCCTGAATCTACCAGTCTCTTGAAGTGAGAGGATGATTTTGTGAAAGACGCAATGTGGAAATGTGACTACCATAAGAAACATGGACATTCCTGTCTGGACCAAGTGTTTGAATGAATTGTTAGTCTGTGCATTATGCAGAGACACATAGGTAAATATCTAACTTACAGATTTACAGTACTTTTGAAGTTGTTTACTTCCCAATTTGCCCTTTTTATCTGAAGCTATATTATTATAAATGCATTTTACCCTGTAGTTGCTTGGATCTGTTCACACTAGCTAAAACCATTTTGACATGTCGTTTACATAACTGGAGCTCATCAACGGATTAAACATCATAAATTATTTATTAGCCAAATCATTAAGACTGTCACTCAAACTAGTACAATACAGAGTGTCGTAAATCAAAGAATCACATCAGAATAGGAAAATAGACGATACTGAAAACCCCATCAGTAAAGTAAAGAGAGAATTAATATACACTACATAAAACTGTAAAGCATCTCATCCTTCTCAGTCTCTTGGTGAAACGCTAAAAACTTTTTATCTCTTTAGTCAGTTATATCGGTTTATGTAGTATCCTCATGTGTACATTAGCTTAGGGCTCGGGCAGATGATGTGGTGGTAGAGTTGGCAAGTTCCTTGTCGGCGTTGGAGATTCGGGAGTAAAAGGCTAGCATCTCCTTGTATTGTCGCGAGCTCACCTACCGGCCGCAGAACAGACAGCCACACAAAACATTCTCATTAAGCCTGGCACAATTACTCTTCTCATATAAATATGTTATTTAGTTTAGTATTATTGGTTGTTAATGATTTGGTATTATCGAGAAGAAAGATATCTGCATACCTTAGCACTGCTTCCTTGTTTTTCTCCTTTGCCCTGAAGAAAGAAACACATACCGGAACAAACATAAGTCACAAAGATCATATATTAAAGGGAAGTACATTACATCCGTAGAACGATCGTAGCTCATAGAACTTGTTTCCATTCAACGATCAAAAGTATTTTCATCACTAGGAGAAAATATTTCCATCTCATGTAATTTGCTTGAATCTATATACTCAGGAAGTAACATTTCCATCAGTTTTTTATGTTGCATGTCTATAAAACAATACTGTAATGGTACGATTTTTTTATGTTTATATGGTCTGATACTATGATAGACACAGTTGGACTACCGAGTTACATAATTTTTATTTAAATGATCGCATGACTTTATTCATGTAGAGCACTTGATGATTAGTTACCTGTCCTCTGAGCGTTGGAACTCCATGATGGACCACAAACTGAGCGTCTACGACGCCAATCTGCTCTTCAGGATCCTGCCGATTCAAAAGAGAGAAAACGATAAAGTTGTTAAGTATATGCAGTTGTTTTAAGTGTTTCTCACTAAAATATATACAGTTCTTTTTGTATGTTAGACTGTGCTTACATCGACACATCTCCAGAAATTGAAGTCTAGGCCCCATCCATGGACCAGGTCATTCTGCGATTGAATCAGCTTATTCTTTTCAGTCCAGATAAATGCCATGTAAGTACTACTGTACTAGCACCTTATTAACTATTCCCTTGGTCCAGAAATACAAGTGTTTATATTGTTGGCTAAAAATATAGGTTAATTTTGACTAATCAAACTCAAACTTAACTTGAAACAGTGTACTTAATTTGACTGCTCAAATTCGAACTTGACTGTAAGTTATTTGTACAATATTTTGCAAGTAGTTACAAAAAGCAACCAAATTCTTTTGAGTACGAATTCAATGATATCAATTTTGTGTAAAACAAATACGGACAAATACCAACCTGGATCATATGCCACACGCATTTCCAAGCTTCCCTGGAGAAAACTGGTGCCATCACCTCCACGAACCTGCATCTCAAATTCTCAATTCCATCAGACCCTCCAGATCACTGCAAACCAAAAAATGACCTTGAGGTCACCAAAGAATTCAGTTACCCGCTGCATGGTCGTCGGTGCACGTCGTAGCAGTTCTGCCCTCCCACGTCTGTCCTGTTAATGCCCAAACAACCCCATTGTCTCTTGTTAATTAAATAATATTTGTCCCAGGTTGCATAAGCTAAATAGATCTAACTATCTCTACACATATGTACATATATTCTTCTTCTTATTCAGTTTTTGTTTTACAAGAATGATTCTATAATTTCTTACTTGTGCATCTCGCTGCCATCTCTCTTGACAGTGACATCGTAAAGCTTCTTCCCCTTGGTCACGTCCAGCCCTGGCTGCGAGATTTGCAGCCCATACTTCTTCACAATGTCGATGTACCTGCGACCACAACCTGTCCTTGATCAGATTCAGAAGTTCAGGGCAAGGTACAAAACAGGACTTGGTGGATCATACGCTTCCGCAGTGAAATTCTCGACGCCGAGGTCCTCGTCCCACAGGAAGACATAGTTGTATGGCGCCACGATGCTTGGGTGCAGGAACCTCTTGGCGAACCACCTTTATCATTCCAGGTCAGAGTCTGAAGATTGTCATTGCATATTTGGCGGGACTGGAAGTCTTGGAGATAGACAATTATGTAACCGTGCTCACCATTTAGTTTGCTTCCTGGCACTAATGTGAATAGCCTGCTTTGACCACTTGAACTTGTCCCACTCGGTCGTGTGACCATCGTAGTGGAACAACATGATGTCGAAGTTGTCGGAGAACTGCAATTTGTCGAAGTATCATTTGATATAATCATCGAGTTTACATCTAACATTGAAGTCTAGTACCTGGTCAGACAGTATGATCAAAGTTCAGAAACAACATCTTTGGTCCTTACCTTGTGGACAGTTGCATTGACATTGAATTTCTCAGTGTACCCTACCGCCATCGCCAGGAGGTACTTGCGAGTCGTCGTGTCCTACTCACCACACACCGGAACAAGTTTTTCAAGGAACCAAGAAGATGAAAATAAACTCTTTGTTGTTTATTCAGATTAAAGCAAGGTGCAGTGTGACAAGTTGAGAGTCAGAGAAATCAAAACCTCTGTTGGGGACCCCCAGAGCCGGCGCAGGTGAAGATCAGACTCGGACACCACAATCCCTGGTGGTAGCCTCTCTGCACCTTGAGGGTTTTTTGCAACCTTTACAATAGGCAAACATTGAGTGTCTCTCTGTACCCCTGAAGTGGCATTTGAGGTAGTGCTGTTTCTGAATGGTGCCCATAATTCACCGCGTATGTTGCTGTCATTGAATCTGTAGTTTGCAGCACTACTACTACTCCAAGGCATCACGCCACACTGAAGCTGCATACATGGGATCAATCTTAGCTCAGTGCTCACCGGCTTATGATGGGAAAAGCCAATCCCAGAGAACTTTTCTTTTTCTACCTTCGGTGTGAGCGCAACGGGGAAAGACACGCCGATGAAGAACCCAAACGTCACCGCCGCCGATAGGGCCATCAGAAACGGGACTAACTTCATCCTGACTATCTATACTCACCGCGATAAATCAAGACAGAACACAAACAGCACACCGATTCTGCAGAAAGAATCGACGAAGACAACAACGCAAATACTTACAGGATCGATGACGACTTGTGTCCTTATGTTGCAATCAGGCACGAGGAACGGAGAACTAGCCAATGTGAACTCCCTGCAATATGATGTCCGAGGTTTATACCGTAGTATATAGACTGAATCTGCAGTGTGTTTTACGTCTGTGATCTTAAGGAGGAGCAAAGGTTGAATAGGATGCAGACAAACTTTTTCTCGTTTTTGAAGGGGATGGAGAACATTTTGACGGAAGCAAATCGGAAGCAAGCTGGAGGATATCAATGCTTGATGGCACCAGGATATCAATGCTTGATGGCACCTGCCTGATTTGCAAGTCGGTCAATTGGCAGAATCTCCTCGTTGATCCGTGTATTTATGTGGGCACCGAGTTTTTTGCCTCTGATTGCTCATAGGCATGCAAATGGCGTACCGTGTATATTGTTACGTATGGTTGACAAATTTGTTGGCTTTCCTTTTACAACAAAGTCTAGCTGACGTCGAGCAATAATGCTATGTCTACGGACGCTTTGTTACGGAATGATTCTTACGGACGTGCGTGGTGTTCAGCTGTGCGTCGTGTGCTGAAATTTCGGAGCAACTGATTCAACATGCACCTATCGGGTTATTCCACGCCTGCGTCCGTAAGCTGATTCCGTAGACTCCATCCGTAAGTGTAGCATTACTGGACGTCGAGTGATGCTTTCATTGCTAGAAAGCGTATTTCATTCGCATAATTCAAAATAATATAGGTTTTTTTTAGGGAAAGCACATGACTCTGCTGTGGAATTTTATTAATTGCCAACAATAGTTAAATCATTTTAAAGTTTGCTAAGAATAAATCTAGTTGACTATTCGACCCTAGAAAAAGACTCTCTAGCTAATTCACGAGCAACTTCGTTAGCTCCTTTTGGGGGATGCTTGAATGTGGCACTTCCTACTAGCGACACCAAATACCCCTAAAAAAATACTAGCGACGCCAAATCAACGCAATCTGCAAAGAAGTGTGACCATGTAAAACTCGTCAAGGAGTAAGAAGCATATGCCACACTGGCTTTTTGGCGCCCAGTTCCATCTGCTTTGAGGTATTTATACATTGTAGGACATCAATGACCGTCAATTTCTTCCTGTATAAAAGCCATATTTTTTTGAGAAAATCAAAGACTAAAGTAGAGTTGTTGTTCCCACAAACATGAGAGATCAAAGAGACTTTTCAACACGATATAGCCTCAAATATAGAATATGACATATTGCCATGAGTATTACTCTTGTAAGTACTCCCTCCATCCCAAAATGTAAGGCGTTTAAGATAAGTCAAAAGTTAACATTTTCTAAGTTTGTGTAGACCAAGTTTACACACAAAAAATATAAATATTCACAATACTTAATCAATATGACTAGATTTACCATAGAGTATATTTCCTCTATGTGTCCATTTAAATGGATGTAGATGTTTTTCTTAAATATTTAGTTAAAGTTAGTAGGACTTGACTTTTGACTAATTGTAGATGCCTTACATTTGGGACTAAGAGAGTATTATAAATAGCACGCCACATGACAATTAAATAGGCACTGTTATACAACATCTTGCTGGAAATAGAAGCTAATGGTCGTATCCCATTCCAATTATTCTTAGTTAAATCATGTTTGGTGAAGACACGATGACATAAAAACTAAAAAATACTTTAATATTAAGCGGTAGTTTGAGTATCCTTAAAAATATCCTTGTTTGTCAAAATCTGTATAGCAAAAATCTAGAGAGCTATCTCGTGGAGAAAGCACTATATGCCGGGTAAAACAATTTTGTAAGCCATTTTGTGATGCGCCGTCCAAATCCGCCGCGATATGCCATACGTTCTTGTAGTGACTCAAAATGAGTTTCATGTTGGGAGCTTCTACAAAATTGTAATTCACAAAAAAAATATTATCTGCATACATTAAAATAGATAAACAAACAACAATTAAATGTGAAATGCGGCCATTCATTAAACCTTCTTTATTAGCCACATTAATGAAAAATATCAAGAATATAGGCGAAAGATGCTACTTGAGCACCAGTGGTCCTATTTAAAAAAAAAATTGAAACCGTATTTTTGGGTATAAAAAGATGTTGGCAAAAATATACAAGTACATAAAAATACGCATGGCACAAATTTGGCTAAAAAGAAGTTATATTCGTGCTACACCAAGAAAAATTGATAGTTTGTTTTCACCCACGCGCAATCTTGCTTCCCTAGGGCAGACGCCGGTTCCGGTGGCCGACCTCCGGCTGGCAGCCTATTGGTTGTCGGCTGTGAGGGGGAGTCGTCGGGTCTCGTGTGTGCGGAACTGTGTAGCTCTAGGGTTAGGGCCTTCTGTAGCTTAGGGTTTTGTCTGCTCGACGTCTTGGCTCTAGTGAATTGAAGGTGACGACGGTGATGAATAAAAGTGTTCCACTTCATCCTCTGATGCGGGGTTCTACTTTATGGTTGGAGATGGATTTGGACGGTAGTCTGTTCAAGCGGAGATGGTGTGGCGGCGGCGGCATCCTTGTGGTGAACATGTGTCCTCGGGCTCCATCGTTGTGATGGCGTTGGCTCTAACGCCGGAGCGGAGCGGAGCTCGGGAGGTTGTCCAAGAGTCTGTGCAGACAGCAGTCTGCGTTGGTGACAACTGGAAGATGGTGAATCTTGTGCTGGGTTTGTGGTTGAAGGTTGCCAGATCTGGTTTCCTCCTCCGATGGTGTCGTGCGGGGGTACCAGAATTGGAGTTTGATAGCGTGTCCAGGGTGTTGCCCTAGTCCGATTCTTTTAGCGGCAATGGCTTTGCCTTTGGCAAGCTACTTTGAAGGTCTGCAAAGCTACTGATCAACGATGGAGCCGCTTCGAGCTCAGGTGAAGAGGTGATCTGTCTACTTTCCCTTGGATGGCCACTATGGTGGTGCCGGAGGTGAGTGACATGCGGTTGTTTTTTGCTGAGGGGTTTCTTTAGTCGGGATTGTAATTTTCTTTTTTGGCTGAGGATCCTTTTTGCAAAAGCTAGGATTTTCCTATCTTTTCAGTTCAGTCAGGTCGGTGTATATGTGGCTTGTAACTTGATATTTATTCTATAAACAAAACACATATTACTTTACAAAAAAAGAAAAAAATAAAAAAATTATTATTATTTATATATCAATAATATTTTAATTTACCCCAAATAGAACAACTTTTTTGTACTGAAACTTTACACAAGGAATGCCCAAAAGATTGCACAATGGATTTTCAAGGATAAAACATGCGCTCTCAGTCAGCAGCTCCATCGAGGCATGCATAGAATGCCGGCCCTGACCAATTGATCCATCCAAAACTTGAGATAGTGCAGTGAACAAACAGCAACTAGCAGCACCTGTCTCCACAAGATAATGTCGCGTACAGTGGCGAAAAACATCTCACGCACTAATGACTACAGTGCTGGGAGCAAATGACAGTAATCAGCAGAACAAGAAACTAAATAAAAAGCACATTACAAGCTGTAAGCAGAGACTTGCAGTTCCTCCTGACATAAGTAAGGAAGGCAGGGCCCCTTCCCCTCCTCTACCTGGGCGACATGCCATGCCACCGTGCGGGCACCTCTCCAGCTAGCTGCCTAGCTCTCTCCCAGTTTCCAAAACCTGCATGCCTTGAATGCTGAACTTGACAGGAGCTGCCTGCGCCCTCGCAGTATCCATTTCTTCGCACGCTTCCTGCCTCGCCTCGCGCATTCAATTGTTCGTCCTCTACGCTCGCCGCGGCCCCTTCCTGCCATGTACATGTTCCCCCCAATCTCCTCTGAATAATCCATTGACATGATTAAACCGAGCTACTAACCTCATGTTTTTACTTCTGTCTGATCGCTGATGAATTACGAAAACGTTCTCCTCGCTCTGGAAGAATTTCTTTGCCAATGTGTCCTTCATACTCTTCATTCTTTTGTACTAGTAAGTAGTAGTAACAGATACGAAATCAGTTAAGTACTGGTAGGGGATCGAGTACGTGCGTGCGCAGGTGAATGGACAATAGATATATTGCTAGTAGTGCTTCTGGGGCGGAGTCAGGAGCAGCTGTGGAAAAGCCAAGATGCATGATCGATCCTGCGTTGGGGACGGCGGCCGGGGCCAGGCGGCGAAGACGATCGAGCAGATCGACTATAGTATAATGCAGCGCACAGTAGTAAAATATTTTGCTTGCCGTCCTACCCTGCTGCAAACTGCAACCCTAGACCTAGCTTAGACAGCCGGCTCAGAGAGAGGGAGGTCGAGGGGCATGGGCAGAGGATAGATCGAAGAAAGGGCATCATGCAGCGGAGATTGGACGATCGCGTGTGCACGAGCGCGCGGCCCGGGCCGAGTCGTCCCGTCACTTCACCCTCACCTCCGCGGCTCCGCCGGCCCGCCGCTCTCGCACGTGGCCGTCCCCTGCCCTGCGCCGCGGCGCGGCAGGCGCAGCCCCATCTTCTCCCTCTCCATCGCTCTCTCTGGTCTGGTCTGCTCCGACTCCGAGCTGCCTCTGCGTCTGCCATGGCAGCCGTGCCGTGCCGCGGTGCAATAATAACTAGTGCTGCCTGGCTGCACCAAACAAACCCCCTTCAACCCTTCCCTTTCCCCATCCCGGCCGGCCAGGCGCCGAGCTCCACCGGCAGCGGCAACAGTGCGCGCCAGATTTCCACTGCACGCTCTGTCTCCTTCTCATCCTTCTGCCCCGTGGCTTTCTTCAGGTACCCGAGCTCGAGAAACATGAGTTATTCACCGTGATATAACTCACATTCTGTATATACCGGTTCTTCAGTAATCCCCTCAAGAACCATATTGACGAAGGTAGGTGGCACGACTCTTGTTTTTAAGAGTTACTATGTCCGTACATTTCCATAGAAAAATAAATAAATAATACTTTGTAGATTTATGTGTTGAGTGCAATGTGCATGCATGTGTGACTGATCACCTCATAACAAAACCATAAGAACACTTCCACAGGTACGTCTTTACCTACTTATAATCAGTACAATGAGCATCAAGTCTAAGACACGGATAGTCTTCTTTACTATAAAATACGTTACTCCCTCTGATCCATACTCCCTCCGTTTCATAATATAAGACGTTTTGGCAAAATGTTTTAGCTTGCCAAAACGTCTTATATTATGGAAAGGAGTAATATTACCTTTCTCAAATACGGATGTATCTAGACACATTTTACTGCTAGTTATGTCCGTATTTGCAAAAGATAATATGGATCGGAGGGAGTATCATCTTTGGTGCACTTAAAAATAAAAAAACAATGAAATTATGTTAATAAAGCAAAATGCAAGCCAAAGCATCATGTACATATGTTATCCCATCGAATACACCATTTTTTTCACAATTACCTTAGTGGCTTCTTATGTGGCCTACACCGTGACCAAAAGTTTAAGAAAATGAATAAAAATAATAAACTAATTTAGCATGCATGAAGGGAGCATATGCACTCGAGAGCCGAAAATTGAATTTCTGGCATAGGTGTGCAACTTTCCTTTGTATACATGAGCGGAGAAGGTAAATACAATGGTAATATTGTTTGAGAAAAAAAATACAAAAACGAACTAGAAACTTAGTCATATTAATTAGCATACAAGCAAATTTTTTGGAAAGATACATGGGGTTTTTTAATCAGAATCTTTCAGTTTTAAAAACCGACATGATTGCATATTGGATTACCATGTATGACCCCCCCCCCCCCCAACACACAGTAAAGATGGCAACCTTTGGGGGGAGGGGGTGTGCACCCACTCATCAGTGAGCTTGAGGCGGTAATGCCACTATAAACTGTATAAGTCACCTGCACTTCGGGGTGGAGACAAGATCCTAGCCACCCTGGCCATGGTTCGGGGTGTAGAAATTTTTCTTTTGTGATTGGAAGATACGCTCCAATATTGTTTGGTAATTTGGTGATTGAAAGGGATGGCCTTAGGCATTAGAAATTATTGGCTTTGCCTCGTCTAGCGACTATTTTCCCTGACCACTGCAACATTCATGTTAATGTTATATTTCAATTTAGAAACCTTCCTCAACTTTAAAATGATCTTGAAGTATACAATAAGGAGGTCCATGTTGATCTTGAAGTATACTATAAGGAGTATATGGAATGTAGTCCTCTCAACTTTCATGATCGTATGTACACTTACTCGTGAGCTAGGTAGCCCTTAATTTACTCGAGCTAGTGAGTAGAGTAGCTGCTGATGAGTGTGTGATCTCACCCATGGCAATGATTGGGACATCCTAAGCAAATTATTACTCCCTAGTATGTTTCCTTTTCAACTAGCTCTAGGACTAGCCCCTTAAATTAATCGTACGTACTTGCATGCATGCACATTTGTTTTAGGGATTAGCGAATCGCTCGCTAGCTAGCCCCGGCCCTGAATGGAGCCAAGGAATTGAGACGCATCGCGTCGCGTCGGACTCTGCCTCTGCCGCATTTCCTTTCTCCTCTGCTTCATCCAACCTTTCCTCCCTGCCTGCAACTAGTGTCTAGCCAGCTACTCTATACAGCTAGCTCTGCAGGTCGTCTTCCTCCTCGGGGTCGCCAACCTTTTTGGCCATGGCTCCTCCTACTTACCGTTGTGCAGTGGCGTTCCTATCCTTTCAAACCTTTGAAAGAGAAGAAGGAATCTTAGATTTTTTATAGCTCAAATCGATCTTGTCAATTGTTGGCCTTAGATCGACATGTTTTGTTTCTCTAGTATGAATCGAGCTCAAGAGGGATGTATATGATCCGGATGCATTAGCTAGCTTGCTAGATCGACAACAAGATAAATTTTGATGAATGCAAATGAAGATCTAAGATGGAGTATACTGATAGTTTCAAATGTTACTTACTTTAATCGACCAATGGCAATGGGTCTAGTTTTTCGGGCACTGATTGATCTGGTTAGAACCAAGCTGCAAGCAAGGGCAATAGTGGCAATTTAAGGTAGCTGGCTAGAGTGGTATAACAGGTACTGGGATTCCGGAGGCGATGTACGGTGACTAGGGAAATTTACTACCACACTCGTGCAAACTCCATTCCAAACCCCGACGCGGGTGCAGCTCCTGCTACCTTCTTCTGGTAGTCCAAATTGAATGCACAAATGGACAAACACGCAAGGACAAGTGCGTGCGTGCATGCATGTGTGTGCGGGCATCCGTGTGACCGTGTGCCTGCGTGTGGATGAGCGCTCGCTTTGGTGTCCACCGTGTGTGTTAGAAACAGAAAGTATCTTTTTTTTTTTAGTTGAGTGATGGTTCACGCAGGAATAGAAAAATATTTAGGAATCCCTTGGAAGGCATGATTCTAAAAACATAAAACTAGGAAGATTGATTACAACATTTTTGCTAGACTGAAGAGGAATTTCTAGCTCTTTATTTTGTAATAAGCTCATATATTATAGTTGTGGAATCCAAGGGGATAATCACCCTGACCATTGAACAATAAACTACCTCATGGATAAAAAGGTTTCAAAACTAGGTTATCATGTGGGTCCTTTTAATTCAAGAATTTTATTTACACTTCATCGACTAGAATTGAGGATAATCATGGAATGGATCATTTATCCATAAAAAAATATTCTAGATAATCCTATTCATACCAAACAGTAAATTTCCTAACGATAAAATGTCATGTATAAGAGTTTAATCTCTTTGCTTTGCTTTTTTTGCAAATTATATTTTTTTTGGTAATTTATCCCCTCAATGTTTACTTATTAGAAAATGAAAATGTTTTTCCTTTTTTAAGATCAAGTGTTGCAATTATATTATGATGAAACTGAATCCAATACAGATAGTTTAATAATACAATCTGGTGCAATCCCTGACCACACCTCACACACAATATTATCACAACCTTCTTTCACCATTCGATGAGCAACTTTTTTCGTTGGTCGCCGCACCTACGTACCTTGAATGCTTCAAAACCAGTTAGAAGAGTTTTTATTTCATCAACCAACGGACTGTAGATACTTTGATCCTGGCCATCCCTAAGTAGTTTTGCTCCAACCTCGGTACTATCTATCTCCAGAATAACCTGATTCAACTGGGCTATAGACGCAACCTGCAACCCGGAGAACGTATCCTATGAAACAAGGTGACTCATGCACCAGCTGCACCGAGCTACTAGCGGCCATTGGATGCGAAAGCAATGAATAAGATGCAACTGGAAGATGAACTGGTGGCACATTTACAAAATAACGTCCGCAGTGCTATTGCTACTTTACAGAAAACCCCTCCTAGAGTCTTGATACAACCTCGTGTCTATTCGACAGCAGCAATACACGAATAATTCCGCTGTAGGTTTACAACTGTGAAGACGAGGAGATTGTAACAAATAACTTCTGAGACGATCTACACGAGGATGACACAAAAAGAACGTAGACATCTTTTTCACCATTTCCAATGTGTAGAAAAATTCGAATTTTATACAACTTTTATATGCAGCAATTAAAATCTGAAAAACAACGAATGAGGAACAACATCTTATATCGACCATAGCTTCATGAACAACTTGCAAGAAACGAGGAAAATTGGATCTATAGACAATTCATGGCCACAAGGCAGTAGTTGCTCCATGAGTGTACGCCTTAGGATTTGGGGATTTGGGAGGAGAAATCTAGAAATTCTTTGAGCATGAAGCATCCAAATCCAAGGGAGTCAAGCAACCAGCATCACCCATCATGGACGAGGACCCCGACTTCTAGAGCCAGCGGTGGCTGGGGTTCAGGCAGGCAGGGGAACTCGCAAAAAGGAGCTCGAGTGGTACAGTAGAGGGAAAATGGAGAATTTTCTAGCGCTAGATCCGTGGAGTTGTAGTACAGGAACGACAATGGAGAGTCAAAATGGCTTTGGAAAGGACTACTCGGAACAATTCACTACACATCAAGGTTTGTTTTGTAAATGTGCCACCAGTCCATTCCCAGTTACATCCTATATCCATTACTTTCGCATCCAATGCCAACACTAGGTTGGTGCAGCTGGTGCATGAATCACCTCGTTTTATAGGATACGTTCTCCTGCAACCCCACCCTGCACATCATCAGCTCGGCACCTTCCGCATCAGCTATATCAGGAAAAAATAGCAAGCCCCAGTAACAAATCTCACATGGCAGTCATGAACGAGTACTCCACCTCCACCCTTGCTGTCCGCTGATCGGAAGGATCCATCAACATTAATTTTTTGCCAACCGGTGCTCCAACACCTTGGTTCATGCAGTTGGTGCTTGTTCATTCAGGTGCATCCACTCCTCTACCCCATCTGTCGATCTCTTAACAATCTTTAGAGGGTCCACTATTCGGTCTTTCTCTCGAGCATTGATACGTCTCTAACGTATTCATAATTTTTGATGCTCCATGCTTGTTTTTACACAATTTGCTTAGTGTTTCGTTACACTTTATGGCACTTTTATGCATTTTCCGGAACTAACCTACTAACAAGTCGCCACAGTGCCAGTTCCCTGTTTTCTGCTATTTTTGTGTTTTAGAAAAGTTACACAGGAAATATTCTCGGAATTGGACGAAACCAAAGCCAGTCGCCCAGAATTTTACCGAAGCTTCCAGAGAACCGAAGAGGAGACGGAGTGGGGCCACGAGGTGGCCTCACACCAGGGCGGCGCGGCCAGGGGCTGGGCCGCGCCCCCTATGTGTGAGACCGCCTCGGTCCACTTCTGACGATGCCCCTTCGCCTATAAAGACCCCCCGACGATCAGTTTTCCAGAACACATCGCGATCCGCCGCCGCCGTCGACCCGAAGATCGGGAGGGTCCAGAAGCTCTTCCCGGCACCCTGCCGGAGAGGGGAATCGCCACCGGAGGTCTTCTTCATCGCCATGCTTGCCTCCGGAGCGATGAGTGAGTAGTCTACCTTGGACTATGGGTCCATAGCAGTAGCTAGATGGTTGTCTTCTCCACCATGTGCTTCATGTTTAGATCTCATGAGCTGCCCTACATGATTGAGATCACCGTTATGTAATTCTACGTGTTTGGTTTGTTGGGATCCGATGAATATTGGTGTTATGCTTGAGTTGAAGTACTGAAATTTATCTTTTGTTATCTCTATGTTGTTTATGATCTTGCATGCTCTCCGTTGTTAGTAGCTATCTTGGCCGAGTAGTTGCTAGTGACTCCAAGAGGGGGTATTTATGCTCGACAGTGGGTTCATACCTCTATTTAATCTGGGGGAGTGACAGAAACCTCTAAGGTTGTAGATGTGTTGTTGCTACTAGGGGGAAAACAACATTCATATGCTCGAGGGCATATGCTTTGTTTACAATACACACTTTGCTTAATGCAATTATCTGTTGTTTGCAACTTAATACTCATGGGGTGTTCGGACGATATCCTCGTGAGTGGATTATTAGTCATAGATGCAGTTGGATGGCAGTCTATGTATTTTGTTGTAATGCCCAGAGTAGATCTCATAGTGATCCTCTCTTCATATGCACGTTATCTTTATTCTATCAATTGCCCAACTGTAATTCGTTTACCCAGCTTGTATTATTTTATCTTATAGAGAGACACCGCTAGTGAACTGTGGACCCCGGTCATATTTCCTTTATATTGCTATCACCTGTTTACTTTACTCGCACTGTTTACTTTACTCGCATACTATTATCATTTTTCACTCGATACGCTCATTCCTTTGTTTACAGCAAACCGGTGAGATTGACAACCTCATCGTAAGTTGGGAGCAAAGTATTTGGTTGTGTTGTGTGCAGGTTCCGCGTTACAGCTAGCAAAGCAAAGCTTGGACGAGGTGCCTTATAAATTGTTCGGAGCTGTCGCAAGCTAGCAGGCATCACCTTCAGTCGTTTGGCTCTTTCCTCTCCTGATCGACAAACCTTGGTTTCGTACTGAGGGAAAATCTTGCTGCTATATTCATCACACCTTCCTCTTGGGGTTCCCAACGGGCTGGTTATTTACCAGGCATCAAGCATATTTTCTGGCGCCGTTGCCGGGGAGGAAGAAGAAGACTTCTGCGAGGGGAGTTTTTCGCACGCACATCCTTTACTTTGTTTATTGTTTTGCTTTACTTTATTTATTTTACTTACATTGTTTTATCAAAAACCCCAAAAAATTAGAATCATTGGTAGTTGTTTTTACTTGTCTACTTTTAGTTCGCTAGAATGGCTACTCCTGAAAACACCAAGTTGTGTGACTTTACTAGCACGAACAATGGTGATTTTATCTGCACTCCTATTGCGCCACCTGCTCCTGCTGTAAATTTTTATGAGATTAAGCCTGCTTTGTTGAACCTTGTTATGAAAGAGCAATTTTCTGGTGCTAGTACTGATGATGCTGCAGCTCATCTCAACAATTTTGTTGAGCTATGTGAGATGCAGAAATATAAGGATGTTGAAAGTGATTATTAAGCTTAAGTTGTTTCCTTTTTCTTTGAGAGGAAAAGCTAAGGATTGGTTGCTGTCTTTGACTAAGAATAGTATTGATTCATGGGCTAAGTGTAAGGATGCTTTTATTGGTAGATACTATCCTCCTGCTAAAATTATAGCTTTGCGTAGCAATATTGTGAAGTTTAGTCAGTTTGATAATGAACATGTTGCTCAAGCTTAGGAAAGAATGAAATCTATGATAAAGAATTGTCCCACTCATGGACTGACTACTTGGATGATTGTTCAAACTTTTTATGCAGGACTAAATTTTTCTTCGAGGAACCTACTTGATTCAGCTGCTGGAGGCACTTTTATGTCCCTTACCTTGGGCGCCGCAACAAAGCTTCTCGACAATATGATGGTAAATTACTCTGAATGGCACACCGAGAGAGCTCCACAAGGTAAGAAGGTAAATTCTGTTGAGGAAACCTCTTCCTTGAGTGATAAGATTGATGCTATTATGCTTATGCTTTCAAATGATAGGACTCATGTAGATCCTAATAATGTTCCTTTGGCTTATTTGGTTGCTCAAGAAGAGCATGTTGATGTAAACTTCATTAGAAATAATAATTTTAACTGAAGGAAATATGCCCTAGAGGCAATAATAATATTGTTATTATCATATTTCTTGTTCATGATAATGTTTATACTCCATGCTATAATTGTATTAAGCGGAAACATTAATACTCGTGTGGTTTATGAACAACCCCGTGTCCCTAGTACGCCTCTACTAGACTAGCTCATTGATTAATGATGGTTAAGGTTTCCTAACCATAGACATGAGTTGTCGATTAATAATGAGGTCATATCATTAGGAGAATGATGTGATGGACAGACCCAAATAAAGCACAGCAATTAGATCGTGTCATTGTGTTCATCTTTGCGAAGCTTTTTCCTATGTCATGTATTGTATTCCTTAGACCATGAGATAATGCAACTCCCTAGTGTTGGAAGAGAGCTTTGAGGTCATCAAACGTCACCCTATGAGAGGGTGATCATAAAGGTGTCTTTCAGGTGATCGGAAAGTGCTTGTTGGGTTGCATGTATCGAGATGGAATTTGTCCCTCCCGAGTCGGAGAGATATACTTTGGGCCCACTCGGTAATCGATATCAACATCGCTTGCAAGCACATGGTTAAGGAGTTAATCATAAAGTGATATCGGATTATGGATCGAGTAAAGTACTTGCTGTGAACGAGATTGAACTAGGTATGCCGATACCAACGATCAAATCTCGGGCGAGTAAAATATCGCGAGACGAATGGAATACAAATACGGGATTGATTGAATCCTGATATCGTGGTTCATCCGATATGATCATCGTTGAGTGCATGGGAGTCAATATGGATTTCCAGATCCCGCTATTGATTATTGATGGAGATCATATCCGCGCATTCTCGAACCCGTAGGGTCACACACTTAACGCATATCGACGCTAGGGTAGTTTCAGAATTGATGAGAAAGTGTTTCGAAGAGTTACGGAATTGTTTTGGGTGGAAAATATTTATATTTATTAATTATAAGAATTAGTAAATATTGATTCTATTTATTTAGAAGAAATAAAGAAAGAAAAAAAAGGAAGAAAAAAAGGGGCGGCGGCCAGGGAGCGTCCCTGGCTCGCTCGCTACTAGCGATGCGGCCAGGCGTTCGCTGCCCTGGCTCGCTCGCGAGGCGTGGCCGGCTGGGCCAGGTGGGCCGCCTGCCCAAGGCTAGGATCGGTGGAGCGGGCTTGCCCCGCTGGTGCACTGCGGCCTGGCGCGTGCTTGGCCGAGCGGCCAGAGATCGATATGATCGATGTTTACTTCGTGTGATGCATGCAAGGCCGGCGGCGGCTGTGGTAAAAGTTTTAGGAAAACTTGCTTGTTACTCTAGGTATAGGGTTTGCATATTATGCGCCTATATATATGAGTGCATAGAGCTGGCCGTCGGACCTGATTTCTAGCGCGGAGTCGCTGCCCGCTTTCTGAAGCCTCCTTTCTCCGTGTTTTCTCCACCACGCAAACAGGCAAAGCCCTGTCGGCGCATACTCTCCACCATAGACACCACGCCATCGTGCTGTCGATCCCATCTACCACTCCACCATATCTCGCTGGACCGGGAAGGCGGAGTCGTTGGTCTGCTGTACGTGTGCATCTCTCGGAGACGCCGCCACTTGCGGCGTTGGATCGGATCGGATCGCGAGGAGGAGACGGCTAGTACGACTACATCATCCACATTCTATTGAACGTTTCCGCTATGCGATTTACAAGGGTATGTAGATCTATTTCCCTACTCATTGTTTTGCATCTCGTAGATCAGATCTTGGCTTGTTCTTGTTCGCCATCGTAGGAAATTTTTTTGTTTTCTATGTTGCGAAACCCTTCAGTGGTATCAGAGCGAGATCTATGCGTAGATGTTTTACACGAGTAAAATGCAACATGCTTGTTGCGGGCATTGATGTTTTCTATTGCAAACCTCTATGTTGTGTATTTCTTATGGCGCAGCATAGTGAGATCGAAGCGGTCCAGGCTAACTTTACGCGACCTCGTTCGCGAGACCGGCTCCGCACTTGACGTGTGGCTTGTTCCACACATGCGGCTGGGGGATGCCAGTTTCTCTCACTATAGTATTCATGAGATTTACAACGGATGTTAGCAACCATAATATCACAGTTGTGGCTTTGCGTAGGTAAGAACCGTTCTTATGCGTAGCTCCCATAAGCCACGTAAAACATGCAATCAACAAATTAGAGGCGTCTAACTTGTTTTGCAGGGAGTGTTTGTGATATGGTATTGCCACAAGATGTGATATGTATGATATATGTGATGTATGCGATGATCATGTTTTGTAATGTTTCACGACTTGCATGTCGCTGAGTTCACAACCGGCAGGAGTGATACGTCTCAAACGTATCTATAATTTTTGCTGCTCCATGCTTGTTTTTACACCATTTGCCTATTGTTTCGTTACACTTAGTGGCATTTTTATACATTTTCCGGAACTAACCTATTAACGAAGTGCCACAGTGCCAGTTTCCTGTTTTCTGCTATTTTTGTGTTTCAGAAGTGATACACAGGAAATATTCTCGGAATTGGACGAAACAAGTTCCAGAAGTCATATTTTACCCGGAAGCTTCCAGAGATCCGAAGAAGTGTCGGAGGGGGGCCACCAGGGCCCCACACAAGGGGGCGGCGCGGCCTGGCCCCTGGCCGCGCCACCCCTGTGTGAGAGCCCCTGGCTCCACCTCTGACATCGCCCCTTCGCCTATAAGTACCCCCCGACGAGAAAAACCTAAGAGCCCGATCAGTTTTCCAGAATACATCGCGATCCGCCGCCGCCGTCGACCCGAAGATCGGGAGGGTCCAGAAGCTCTTCCCGGCACCCTGCCGGAGAGGGGAATCGCCACCGGAGGTCTTCTTCATCGCCATGCTTGCCTCCGGAGCGATGAGTGAGTAGTCTACCTTGGACTATGGGTCCATAGCAGTAGCTAGTTGGTTGTCCTCTCCACCATGTGCTTCATGTTTAGATCTCATGAGCTGCCCTACATGATTGAGATCACCGTTATGTAATTCTATGATGTTGGTTTGTTGGGATCCGATTAATATTGGTGTTTATGATTAAGTTGCTGTACTGAATTATATCTTTTGTTATCTCTATGTTGTTTATGATCTTGCATGCTCTCCGTTGTTAGTAGCTATCTTGGCCGAGTAGTTGCTAGTGACTCCAAGAGGGGGTATTTATGCTCGATAGTGGGTTCATGTCTCTATTTCACCTGGGGGAGTGACAGAAACCTCTAAGGTGGTAGATGTGCTGTTGCTACTAGGGAGAAAACAACATTCATATGCTCAAGGGCATATGCTTTGTTTACATTACACACTTTGCTTAATGCAATTATCTGTTGTTCGCAACTTAATACTTCTAGGGTGTTCGGATGATATCCCCGGGGGTGGATTATTAGTCATAGATGCAGTTGGATGGCGGTCTATGTATTTTGTTGTAATGCCCAGAGTAAATCTCATAGTGATCTTCTTGACATATCACGTTATCTTTATTCTATCAATTGCCCAACTGTAATTTGTTTACCCAGCATGTTATTTTATCTATGGAGAGACACCACTAGTGAACTGTGGACCCCGGTCCTATTTTAATCATATTGCAATCACCTGTTTACTTTTCCCGCACTGTTTACTTTACTCGCACATTACTACTGTTTTCCACTCGATACACTCATAACCTTTGTTTCAAGCAAACCGGTGAGATTGACAACCTCATCGCAAGTTGGGAACAAAGTATTTGTTTGTGTGTGTGCAGGTTCCACAACACCTTCAGTCGTCATCGTCTCCCTTCTCCTGTTCGATAAACCTTGGTTTCTTAACTGAGGGAAAACTTGCCGCTACACTCATCATACCTTCCTCTTGGGGTTCCCAACGGGCTGGTCATCACCACGCACAAGGACTTACTGCTCCCACGTCAACTACACGCCACCAGCTCTTTTCTGGCGTCATCATCACACGAGTAGCAAGGAGCCATATGGTTGTCTTTATAATTTTGTATGACCTGCGTGTCAACTTGTTATACGCCATGTAATAGCTTTACTTTATCGCTAAGTAGTTAGCAATAGTCGTAGTTGCTATTCGTGGTGGAGGCAATCATGGTGGAGTAATGGAGATCATGCCGGCGCACACAAGATGGAGATCAATGCGCGAAGATTGGCTATACCATGTCACATATTGTATATGCATGTGATGTTTATCCTTTATATATGCATCTTATTTTGCTTTAATCACGACGGTAGCATTATAAGATGATCCCTCACACTTAATTTCAAGATAAAATATGTTCTCCCCATGTATGCACCATTGCGAAAATTCATCGTTTTGAAGCACCACGTGATGATCGGGTGCTATAAACTCTACGTTCACATACAATGGGTGTAAGCCAGATTTACACATGCGAAGATACGTGGGTTAAACTTGACGAGCCTAGCATGTACAGACATGGCCTCGGAACACACGGACCGAAAGGTCAAGCATGAGTCATATGGATGATATGATCAACATGTTGATGTTCACCATTAAAGCTACATCATTCACGTGATGATCGGTCTCGGTGTAGTGAATTTGGATCATGCTTCACTAAACAACTTCGAGGGATGTTGAATTTAGTGGGAGTTCATTAGTAATTTGATTAACTTGAACTAATTATCATGAACTAAATCTTAGTGTATTTGCATAAGTCGTTGTAGTCTTTGGCAGCCATTTTCCACCGACACTTAGTTTTAATTTAGTTAAAAGAACTATAGAATTCTGGATAATCACTTTTCGGACTAGTGCCGTTTAGTTAAAATGTCAAGTTCAAAGATTAAGTCCTATTGCAAACTTTAGCAAACCTCGCTTGCTCCATACGATTTAATAAGTTGTATTAATCAAAGAACAACGATTCAAGTTTAGTATCGAAAGATCATACATTTGCCTTCATGAGAAATTGATCTTCAAAATTGTTTGAGAATCAAAGTGATCTTGGAGCTGAAAAAATTATTTCAGAAACAAAAGAGGTAAAAGATATTTGATATCTAAAACTTTGATTGTTTGCAAGATGATGAAGTATAATTTAGTAAAAGAACATATGCTCATATTGTATGAATATATGCAAAGATTGAAGATGCTAGGCGTCTAGATCACCCAAAAGTTTGGGAACTAATATTATACTTGCATTCAACCTTATGAGCTATAGTAGTTTCATCATGAAAGTTGTCATGATAAGATGGATGAAAAGGTATCGGCTAAATTGTTTTGCCATACCAAAAGAATACTAAAGAATGGAATCCGGAAGAATACCAATCATATGATGATGGTGATCCACCTCAAAAGTGCGAAATCTAAAGCTATTAGTATTTGACTAAATGCGCTTTGGACTATGTGTCAAATGATTGACACCACAATTGATGTTGATAGATTCTTCTAAATAGAGAGGAAATGCTAAATAGGATCTGCAAAAGTATTTGGTAGAAAAGGAAAAGACTGGAAATATCCAGCACAGGTATATAAATGATATACATGTTATATATGTATTCCTTGCTAGTACATAATGTAATTCTTGGGTATTAGATACTAGATTGTTGGTATGAAATGTCATACAAAGCAACAATACAAGAACTATGATGGCCTAAGTAACTAGCAAATGAATGTGATAGCAATGCGCATCGAGAAACAAATAAATGTGTTATTGTGTTTTTCGTCGGCATAAAACCTAGCCTTCTAGATTTGTTAAGAACTTAATAATAGTTATTTTTTTCTGGTATTATGAGAGCAATGGTTGTTCAAATTATTAATGTCTTCCATAATCGATGGATAGATTATTATTATCTTGTTGGTGAAATAGACATTTATAACACTGATGCTAAAGGTCGCAAGATAAAATGAATTTCACTTATATATGACACCGCCGTTTAAGTCATATTGGAAACAAAACATGAAAGAAATTCTATATTGATAGATTTTTGAGTCATTTGATTTTGAATTGATTGATGCTTGTGAGACTTTTCCTAAAGATGATTAAACTTCGTTCATGGGCCATGGACAGAATAAGCGACTACCTAAATGGAGATCGTACATGTTGATGTATGTACTCCATGGTGTGAAGTCGATCATGGTGTATTTTCTATTTCATCAATGACTCGAATAGATGTATGGTATATCTACTTGATAAGATAGAAGTATGAAACAGTTGAAATTGTTCAATTTATGAAGTGGAAATTATTGTAACAAGAAAAATTCAAGTTTTTATGATTGGATCATAAAGAAGAATATTTGAGTTACAAGTTTAGCAAGCATCTAAGAGTTAGAGGAATTGTTCCACAAACTTGCATCGTGATAAACACCATAGGAGTATGAAGTTTTCGATGGATGTAATCAAACCTTGTTTGGCATGGTTAGATCAATGATGAAATAAAACTACCAATATAATTTGTGGATTATGCTTTAGAGACTACCGCTTTTCACTGAATAGAGCACCATCATAATCCGCTGAAATGACACTGTACAAGTTATAGTTGTCTTTTCTTAAATTTTGGTATGCACGGCATATGTAAAATGTTTACAACCAAAATCGGATTAGTAAGTCTTTGTAGGTTATCCCAAAGAATGTCGATGGGTATTCCTTCTACTATGAACCCAAACACATAGTGATTGTCGCTTAAAAGTGAATTTCTTATGAAGGAGTTTTCTCGCGAAAGGTTTAAGTGGGAGGAAGATAAAACTTGATGAGGTTATTGAATCTGAGCAAGATGATCAGAGTAGCGTAGCACCAGAAAATGTTCTGGAAGCGGCAACTGCATTCATGGCTCACGCGTCTACAATATATTATAGTCACGGCATCAAAGTTCCTATTTAACCAAGTTGGTCGTAATCAAATAGCAAGATTTGAGGACGAGATATTATTAGATAATAGTAACCAACAATATACAAAGAAGCGGTGATGGGCCCTGACTTTGTCATATGAATTATTCTAGCAACAATTACATATTGAGATATGATAGTTGAATAAACGAAACAACGTTCCTCTACCGGAATGCACACCAAGGACGTGTACCTGACATGACCCAATGGGTTTTGTTGATTCAAATGTTGCTAGATATGTATGCAAACTTCTATGGTAGAAGTAAGCATAGCGAAGTTGGAATCTTCAATGATGAAAATGATGAAAATGTTAAAGTGTTAATTTTATCAAGATATTTGAAGATGCTTGTATTACAAGAAAGTAAGTGGGAGCGCTAAGACATATTTCTAATACTTTATGTGGATAACATATCGTTTATTAGAAATAATGTGTTTTTCTTGATATTGTTAAGTTTTCATTAAAATTAGTTTTTGATGAAAGACTTAGGTAAAACCAGAATATTAAGCATCAATGTCTATGCCGATAGATTGAGGCACTAATATAGTTTTGCCAGAGTACATAGATGAAATATTGAATTTGTTCAATATGGAAACAATAAGAACGGTTCTTGTTGCATGGAAGAGGTTGGAGCAAGAATCAATTATTTTGACACTTGATGAATGAAACCGCAAGAATGATTTTATCAATCTTGTGTACCATGATATGTAGATCCAGATATGTCCGATGCTCTAAAAGGTTACGAGCATTCATATGATGATCGTTGGACAATAGTAAGAATATTCTTATGTAATTTCGAAGAACTAAGAATATATTCTGTATGCAAAAGTGACAAATAGTTCATTGCAATGTGTTACATTGGCTTTGTCACATATACAGGTAAAATTTTATCTCAATTTTAAGCTATTTGTTTTGAGTTAGAAGGTGGCACAATAAGATGGAAGAAAGTTCCATGATGACTTGGATGAGTTCTAATGTTAACATTGTGGCGGACACTGCAATGAGGGCTAAGTATATAATCGCTTTAGAAGCGGCAAGAGAACTAGGTGTAGTTCCAAGTGTGCTAGTACTATGTAGTTCTATTGTACGACAATAGTGACAACATAGTTTCGGCAAAGAAACAATGGTCTCACCAGAAGACCAAGTTTATACGATGCCATCTCATACAAGATGAGTAATGCGTGCTGACGCAAAAGAATATGCAAATACAAATGGACCTGAAAGTGTCAGACCCGTAGATAAGGTTTACCATGTGCAACGCGTATGAATAACACCGGAATGCCATAGGTGTTAAAAACGCAAGCGATGACTAGATTATTGACTCTAGTGCAAGTGGGAGACTGAAGGAAATATGCCCTAGAGGCAATAATAATATTGTTATTATCATATTTCTTGTTCATGATAATGTTTATACTCCATGCTATAATTGTATTAAGCGGAAACATTAATACTCGTGTGGTTTATGAACAACCCCGTGTCCCTAGTACGCCTCTACTAGACTAGCTCATTGATTAATGATGGTTAAGGTTTCCTAACCATAGACATGAGTTGTCGATTAATAATGAGGTCATGTCATTAGGAGAATGATGTGATGGACAGACCCAAATAAAGCACAGCAATTAGATCGTGTCATTGTGTTCATCTTTGCGAAGCTTTTTCCTATGTCATGTATTGTATTCCTTAGACCATGAGATAATGCAACTCCCTAGTGTTGGAAGAGAGCTTTGAGGTCATCAAACGTTACCCTATAAGAGGGTGATCATAAAGGTGTCTCTCAGGTGATCAGAAAGTGCTTGTTGGGTTGCATGTACCGAGATGGAATTTGTCCCTCCCGAGTCAGAGAGATATACTTCGGGCCCACTCAGTAATCGATATCAACATCGCTTGCAAGCACGTGGTTAAGGAGTTAATCATAAAGTGATATCGGATTATGGATCGAGTAAAGTACTTGCTGTGAACGAGATTGAACTAGGTATGCCGATACCGACGATCGAATCTCGGGCGAGTAAAATATCGCGAGACGAAGGGAATACAAATACGGGATTGATTGAATCCTGATATCGTGGTTCATCCGATATGATCATCGTTGAGTGCGTGGGAGTCAATATGGATTTCCAAATCCCTCTATTGATTATTGATGGAGATCATATCCGCGCATTCTCGAACCTGTAGGGTCACACACTTAACGCATATCGACGCTAGGGTAGTTTCGGATTTATGAGAAAGTGTTTCGAAGAGTTACAGAATTGTTCTGGGTGGAAAATATTTATATTTATTAATTATAAGAATTAGTAAATATTGATTCTATTTATTTAGAAGAAATAAAGAAAGAAAAAAAGGAAGAAGAAAAAAGGGGCGGCGGCCAGGGAGCGTCCCTGGCTCGCTCGCTACTAGCGATGCGGCCAGGCGTTTGCTGCCCTGGCTCGCTCGCGAGGCGTGGCCGGCTAGGCCAGGTGGGCCGCCTGCCCAAGGCTAGGATCGGTGGAGCGGGCTTGCCCCGCTGGTGCACTGCGGCCTGGCGCGTGCTTGGCCGAGCGGCCAGAGATCGATATGATCGATGTTTACTTCGTGCGATGCACGCAAGGCCGGCGGCGGCTGTGGTAAAAGTTTTAGGAAAACTTGCTTGTTACTCTAGGTATAGGGTTTGCATATTATGCGCCTATATATATGAGTGCATAGAGCTGGCCGTCGGACCTGATTTCCAGCGCGGAGTCGCTGCTCGCTTTCTGAAGCCTCCTTTCTCCGTTTTTTCTCCACCACGCAAACAGGCAAAGCCCTGTCGGCGCATACTCTCCACCATAGACACCACGCCGTCGTGCTGTCGATCCCATCTACCACTCCACCATATCTCGCTGGACCGGGAAGGCGGAGTCGTTGGTGTGCTGTACGTGTGTATCTCTCGGAGACGCCGCCACTTGCGGCGTTGGATCGGATCGGATCGCGAGGAGGAGACGGCTAGTACGACTACATCATCCACGTTCTATTGAACGTTTCTGCTGTGCGATCAACAAGGGTATGTAGATCTGTTTCCCTGCTCGTTGTTTTGCATCTTGTAGATCAGATCTTGGCTTGTTCTTGTTCGCCATCGTAGGAATTTTTTTTGTTTTCTATGTTGCGAAACCCTTCATTAACAACAATGCTTATAGGAACAATTTTGCTAGTAACAATTATAGGCCGTATCCTTCTACCAATGGTAATGGTTATGGTAACTCTTATGGTAATTCCTCCAACAACACTAGGGTCGCGCCCTCCGAGCTTGAGGTAATGCTCAAGGACTTCATCGGTAAGCAAAATGCTTTTAACAAGTCTGTTGAGGAAAAGTTAGGCAAAATTGATATTCTTGCTTCTAAAGTTGATAGCCTTGCTCATGATGTTGAAATTCTAAAATTAAAAGTGTTGCCTAGTGAGGTGAAAGAGAACAATGTTTTTGCTACTGCTAATGCTATCCAAGTTAGAATTGATGAAAATGTTAAGATGCTAGCAGAATTGCATGCCAGGTGGGAAAGAGAAGATGAGATGGCTAGAGAGATGAAGGTATGTACAATTACTACCTCTAATGATGTTGCTCCTAATGCTAGCAATCCTCTTACTTTGATTGGTGTAGAGAAAACTCCCACTCCTTGTATTAAAAAGCCTAAAACTGCCAAAACTTTTTCTCAAAAGAGTGCTGAAATTTTTCGGAGTGTGGGAGATGATAACTCTATTTCCTTTAATGATTTTGATGTTGATGGCTGCAATATAACTGAAGTTATTTTGTTCTTGCAAAAGCTTGCTTTGACTCCCAATGCTAGTTCCTTAAATGTTGCTTTTACTAAGCATATTACCAATGCTCTTATGAAAATTAGGGATGAAAAGTTGAAGCAAAAAGCTTCTGTTCCCAAGAAGTTAGAAGATGGTTGGGAACCCATCATTGATATGCATGTTAATGGTTTTGATTACCATGCTTTATGTGATCTAGGTGCTAGTATTTCTATTATGCCTAGAAAGATTTATGACATGCTTGATTTACCACCGCTTGAAAAGTGTTATTATGATGTTCCTATTGCTGATGTTGCTAAGAAGAAACCTTTGGGAAGGATTAATTATGTTCTTATTGCGGTTAACAATAACCTTGTTCCCGTTGATTTTCTTGTCATGGATGTTGAATGCAATGCTTCATGTCCTATTATTTTGGGAAGACCCTTTCTTCAAATTGTAGGTGCCATCATTGATATGAGGGAAGGCACCATCAAATATCAATTCCCACTCAAGAAAGGTATGGAACACTTCCCTAGAAAAAGAAATAAATTAGTGTTTGACTCTATTCTTAGAGAAATTATGAGCTTGATGCTTCATCACTTGATATTACTTGATTCGCAATTTTCTGTGCCTAGCTCAAAGGCGTTAAAGAAAAGCACTCTTGGGAGATAACCCAATGTTTTTACTTTCAGTTATTTTTATTTTATTTGAGTCTTGGAAGTTATTACTACTGTAATGACCTCTCCTTATACTTTTTATTTCGTTTTTGTGCCAAGAGAAGCCTCTAATTTGAGTGAGGTAAGATTTGGGGATGTTGCTGTCCTGAAACAGTTTTTGGTGCTGCACCATAAAAATTCGTGAAAATTCTCTGTATATCTTTTGGACCTGAAATTTCTTTTGCATATGCCCCAGGTTATATCCAAACTTTCATTAGTTTAACACTTTTTGATTTGAGCAACAGAAAACCCCTCAAAACTCGACCTTTGTCAGCTGTTCTGTTTTGACAAATTTCTGCCAATATTTGTGTTTGCCGCTTTATCGCTTTCTTTTTGAGTTCTTTTGATCACGAAACTTTTGGGGAAGTAGCTAAAGTAGTATATGCTTAATATGTGGTGGTTTTAGGTTGAAACCTGAAGCAAAAAGAGGTTGATTATATGTTATGCTTACACTAATGTTGCTAATAGATTTGTGTTTAGTTTTGTATGAAGGAAGTTTTTAAGTGTAGTGATCGGAGAGTGATGAGATGAGTTGAAGAATGGACAAAAAGCTCAAGATTTGGGATGCCCATGCATCACCCCAAGAAATATCCAAGAATTACAAGCGTCAAAGCTTGGGGATGCCCCCGAGGCACCCCTTTTTCATCGGCAAAAATCAGGTCACCTTTCAAGACACTATATTTTTATTGCTTCATGCATTATGCGTTTTTCTTGGAGCGTCAGTTGTTTTTAGTTTTCAGTTAGGTTTAGTTTTGTTTGCTACAATAAATGGTTGGACCCCAACAAATTTCTTTTGGAGAAGTTGCCTTGCTTTTCATTTGCCAAGAACACTCCGTTTTTCATTCTTATCGTTTCAATGAGTGTTCTTCTTTTTCTAGAACTGCGTTTGGCTTTCGATTTTCGCCTTGATTTGTGTTCAGATCTTGTTATATCTTTTTATCAAGGTGTATTTTTGCCTCTGATCTTTATTGGTTTTCATCAAAAGAGGTGTATATAAATTTTTTGAATGGTGTTGGAAAAGAGAAAAAGCTTTATGCAAAAAAGTGGTACAAGAAGGAGCTTGTGTAGACTGCGGCCTAGGCTTTTGCATGTCGTGCTTGATGTCTTTTTGATAGTATGCTTAGTGGTTTTGCTGTAGCATGACTTGTCTCAAATAACCGAGATTGCTTAATGAGCCTTTGAAAAATCATGCGTTGTTTTTATTGTTTGGAAGCATTATTTTGGTTTTCTCCTTGATGCTTTATTTGGGTTGACTTGGTGCATGCTCACACATGTTAGACTCATCCAAAGTCGCCAATAGCTTCTATGATCATTTAGTTTTTGACTTTTGATGCCATCTTATGCTTCTTTTAATGTCACTTTGTCGCTTTGCATGATTATGGCCGTTATTGCTCTCTTAGTTGGTCGCTCCCAGTCTTTTGCTAGCCCTCGCCTTGTACTGAGTATGACCTCTACTCGTGCATCCAACTCCTAAAAACCAAGTTTGCCATTGTGTCCACTATAAATTCCTATGCATGGTATTTGTAAGCCATTCCAAGTAAATTTTCATGTGCTACCTTTCAAAAAACCCTTCAAAAGACTTCTCGTTTTGTGACATTGTTTTCAGCTCATGGGGACGTAGTGGTCGGATTTGCTATCTTCCATATTTCTTATTCCAAAAAGAAAAAAAAAGAAAAAAAGGAAAGAAAAAAGCCACTCCTCCATGGTATGTGAATGTTGGTGAGCACCCGATGGAATCGGTTAGCCATGGTTTGAGAAAGGAAAAAAGGTGGGGAGGAGTGCCAAGCTTTATAAAAGAGCACAAATGTGCCAATATCTCTCTCAAAAACTTGCTTCATTTTTGTATGGAAGATAGTAAGAACCCCATTGCTAGTCGTTGACAAAAACAACCACCTCTCAAAACCCAATTTTTATCTCTCTGTTTTACAAATGAAAAGCTCTAGCACATGTTTAATCACTGCTTCCCTCCGCGAAGGGCTTTTCTTTTACTTTTATGTTGAGTCACCACCTTCTATCTTTATGCACCATTAAGAGAGCATAGTTGTCATTCTTAGTATAATGTGCATTGTCCCAAAGTTTTCATTGATTGATTCATATTGTTGGTTTCACTTGTTCTTAAATTATTTGTATCTAGTCGCCCTCTTAAACTTGAAGGTGTCCTATGCATTTATGTTTTGCTCTCCATGAAGGACAAGCTGAAAACCATTTGTATGTTTTTCCTTATGATTTGAACACACGTTTGACTTTCATTGTTTCATTTTCATGATCTTTTGTTTGTGTTCATTTTCATGTTATAACATGGTTGCTAAGTTTCTTCTATCAAGATTATGTCTTTCATGCCCAGGTTTTAAGTTCTTTTGATCCCAACGCACAACGCTTACATACATGATCAAGATTGTGTAGGTGCATGTCACCTCAAAAATTATTTCTTTTGTTATCACTTACCTACTCGAGGACGAGCAGGAGTTTAGCTTGGGGATGCTGATACGTCTCTAACGTATCCATAATTTTTGATGCTCCATGCTTGTTTTTACACCATTTGCTTAGTGTTTCGTTACACTTCATGGCACTTTTACGCATTTTCCGGAACTAACCTACTAACAAGTCGCCACAGTGCCAGTTCCCTATTTTCTGCTGTTTTTGTGTTTCAGCAAAGTTACACAGGAAATATTCTCGGAATTGGACGAAACCAAAGCCAGTCGCCCAGAATTTTACTGAAGCTTCCAGAGAACCGAAGATGAGACGGAGTGGGGCCACGAGGTGGCCTCACACCAGGGCGGCGCGGCCAGGGGCTGGGCCGCGCCTCCTATGTGTGAGACCGCCTCGGTCCACTTCTGACGATGCCCCTTCGCCTATAAAGACCCCCCGACGAGAAAAACCTAAGTACCCGATCAGTTTTCCAGAACACATCGCGATCTGCCGCCGCCATCGACCCGAAGATCGGGAGGGTCTAGAAGCTCTTCCCGGCACCCTGCCGGAGAGGGGAATCGCCACCGGAGGTCTTCTTCATCGCCATGCTTGCCTCCGGAGCGATGAGTGAGTAGTCTACCTTGGACTATGGGTCCATAGCATTAGCTAGATGGTTGTCTTCTCCACCATGTGCTTCATGTTTAGATCTCATGAGCTGCCCTACATGATTGAGATCACCGTTATGTAATTCTACGTGTTTGGTTTGTTGGGATCCGATGAATATTGGTGTTATGCTTGAGTTGAAGTACTGAAATTTATCTTTTGTTATCTCTATGTTGTTTATGATCTTGCATGCTCTCCGTTGTTAGTAGCTATCTTGGCCGAGTAGTTGCTAGTGACTCCAAGAGGGGGTATTTATGCTCGATAGTGGGTTCATGCCTCTATTTAATCTGGGGGAGTGACAGAAACCTCTAAGGTTGTAGATGTGCTGTTGCTACTAGGGGAAAACAACATTCATATGCTTGAGAGCATATGCTTTGTTTACATTACACACTTTGCTTAATGCAATTATCTGTTGTTCGCAACTTAATACTCATGGGGTGTTCGGACGATATCCCCGTGAGTGGATTATTAGTCATAGATGCAGTTGGATGGCGGTCTATGTATTTTGTTGTAATGCCCAGAGTAAATCTCATAGTGATCCTCTCTTCATATGCACGTTATCTTTATTCTATCAATTGCCCAACTGTAATTTGTTTACCCAGCTTGTATTATTTTATCTTATGGAGAGACACCGCTAGTGAACTGTGGACCCCGGTCCTATTTCCTTTATATTGCTATCACCTGTTTACTTTACTCGCACTGTTTACTTTACTCGCATACTATTATCATTTTCCACTCGATACGCTCATTCCTTTGTTTACAGCAAACCGGTGAGATTGACAACCTCATCGTAAGTTGGGAGCAAAGTATTTGGTTTTGTTGTGTGCAGGTTCCGTGTTGCAGCTAGCAAAGCAAAGCTTGGACGAGGCACCTTATAAATTGTCCGGAGCTGTCGCAAGCTAGCAGGCATCACCTTCAGTCGTTTGGCTCTTTCCTCTCCTGATCGACAAACCTTGGTTTCGTACTGAGGGAAAATCTTGCTGCTATATTCATCACACCTTCCTCTTGGGGTTCCCAATGGGCTGGTTATTTACCAGGCATCAAGTATCATTGCGAGCCAACCACATGTTGTATATTAGCATCATTGTCCAAGAGACTTTCTTCCATTATTTTCCTAGCCAGTCCAGTAACCAGCCATAGAGGTCCGAGCGAGAACATAGGAGTTTAGGTGGTTTATCCATTGCCGTTCATGTCTTCTCCTCTAGCACAGTCCATGCAGTTGATGAATGTGAACAAGACCAAACATGGTGTACTAAACTCACATCTTTGCCGCACACTAGACATATGATTTTTTCTTTAATTCGCCTGTGTTTGAGTTTAGTTCCCATGGCTAGCCCATTCTCAATTAGTCTTCCAAAATGAACCTTGACTTTCCCTACAAACTGTGCATCCCACAATGGTATACCATCATTTATGTTGATCATAGGATTGAGAGGACTCCGGTGAGCCTCTAAGTGACCTCTTCCTCTGAATAGCCACGCTGACCTAATACGGAAATGTCCAATCTTTGTATAATTCCATGCAATGAAATCTGTCAATCTAGGTTACCAACTTTTATTTTTGGAATATCGTCAACATCCTTTTCATTAAAATATGATTCAGTTTCATTTCATCCCACGCTTTACCACCCTGAATAAGAAAGTCTTTGGGATGTGCATGTCATTCCCTTTCCTTACAGCCAAGGGGGATCCAACTATCCTCCATCACCTTAATATTGGTGTAGTCACCAATCCTCCAAACAAGAACTTCATGAAGGGCGCATTTGGTAGGTCACAGCCCATTTGGTTCGCATTAGTGGAGCAGATTTTGGGCTGATTGGTTGCCCAGAAAGCCTCCGCGTTGTGTCCAAACCACTTATCAAAGCACCAATGGGCCAGACCTTGGAGGAACGGCCGAATCGGCCGATTCCAACGGTGCGACCTTATCTCGCACTCCATTGATGCAAAATGGTATCTTTCCCTACACGAGCGCGGATGAGGAGGGAGATGGAGCGAGCATTGCCATGCATCGATGAGCAAAAAAGGGGCGGGAAGGATTCCGTCACCTCCCACCTTGCACCATCCTCTATTTCTACCCCTATGTCAGAGCGCCATTCAAATCCTCCCCATTCCACCTCCGATCCCGAGCAGGTAAGCGGCGTAGGGATCTCCAGTTGACAACAACGATAGCAGCAGCTACTAGGCGGCAACTTCTTCTTCCTCAAGTTCTCCTTCACCTGCGGCCATGACTTTAACCTACCCCTTCCCCAACTTGGTTGGTTAGGGTTAGATCTTGGTTTGGCTTGGTAGATCTGGATAGGGTTAGGCAAGATCTATGGTAGGGTTAGCCAGATCTTTTCTAGGGTTTACTCTTTGAATGGTTGTAGATGATCTGTGGTAGGATTTGCTAGATCTTTGATAGGTTTTAGTATTTGAATGCTAGGGAGTACGGTTTCAACTGTCCCCAAATTTACTGATTCACCATGCTTTTTTGCATGCGGTTCGTCATTGCTAGTTATATACATCTTGCTTGTTCATCCGTCAACTCCGATCAATGTCTAGGAGTCTTTGTGCGATGACTGTAGCTAGGATTTTGTATGCATTGGGGAATGGCAGTTCCCACGCAAGTTCCAGATTCACAGCCCATAGCTGAGTCCCACATTTTAGCAGTAAATATGTGATGTCTACACACGCTTCTGTTCTTGTAGACAGTGTTGGGCCTCCAAGTGCAGAGGTTTGTAGAGCAGCAGCAAGTTTCCCTTAAGTGGATCACCCAAGGTTTATCGAACTCAGGGAGGAAGAGGTCAAAGCTATCCCTCTCAAACAACCCTGCAATTACGATACAGAAAGTCTCTTGTGTCCCCAACACACCCAATACACTTGTCAGATGTATAGGTGCACTAGTTCGGCGAAGAGATAGTGAAATACAAGTGGTACAGATGATTATAAGTAGTAAATGCAATCTGGAATAAAAATGGCAGCAAGCAAACAAGTAACAAAATAGCAAGTAAACGGTGTGCAAAGCTTGGAAACAAGGCCTAGGGATCATACTTTCACTAGTGGACACACTCCCAACAAATATAACATAATTGAACAAATAAATAACTTCTCTTCACTATGCTACTCTGAATTACTCTCCTATTGAATAACACTAATCATTGCGTAGTGGCTACAGAAGCACCCCTTAAAGTTCATCAAGTACTTGACAAACACCGCTCATAGAGATATCCAAATCAAATCACAACTCAAGATAAATATTATTGCAACTTAGACCAAGTACTAACACGGTGCACACACTGTCAACATTACACCATGAAAGGAGGAATAGATCACTTCAATACTATCATAGTGATAATTATTCTCATAATCCATAAGAGATCACAATCGTAGCCTAGACCAAGTACCACCATGATGCACACACTGTCACCGTTACACCATGGCAGTAGGAATAGATTACTTTAATAACACCACTAGAGTTCACATAATGATGAAGAGTAGCATCTACATATTCAACATGATACAAAGCTCACGATCACATAGAGATCACATCATGGGAGAGAGAGGTGAACCACATAGCTACCGGTAGAGCCCTCAGCCCCGGGGGAGAACTACTCCCTCCTCATCATAGGAGACAGCGAGGTTGATGGAGATGGCGGTGAGGTCGATGGAGACGGTGGAGACGGCGATGGAGACCAATGGAGATGCCTCTGGGGGAACTTCCCCGTCCCGGCAGGGTGCCAGAACAGAGACTTCTATCCCTCGAAATTCGTCGGCGGCGGCGGCGGAGCTGCGGAACTCTTTCTGGAAAATTGCCGATTCCCCTAGGGTTTTCCGTCCCGAGGCTTTTTATAGGCGAAGGGGCATCGTCAGGGGGCTGCCAGGGGCTCCTACCACATAGGGGGCGTGACCAGGGCCTGGGCCGCGCCGCCCTGGTGTGAGGCTGGCCCCTGGCCCCCCTCCGGCTCTCTTTCGGTCCTCATCCTTCATCCAAGAAAAATAGGAGTTCTGGAACTTGTTTCGTCCAATTCCGAGAATATTTCATGTGTAGCTTTTCTGAATCACAAAAGCAGCAGAAAACAGGGAACTGGCACTGTGGCATCTTGTCAATAAGTTAGTTCCGGAAATTGCATAAAAACGCCACGAAGTGTAACGAAACACAAGGCAAATGGTGTAAAAACAAGCATAGAGCATCAAAAATTAAAGATACATTTGAGACGTATCAGCATTCCCAAGCTTAACTCCTGCTCGTCCTCGAGTAGGTAAGTGATAACAAAAGAAATAATTTTTGAGGTGACATGCACCATAATAATCTTGATCATATAGGTAAAGCATTGAGTGCTGAGATGAAAGAACTTAAAACATGGGCATGAAAGACATAATCTTGATAATAGATACTTAGCAACCATGTTATAACATGAAAATGAACACAAACAAAAGATCATGAAAATGAAACAATGAAAGTCAAACGTGTGTTCAAATCATAAGGAAAACATACAAATGGTTTTCAGCTTGTCCTTCATGGAGAGCAAAACATAAATGCATAGGACACCTTCAAGTTTAAGAGGGCGACTAGATACAAATAATTTAAGAACAAGTGAAACCAACAATATGAATCAATCAATGAAAACTTTGGGACAATGCACATTATACTAATGTAACAACTCAGAAAATTGTAATCCACTTTCTATTAATTAAGGTGCCAAATTTTGGGTCAAGATAAAACTTTTTATCTATTATGGCATGCATACATGTATTTTCTATTATATGTCTTCTATGATTTCATGTGTGTTATTTTTGGTTGTGCAATAGTTAGTTAATTCTAACTTAAACAACAGAAGCAAGTGAGACAAAGTATAAGAACCAAAGAAACCAGAAATAAAAATAAGAAAGAAAAAGAGAAGAATAAGATGATCTAGGAAATCTTATTGACTACCCTACTTTGAGCCTTTAGAATAAGAAATCTGTAACTCAACTGAGGGTTTGGCCAGTTAGTTGAGCTTGACCAAGTTGCAGACTAACTCAACCAAGAAGCTTCTAACAAAATTTCAAATCAGAACAGCACACAAACTTCAGCCAAACTTTGAATCTGAAACAGTGACAATCCCAAAATTTGAAATAAGATTTCTGCAAAACTTATTCTTTCTTGATAACAAAAATATGACTGGAAACCTTGGCCAATATGTGGATCACCCAAAGTGGAAAATTTCAAAAATTCAAATTTAAATCTCTTGCGGGCATTTCGTCGAACACCTGGCAGATGAAAATCGAGCAAATCTTGATCACTGTGAGCTGCACTGTTCTTCCTCGCTCAAACCCTGTCGCCATGCTGCTGGACACCTCCGCGGTCGAGCCCAGCTCCCTCTGCCCCGACCCGAGCCGTGAGAAGTGGAGGGAAGGAGAGGAACGCACCCAGGACCCCCCTCTCTGCCTCTCCTCTTCCTGCACGACGCCGACCACCCTGCCCTCGCCAGCACCGACCCACAGCACGTCGCAGCCGAGACCGAACCCCTCCAGCACGCGAGCAAGGCCGCCGTACCCGGTGTCGCTCGACGCACGTGCCCAGGGCTCCCGCACCGGCGAGCTACTGGACGCCCTCGCCCTCACCGGTCCGGCCTATAAAAGCCCCCGTCGATCAAACGAGAGGACTCACCCCGACCCCAGCTACCTCCCAGACACACTCACTTCACCCCGCTTGCCATAGCTCGATGTCGCCAGCCTCGCCGGCGAGGTACTGGACGCGGAGGGCGCCGCCGCGTTTGACCTCCTGGGAGCAAGCCGCCGCTGGGAAGTGGTAGCGGAGCTTCGCCGGAGTCGATTCCACCCGTTGCCGTCGAGTCCTGCTTCCTCTACGCACGCCGCCGTCGCCGCCGTCTTCTTCACTGCGCGCAGGTGAGCTTCTTCCTCGCCGGCGAGCACGAAGCAGGCGCGCCGTTGGATTAGAATCCAACGGCAGCGTACCGATTCGGTGACTTAAGTCACCTGACACGACGACCCCACATGTCAGTTTGTTTAAAAACAAATCCCGCCCGGCGCGAAACGTTATCGGGCCGGCCCGTTCGGGTTCTGTTCAGTTTCGGCCCGTTCGTTTCGAATTCGGTCTGAAACGTTTTATTTATTTTTCCGCCTTTTCAGAATTAATTCAAATGTGTTTCAGATATGTTTTTGAAACTTTATTTCCAAGAGTTTTACAAATCCATTTCTAGCAAATAAATATGCGTTGGAAAGCCTATGAAATGCTCTACACTATAGAACTGGTTAGAATTCAATTTGAGTTAGGAATTTAAATAAATAAGAATAGTGTGACCATAGCCTTTTTAATCATAGGAAAATTCTATAAAATTGTTTAAACCTCCTAAAATTATGAAACTTGGTTTGTGAACTTACTAATTAACTCCCCTACTGTTTAGTCAACCTTAACCAACTCAAACCTAGTTAGTGATATCAATTAGACCTTAATCCAATTCTAATGGGTAACATAAAATGATAGATTTCTATTATACCCTTAGAATTAAAATTGCCCTCAATACCAATTCACATAATTAGTCAATCCTCATATAAACTAGCCCTAATACCCTTAGTTCAATACCCATACTTAAAAGGTAAACCCCACATGATATATGGTAGAAAATTTAACTTGCACACTCAAATGCAAACTGAGAAGAAAACTTGCAACACAACTCGAATAAAATCCAAGAGGAAGGCTATTGTTTGAAAACAAGTATGTGTGCTTGGTGTGTTGTTAGCATTGTGTAGTGATGATGTGCTTTGTGTTTATTCGTTATTAGACGCTAGTGTTGCCGAGGAGGATATTGAGGGGGAATATTATCAAGAAGAAGAAGAATACCCCGGACACTCTGCCAACCAAGGCAAGCCATCTTTTGAATCATACTCCAAATGCCTAGCTTTACTATTGCATTCTACTTGTTTTAAGTAAATTGCATGATTGAATTGCTAGAGTAGAATGATAGAAGTATAGTGATATCTTGCTTAGCAAGAGCCTCAAGCTGAGTTTATCCAACCATAGCTTAGTGGTATCATCACTCAATATAGTTGCTTAGTCGCTAATAAAATTGAGACCATCTCTCAGTGGAACCCCACTTGAACTTGGTGACTTGAGTTTGAAAGCTTGAAATGAAGATTCTCCTACATGATGGTTTTAGGAAGGAAAATAATATTGACTAAGAGCTATGGAATGAATTTGCTAAATGATAATAAGTGATGTACCATGTGAGCCAACCATTACCGTACGACCACATTACCCCTAAATGGGAAGGGGCTTAGTCCGTAGCTTGTTTACCCTAGTATGGGAGGCCTTGCATCAAACCTTATGGAAGTGCACCGTGCGCGGTTACTTCTGAACCAAGTGGAGATTCCACTCATCCGGCATCCCGGAGCGGGCAAAACTAGAGGCGCCGGAACGGGGATTTCCGTATCTCGGGCTCTAGGGAAGGATCCTGTACTAGAGTGAGCAAGTGAAAGAATTTGTTTGATTATCTGAACCTCGCATACTTTGTGTATGACGATCCGTGGATTTCTCCCGGCAGATGTATCGAATCTTGTGGGTAAAGTGTACCCCTCTGCAGAGGTTTCAAACTATTCGAATAGCCGCGTCCTCGGTTATGGACAGTTGGCAAACTGTACTTGACTTTTGTCAAGAATGTTAATAACTTATGTGAACTTGGTGAATGACATGACTTGACTTGACCTTGATCTTGACACACTTGAAGTTCCCTTAGATTAAACTTAGAGAACCAAACTTCTTTTCTACCAATGAACATTCTTGGGAAACAAAACTAGCTTTTGGCAAACTAAACTTAGTGCCTAGTCCACCATACCAACCTTGCATATCTACTTCATCAATTCTTTTGTAAGATGGTTTGCGAGTGCATCCAATGTACTCACGGCTGTGTCCCTGGCTATCAACTTGGCCAGACTATGGGGAAGAGTATCCGGAGGAAGGGTATGAAGAAGAATACTAGAACTAAGATCTTCTACTGAGACGCCATTGCCTGTAGGGTGAAGGCATGGACCCGAAGACGTTATTTCCGCTGCTATATTGTATTGTAATATGAACTTGGTCTCTATGACCATTGTATTTGAGTCACCATATTGTAATGTCTATGGAACTGGTTACCAACTATGTTATGCGTATCACAACAATGATTCTGGGATTGTGGTGGAATGCATAACTGGCACTTCAAATTTTGTGATAAATTCGGGGTTGTCACAAGTTGGTATCAGAGCCTAGGCTGACCATAGGAGACCTTAGTTAGAATGGGCGTTAAATGAAACCTTTACCAAAGCAAAGATATAAGTAATGATTTGAAATTGCTTAGTCTTTTCCTCTCTATTTACAAAGTTTTGTACATTCTTCAGTTTTTACCTACTTAAAATTTTGCACACTTGAGTTGATCACTAACTTAATCTAAATCTAAAATTTTGTAGATGGCCCCGGTATTCACTGAGCAGTACCAGTTGGGCCATGGTGACAGCCTTTGTTTCGAGCGCGACCTCACCACCCTGACCTTGTTCCTGAACCGTCTGTATCCGGAGTTCAAGGGAGCCGTGCTCAATGAGCACCCGGATGGAGAGCTACGATGGCTTGTCAGGGCCAGTTGCCGTGGCAAGAAGGGAGATTTGAGTTCTCCAAGGATCAAGTTCGAGCTTGTGGAGAACACTTGGGCCGATGGTTTGGTCCGAGGTATGCAGGAGATGCACGCCCGCTTATGCGGACTGCATGTCGAGGAGGTCCAGGGAGAGCGCTTTAGGAACTTCGCTCGGCGTGATGCGGATGGGCGTCCCGCAAACATGCCCGGGCAGAATGAGCCGAGTACCTACGTCGATCACATGGACTTCTTGCTGTACTCCACTCAGCAGGAGGCAGATCGAGCCCGTACCAAGGCCAACCTGGAGCACTTCGCACTGGTGGAGGCAAGGAGCACTATCAGGATTCTTGCGAGGGATCGCAAGAGTCTTCGCCGCCAGCGCGATGAGAGGGATCACACCATCGAGGAGTTGAAGGCCAATGTGGCTGAGCTGACTGAGTACATTGAGAGTCTGGAGGACTACCTTGGTGAGGAGGAAGGCATTGATCTCCGCAAGGAGGATAATGCCCTCATTAGTGATGAGGATGACTTCATGGAGGACCTTGATGATGAGGAGGATCCTGAGGAGAATGGATTCATCGTGGACGATGAGGAGGAAGACCCCGAGGAGCCCGAGGTTTAGATTGGAGACTTCCGTGTTATCTAGATATGAGTTCACTTTGAGTCACTTCGTGTAGGTGTGAGTTGTATCCCCCTCTCTAGTAGACGAGTCGCAATGGTTTGATGTAAACCATCTGTAATGTGTGAACTCGTATGTATGATATGTTTGATGCTTGTTGAATGAAATATGAATTTGGCCCTTAAGGCCTTATTAAGACAAAAATTGCATCATCCAGGTTACATTTAAATCTTAGCAAATTAGTTTTTCCCTCTTGTCTTACACACCTTATCTTCAGATGCCGCGAGCACCCCCACCCCCGAACCCGGAAATGGCCGAACTACTAAGGTTGATCATGGAAGACCGGGAAGCAGCCCGAGCTGAGCGCCAAGCTAACTTGGCCACTCTTCAACAGCTAACCCAGATGGCAATGAACCACAACAATGGCAATGGAAATGGCTATGGTGAAGGAGAAAACAATGGCAATGGTGATCACCGATCCAAGTTAAGGAATTTCCAAAACACCAACCCACCTATATTCACTAAGTCTGAAGAACCCTTAGATGCTGATGACTGGCTTCGCACTATGGAGAACAATTTGGCAGTCGCCGAAGTTGGTGAAAATGAGAAGGTCTTGTATACCACCCACTATCTTGCGGGAGCTGCAAGAGCTTGGTGGGATAGCACTCGTGCAATGCAAGCCCCAGGGTATATGATGCCTTGGGAGGAGTTTAAGAGCAAGTTTAGCAAGGCCCATGTTCCTTTGGGATTGGTTAAAAGGATGAGAGATGAGTTCAGAAATCTGAAGCAAGGTTCCCTATCTGTGGTGGACTACCGTGACAAGTTCCTTACCTTGTCTAGGTATGCCCCAGATGACACCAACACCACTGAGAAGAAGCAAGAAAGGTTTCTGGATGGACTTCATGATGAGATGCAATGTGTCTTGGTCAGCATTCACTTTGCCGACCTAGAGTCATTGGTTGACTCTGCCATTCAGATGGAAGGCAAACTCAAGCAAGCTGCAGAGAACCGTAAGCGCCGTATGATGTATCAAGGCAACTCAAGCAACTCGCAGAAGCCAAGGGGAAATCCACCTATGGGTTTCGCCCCTCGACCTATGAGGCCATCTGCACCTGCTCCGCGTCCCAACTTTCCCAACCGTCCACCCGGCAACAACTTCAACCGTGCACCTCCAAGACCTAGTGGCAACAACTTCCACACCAATACCCCTAGGCCAAATGGCGCCCCTGGGTTACCCAAGCCTGGTGACAAGTCTGGAGTTACCTGTTATGAGTGCGGACTCAAAGGGCACTACTCCAATGAGTGCCCCAAGAAGCTGAATGATGCATCCAAGACCGCTGCTCCTGCTCAGCAGCAGCGCCGTGTTGGAAATGGCAAGAATTATCCCCCAAGGAACCAGCCTCACCCTCGAGGCCGTCTGAACCACATGAATGTTGAAGAAGCTCAGGAGGCAACCGACGTTGTGCTGGGTATGTTCCCTGTTAATTCAGTTCCTGCAAGAGTTCTGTTTGATTCTGGAGCTTCGCATTCGTTTGTTACTCAGTTATTCGTTGATAAAAGTGGACTTCAACCAACACCCCTGAAAAATATCATGTCTGTGCAAATACCTGGGTCAATAACCAAGGCTAGTTGTACCTGCTTGGCAGTGCCCATAGAAATCCATGGGATCTCATTCTTAGCCAGTTTGATTGTGTTAGGAACCAAAGGGTTGGAAGTAGTCCTAGGTATGGATTGGATGTCTCAACACCAAGGAATTATAGATTGTGCCAAAAAGACCATCACCATGAGGAGTAGCCATGGAATCTTAGTAAAGCATGTGTCAGTTAGACCCACCCAAATCCCCAGATGTCATAAGAGTATCTCAGGGCCAACTATAGAGGAAGTTCCCATCGTCTGTGAATACCCGGATGTTTTTCCCGATGAGCTACCCGGAATGCCACCGGATCGGGATATTGAGTTTATCATTGAGCTTATCCCCGGAACTGGGTCCATAGCCCAAAGACCCTATCGTATGAACCCAGCTGAACTGGTGGAGTTGAAGAAGCAATTGGATGACCTTTTGAGTAAAGGATTGATCCAGCCAAGTTCTTCTGCTTGGAGATCACCCGTTCTGTTTGTGGATAAAAGTGACGGTTCCAGCCGACTGTGCACTGATTACCGCAAGCTAAATGATGTGACCATCAAGAATAAGTATCCTCTCCCAAAGATTGATGATCTGTTTGACCAATTGACCGGACCTCGAGTTTTCTCGAAGATAGATCTTAGAACTGGGTACCATCAACTGAAGATCCGTGCAACCGATATACCCAAGACAGCCTTCACTACCCGTTACGGATTGTATGAGTACACCGTAATGTCCTTGGATTAACCAATGCCCCTGCCTATTTCATGAATCTCATGAATAAGGTTTTCATGGAGTTTTGGGATAAGTTTGTTGTTGTCTTCATTGATGACATTCTTATCTACTCCAAGTCCGAAGAGGAGCATGCAACCCATTTGAGATTGATCTTAGAGACTATTAGGGAGCATCAGCTGTATGCCAAGTTCAGTAAGTGAGAGTTTTGGTTGAAAGAAGTTGGATTCCTAGGCCATGTGTTATCAGCTGGAGGAATATCAGTAGACCCAAAGAAGATCAAATCAGTCATGGAATGGGAAGCACCTACCACTCAAACTGAAGTTAGAGGTTTTCTCGGATTAGCGGGATACTACCGCAAATTCGTTGAAGGGTTTTCAAGCATTTCCCGGCCAATGACCCAACTGTTGAAGAAGGACAAGAAGTTTGAATGGACCCCTAAGTGTGAGGAGAGTTTTCAAGAACTCAAGAAGCGATTGGTGACCGCTCCCGTCCTAACCATGCCCGATATCGCCAAGAACTTTGATGTCTATTGCGACGCCTCCAAACTTGGACTTGGTTGTGTGTTAATGCAAGAAGGCAAGGTCATAGCTTACCTCTCCCGGCAGCTTCGACCTCATGAAGAAAATTATCCAACCCATGATCTGGAGTTAGCAGCGGTAGTTCTAGCTTTGAAGACCTGGAGGCACTATCTTATGGGTAACCGTTGTGAGATCTACACGGATCATAAGAGTTTGAAGTATATTTTCACCCAGAAAGAGTTGAACATGAGGCAAAGAAGATGGATAGAGTTGATCAAGGATTATGATCTGGAAATACATTACCACCCCGGTAAGGCCAATGTGGTGGCCGATGCATTGAGTAGGAAGCCATGCTCGTTGAATATGATGATCAAGGAGGAGCAACCCCTGTTGCACCAAGAGTTTGAAAGGTTTGGATTGGAACTAGTCAGTCGAGGATTCTTAGCCAACCTTGAGTTTCAACCCACCTTGATGAGCCAAATCAAAGAAGCCCAGAAGGGAAATAATAGTATTGACGGAATCAAGCGCAGAATTAGTTCTGGCAAGGTGCCAGGATTTGAAGAAGATGATCAAGGAGTTCTTTGGTATAAAGGACGTATTTGTGTGCCTGCGGACTCGGAATTGAAGGAAGTTATTATGAAGGAAGCCCATGAGACACCTTACTCCATTCATCCCGGTGGAACTAAGATGTACCAAGATTTAAAGGAACAATTTTGGTGGCATGGAATGAAGCGTGAGATTGCATCGTTCATATCCAAGTGTGATATTTGTCAAAGAGTCAAAGCTGAACATCAACGTCCTGCGGGATTGCTGCAACCTTTGCAAGTTCCGGAATGGAAGTCGGAATCTGTTGGAATGGATTTCATCACTGGATTTCCAAGGTCTAGCCATGGAAATGACTCTATCTGGGTCATTGTGGATAGACTTACCAAAGTTGCCCACTTTATTCCTGTCAAGACCACTTATACCTCTGGACAGCTGGCAGATCTTTATCTATCCAGGATTGTGAGCCTGCATGGAGTCCCTAAAACCATAGTCTCCGATCGAGGAACCCAATTTACCTCGAGATTTTGGAAAAGTTTACATCAAGCCTTGGGAACCAAATTAGCCTTTAGCACAGCTTACCACCCTCAGACAGATGGACAGACCGAAAGAGTGAACCAAATACTTGAGGATATGTTGCGAGCCTGTGTTTTATCCTATGGAGCTAAGTGGGAAGATTGTCTGCCTTTCGCAGAATTTTCCTACAACAACAGTTATCAAGCCAGTTTGCAAATGGCCCCATTTGAAGCTTTATATGGAAGAAAGTGTCGTACCCCTTTGAATTGGTCTGAAACTGGAGACAGTCAGATATTTGGACCGGACATTCTGCAAGAAGCCGAGGAGAAGGTTCGCATGATTCGTGATTACCTCAAGGCAGCCCAGTCTAGACAGAAGAGTTATGCGGACAAGAGACGTAGAGAACTGACCTTTCAGATTGGAGAGTTTGTTTATCTTAGAGTATCACCCCTCAAGGGAATGCAAAGATTCCAAGTAAAAGGAAAGCTTGCACCAAGGTATATTGGACCCTTCAAGGTACTAAGTCGCAAGGGAGAAGTGTCTTATCAGTTGGAAATGCCCCCTGAATTGTCTGAAGTGCACGATGTCTTTCACGTGTCATTACTTCGGAAATGTCTTGAAGTCCCGGAGAAGCCCGACGTCTTCAAGAATATTGATCACCGTTCTGTGGACATCAACAAAGATTTGACCTATCGTGAAGTGCCTACTCGTATCCTCGAGGAAGCATATAGAACCACTCGAACCCGAAGCATCAAGTTTTTGAAAGTTCAATGGAGTAATCATACCGAAGATGAAGCCACTTGGGAACGAGAAGATTACCTTCAGAAAGAGTTTCCCAACCTTTTCAGTTCTTAATTAGTGAATCTCGGGGACGAGATTTTTTCTAAGGGGGGAAGATTGTAACAACTCAGAAAATTGTAATCCACTTTCTATTAATTAAGGTGCCAAATTTTGGGTCAAGATAAAACTTTTTATCTATTATGGCATGCATACATGTATTTTCTATTATATGTCTTCTATGATTTCATGTGTGTTATTTTTGGTTGTGCAATAGTTAGTTAATTCTAACTTAACCAACAGAAGCAAGTGAGACAAAGTATAAGAACCAAAGAAACCAGAAATAAAAATAAGAAAGAAAAAGAGAAGAATAAGATGATCTAGGAAATCTTATTGACTGCCCTACTTTGAGCCTTTAGAATAAGAAATCTGTAACTCAACTGAGGGTTTGGCCAGTTAGTTGAGCTTGACCAAGTTGCAGACTAACTCAACCAAGAAGCTTCTAACAAAATTTCAAATCAGAACAGCACACAAACTTCAGCCAAACTTTGAATCTGAAACAGTGACAATCCCAAAATTTGAAATAAGATTTCTGCAAAACTTATTCTTTCTTGATAACAAAAATATGACTGGAAACCTTGGCCAATATGTGGATCACCCAAAGTAGAAAATTTCAAAAATTCGAATTTAAATCTCTTGCGGGCATTTCGTCGAACACCTGGCAGATGAAAATCGAGCAAATCTTGATCACTGTGAGCTGCACTGTTCTTCCTCGCTCAAACCCTGTCGCCATGCTGCTGGACACCTCTGCGGTCGAGCCCAGCTCCCTCTGCCCCGACCCGAGCCGTGAGAAGTGGAGGGAAGGAGAGGAACGCGCCCAGGACCCCCCCTCTCTGCCTCTCCTCTTCCTGCACGACGCCGACCACCCTGCCCTCGCCAGCACCGACCCACAGCACGCCGCAGCTGAGACCGAACCCCTCCAGCACGCGAGCAAGGCCGCCGTACCCGGTGTCGCTCGACGCACGCGCCCAGGGCCCCCGCACCGGCGAGCTACTGGACGCCCTCGCCCTCACCGCTCCGGCCTATAAAAGCCCACGTCGATCAAACGAGAGGACTCACCCCGACCCCAGCTACCTCCCAGACACACTCACTTCACCCTGCTTGCCCTAGCTCGACGTCGCCAGCCCCGCCGGCGAGGTACTGGACGCGGAGGGCGCCGCCGCGTTCGACCTCCTGGGAGCAAGCCGCCGCTGGGAAGTGGTAGCGGAGCTTCGCCGGAGTCGATTCCACCCGTTGCCGTCGAGTCCTGCTTCCTCTACGCACGCCGCCGTCTTCTTCACTGCGCGCAGGTGAGCTTCTTCCTCGCCGGCGAGCACGAAGCAGGCGCGCCGTTGGATTAGAATCCAACGGCAGCGTACCGATTCGGTGACTTAAGTCACCTGACACGACGACCCCACATGTCAGTTTGTTTAAAAACAAATCCCGCCCGGCGCGAAACGTTATTGGGCCGGCCCGTTCGGGTTCTGTTCAGTTTCGGCCCGTTCGTTTCGAATTCGGTCCGAAACGTTTTATTTATTTTTCCGCCTTTTCAGAATTAATTCAAATGTGTTTCAGATATGTTTTTCAAACTTTATTTCCAAGAGTTTTACAAATCCATTTTTAGCAAATAAATATGCGTTGGAAAGCCTATGAAATGCTCTACACTATAGAACTGGTTAGAATTCAATTTGAGTTAGGAATTTAAATAAATAAGAATAGTGTGACCATAGCCTTTTTAATCATAGAAAAATTCTATAAAATTGTTTAAACCTCCTAAAATTATGAAACTTGGTTTGTGAACTTACTAATTAACTTCCCTACTGTTTAGTCAACCTTAACCAACTCAAACCTAGTTAGTGATATCAATTAGACCTTAATCCAATTCTAATGGGTAACATAAAATGATAGATTTCTATTATACCCTTAGAATTAAAATTGCCCTCAATACCAATTCACATAATTAGTCAATCCTCATATAAACTAGCCCTAATACCCTTAGTTCAATACCCATACTTAAAAGGTAAACCCCACATGATATATGGTAGAAAATTTAACTTGCACACTCAAATGCAAACTGAGAAGAAAACTTGCAACACAACTCGAATAAAATCCAAGAGGAAGGCTATTGTTTGAAAACAAGTATGTGTGCTTGGTGTGTTGTTAGCATTGTGTAGTGATGATGTGCTTTGTGTTTATTCGTTATTAGACGCTAGTGTTGCCGAGGAGGATATTGAGGGGGAATATTATCAAGAAGAAGAAGAATACCCCGGACACTCTGCCAACCAAGGCAAGCCATCTTTTGAATCATACTCCAAATGCCTAGCTTTACTATTGCATTCTACTTGTTTTAAGTAAATTGCATGATTGAATTGCTAGAGTAGAATGATAGAAGTATAGTGATATCTTGCTTAGCAAGAGCCTCAAGCTGAGTTTATCCAACCATAGCTTAGTGGTATCATCACTCAATATAGTTGCTTAGTCGCTAATAAAATTGAGACCATCTCTCAGTGGAACCCCACTTGAACTTGGTGACTTGAGTTTGAAAGCTTGAAATGAAGATTCTCCTACATGATGGTTTTAGGAAGGAAAATAATATTGACTAAGAGCTATGGAATGAATTTGCTAAATGATAATAAGTGATGTACCATGTGAGCCAACCATTACCGTACGACCACATTACCCCTAAATGGGAAGGGGCATAGTCCGTAGCTTGTTTACCCTAGTATGGGAGGCCTTGCATCAAACCTTATGGAAGTGCACCGTGCGCGGTTACTTCTGAACCAAGTGGAGATTCCACTCATCCGGCATCCCGGAGCGGGCAAAACTAGAGGCGCCGGAACGGGGATTTCCGTATCTCGGGCTCTAGGGAAGGATCCTGTACTAGAGTGAGCAAGTGAAAGAATTTGTTTGATTATCTGAACCCCGCATACTTTGTGTATGACGATCCGTGGATTTCTCCTGGCAGATGTATCGAATCTTGTGGGTAAAGTGTACCCCTCTGCAGAGGTTTCAAACTATTCGAATAGCCGCGTCCTCGGTTATGGACAGTTGGCAAACTGTACTTGACTTTTGTCAAGAATGTTAATAACTTATGTGAACTTGGTGAATGACATGACTTGACTTGACCTTGATCTTGACACACTTGAAGTTCCCTTAGATTAAACTTAGAGAACCAAACTTCTTTTCAACCAATGAACATTCTTGGGAAACAAAACTAGCTTTTGGCAAACTAAACTTAGTGCCTAGTCCACCATACCAACCTTGCATATCTACTTCATCAATTCTTTTGTAAGATGGTTTGCGAGTGCATCCAATGTACTCACGGCTGTGTCCCTGGCTATCAACTTGGCCAGACTATGGGGAAGAGTATCCGGAGGAAGGGTATGAAGAAGAATACCAGAACTAAGATCTTCTACTGAGACGCCATTGCCTGTAGGGTGAAGGCGTGGACCCGAAGACGTTATTTCCGCTGCTATATTGTATTGTAATATGAACTTGGTCTCTATGACCATTGTATTTGAGTCACCGTATTGTAATGTCCATGGAACTGGTTACCAACTATGTTATGCGTATCACAACAATGATTCTGGGATTGTGGTGGAATGCATAACGGGCACTTCGAATTTTGTGATAAATTCGGGGTTATCACAACTAAGAATGACAACTATGCTCTCTTAATGGTGCATAAAGATAGAAGGTGGTGACTCAACATAAAAGTAAAAGAATGCCCTTCGCGGAGGGAAGCAGTGATTGCAAGTTTTATAACCTTCAAAAATTATGGTACTTACCGGCTTTGAGCTCTCATTGCCCCCATCATAAGCATCTTGAATGGTTAAAGTTAATGCGAGAACAATTATGATGCATATGCTTGACAAATCATAAGTCGAAAACCTCGTGTCCCGTGAATATGAGTACCCAAACCTCATGCTACTTTACTTAGAGTCCCAAGCAAGGCTCTTGTCATTGTAAGTATATATGTATCATTGAGAACCGCCAACGGGGTACCTCCGTGCCCGATGACATGGAACAAGCCCACATCAAAATGATAGGACAAGCAGACAATGAACACCTCAACATCTCTTTAATTTACCATTTGTTTAGCTTTTTATTTTGAGATGCGTCGTCGAATGTCCACTATGGGTATGCTGCAAATTTCCACCATGAATTATGCATGGCTTAGATTGGCGGCCCAGGCGTTTCCCTAACACATATACAAACTCCATGATCCCCGCAAGATTCCCAATTCATTTCACACCGCGGGCATCCATAAACAAAAGATAACGATATCAACTCAAATAAGAAGTGCAATGTTGAAAGCTTGCCCCATGACGGCATGGTTGGGCTAGTATCCAACTTACAAATTGCAAGCATAACAACTCAACATAAGAGACCACAATGTTAAATTTTTAAGAACAAGAAAAGTAAAGTGTGCCTTCCGGTTCGTGAGAGCTTTACTGACCAATTTTCGCATAACACTGGTAAGAGTTTAATTTGAAGAGAAAATAAAAGCAAGTCAAATTTACTTGGAATAGCAAATTGCTAATAGGTATGTATGGTGGACACTTTGGAAAACTTAGTTTTTAGGAGTTGGATGCACGAGTAGAGCTCATACTCAGTACAAGGCGAGGGCTAGCAAAAGACTGGGAGCGACCAACTAAGAGAGCAATAATGGCCATAATCATGCAAAGCGACAAAGCAACATTAAAAGAAGCATAAGATGGCATCAAAAGTCAAAAACTAAATGATCATAGAGTCTATTTGCGACTTTGTAAGAGTCTAACATGTTTGAGCATGCGCCAAGTTAACCCAAATAAAACATCAAGGAGAAAACCAAAATAATGCTTCCAAACGATAAAAACAACGCATGATTTTTTCAATGGCTCATTAAGCAATCTCAGTTATTTGAGACAAGTCATGCTACAGCAAAACCACTAAGCATACTATCAAAAAGACATCAAGCATGACATGAAAAAGCCTAGGCCGCAGTCTACACAAGCTCCTTCTTGTACCACTTTTTTGCATGAAACTTTTTCTCTTTTCCAACACCATTCAAACTTTTTATAACCAACTCTTTTGATGAAAACCAATATAGACCAGTGGTCAAAATACACCTTGATGCAAAGATAAAAGAAGATCTGAACAAAAATCAAGGCGAAAAACAAAGGCTAAACGCAGTAGCAGAAAAAGAGAACACTCGTTGAACGATAAGAGTGAAAACTAGAGTGTTCTTGGCAATGAAAAACGAGTTCATCTCCTCCAATAGAAACATGATGTGATCTAACCATTTATTGCAGCAAGCAAAATAAAATAAAACTGAAATAAAAAACAACTGACGCTCCAAGAAAAACACATAGTGCATGAAGCAATAAAAATATAGTGTCTTGAAAGGTGACCTGATTTTTGCCGATGAAGAAAGGGGTGCCTCAGGGGCATCCCCAAGCTTTGACGCTTGTACCTCTTGGATATTTCTTGGGGTGACATGGGCATCCCCAAGCTTGAGCTTTTGTCCATTCTTCATCTCATCTCATCATTCTCCAATCCCTACACTTGAAAACTTCCTTCATACAAAACTAAACACAATTCTATTAGCAACATTAGTGTAAGCATAACAATGAATCAACCCTTTTTGCTTCAGGTTTCAACCTAAAACCACCACATATTAAGCATATACTACTGTATCAACTTCCCCAAAAGTTCAGTGATCAAAAGAACTAAAAAAGAAAGCGATCGAGAGGCAAACACAAATAGTGGCAGAAATCTGTCAAAACAGAACAGCTGATAAAGGTCGATTTTTTAGAGGGTTTTCTGTTGCTCAAATCAAAAAGTATTCAACTAAAGAAAGTTTGGATATAACCTGGGGCATATTCACAAGAAATCGCAGGTCCAAAAGATATTCAGAGAATTTTCACGAATGTTTATGGTGCAGCACCGAAAACTGTTTCAGGACAGCAACATCCCCGAATCTTACCTCACTCAAATTAGAGGCTTATCTTGGCAGAACAACGAAATAAAAAGGATAAGGAGAGGTCATTACAGTAGTAATAACTTCCAAGACTCAAATAAAAGATAAAGTAATGAAAATAAACAATGGGTTATCTCCCAAGAGTGCTTTTCTTTAACGCCTTTGAGCTAGGCGCAGTAATTTGCAAAGATGCTCATGTGGGCGCCATACAAAGGCGCCATATAGGAACTTAAAGCAATAGAGAGCATCAAAAAGCAAGTGTGAACCACATTTAAATCTAAACCACTTCCTATGAAAAATAGTCTTGTAAAGAGACAAGTCGTGAAAGCGCAAAGCAAAAAGCATAGGAAGGCAAAACAAGTTCAACTTCAAAAATTGCAACATAAAGAGGGGAAACTCAATATTGTTGAGATCCATCAAACCATGTTTCCCTCTCTCATAATAACTTTTAGTAGCATCATGAATAGAACTAACAATATAACTATGACATAAAGCATCCCTATCATGAGCCACATGCATAAAAGGATTAATAATCCCCACATGAACAATCGTAGTAGGAGCAGATTCAACAGAAAAATTATTCTCATCACCATAATCATCAAAAACAGGAGGCATATTGTAATCATAACTAACTTTCTCCTCAAAAGTAGGTGAACTGAAAATATTATACCCGTCATCATAACCATCATAAACTAGAGGTTTAGTATCATCACAAGCTAGAGAACAGCTATTTCTCAAAGCATACTCATCAAACATATCATTATAAGAAGGAACATGGATAGTACTAATGGTACAACAATTATTAACCTTAGAATTGGTACCAAAAAGATTTTCAATATCAAAAGTAGAGTGCTTTTCCCAATCATGATCACTAACATAGGTAACAGGCATGGGAACATCATCCCAATCAGAATTATCATAATCTATAGCAAGATCATAACGCTTAGGGGAAGATACCGTGTCCTCTCGCCTTTTGCTCCTCTTCTTCTTCTTCATACTCTTCTTACTCTCTCCTTTAGGAGGGAGAGACTTGAAGGGCATCTTCTCCACATAATCTGGTTTGCTTACAGAAACAACAGAAGAAACGTTGGAGGATTCCTCCTCTCTATTAATAAGATAAAAACATCTATCAGTCCTGTCATAGCTTGGCAAAATATCAAGTTTTATAAGATTTTGTATGTAAGTATTTGCAAGGCAATCTTTAGCACAATAGAGACGACAACCACGAAGGGTGCTATTAGTACCAACATCATTCATATCTATCAGAGCAATCTTTCTAGATATCTCGTCACACGCCAAGAACAAAGCGAGCTCATCATGCTGATTGAGAGTAATCTTGTCATCACAATACATACTTAAGGTACTAGAAGAGTAACTATTAGGGCTTGAGCATTGGAAATTAAAATGACCTATGTCATCGCAATGTTTACAAAGAAAAGGATAAAGCTTACGAACCTTTTTACCAATCTCGCCTATATCCTTGTACCACATTCGGGTTTCTTCATTTGCATGGTGGACACAATAATCTTCCTTGTTGTAACTCTGTTCACAAGGTCTATGTACTCCACAAAAATTAACATGCTTATAAGAAATAGGACTTTTAGAAGTTTGAGCATGTTTATTGGAATCATCAACAACAATATCATTTCCTACGCGAGTGTCCTTAAAAGGTTCATGATACACGTCCCCATTTCCTTTAGGAACATTAATATGGGAAGCAAAGGTTTTAAAACAATCAATCATAATTTGAGGATCAAGACCATACTTAGCACTAAGCTCTTGAAAATCAGCAGTTTCAGCGAAAGACTTAATGCAATCAAACTCGTAATTCATACCTGATCCTTTACCTTTGTCGCTATCCCAACCTTCAATATTGTTTTGAATTGTTTCAAGCAGATCCCACTAGGTGTCAACATCCTTGCTTGTGAAAGACCCATCAAAGCATGCATCTAGATAATCCTTGTAATATCCTGAAAGCCTTGCATAAAAATTATTAATAATAATATTACGGGGAAGATCATGAATAGGACATTTGTGCATTAGTAACTTCAATCTTCCCCACGCTTGGGCAATGCTTTCTCCCTCATGAGGCCAAAAGTTATACATCCGATTACGATCTTTATGAACTTCAGTTGGAGGATAAAACTTGGAATAAAAGAGAGGCACAATTTCCTCCCATGCAATAGATGGACCATCTTGAAGCAGTCGATACCACTCCTCAGCTCTGCCTTTCAATGATAAAGAGAATAGCTTCCTCTTGACCTGGCTTGGCGAAATACCTGCACACCTGAACAACTCGCATAATTCATGTATAAAAAGTAAGTGATCACCCGGATGGACAGTTCCATTTCCTGAATAGCAGTTATCCCTAACACGTTCAACAATCTTCGTAGGTATTTCAAAAGGATGAGGAGCACAAGCATCATTAGAAACATCACATATGGGAGATAAAATATTATCAGAACAAACTTTCTCCACTAAAGTTGGGGAACTAAAAATATCATACTTAGCAAAACCAGCTTCCCCAAGCTTAGACTTTTCTATAGCATTAGCATTAATGGTATTCAAAGCATTCGTACTAATAACATTGCTATGTGAAATAAGCTCCAAAGGTTTTTCAATTTTCTCTTCAAATCTAAACTCAGGAAAAAGACTAAAGAACTCTTTGTTTTCCATTAAGCCTAACTAGTGAAAATAAAAACAAGAAACAAAAAGATATAATTGCAAAATCTAAAGGAAATAACTCCGAGCACTCACACAGGAGGATGCGAGTACCTTTTACCTTACCTCCCCAGCAACGGCGCCAGAAAAGAGCTTGATGTCTACACACGCTTCTGTTCTTGTAGACAGTGTTGGGCCTCTAAGTGCAGAGGTTTGTAGAGCAGCAGCAAGTTTCCCTTAAGTGGATCACCCAAGGTTTATCGAACTCAGGGAGGAAGAGGTCAAAGCTATCCCTCTCAAACAACCCTGCAATTACGATACAGAAAGTCTCTTGTGTCCCCAACACACCCAATACACTTGTCAGATGTATAGGTGCACTAGTTTGGCGAAGAGATAGTGAAATACAAGTGGTATAGATGATTATAAGTAGTAAATGCAATCTGGAATAAAAATGGCAGCAAGCAAACAAGTAACAAAATAGCAAGTAAATGGTGTGCAAAGCTTAGAAACAAGGCCTAGGGATCATACTTTCACTAGTGGAGACACTCCCAACAAATATAACATAATTGAACAAATAAATAACTTCTCTTCACTATGCTACTCTGAATTACTCTCCTATTGAATAACACTAATCATTGCGTAGTGGCTACAGAAGCACCCCTTAAAGTTCATCAAGTACTTGACAAACACCGCTCATAGAGATATCCAAATCAAATCACAACTCAAGATAAATATTATTGCAACTTAGACCAAGTACTAACACGGTGCACACACTGTCAACATTACACCATGAAAGGAGGAATAGATCACTTCAATACTATCATAGTGATAATTATTCTCATAATCCATAAGAGATCACAATCGTAGCCTAGACCAAGTACCACCATGATGCACACACTGTCACCGTTACACCATGGCAGGAGGAATAGATTACTTTAATAACACCACTAGAGTTCACATAATGATGAAGTGTAGCATCTACTTATTCAACATGATACAAAGCTCACGATCACATAGAGATCACATCATGGGAGAGAGAGGTGAACCACATAGCTACCGGTAGAGCCCTCATCCCCGGGGGAGAACTACTCCCTCCTCATCATAGGAGACAGCGCGGTTGATGGAGATGGCGGTGAGGTCGATGGAGACGGTGGAGACGGCGATGGAGACCAATGGAGATGGCTCCGGGGGCACTTCCCCGTCCCGGCAGGGTGTCGGAACAGAGACTTCTGTCCCCCGAAATTCGTCGTCGGTGGCGGCGGAGCTGTGGAACTCTTTCTGGAAAATTGCCGATTCCCCTAGGGTTTTCCGTCCCGAGGCTTTTTATAGGCGAAGGGGTGTCGTCAGGGGGCTGCCAGGGGCTCCTCCCACATAGGGGGCGCGGCCAGGGCCTGGGCCACGCCGCCCTGGTGTGAGGCTGGCCCCTGGCCCCCCTCCGGCTCTCTTTCGGTCCTCGTCCTTCGTCCGGGAAAAATAGGAGTTCTGGAACTTGTTTCGTCCAATTCCGAGAATATTTCCTGTGTAGCTTTTCTGGCACACAAAAACAGCAGAAAACAGGGAACTGGCACTGTGGCATCTTGTCAATAGGTTAGTTCCGGAAATCGCATAAAAACGCCACGAAGTGTAACGAAACACAAGGCAAATGGTGTAAAAACAAGCATGGAGCATCAAAAATTAAAGATACGTTTGAGACGTATCAATATGCCGGTCGACAAGGGAGTTGTGGCAAGCCTTGTGGCCTAGGTCTCCGTGGAGGTGGAGGCTAGGATGACCACCACAAGGAAGTTGAAGGCAAAGAACATGACTGACGCAGAGAAGGCCATGAGGGATGCACAAAAGGGGACCATGAAATGGCTGCCCTTCATGTCCAGCTTCGTCCTTGAGAGGATGTGCACACTGATCAAGAGCGGCATCCGAACTGACAAGGGCTTCAAGGAAGTCCATCTCACAACCATGGCCAAGGCAGTCATGGAGAATTGTGGTGCTGATGTCTCGTCCACTCAGGTGTACAACCACCTGAGGAAGGGAAGGCTCAGGTGGCTAACTGACGAGGGTTAACTCGACAAATATCCTAGATGAAGGACTTAGGATCAGGGAGATAGGGCGTCGGATGAACTCGAAGGTAAGGTTAGTCGAAATAGGTGTATGTCGAAAGTAAACTTGGGTGCTGAACCTGGCTTGCTTTCAATCTGGCCTACACCGTCCCCTCCTGGCCCATATATATAGGTGGCCAGGTCTCGAGGATCGGGTAGGGTCCGATACAGATTACAATATCGACATACGGTAAGAACTCGTATCTCGACTATCATTACAATTGGGCCTAGCTTAATGGGCCTCAGGGGTACTCAACTAGCGAACTCTATTAACCGTGTCAAGGCTCCGCGATCTTAGTGCTCAGTGGTGTGAGGACAGCAAGTGCATCATCCTAGAAGCTGAGCACTACCACGGCCATGTTGCGGTTAGCACACTGTCAACCACTCTAACTACGATCATCCCTTACCTGCACAATTAACATTCTTTCTTTGCATCGTAGGATCACCCAAAGGACGCCGAGTTCCTCAACTTGCCCATCGCAAACTATGACGAGGTGCAGACCATCTTTTCGTTCGGCTTTGCCACCGTAAAGTTTGCCATGGGCTCAGGTGAGGCCCTTGGCACGCCTCTAGCTGCATCGTCACCTGAGGATGCAGACACGCAGGAGTCCGACACAATGATCCTCCACGGCCCTCCTACTGCTAAGCATGCAGATGCCACTGCAAGGGTGTTTGTAGGCAAGAGGAAGAGAGGTGGATTTGCAATCGACGAGCTCTCGGCATTCACAAACATGACTATTGTTGTTAAGGATGTCACACGGGCGATCCAGGTTAACAAGCCCACGAACATGCACCATGACCTCTACGGCGCTGTGATGGACGTCGTTAGCTTCACAGAGGATGCCCTCATGCATGGCGGCGCTCAGCCACCTCGTCGACCCCAAGGCCCGGGGTACCAACCTTGTTGGCATGGTGCTGGCACAGAGGGTCCTCTAGCTGAGAACCTAACTTGCCAAGCACTACTACGATATGTAAGGCTGCCCTTGCGGGTGGGGAGGGGAGGCATGCATGGATGATGATGATGGTGATGATGTACATTTTGGTTGTATATAGGTGATGCTAAACTGGCAGTGGTAGTATGACACCCACTTTTGTTATGGTGGTAGGTTTACACCATATTAGTGTAGGATGAACTTGTGATCCACTTTTGCGATGATCATGCATGCTTCTCTTACTTTATGATGCTAAGTTATGACTTCTTTCAATCTACTAATGCAAATGTCCTTCCTTGTTCTTCTTATGGCATGATAGTGGTATGTGGTCTTCCCAGGGAGGAATCCTGGTATCTACAGCTCATGGAGGATCTGCCAAGAGCATGCCAATGGGTACTCAAACAACGGCTAAAGAGGATGCACAACATTGGAGGAGGTAGAAGCTGAGTACCACAACCTCTTGGATGATCAAGCCATTGAGTAGCCATTGCCATTAGCACAAGGAGCAGTGGAGCAGCAAGGTGTTCTTGCAATGCCTCTAGCACAAACACAAGCAGCTCCTCTTGCACAAGCATCTCCTCTAGCACAAGCAGAGCCAGAGGTACATGAGAGTAGGGTGAAGGATTTCATAATCGTCTTCCTCATCGTTGTTATCATCAGGATCTTGTGCTTCTGAATCCATCGGTTGTAACATGCAATGACATGGTAAGATCACCCTCTTTGAACTATGGTAAGAGTATGAAATTTTCATCTGAGCAACCAAACACCTATTCCACAGATGTGCAGAGACAAAATGGGCTACACGCGGGCTACCAAACGAGCTGGGCCTTGTTGCCCAAATAGTTCACCAATTTCCCATGCGAGCAACCAAACATACACTAGTAGGAAAACCCTTATAGGTGGGATGCAATTATGTGGCGCACTAGCCAGCAGTGCGCCACAGAAAATAATTCTGTGGCGCACCAAGAAGGGTGCGCCACAAAAATACAGCATTTCTGTGGCGCACCAGAAGGCCATGCGCCACAGAATTTTGGTGGGGCCCACTCCCTGCCAGCCCCAATCATTGGTTCCACTAATTCTGTGGCGCACCTGGTGTGATGCGCCACAGAATTAGTACATTCTGTGGCGCATCTTGTCTGGTGCGCCACAGAATTAGAACATTCTGTGGCGCATCAGGTCTGGTGCTCCACAGAATTAGTGGAATTCTGTGGAGCACTTGACCAGATGCGCCACAGAATTAGCTCGTCCCACACGTTTAAAGTGCCAACCTACCACACCTCCCACACTCCCAAGCCATTCATCTTCCTCTCCTCCATCTAGATCTAGCTCTAGCTCCCTTCCCTCTCATCCCATTTTGACCATAGTTTTCACTTTCTTTGGTACTTATTGTACTTACTTTGGTTGATACATAATTGGCGGTGAGGAGAAGCCTCTCCATACTCTCTCCTCCTCTCCAACTCATCGATCGCGGTCTCTTCTCGGTATCGAATCTACAAGGTGAGTATTTGGAGGGGACATGCATGCGCATGTCGATCTTGTGTATGGATGATTGTTGCACGTGAAGCGCTTGTGTGTGTGCCGGTGTGGTGCATGGATGTTTGTCGAGACGTTGATTCATTTCCGTTTCGGCAAATTTTTGTACTACCCATACGTCCTACCTTTAGGAGAGGTCATGCCGAATTTTTCCGTTCTATGTATACCTTTAGGAGAGTTCCATGCATGTGTGTGCATGTGTTGCGGTTGTAATTTTCAGCTCTATGTGTACCATTTGCAGACAACCATGGTCCTCTCGATGAGTTCCGCTCGAATTAGTAGATACAAGAAAGACGCGAAGGAGGACATGATTCGGAACAATAGGCGCCAGATAAGATGTCCGTGTCGATCATGCAAACTCGAGCGCTGGATCAACCCTGATTCCGGACAACTGGAGGAGCACCTGCTGAGGCGCGGTTTCATGCAGGACAACCAGGCGTGGCCGGCCCCAACAAATGGTGCGCATGAAGACCATGGTGGCGAGCGAGATGACGAAGCACCACATGTCGGTGGAGAATATCATCATGAAGAAGAAGTCGGCGGAGAAGATCATCATGAAGTAGAAGTTACCGGCGGAGAAGATCATGATGAAGAAGAAGATTCTGGCGCGACTCCGCTAATTTCGGCCTTGCGGGACTCTCATGTTCAAGATCTGCTCCTCCATGAGACGAGCAACGACAGAGCTGCAGCCAGAGAGAGAGCCAAGCTGGCACAAATGGAGAAAGACGGGATGACTCCGATATTTCCTGGGTGCCGTCCGCAGGATACGCGCTTGCATGTAACACTTGATTGTTTGCAGATGAAGACGCAGAACAAATGGACCGATTCCAGCTTCAGCAAGAACATGAAATTCTGGCACGATCGTCTCCCAGAGGGGAACACATTGCCAAGTAGTATCGAGGAGGCCAAGAAAGTTGTGTGCCCTCTTGACCTACCGTACGAAAGATACCACGCCTGCATCAATGATTGCGTGATTTATCGGGGGGAGTACAAGGACATGACCACATGTCCTATGTGCGGCCACGGACGGTACAAGGTTGGGAACAAGAAGGTACCTCGAAAAGTGGTATGGTACTTTCCTATCACTCCCCGTCTGCAGCGGTATTTCGTGGACCCTAAGGAAGCAAAGCTCATGCAATGGCACGTGGAAAGGGAGAAGCCCGAAGAAGATCCGGAGATGGGCTATATGCTGACACACCCTTCAGACGCTGGCCAGTGGGAAGCATTGGACATCGCCTTCCCTAGGTTCAGGGGCGACGGAAGGAACATCAGGCTGGGTATGAGCACCGATGGACTCAATCCGTTCGGCAACCAGAGTAGCACGCATAGCACCTGGCCTGTGTTTGTATGGCCTTACAACCTACCCCCGTGGCTGTGCACCAAGCAAAGGTATATACACCTGAGTATTCTCATTCAGGGGCCGAAACAACCAGGTGTCGACATGCATTTGTATCTCGGGTTGCTGAAAGAGGAGTTAGACACGTTGTGGAAGACGCCACCCCGTACGTGGGATGCCTACAGTAGAACTTATTTCGATATGAGAGCCGCATTGATCACGACGGTCACGGACTATCCTGGTTGCGCATACGTATCTGCCCAGGTCAGCCACGGATTCTGTGGCTGTGTGAAGTGCATGGACAAGACCCCGCATCTACAGCTACCAAGGGATCCCGGGTCCTCGAAAACCGTGTACCCAGGTGCTCGAAGGTGGCTTCGCTTGGATCACCCATGGAGAAAACGCGCTGATCTGTTCAATGGTAAAGATGAGCCCGATGGACCCCCGCGACAGAGGAGCGGTGCAGAAATCGACAATCTTCTAAAAAATTGGAAGGAGTGCCCAGCGCCGGGAAAGAAGCGACCGAAGCCAGAGCCGCTGCTCGGTGTATGGAAAGCGAGGTCTATTTTCCACGACTTGGAGTACTGGAAGGTCCTCCACACGCCCCACAGCCTCGATGTCATGCACATTACGAAGAACGTTACCGAGAGTCTGCTTGGCACTCTTTGCAACTCGGAAAAGTCCAAGGATGGGCCGAAAGCAAGATACGATCTGAAACATTTTGGCATCAGAAAATCTCTTCAAGCCCCCGATACTGATGACAACGACGACGACGATGATGATGATGATCAGACGGAAGGGACTCAACGTCTCCGCAAAAGGGCTAAGAAGAACGCGGTGGTGCTTCCCGCTGCCTGCTTCACAATGAGTCCGGAGGAGCTCGAGCAGTTTTTTAGGTGCCTCCTACGAGTGAAACTTCCGCACGGTTACTCGGGGAGTATAAGCAGATATCTAGACGTAGCAAAGAAGAGGTTCACCGGGATGAAGTCTCACGATTGTCACGTGCTCATGACGCAGATACTTCCCGTTGCGATCCGAGGGATAATGGACGAGCACGTCCGTGATACGCTGTTTGGCCTTTGCAACTTCTTTGACGTTATCACCAGGAAGTCGATCGGCGTGAGGCAGCTCAAGATGCTACAGGATGAGATCGTGGTGATACTATGTGAGCTCGAGATTTACTTCCCGCCCGCATTCTGTGATATATGCGTCCATCTCCTTCTCCATGTCGTTGATGACATCAGGCAGCTCGGCCCGACGTTCCTCCACAACATGATGCCTTTCGAAAGGCAGAACTGTGTCATGAAAGGATACGTTCGCAACAGGGCCCGTCCAGACGCAAGCATGGCCAAGGGGTTCCTAACCTACGAGTGCATCTCCTTCTGCCAGAATTATCTAAGCACCGAGGACGACCAGGATCATGTTGGTCTGCCCACCAGGATGCACCTCGGCAGGCTCGCTGGAGTCGGTCACCGCGAGGGCTACCGCTCAGTCCATGTGGGCATTGTCAATCGACGCGACGACTTTGAAAGGGCTCACCGGGTCGCGCTACAACACTTAAAATTGGTCGAACCTTTTGTGCAAGAGCACAAAAGCATAATCGAGCAGAATTACATCGATATGGGCCGGCCAAGGAAGATGGGAGACGTAACCAAGAGCACAACTCCAGCTTCACGCTTTGGTTTAAGCAAAGTCAACTACTTCAAGCACAGAGCAGAAGGCCTTCTACCGAAGATGAAAAACTCATATACACCTTATCACAGGGCCCCGGGCATAACGTAAGGACCTATCAGGGGTACGACATCAACGGTTACAGATTCTACACCGAGGAAAAGGACAGAAATAGTGAAAATCAAAACTCAGGAGTAACTATGCTATCATACGCCGATGACGAGACTAGTATCAAGGAAAGATTTTTCGGAAGGATCGAGGAGATATGGGAGCTCAATTACTGTGGAGAGACAGTGCCAATGTTCCGTGTGAGATGGGCCAAGAAGGTCGAAAAAGAAGGCCGATATTTCACCACCATGGTTATACCGGATGCCAAATCGAAGAACGCATCCGCGAAAAATGAGCCATGGGTACTCGGTAGCCAAGTTGACCAATGCTTCTTCATCACCGACCCGTCGAGGCCTAGCCGTGTTGTCGTGAGGAGGGGCAAGAGGAGCATCATAGGAATGGAAGGAGATGCAAACGAGGAAGACTTGGACAAGAACAGTGACCCGAAGATCGAGGAGGAATTCGACAAGCACTTCGACATGCCTACTACTAGTAAAGTAAGAAGGAAGACCTCCCTACCTACTAAAGGTTGTCCGTTCACACGAAGAAATCTCAAGGTGGCCGGCATAAAGTATTCAACCGCCAACAAGAAGGGCAAGAAACGCTAAGCTAGCTCGGAACCGGACGGAGAAGATTTTTTTGGTGTGTGTGATCGAGACTTTTTTGTGTATGCACATTCCAAAGCATAAGGCTTATATTTTTAGAAACTATCGACAACTATAATATTATATAGACATCATATGAAAATTTGGTCAAACTTCAGGTTCTTTGAATTTTTAGAAAAAATATAAGCCTTATTCATTGAAACAGAGGGAGTGCATACACAGAATTTTTAGAAAAAAAAGGAAATAAATTCTGTGGCGCATCTATTAGTGGGATGCGCCACAGAATTCTCTAATTCTGTGGCGCATCCCACCATTAGATGCGCCACAGAATTTTGACACTTAGTAAAACTGCGGATCGATCCCCTCCCCTGCGCACTGCTTCTCTCTCTGTTCCTCGCGCTAGATAGCCGCCGCAAACCCTAGATAGCCGCCGGAGATCGACTCCTCGCTCCACCCCGCCGCCCCCGAAGAGCAGCACGTCGCGCCGCCGCCCCCCGAAGAGGAGCACATCGCGCCGCCGCCCCCGAAGAGGAGGAGCCCCGCCGCCCCCGAAGAGGAGCACGTCGCGCCGCCGCCCCCCGAAGAGGAGCACGTCGCGCCGCCGCCCCCCGATTCTAGGTACGCGCCCTTCTCCCGATGCTCGCCTGCTCGCTGTTGCTCGCCTGCTCGCTGTTAGAATCGACTCCTCGCCTACTCGCTGTTGCTCGCCTGCTCGCTATTAGCTTATCTGACATCCTAGAGTTAATTGTGCTAACTTGCATTGGGTAATTCCTTATTGCCAATCATCGATTAGCAGCAAGTTTTTGTACTTAGTAGGTGTGGATGCATAGAAATGATGTTCTTTTCAGCCATAAAATGAACTGCTATCAAAAACCATGATTTACACTCTGCAAAATGGCAGATAAATTTTGATGCAAATATGCCTTGTATAATGTAACTTCATGTAAGCTGAGCTGAGCTGCTATTGGTCATTTGACCAAATATTAGTTGCATATTGTCTTGTACTGTGACTTTGTGATTCTTTCTTGAGTTAATTGCTGCTGTCATTTTTGTACTCCATATTATCTTGAGAATATTGCTGCTGTTATGTGTTATGCAATGAGATATTTTGACCATAATCTGCTGTTATATATGCTTATGAGATGTTGTCAAGTGTGGATGAATAAACTGAGTTGCCCATTTCTCCCGAAGTGTTGATTCGCTTCCGTTTCGGTTGAGAAATGGGCACTCATAGGTAGAAAAATTAGCAAAAGTCATGCCGAAATTTTGAATTTTTCCGTTGCATTATGTACTAACTATTTGCCTCTTTTTAATGAAGTGCAAATAAACATGTCGGGCACTTCTAACCCTAAGACCCAGGAGGAAGTCGCCAGAGAGGCCAACAAGCCATGGTGGGAGGAATACGATGAGGTAGAGGGCCGGGGGGGCGCCGCCGATCGCGGCGATGAGGACGAGAGCTGGGGGGCCGCCTCCGAGAGCGGCGATGAGGAAGAGGGCCAGGATGACGCCGCCGAGACCGGTGAAGAGACCACCGACCGCACGGAAGGTGATAGCGGCGGCAACCCTGAGGAGGCCAAGAAGAAGAGGAAGGCGAAGAGGCCAAGGGCGGATCGGAGGCCGCAAGTGCTAGCCAACATCACCGATCCTTTCACGTTGGTCTCCGAAAGTGGCCTAGCCTTGGAGCCTTCTAAGGTTGCCAAAGGGTACGCGATGCAACTAGGGTGCATCGTCCGTGAAACCGTGCCGCTCAACACTCAAGACCTCAGAAGCGAGGCCAACGCGGCTTTGGCCGCAACCCTCCTCCAGAAGCTTCACCAACGATACACGTTCCCACAGCCGTTCAATAAAAAGGTGGACTCTTTAGCGCTCACGAAGATGAGCACCGCCTTGAGCAGCTGGAAAACCCGGCTGAAGGACAAGATCAAGAAAGGTAAAAGCTGGGAGCAGATAAGTCGCAAAGACCCGACACTCTCTAGAGAAGACTTCGAAGCATTCAAGTCGTCCTTAGAGACTGACGAGGCTAAAAAATGGACCGCCTGGGGGAAGAAAATGCGGGAATTGAACCTAGGGGCTGACCGTTGCGGAAGCGGCGGTTACCGAGGAAAACAGCCCACTTGGGACAAGGAGGATGCCGAGATGATACGTCTGGGCAAAGAAAACCCCTGGCTAAAAATCGCGGATATACAGACTAGGAACTATGTCCGGTCCCGCTACTACTTAGACTGGGAGACGGGGGAATTTGTTACGGATTACCCCGACGTGAAGAAGTTCGAGAAACTCCTGGTAAGGATAGTCTATATTATTATTGCGCTGATCTTATTAAGCAATGAAGCCAAATGGGCTAACCTTAAGTTCCTTTGTCTGAAGGACAATGAGTTGAAGGGTAGTTCTACGGCTGGCCCGTCGTCCCAGGGGTCGACGGAACCGTGGGACACGCCTTTCAATAGGGCGACGAACGCATACAAGGAACGGGACCTGGACAAGCCACCGACGTCGGCTGGCCGTGTGTCCGGCTTTGGCACAAGTATGAAGGTATCCGAGTACTACGGATCGGATGCCAACTCGAGAAAGGAGAGGAGGTCGACTAAGGATAAAGCCGAGGTTCAGGAGCTGAAGAAGAAGGTGGAGTCACTAGAGAAAATAGTGGACCCAACCGAGATGAGTAAGTTAGTGGACGAGAAGCTGCAGGAGAAGCTCCGGCAGATCATCCCCCCTGGTTTGATGGAGGGGTTAGCTGCTTGGAATGCGGCAGGTCAACAGGGGCCGATATATGTGCCCAGCGTCAGCGACAGTAACTCAAGTCACCAAGTGTCACCGCTGGTGACCCCGACGCCGCCGCTCCACCTGGTCGCATCGACGCCCCCAACCGCGGAAGCTGATAGGGTGGTGGTGCCTGATAATGCACTCGAGAGTGAGCGGCCCGGCACCGGCACCGGCACCGGCACCGACGCCCTTGTATCAACAGTAGCAGAGATCAACGCCGTCAAGAAGGTAACTCATTAGTTAATCCTCCGCGTCATCTTCTTTAACTATATATGCCTTGCGCTGATCTTATCCAACATGCCCCTGACTCAGGACAAACCTTGCATACTCCTGCATGTGGTGGAGCCCGGCGGCAAGTTGATGGATGTTGCTAGCGGCACTGTCATGCCCAGCCGAACTATGCACCACAGAAACATTGCAGATAATTTGGTGAAGGTGAAGTTGGCAATGGTAGTGCCGGAGTACCACAACCTCCTCCCCCCCGATCAACCTCCGGGCACAGACGAGGGCGACGTTATGGTCCTTGGGAATTGCATCGGCTGGCTTATGACATGGCCGAAGAACCAGATTCGTCTGGGTGGGGGTCTTCCGAGTGTCAGGCGCACCATCGGCGCCACCTCCCCTATCATCCGGCCCAAGGTCGTCCGGCCCGGCGCTGGCCCCACCCTTAAGGAACCGGCGGTCGCCGCCGCCACTACCCTGAAGGAACCAGCGGTCGCCGCCGCCACCCGAAAGGAACCGGCGGTCGCTGCCGCAACTACCCTGAAGGAACCGGCGGTCGCTGCCGCCACCCGGAAGGAACCGGCGATCGCCGCTACCACCACACGCCACCAACAGCTGTTGGGAAACCTTCCGCAATGACCGTCGACCAAACGCAAGGTACGCCAAGCGGCGGCATCACAACCGCCACCACCTAACTTCCAGGACATGGCGCCGCTTGATGGCAACGATGATGATGATGACGTCGATGCCTACATCAACACTGGCGCCTGCAGCCAAGATGTGTACATGCCTCATATGGATGAAGAAGCCTTCCGCACTCACGGCGATCAACTTGGTCGTCCCACTACAGTCACACAGCGCCTGACCTTCACGGGTCTTTCTCTGCAAGACACTCCTCCGGAGGCTGGCAATCCAGCTCAAGTCAAGCCGGCTACCATTTTCAGCCCTAACACGCTGTATAAGACGATCGTCGGGGAGCCACGCGAATCAACCCCAGCACCCCAAGCTCCACCATCAGCACCACCAGCACCCCAAGAAACCCAAGCACCCGTTGCACCACCATCATCACCACCAGCACCCCAAGCAACCCCACCATCAGCACCACCAGCACCCGAAGCACCCCCAGCAGGTCAGGTGAAGAAGCCAAGGAAGAGAGGAAATAAGAAGGGCGCATCTTCGAGCCAGACTCTTCCTAAGAAGATGCGGGCCGACGACATGGTACCACGGACACCGGGTGGCTTGTCCCGGCTTCATGAAGCTGGTAAACTGATACTGCCTGAGGACCTCGAACACCTCGCAAGTGGACCAATGATCAGTTTGCAGAAAAATATTCAGTTTCTAGAGAGCCTCCTTCTTCAAGACAAGGATCCAAATTACCCGGTGTTCACGGTCAGGGTGCCAGCAGCAGACCCCAACTTCGTCCAAGCATACCCCGCGGATATCTTCTTCATAGCGTTCGAGGACGTCTTCAATCTATTTCACTGGAAACGGCTCGACTATAACTTGGTTCGCCTATACGCGATCAATCTTCAGATGAAGATCAAGAGAGAGAGACCCCCCAACGTCGCGGTAGCAGATCCCTACTACATGCGCGATAGCCAGCTGGTGGATGGCTCAAGCACACGGACCGCGGCGGTGCGGTACCTCCAGAGCTTCATGCTCATGAACAAAGAGAAGAACACCATTCTTCTGCCTGTCTTTCCCGAGTAAGTACACATTCGCTCTCGGCCGTCGTAACTTATGCTTTCTTATATATTTCTTCCATTGCCGATCATTTCCAACATTCCATTTAAATTGCATGTGTTGAGCAGGGACACATACTGCACACTCGTCGTTCTTTGCCCGAAGTGGTCCCTAGCCCAGTACTTCGACTCGTCGAGTACGACGACGAAGAAAGACTACAACAGAATAAGGAGTGTTCTCGATGAGGCTATCCTTTTCTACTCCAAAAATGGAGGCATCTTCCACGAGAAGGGGAAATTTATCAGGCCGGACACTAAAGAGCAGGGGTTCAAGCACGTGATCAACTTTCCTTGCATCAAGCAGCCAGATGACAGCATGAAGGAGGCCTTCTATGTCCTCCATCACCTTAAAGGGTTTGTCGCGGATGCAGAGATGATGCGTCTGCCACCTAGTAAGCGAGACCCCAAAAAAATGGCGGGGGAGATCAGCGATGCTGATCTTAGAGAAGACTTCCATCGCATCCAAGTAAAGCTATCGGAAATTATCGTAGAAGATGTATGCAACAGATCGGGGCTCTTACACCAACTCAGAGGGTTGTGTAAGAGGGATATAGAAGAACGCCTACATAGGCAGGGTGATGGAAGGACGTGGACGACGAAGGACATGTACAAACCGTTCCCGGAGCCCATGAACAAGACGTCTCGTTGATCGAGAGGCCGGTGTGCCTACTGTGTTGTAAATAAACTTGCTTAGTGTCGTTGTTGGACTTCAATTACTATTGTAGTCGATGTAGTTGAACTTGATTACTTATGTGATACCGATGCTATATGACTTTTAGGTTTATTATTATTTCCTTGCTTTAATTCTTGTGAATATGTATGCATGTGAACCCTCTAATTCTTTCCATTGCATTATATACTAATATGCCTTGTGTCCATAGAGATGACGTGGTACGTCGTGTTCGAGGGGCGGGTTCCAGGAGTCTACGAGGAGTGGACGGACTGCAAGGAACAGGTGCACAAGTTCAGCGGCAACTGCTACAAAGGCTACCCGACTCAACAAGAGGCGGTTGCCAAGTGGAGGAAGCACCAGTCGAACAAGAGCAAGATAAAGACCTTCATTGTGCTCTCGCTCTTGCTCACCATCGTCGGAGCGGTACTCTATTTCATCCTAGTGTAGGCGGCGGCCGGTGTCACTTCATTTGTATCTTGAGATGATGCACTTAATTTGCATGGATTATGAGTTGTATGGAGATATATATGTATGATGAGTTGTATATGCATGGAGCTATATGAAATCTGTTAATATTCTATATGAAATGAGTTGTATATGGAGATATATAATTGTGCTATATGAAATCTGTTGATATATCTGTATACTGCTATATTATATCTGTTAATACCTGTATATATACGCTAGACAGAATAAGGTCTGTATAAAACCTGTAATGTTTCTGTGGCGCACTAACTTGTAATTCTGTGGCGCACCAAATTCTGTGGCGCACCAAGAAAAAATGCGCCACAGAAATACTTAATTCTGTGGCGCATTAGGTCTTGGTGCGCCACAGAATTCCATATTTCTGTGGCGCATGTGCTGGTGCGCCACAGAATGCTTATTTTTGTGGCGAAGATTCTGTGGAGCACCACCCATGCGCCACAGAATGCATATTTTGGTGCGCCACAGAAGAGGTTTTCCCTACTAGTGATAACGCCAAAAGTGGCATGTGGCTCATTCCAAACTAGCAACTCAGTCTGGGCCTGCCCCCACTAAGCCCCAATTCCAATTAGGGCTACCAAACGCGGCTGAAGCAACTCCCTACCCTTTATGATGTTGCGCTAGGTATAAGAGGCCCTATTTGGACATGATGCTGACAGGAAGTCACTTTGTTTAAAGTATCCCTCTTTACAAACTCTTACACAGAGGGAGTTTGGATTAGTGATCATGCACCACCCTGCTTAGCTAAGAAGCTTTATTGAAGCTTCCAAAGTCTCGGAAATCAAATCCTCCTCTATTCTTGTTGTGGCACATTCTATCCCAACCTATCCAATGAACTTTTCTTTCTCCATTTGTGTCTCCACACCAGAAGTTCTACAAAACAGAACTAAGCTACCTACATTGTTTTTTAGTGAAAAAATTACTCATTTGATATGCGGACCTGCTTGTATAACCGATGTAACAAACAACCCCTTTGCAGCCTTTGACATTCCTTGTCCTTTTGGTCCCTTAACCTTGTTCCAAGACCTCTCTGTTATATGTTGAAGACAACCATTTCTTGAGCGGCCCACTACCGTAGGCAGTCTTAGGGGAGCTTAGAGAGGGCTTCACAAGTAATTCCGGTCGATCTATTTAGGACTTCTTTCAGTTCTGGCCTACACCCTGGCCCAATTTTTTTTAGGATTTTTGCAAGTTTACTTGTTAGCATGAACTCAAACCATAACCGCGAAGCACGGTTCACATGGTATGCATGCTTCCTAGGGAAGCTTCAAGGATCACAACGCTATCATATGGAAAAAAAACTAGTTTGTAACATGCAGACCTTGAGTTCCAAACTAAACACCTCTCAAAAGGTTATTCGTTGTGCCACTTTCAGTAGAGCAGGAAAGCCTTCTACACAAAACAAAAACAAATAAGGGGAGCTTGGATCTCCATGATGGAGTCCTCATAGGGAAGAAGACAATCTTATACTCCATTTAAATTAATAGAGAATCTCATTGAAGTTATACATCTCATTATCATCTTATCCCACTCCTCCAAGAACCCTAATTTCAACATTATTTTCTCCAAAAAGATCCACTCCACCCTGTTATAAGCCCTCATCATATCCAATTTCACTGCACAGAGAGGCGTCTTCCTTCTTCTAGTTCTGATAGCATGAGTGCATTCATAAATAAAACATTGTCGATAATCAGTCAACCCAGTACAAACGCACTTTCCTCTTACGAATAATGAATGGCGAGAATCTTTTTAATCTGTTAGCTGAGACCGTAGATGCCAACTTGTACATGATGTTGGAAAGGCTTGTTGGCTTAAATTTTTTATATCAACAGGAGAGTTTACCTTCGGAATCAGAACCAAAACATTGTCACTAAATTCAACAAGATTGTTCCTTCCCGTCAAAAAGTCTATCACCACTATACAAACATTTTGTTTTAACAGCCTAGTGGCGTTGATAGACTAGCATCAGCAGCCCATCAGGACCCGATGAATTAGTGGGGCCCATTTAAATGAGGGCCTCCTCTATATCTTTATCCAATATCGGTGTTGTTAGGTCTGAGTTCATCTCTGGTGAGACGAATGACTCAATTCAGCCTAGGATACCTTCCATTTGAGTCGCTCCCTCTGACCAAAATAGTTTCCTATAGAATTCCCGAGCCTAGTGTGTATGCCAACATTGGTCGAACAACAGCCGCCGTCATCTCTGTTTAAAGAGATCACTGTATTATTTTCTTTTGCGATGAGTGTCTCTGTTTTGAATTACTTGTTATTCCTGTCACCGTATTTGAGCTAGTCTTGCTGAGAACGGTGTTTATACATCAGTTCTTTGCGTTTGTATGCATCATGAAGCTGTTTCTCAATCTCTGTGACTTCTGGTGAAGAAACAGAGACAAGAGAATTTACCTTTTCTTCATCCACATCTAAACTTAACTTCTTAACTTGTTGCTGAATGGGGCCAAAAATATCATAACTCCATCTCTTCATGTGAGCTGAAACATCATGTAGACGAGCCCACCCGTCAAGATGTTCTTGTACCCTAGGATATCTCCCCACGCAGATGTCACCATAGCATCATATTGATCATGATTGGTCCACAACTCTTCAAACATAAACCATGTGGTTTACGTATGTGCTGATCATTCTCTCTGATAATTTTAATTGATAGTGTTGAATGGTCAGTCTTCTCTTTTGTTATGTGTTCCACAACCCTTTAAGGGAATAGCTAAATAAAGTCATCCATACCAGTTGCCTGGTCCATTCTTGCTTGCACATTTGCTTCTCCTTCTTCATGTTATACCAAGTACATGTATAGCTGGAATACACAAAGATCAACCAGACGGCAGTCCGCCAAGCAATCCCTAAAAGCCATCATCTGGCTCTCACTTCTATCATGAACCCTAATCCGCTCCTCCTATTTTAATATCTCGTTGTAATCTCTTGCACATAACCAAGGGAGATCATCCTGGGATCGCAGATATCTTAAAACCTCCCAAGTTTTTCCCTCTAGTTGGTACGAGGTTCATCATAGTTTCCATGAATGTCCATGACACATTATCACGAGTGATTTTTTGCATTTATGTAATGTTGGCACCAGGGCGTCACCGACATATCCAAACTATCCTTCCACCATAAGGATAAACCTCATCCTTTCCCTTTGCTTTATACACATATTCCATGTCTAAAAACCATATTCCATTACAGGTTATCCATATACCCTTTTCTATGTTTTGTTTCACACAAGAATGTCACATATGGATTGTAGGACCTAATCCGGTCTTGGAGTTCCCCCACAGTTGAGTCCAATCCCAAGCCCTAACTGTTTAGGGATAGGAGAATCATTGATCTCAGCAGCCCTGCATTGGAGGGCCCGCTGCTGAGTTCTTTGGGTCCTCAAGCCTATAAAATATTGAGCTCGTTGTACCTGCAATTCTGTCAAAAGCAGAGTTTGTGTTGTCATGGTTTTTACCTTTCCGTTGATTGCCTCACTAGACATAATGAATGCTTGTGCTTTATGATGCCCGGGGACAAAAGGGATGCTCTTGTTTGCTCAAAGTTAGTGCACTTGTGTTCAACATTATGTCATATTTCTTAAGGCAATACTCTGTGAATTCGTAAATATAACATGAGGAAGTTTTCCTTGTTGTAGGAGTATAGAGGGTTGTGTTGCATCAACTCTATGCTGGACGTGATGCCCATATCTAAGGTTATTAATGACTTTGTATTTATTTGCATGCTCTTAATTTGTCGTACAAAGCTTTATCATCACCACCATGTTTATGAGAGAGATCAAGTGAAACCATGATCCCTGGTCCACTTTTAGCCATAAGAAAAATCTTCTATAATAGTTTACTTGTTGTTTTATTTTTATTTATTATTAAATTTAAAATACAAAAATATCTTTAGTTATTTCTTTTGCTTATTAAGTTAATTTTTGTATCTCTTGCACGTCATGACTGCCCGGCAAACACAGCGATGAGTTGGGGACAAAAAACGGTTGTTTGTTTTTGCAGGTTGCTTGAAGAGGGCAAGGAAGAGTACTTCCCTCTTAGCCCTGCAAAATTGATATAAACCTCGAGTTATCCTGATGGGGAAAATTACGGTTGTTGTATCACTCTACGCTTGGAGTTCTAACTAGTGCCAACTTTAAAAGTGGAATTGTTGCCATCATACGCGAGAAGGTTTTTCTTGGCGCTTTTCTCTGACCAAATGTGGATTTTCTGTATACAAACTTTTTGATGCATGATGTTCTCCAAATGATGCAATGTTTTTTGTTAGAGCGGAATACGCAGGAATATGATCGGACAGTCCAGATCTCATGGATGAGTGAGATCTTCTGTCGTGTTTGGAAAGCCAATATTGTTACCCCAATCCCATGACATATATATTATGGGTGTGTCTAGGGCTCAATCTAGTTAGTTCTCACTAGACTCACTTATCACATCTTAGTTGCAACTCATGTTGCAACTCAACTTTAGCAGGAATCATGAAGCAGTCTAATAGTTTGGATGTATTGTTCCTAGTTGCAACCTCACTTGTAACTGAAAAAAATCAGTTGCAACCCAACTTGCAAGTAAAAAAAAATCTTAGTTGCAACTTAACTTGCAACTCAATTGCAGAAATCACGATACAAATCTGATGGTTTAGGAATCTACTGAGCCCTAAGCTACTGAGAACTAGCAAAACTGATATATTACAGATATTATTCGTCTAATATGCTCATATCTTGGGATATAGTAACATCTTAGATTAAATGAGGGATGGAGTACATCGGAATGTCGGGCCAACGATTTTCTATCGCTATTTTTATATGCTAGGTGCCTAGGTAGAATATATTTTGTACGCTGATGCATGTTCGGGTGCATGCTTCTATTGGTATAGGCCACGACCATGCACGTACGTGTACCATATTTGCCGTGGTTCGCACGCCCTCTGGCTTGACCTTGTCGCAGAAGATACGTAGGACGATTTTGCATGCACACATCATCACCGTCAAATCTGTCATGTTATGAACAAAACAAGTGGTAAAGACGTGAAGTACTAGTAAGAAAACCGGACGTACGTACTACTGCAATTTTGTGCTATAGACCGAAATTAGTCCTGTGAAAAGCATGCTGGGGACGGCGTTTGAACATGCCATGCTAGAAGCCTAGCTAGCTAGTGCAGCTATGAGGGATTTTTCTTTGGTTCCAAAATCTTCTTTGCCAGTATATGCACAGTGGCCGCAGTACATGCATGGCACCCTGAAATAAGTACACGGCAACAGTGGCAGTAACTTGTGTAACTTCACTATCTGCCCCAAATTAATATCGATCTGTACGTACACAAATCTTTGGCCTACATATCTATGCATATTCAGTGGATGCTCCTATAGCACGTGTATACGTATGTAGAATTGTAGATTACCTATGTCACATACTCACATGTAGTACTGCCTTTGTAATGGATGCTGATGCTGATAGGCACGTTTGCATGCGATCTACGGAGTCTAGCTAGACAGCTACACTTTGCAAGAAGTTCAGCGTCCTCTTAAGCTCCATCAAGTTTCCTCTTTGGGATCATTCCAGGTCCGTCTTGCTCTTCACCATCCATTAATCATACCCTTCCTGCCTTGCATTTTTTTCCCTCTTCTACACCTAGCTACACTGTGGGATAAAGCTGTGTGTGTGTGTGAGAGAGAGTAGGGTCTTGGGCTAAGCAGCAACACTGTAGTCTTTCTACGTTTCCGTGCTCAACTATATAGACCACCCATTGCCCACTGGCCTCCTCCCCACTCACACCACACCTCCATAGCCGAGAACAACATTTCACACTAGCTCTCCACTATTTCACAGCTCGTAGGGTTCTTGAGCAACAACTCTTGCTCCTCGCCGTGAAAAGATCTATCTTTGCGGGACGCGCATGCACCAGCACCACTCGGTGGCGGCCATGGGCGACGCGCTGTGGGAGCTGATCGGGGAGGAGATGGCGGCAGCGGAGGCGGCCTCCGCGGAGCACGGCCTTCCCCCAGGCTTCCGCTTCCACCCCACCGACGAAGAGCTCGTCACCTACTACCTCGCCGCCAAGGTGTTCAATGGCGCCTGCTGCGGTGGCGTGGACATCGCGGAGGTGGACCTCAACCGGTGCGAGCCGTGGGATCTCCCGGAGGCGGCGAGGATGGGGGAGCGGGAGTGGTACTTCTTCAGCCTCCGCGACCGCAAGTACCCCACGGGCCTCCGCACAAACCGCGCCACCGGCGCCGGCTACTGGAAGGCCACGGGGAAGGACCGGGAGGTTCTCAACGCCGCCACCGGCGCCGTCCTCGGCATGAAGAAGACGCTCGTCTTCTACAGGGGACGCGCACCACGCGGGGAGAAGACCAAGTGGGTCCTCCACGAGTACCGCCTCGACGGCGACTTCGCCGCCGTCCGCCGCTCCTCCAAGGTACTTGGCACTTGTATTATTCATTTCATTGCTTTGTTAATCTTCCTCCTCCATAGATGTATAGTTAGTTAGCTAGATGATTTTTAGCTTCGATTAGCAGTAGATAGTCACTGTTAAAGCTCGGTGTTGAAATATCAACATTTGAGGGTTCAAGAACAAGTTTGCATGGTCGTTACAGAAGTAGATCTGATATGATGCATAGATGCTTGGGCTTGCATGCAAACATAGGGTGACATATGCATGCAGATTGATATGAAATATATATGCTTATTATATGTTGACAGTAAACTTTTGTTCATTCAATGCTACTACTACTAGTATCATTCTCTGCCAAACAAATGCTAGTACTAGTATATCATAAGCATGACGATGCATGATATTCAACACAGTGGTCTGTTCCTGGTAAAAGATCTATTTGCAGATTTGAACTGACACAGGATATATCTGAGCTAGCTAGCTGTATTCACGCTGCACTTGTAGATGTTTGTTCTCTCTCACTGCCATATGGCTCTTGTACTTCGCATAACTCGCCTAGCTCCAATCGTCCTCCTGCATATCGTCAAATCTTTCATCGATTTCTCTCTCTCTCTCTCTCTCTGCTTATAAAAAATTCCATGCATGGAGCATAAATGTGCTCACTGCATGCAGAAGTCCAGGAAAACTATATGGATATATGGTTCTTTAGAGGATTTCTATCCTGGCTAGATCACAATCCAATGAATCCATGCAGTGATGCAGAAGAGAATATCATATTACATTAATCTGGGACTGTTTATTAAGTTGATTTGGACATGTTACTTATATTATCTATGATATACTAAAATGCATATTTTGCAGGAAGAATGGGTGGTGTGCAGGATCTTCCACAAGGCAGTAGACCAATACAGCAAGATGATAGAGATGAGGAACCCCTACTGCTACCTCCCCATGAACCACCACCACCCAAGCTTCTTCCATGATGCACCTGTCCCCTTCCTAAACCCTACCCAGGCCCAGCTCATCCCCTTCCACCATGATCTCCCAAACCTACAGTCCTCTCCATTGGTCCAGAACCAGGCAAGGAGTTCAAGCACCAACAATGGCGGCTTCCCAGCAGCAGCTTGCGTCCCAGAGCAGGCAAACGACAGCTGCAACACAGCAGCATATTTCCCGTTCCCGTCCTTCACCTCCATCGTCAATGGCAAGGCGGGCCAGCCGGCGCAGCCCGGGGTCAACGGCGCTCCACAGGAGCCACCGCCGACCTGGCTGGACGCTTGCCTGCAGCACAGCGCCTTCGTGTACGAGGTGGGCCCACCTGCATCCACCAGGGGCGCATGATCCGGATCGTTCGTTTCCTAGCTAGGGCTACCCATTTCGATCATTCATGTTGCAGCTTTTGATTAGTACTCCGAGTTTGCAAGTCTGATCGATCGATATTTAGACAAGCACTTGTAGCCTTGATCTTTTCCCTTCTTCGGATTAATCATTAGTGTCGTTCCCGTGTTGTACGGATGATCAGCTGTAGTTGTTTGCTTGGTTGTCTGCATATGTATGCATTGGATCAGTGGAGTGTACTACTTATTATCTCTTAATCCATGCATATATATACTCGCATGCAATATGCTTCTATCCACAAATCTATATATAAAATGTTTCATATTGTATCTGATGTTTGAAATGAGATAAAATAAAAGAGGTATCTTTGTTCAGGATTATGCGTCGAATTCAAGTTGAGCCACGCCAACTCGGCCTAACTTGCTAAAACTCGTTCAACTAACGAGCTAGCTCGGGTCGACTCGTTTAACAACCGAGTCTAAAAATGAATCTTGGCTCGGGTTGCGAGTAGTTCACTAAAAACTATCAACAGCAACATGTATATATGAATGTATGATGCAATCTTTACTGGTTATTTGGACATGAATGATGGAATCATCACAACAATCAATAACAATATGATGCCACAAAATTTTAGTCGATAAACCTCAACAATCAATAGTTATATCACAAGAATAATATTGTTTGATCAATAGGTAAGGTAGAAACCAAAATAGCCGAGTTAAACGAGATAAATGATTATTCGGTAAACTTGGCTCGTTTAGCTTAAACTCATTTGATGATAAAATTTAAAACTCGACTCGGCATACACCTAGTTTGGGTCGAGTCGCGAGCTACTTGTTTAGCTTGCGAGTTTAGAGTTTTAATTTCAGACCTATATTAATATGAACTCTAGAGTCATCACTTGTAGAAGTGGGTATCCTTTGCAAAATAAAGAAAAAAGAAGGATATGATGCTCATCACGCGCGGAAGTTAGGATTTAGCGCGAGGGCAGCGCGACGTGATCGTAGCCAGTCATCTAGGGTAGCGATGGCCACTTCTTTTCCAGAAGATTATAGAAAACGAAAGTTTCCATGGCTCACCACGAAAGTTTAGTGTCGTGTCCAGGTGCTAACACAGGCAAGTTAATCCAATATAATTTTCCCAAAAAAAGAAGCTTGCAACTAGCAGTATTTGTTTCTCCTGCATGTGATGTTACTTTTTGGGCACATGTGTTCCGCAGCAAGCACACACACACCCACTTTCGTTCTACTTGCAAACATCAAGAAGAAGGCTAGTCTTTGTTTCATCATGGGTGCTGAGCGATTGAGTTAAATCATACAAGGAGAGTAGGCTTTTGTAACCTTTTTATTCATGAATCTTCATGTAAAAAACTTGTTAATTATAGATTAGGGCAAACTTTTGCCCCCGTTTCAAACAAAATGCTACGTTTTGGCAGCAGAAAAACCTTTAAAAGAGCTAGTAGATATATAACACTAGTGTGTTCGTGTACATCAGAAAATTTGACTCAAATTTGCAAGGCTACCGTATCTGCGCATCACTCTTGTTGCTACATACGTGGTGGATTTGCTATCTGACACCAGATCTGCTTGGACGCCTAGCCCACGCCTTGGTGCGTGTTGCGAATTTGCGATTTTTCCTCTCCGTCCGTGCAACGGGCGAACCAATTACAATTCAAGATACCACTACAATTTAAGACGAACAAAAGAAGAAAAAGGCAGCATCGTCGGTCGACGGATGGATGTGATCTAGGTCAGAGATACATGCTCAGACGCGCATGCAGGTGCACGCAGAGAGACGACGCTCTCGCCGGGGCCGGCCGGAAGACGGAAGTGGACCTTGCGATTTGACGGGCTCGCAACGCAGAGGCAGTAATGATGCGATGCGCGGAAGGCCAGCCAGTTGGGGGATTTGCGAAATCTCATCCCCTTTCTTTGCTTCTGTATCCTGCTGTGCGTCATGACGTGGGTGGTGTTCCTGAGAGGACGGCGACGGGATGGCTCGACGTGACCCCAGCCCGGCCTTTGGTCGGGGCTGGCGGAAGCACCACCTCCCTCCTCCGGCCGCTGCCGCTGCAACGCGCCGCTCGCTCGCATCTCGCTTTGCCGCGAAAGTCAAGCGGCTGCACTGTCTAAACTGATGCCTGCTGCTGCGTGCACTGCATACATCTGATTAATTAATTAATTTATTTATTCACTCGTCTACAAAATGACTCTGTAACTAGCGCCGTCCATCGCCGGAAAAAGAGGCCGCGTGAACGGTACAAACTCTGGTCACGGCCGTTCGCCGGCAGGCGCGCCGTCCATCGCCGGAAGAAAGGCATCCACATCCACATTCTACAGTTGCTAAAGCCAGGTGACGAGACCTGTGAACAATTACTTTCGATATACATATTTTCTATTCATCTTCTTAGTATCGCGCTGTAGTTTGTAGGTGCGCACAGTGCTGGCCGGTGGAGCGGGGAGGCCGGCAATGGGGAAGAACATTGAATGCCGAGATCGATCGACACTAGCTTGGCTCGGCTTGGCACTCTTGTCAAATAGCTGTCGATCGTCTACCTCCGTCCGGACAAACCATCTCTGGTTAGGGAATAGGAGGAAGTGTCAATCGGCTCCGGCCGGCCGGCCGTCGATCCGTCCACCGACATGTCGCTCGCTTGCTGCATGGCGAGCGATGGATCGATCCGGCTTTTGGCATTGCAGTGTCGTCCACTGTTCGGCGCTGAACTGTAAAACTGTAGCGAGGCTGTTACGGCCAAAAGCCAGAAGCAGAGATTGATCACTGTTGTGTGTATGGACTCAAGATCTATGCAAAAAGTTGTAGGCTGGAAATGGACGACTCGGATTGGCTAAAATAAGAGCAGCCATAATCACTCATCTAGGCTCGACCCACTACCAAATTTGACCAGATCTGAAAGAGATTAAATAAGACATGGCTTGGGCTTGTGGACATGCAAGATTGGAGCGCTCTAAGACTAGTCACAATAAGAGTATCATAGCTAGTATCATGCATGTCACATAGGCAAAAATCTAATGTGGCACAACAATTAATAAAGAGAGAGATGAGAGTGATATCATATTATGATATTGTATCATGACACGCAAAACAAGAAAGTGTACTAGCAAATAAATCATGTTCATATATTTACCTTGAAATTCTACAAAACATTAAATATGATACAACTATGATACTACCATATGATACTATGCATTGTAGGGGTGGATATCATATTGTAGTCTCATATGCATGATACTAGTATATGATACTATGCATTATAACTAGTCTAAATACCATTCGGGAGTGGTGGAGCGGGGTTATCCACAAACGAGGACAAACAAGAAAGGCCCTATGCTCATATCTTGGAAGATTGGAAGGAAAGAAATGTAAAAGTTTTCAATAACAAGGATTCTACCGTGACCATGTCAGTCGTCACTAAGATCAAAGTCGAAGCCTCTATGTGGAGCCTTGCCAGGGCAAAAGCACTTAGTATTCTAATACCACCAGAGTAGGCTTCTATTTGTTGCCTTGCCTTTGCCTTGGCTTGGTTTGTAAGACCTCTTAATTAACCTCTTCTCTATTAATAAAAATAGCAAGTCTTTTGCCTTGTTTAAAAAAAAGTTGCGTGCTATGAAGCTCATTTTTCTGAGTTATAACAGTTTTTTCTTGAATTTTAGAGAATTTCACTTAGATTAATTTAGCGCATTTTAATTAATAAAGAATGTTTATCCGAGTCTCTTTTAGCATTTTACTAAATTTTGACCAGACCGCTCCCTTTGCATTTTAGAGCATTTTATCTATTTCATCTTAATAAAAATTTATTTATTTAGAGCTTTTACTTGTATGCCATGGCAGCAGGCACAAACTAATGCCCTAGCCCTCGCAACAACAGGGAGATCTCAAACTCTTGCACCAGCAAGAACGTCTTAACCTGCTGCCCCAACTGTTCAAACTAGTCGATCTTTAGTTCCAGCAAGGATTATAGATTTACATATCCTAGAAAGAGGTGTTCAACTGATGCTCGACCATCTTTAGTCCTGTAAGACAAAACCGAGGGATAAGATTGAACTTTTTGTTTAAAGGCATATTGATGTGGGCCCAAGTTATGGTTTCTTTGATGATAATTCCTTTGCATACTTCTGAAGTTTAAGCCCATGCAAGCAATGATGTAAGACTATATATTATCCATGAGGACCTATTTCTGTAAGATTATGTGACGTTATGTATGGATATGGATGTGTATTATGATTCCAGTTTGACATATGCCCTGCAAAGACTAATCATGGCATCATTGTTGGATGTATAAGGGGATGTTTTGCTGACTCAAATTAACTAACATTTTCAGCAATCCAATGCATTCCTCTTGTCAAACATCAAGTAGAAAATATTAGACAACTAAAATGAACGGATATAATTGTTTTCCTACAAAATAGTAATGAAAATTAAAAAATCCCACTTAAGATTAAGATATTTATATGATTCCTCGATAAAAAAGTTTTTCTTACAAAAGATAATTTACCTAAAAGACAATGGAATGGTTGCAAGTAATGCTGCTTTCGTGACTCACAGGACACAATTGAGCATCTATTCTTTCATGTCCATTTGCAAGAGTTGTTTGGTGCATTGTGTTTTTTACTTATAATATTCCACCTCCTACAATTATCAAAAAATATGTTTGGAAAATATTTGAATGGTAACGATAAACATACTAAAGCTAAAATGTGAAATGGAGTTTTTGCGTTATGTTGTTGGACATGTAGGAACACCATGTTTTAACAAAGATAAAGTCCCAGATTTTTTGCATGTTATTCATATGGCTACACATTGGATCCAATTATGGCATCTTTTGCTCCTGGATTGGACGAACAACATGGACATACGGATATTGGATGTAAACGTCTGGCGACGGTCGCTCGGGATATTTACACCTAGGCTGGTTGGCGGTATATTAGCGGATTAAGAGATTTCTAGTTGATTTATGTTGTTTATCTTTAGATGATTGATTTTTGTATCAACCTTACATGATACTTGAGATGTCATAACTTGATACTTGAACTTCACAGAACTGGATGTGTGCATCAAATGATGATGTTGGGGATTTTCCCCATTTTGAAAAAATCTTTCCTGCTACTAAACTAACACAAATATCACAGAACAAACACCACATTCTCATTTCAGCCCATAATAGCAAACTTTTTGAATTCTTTTCTCTAAGAGGATCTAGTGAAACAACAACTTCTTTTGATCCTCTTTGTCCTTTGGTACGCAACACATTTTGTTCAAAACGCGGCTGATAATCTTCATCGCGTACAACCAGCAAATCACGTAAAAAAGTCGGCATCGCACCATCATGCCATTCAACATAGGCACATCCACCAGTCCGTCAATTGTTTGAAACAAAAAATGAAAAGGGGACAAAAAGAAGACCGCGAGAGAGAGAGAGTGAACATTCTAGAAGAAAATCGATCAACTTATTAAGTTCTTTATTGGTTGCAAGACTCTATGATATCCATGGAGCACATTCGTTTACAATAGCACATCTTTGGTGGCTCGTATGCCTTTGGGTCATTCTAAAATCGCACTGGTGATCTTGATTCGATCGATATGTAATCTCCCCACCTATCGATGGGTGCATAGATGCACCAGATTATGAGTACTTCGTTCCTTTAGCCCCAAGTCGTTGCCCCGCTCCTAATTCCCTCCTTCTCTCGATGTCTACTCTGTCCATGAACCCCATATTTTTCCCCACTCCCCATCGATTCGATTAAACGGAACCGTTATGTGCCATGTTGCCACACCCCGGTCAACAATCCTCGCTTTGGCTAATGCCACGTCAACAAATCAGCCATCAAACGACGATAAGGTTTAAAATACACCAAGATTTGTTGGTTGAGAGCAGTGGCGGACCTAGCGCCCCTACTACATGGGCACTTGCTCGGGCTTCCAGCCTATCGTGCACTGTATTTTTATGGCAATTTGATAAAAGAATATTATCCTAAGCCTTTAAATTATCAGCTTGTGCAGGTTATGAATTTTTTTGGGTTCTGCTATTGGTTGAGAGTGCCAATTTTCATGATTCAGGTTTCAATTTAGCTAATCTCTATATGAGTTTAAGGTTAGGATGGATTTTCGAGATGGTGGCTGGATGCAACATTAGTATATCACATCGACCTATCATCTCTTCCTTTTCCTCGTTTCTCTCATAGTTTCTTCTCCCCTTACGTTTTCACTTGACTTTCTCGCGACTCGTCTGTATATGCATCAAGTGCAAGCCATGGTTTTCGTACAATTGTGGCATTCGAACCTAGCCACCACTATGAGGCAGCCTGTTAGCCATGCGCCATGTCTTACAACGTTTGTCTCGGAAGGTAATACATTTTTTTACTAATATATCTTTATAATTACTTTAGATGTAGTACTATTGTCTTGTGTATGGCAAGAGTACTGTTTTCAGACACATGTACCTGTCTCATCGCTGTTGGGCAAAAACATAAAAAAGTAGAAAACACAGCAATGCCAATAAAAAAACCAGGAAAAGAGTTGCAGAAAGATGTGCCCGGCGCTTGTTTTTTGTAATTCTGCTGAGAAAGAACATAAGCCTATCTCACATGCTCATCTATTCGTAAGAACTGTAGGCTTGCCGATTAGCCCAGTCTGAACCCGTTCGCTGGTTGGCCCAGCTCTATAGCTGCTTGTCGACGAGCCCAGCATGAACCCATTGCTCTTTGGCCCGTTCTAAGGCGCCTAGCCTCCTCCCGGGCTAGGCCCAGTTCGTCGGTCCAGGCGTAGCGAGGGCTTTACCTGCTTTGACCTTTGAGTGAGTAGAGGTAGAGTGCATCACGAATTGACGACCGACATGGCCCGTGTCTCCGCAGCGGAATCGGATGATCTCTCCGCAACAACCGCCGCCCGCCCCCATGGCCATGTGACCACCGACCGCGCACACGACGCGTAGTAGCTCAGCAGCTCGACAAGTCACTGCTCCTCATCATTCCCCTGGCCCTACCATGCGTCCATGCCACATCGATCGCCAGGAGGAAGAAGACACACGACCGACGCCTACCTCCACGGTTGGGCGGGTGCCCAGTTGTTGTCAACTCCTCTGTACGACGACGTCCCTCTCGACCTCTCCCCGATCAGCTCGCGCGAAAAGGGAACAGCTCCGGCACCGACCGGGAGAGGAGGAGGACGACGACGATGACCCTGGCCAGTGAGCAGTAGCTGCCGCGTCGCGCCATTCACAGCTGGAAAGAAAGTGACACTGAACCTGAACCCGAGGAAGAAGATCTGAATCTGAATCTCGCAAGAAGAAACAAAACCGCAAGTGATCCTCCTCTGCTTTGTTTTCCCAAGACATGATTCTGATTTCACAAATGTTTGTACTGGGATTTATTTGCATTTGCAAGGTACTGCAACATGTACATTTTGCCAGTTCAAGATGAATCCTCATCCTGATCCATGTGTATGGTACAACATGTACATTATAAATCAAAACCACGAATCGAGAAATTGCGAGAAAGAAGAACGGAAGAACTTATATTACAGCTTAATTCTGTTGATCTCGTCCCTGAACACGCATCGCTGCTCGATCATTTGGCATCGATCAGACAAACATCTATCCACACACGCACACACCGTGCTATATACCAGTATGATACAAACAATTCGGTTTATTGCCGCGAAGGGGCGGGATGAGCTAATCTGTACGCAATGTGGCACCGATCGAGCTACGTCGACAAGAACGATCGCGCGCGAGTCCATGTACGCGGAATTGCAGGTGTAGGCTCAGCAAAAACTAGCACCTGGCGTCGACATCGCCGTTGTCGAAGTTCTGTGCGTAGCTGACGGAGTCGTACCTGAAGTCCTGCCCGGCGCCGCCGCCGAGCGGGAGGCCGTCGCGGCCGAGGAGTCGGCGCACCTCGGCGCGCGCCTTGTAGAAGACGTGCCGGAGCGTGCCGCGGCAGTGGCAGCCCAGCGCGGCGGCCTCGTCGTCGCTCATCTCGAGGCCGCGCGCGAAGGAGGGCTTCCGCTCCATCACCCACCCGAGGCCCCACTCCCACCACCGTCGCATCGCCCCCGCCGCCGCCAGGGCCTTGATCGACGGCATTGACCGCGCGCGCCGGAACACCGCGGACGACGACGAGGACAGCGGCTGGAGGTGTAGCGACAGGGACGACGACACGCGCCGACGCATCCCGGTCAGGTCCACCTTGCCGCCCTTGTTCCCCGCGCCGGCGGCGGTCGTCACAGGGAGGTCGTCCTGCCACGCGCTCCGCCGCGGCTTGATCGTCTCCAGGATCGCGTCGGTCGCCATTGCCCAACTACAACAACAACAACCCGGGATCGATCAGGTTGGAGAGGGAGATCTCGGATTCTGTGGGTTTCTTGGAGCTGCTTGGTTGGTAGGAGAAGGCCGCGCGGCTGGTGGGTTGGTTCTCGAGTAGCTTTTGCAAATTGGCGCGGCACAGGCTGGATATATCTGTGCATGGAGCAGTGGACCAGCAGGCTGGGCGCCAACTGCTACCTACACCAAACCATGTACTGCACCCTCTACATAGAGTATATACGTACATGTATGATGTATCGAATATATGGTTATGGCTACATCTTCTCTATATCAAATATCTTTGTTCTTTGGTCTGTTATTAGTTAAGCTCATTTGACTCTCTATTTATGGACGCAAGTGAGTACAATGTACTCTATGTAAAAATGTAGTGCATGTCAGTTTGGTCCTAGGTTGAATTTTGTAAATTTTGACCAACTAGAATAATCTCCAATCAGTATTGTTAGGTCCATCTTATTTATTTGGTATTTTAAATGCTAATATTTTCATAATAAACATTATAAAAATTAACTTGACATAAGATTATTTCAATATTAGCAACACTGACATGCATGAATGATAAGATTCACGATGTCACTAGCTGATGACATCGCAACGGCTACTACCAGCTTATCAGTGGTCTCTCGTAAATTCATCATCAAGCTTGGTAATATATCTCTTATGAGATTGCCAATTCGCTTATCGGCACAAACAATGTATAATAAACATGTTTGAATTATTATTTTTCAAACTCGTAGCTTGGGAAACAATGCAAATGCAAATATTTCGTTGCGAGACCCATACACCTTTATCAATATTCCGGCGCAGAGAAACTGCATAGAAACCGCATAAACCTTTTTTATATTCTAATTGTGAAAAACCCAATATAAAACCACATTTTTTATGGAACACCTCAAATATTTTACTTTTTTCTCATTCATCTATTTATACTAAACTTTTTGGCCTTATCACAACTCAGTTAGTCGTTAGTACTCCCTCCGATCACAAATAAGTGTTGGTGACTTAGTAAAATTTGTGTACTAAGTTATGTACAAAATTACCGACACTTATTTCCGATCGGAGGGAGTATATGTTTTATTTATATGATAAATGATACATTATATAAAAACTATTTTTTGCTTGACTAGAAGAATTAATAAATCTAAAGTTGTCATTTATCTTATGTAAAATTTGTCATGCAGTTTCCACATTTATCTTTAATTTTACTTTTATAGTACTGCATTGAAATAGTATTTTTGTTGCCAAAATTGCTTGTATTGTTTAGTTTAGAGTGTATGAAAACTATTTACTTATGCTAAGTCGTACAATAAATCTAGGAATACAAATATTTTCATGTTATTCAACAAATTTATTTATGGCCCTTGTATTATAATGTGTTTCTGTATGTATCAATCTATTGTATCGCCAAATATTTAAATAACTTCACAAAGATGCTTGTACTTCATGATTCCGAAGTTTAGGTGTTACTAAATAGATATTTCTAGAGTTTATAAATTGTTAAAACAGTAGTCTGACTCAAATCTCCTCTTTCCGCTCCGCTTCTCAGCTCACTCTTTCATAAACATTATGGTTGTCAATGTTTGGATGAGCAGAACAAAACTATCAGAAATGTATAGATTAGTTCCACATGCCCGGTTTGATTCGCAAGATCTGCATTTTTACTTTATGTCCTCCATCAATTTGAAACCAACCATCGATATAACATGTCGGTGTTATGTCAACTTCTTAGCTAAAATGATGATTGTATCAGCGCAGCCCCTGGAATTACTCATTGAAGAAGGCGACACTTGTTTAAATGTAAGGATATTTCATTCAATCATATATGAACATTTTTTTGTAGAATCTTTCTTCAAATGTGCAAATAATTCATGTATAAATATGTTCAATCTCTCTAGAGTCCTAAGCCCGTCGGCGCAGATTATGTAGTGAAACGATCTTCGTGAGACGAAACGTTACCATACCGGAGCTTGTCTCATTATTGGGCATACCGTCAACCGTTTCATTTCAACTCAGATTGGCAATGTGCGCTGCAAAAATATGACTTACCATGGCGAACAAAAAATGGCGACGTCGCAAGGTGTCGTGGATCCCAGATTGAAGTGCCAAGAAAATATCGAGAAAGCAATGCTTTTCCCATTGTTATAGATATCATCTGGGTTAATTGTACAACTTGAGTTTAGTAAAAAGGACTCGTACTTCTTCACCCATTTTCATAGAAAAATCAAGATGTTTGAGATTTGAGAAGCTCTTACTCCCTCCGATCAAAAATAATTGTCGGAGACGTAGTACAAACTGTATACTAAACTAGTATAAAATTGCCGATAGTTATTTCCGATCGGAGAGAATACTTTTTTTCGATATGAAAGATTACCCTCAGCCTCTGCATCGAAAAGATGCGTACAACCTTTGAAAAAATGCGTACAACCTTTGAGAAGAGATCTTACTAGTTGACTTTCTTCATATAAAACGGTCGGTTAAACCTAGAAATACCAATAACCCACCGTTTTGTCCCTGCTCAAATCACCAACGTGTGTACCGAAACTAGAACTTTCCTCGAGGAACAAAAGCGCCCGTGGTTTTGGCATCAGACTTCTTGCCCCATTTGCGACTTCCGTTGTGCATGCAACCTGCACGTACTGAGTGCAGGGCCGTCGACGGGGGCATGCGAGCTGTGCAACGGCACAGGGCCCCCAAAATTTTAGGGCCCCTAAATCGCTAGACACTGCCCCAGGTCCCTGGTGGTGTAGAAGGGTTCTCTGCTGGTCCGCCCCACTCAGCCGTCCAGCGTCCTGGCGGAGCATCGTATCTGGTCTTTTCTCTTGAGTCTTGAGCGGAAACCGCCATGGATAATGTGTGCTGAAGCTTTCCGTCCAGAGAAGATGATACTCTAAGTGGGCCTGCTGCGTAAGGGGCCATCAAATAATCCCTACTTGTTAAGATATGCACGGCCTTTCACCTGTTTTTTTTCGAGAGTTTTTCACCTGTTTTTTTTTTCACTTCTGCTAGCATGGCCCGCAGCACACGCGATAGTCATTGCTCAAGAAAAATGCCGATCGCATATGCAGCTCCTATCTCTCTCTATATGAAAATCGTATTGCTACTCCAGTTGTGAACAAGGTTTGTTATCTCCATGACTTCTAAAAGTAAAATTATGATCTTCATGTCTAGACTGGTTGACGCTACGTTGTGCGAGGTTTTAACCTGGTTAGCAGGCCGCACTAAGATTTACATTTAATTTTTCTAGGGGTTTTCATGTTACAGATCACACTTGAAATTTTAGGTTGGTCATATTTTTTGTTTAAATCTATTTAATCGATCTTGAACCAAATCTTTTGTTGATTAGATCAACATTTATGCCCTTAAATTCTACTTATATTTGTTTTTTTAAAGGTCCTTATTTTAGATCTCGCACTGGGGCCTCAAATTTCTGGAGACGGCCCTGACTGAGTGGAATGCTCGTGTGCTGCAAACTATATAGTACTCCCGGTCAGTCGCGGTCAACCAAGGCCATTGACCATCTCAACGTGACTGACACGTGGCTTAGTGGCTCCCGTGCCAATCGCCCAGCACGTGGCTGCACGTGCCTGGCCACACTTGGGGGGTAGCGATCATGAACGGCCATCTCCAGGGGTCTGGCCATTCTCACTCCAATAATACTCCCAATGTATTCCGTACTTGTCCTACGCCAGTATCACGTCTCCCGCGATAGAGTTACGGTGATTTTTCGAGCTCTGACAAATCACCTAGTCGTTTTCATGTCTCGTGACTTTCGAGTGGCTATAGGATAACATATTTGAGATATAGAAGAAACATTAATCATAGGTTATCTAGACCAAAATGACAAAAATCATGCTCATAATATTATTTGTTAACATGTTGATAACGGCTCAATTAACTCTGATTCGAGATATTATGCTTACCAGAGGCCTTATATCTCAATATCTATAACTAACTGTGTTTTAAAATAATATGTCCTGATGAGAGCATATTTTTTAGAAAGTAAAATAGAGAAGAGTTATTCATTAAAGGGCTTCTGTTAATGATAACGCCATTGCCACCATTCTACTATGAGCATGCCTACATCTGCCCCCTCAAGTTGTATTCCCTCTTGTTGTCCTGGGATCGGGGTAACAACAGAGGATATGAAATGAAGCGGGAGGGAGATGGTGAGATTGGATGACATATATAGCACATAACATGTTAAAGACACGTCATTTCACGAGTTCCGGTCGGCCTAGTTGTCACGTGCGTTACCACCATGGGCTTAATTCCTTCGTCATGTGTGGCTTCCATTGCTGTTGTCATGGCCGTTTACAGGCATACTATCATCACACTATTAATGACATACATTGCTGCGTAAGGTGAGTCCTATACTCTAAATCTAATAAAGTTGTGTATGCCATTACCGCCGATGAGTCCGTAAAAATCAGGACCGGCCATATCAAGCCCTGTCAGCGCAAGACGTAAGTGCCACGACCGCCGACAACAGCAGATGTGTTGCTTCTCTCCATGCTCCCCTTGGCCAAGAACAGCAGATGGCGGGAGGACTAATAAGAAAAAAAAAGGAGCACCTATGCGATGAGATCACGGTGATGATGAGCCATTGACCATTCGCCATCGTTACGAAAACCTAACGTCGAAACCCTTGCGGTCATTTGTTCCGCTTGCTGCTGCTGCACACAACTTGTTCCTGTTGTCACCGCTGGTCCTTCGAGTGTGTTGCCTTTGCCGCTGCTACTCCGTCAGTGCGTTCCCGTTAACTAACTGAGTAAATGAAATACACGTATTTGAATCGTCGTTTTGTAACGTAACCTGAGAGCACTGTTAACTACTCCTAACTGATTCCGTTATATCATGTTTGCTTGTGTTGCTATATATGTATAATCTAATACTACGATATCGGATAACAGTCTAATGCAAATCTGATTCCACTGAACATCCTCTCTAATGAGATAACGATACAGCAAAGCACCTCGTGTATGGCTAGTTGTTGTTAATGTCGTTGCCGTAAGCAATTTGTGGTCGCCGTTGTTTCAAGCTGTCTACTCTCGCTGCGGTGGTAGGCCGTCCGTTGTAGCCGCTGCTGTCGTAAGCCATCCGCCGCCACATCTCAAGATGTTCGTCGCTACCACAACCTGTCCATCTGTGGCCGCTGTCGCACGTAGCCTGCAGTCGTCATCACGCTGCCCGGCGCCTTGCAGCCGCCGTTGCTAGCCGCATGTGACTGCCATCGACGATGCTGCACGCTGCCTGTGGCCGCCATCGTCGACGTTGCACGCCGCCCATGGCCACCATCGTCGTTGCTACAAGCCGTAGCCGCCGTCGCAGGCCTTTCTGCTGTGACTATCGCTGAAAGCCATCGTTCCACGGCAGGAGGCTATGCAGTCCCTATGCCTCCATCTTGCTCGGCACTGGACATGGCGCGGCGAGGCAGTGCCTGCTACTCATTCAATTTTCTTGTTCGTCGGCCCGTTTACGTTAACAGTCTTAACCAAACAGATTTTAGATTCTACCTATTCCGTTTACATCTCCATTATGAGTCTTTAAGCAAACACGTGGGTCTGGAGCTAAAAGAAGGCGTCGAGCGGTGGTGAGATGGTAGCGTGGAGCTGCTACCCGATGGCGTGATGGTGGCGTGGAGAAGCTTCCTGGTGGCGTGATTGATTCATTTTCTGTAAACGCACGGACTGATAATGCTTGTTGAAGAAAGGAAAGAACTTACAATAGACTGATTGATTGATTTCCTGAAAACGCACAGATTTCCACTGATTGATTGACAACTTAATTGGTGGGCGGGATGGAGATATTTCTTTCCCTAGTTGTAGCGTTTCTTAATCAGTGGGCGGATTGATTGATTTCCTGGAAAGTCATTAATTTGATTGATTTGATTGTCTTCTAAATCAGTGGGCGGGATGGAGGTGTTTCTTCTTTTATAAATCATACGGTGTGATGTTGATCGGACGTCCAGGATTGTTCCAATGTTGTATGTCAAACGTGTTTTAGAACCTACCACCATCACTGACTCCCATTTAATAGTAAAGATTGATTTCCTGGAAAGTCATTAATTTGATTGATTTGATTGTCTTCTTAATCAGTGGGCAGGATGGAGGTATTTCTTCTTTTATAAATCATACGAGCACTGTTTACTTTACCCGCATATTGCTATCACCTGTTTACTTTACTCGCACTGTTTACTTTACCCGCATACTTCTACTGTTTTCCACTCGATACGCTCATAACCTTTGTTTCAAGCAAACCGGTGAGATTGACAACCTCATCGCAAGTTGGGAACAAAGTACTTGGTTGTGTGTGTGCAGGTTCCGCGTTGCAGCTAGCAAAGCAAAGCTTGGACGATGCGCCATATATAAATTGTCCGAAGCTGTCGCTAAGCCAGTCCGCATCACCTTCAGTCGTATTGTCTGCTCTTCTCCTGATCGACATACCTTGGTTTCTTAACTGAGGGAAAACTTGTTGCTATCTTCATCAAACCTTCTCTTGGGGTTTCCAACTGGCCGGTTATTTACTTCATCAACTCGGTAGCATCAGCGGTCTATGTATTTTGTTGTAATGCCCAGAGTAAATCGCATAGTGATCTTCTTGACATATCACGTTATCTTTATTCTATCAATTGTCCAACTGTAATTTGTTTACCCATCATGTGTTATTTATCTTATGGAGAGACACCACTAGTGAACTGTGGATCCCAGTCCTATTTCCATCATATTGCTATCACCTGTTTAATTTACTCACACTATTTACTTTACTCGCATACTACTATTGCTTTCCACTCGATACGCTCATACCCTTTGTTTCGAGCAAACCGGTGAGATTGACAACCTCATCGTAAGTTGGGAACAAAGTATTTGGTTATGTTGTGTGCAGGTTCCATGTTGCTACTAGCTGAAGACGCGCTAACTTGTTTTATCGTGAAACGGCGCCCTTGTTGGAGTGTCACTAGGCTATCAAGCATCACCTTCAGTCGTTTGTCTGCTCCTCTCCTGATCGACATACCTTGGTTTCTAACTGAGGGAAAAGCTTGCTGCTGTGCTCATCACACCTTCCGCTTGGGGTTCCCCAACCGACTGGTTATCATCATCATCATCAACTACACGCCAGCCATCAAGCCCTTTTCTAGCGCTGTTGCCGGGGAGGAAGTAGAAGACTTCTGCAAGGGGAGTTTTTCGCACGCACATCCTTTACTTTGTTTTATAGTTTTGCTTTATTTATTTTTACTTGCATTGTTTTATATCAAAAACCCAAAAAAATTTAGAATCCTTGATAGTTGTTTTTTACTTGTCTACTTTTAGTTTTGCTGAAATGGCTAATCCTGAAAACACCAAGTTGTGTGACTTTACTAGCACGAACAATAGTGATTTTATCTGCACTCCTATTGCGCCACCTGCTCCTGCTGCAAACTTTTATGAGATTAAGCCTGCTTTATTGAACCTTGTTATGAAAGAGCAATTTTCTGGTGCTAGTACTGCAGATGCTGCAGCTCATCTCAATAATTTTGTTGAGCTATATGAGATGCAAAAGTATAAGGATGTAGAAAGTGATATTATTAAGCTCAAGTTGTTTCCTTTTTCTTTGAGAGGAAAAGCTAAAGATTGGTTGCTATCTTTGACTAAGAATAGTATTGATTCATGTACTAAGTGTAAGGATGCTTTCATTGGTAGATATTATCCTCCTGCTAAAATTATATCTTTGCGTAGCAATATTATGAAGTTTAGTCAGTTTGATAATGAACATGTTGCTCAAGCTTGGAAAAGAATGAAATCTATGATAAAGAATTGCCCCACTCATGGACTGACTACTTGGATGATTGTCCAAACTTTTTATGCAGGACTGAATTTTTCTTCAAGGAACCTATTGGATTCAGCTGCTAGAGGCACTTTTATGTCCCTTACCTTGGGCGCCGCAATAAAGCTACTTGACAACATGATGGTAAATTATTCCGAATGGCACACCAAGAGAGCTCCACAAGGTAAGAAGGTAAATTCTGTTGAGGAAACCTCTTCCTTGAGTGATAAGATTGATACCATTATGGCTATGTTTGCTAATGATAGAACTCATGTTGATCCTAATAATATTCCTTTAGCCTCTTTGGTTGCTCAAGAAGAGCATGTTGATGTGAACTTTATTAGAAACAATAATTTTAACAACAATGCTTATAGGAACAATTTTGCTAGTAACAATTATAGGCCGTTTCCCTCTAATGGTGAAAATGGCTATCTTGGTAGACCTAAAATGCCTAGTGAAGAGAGATTTTTAGAACTTGAAAAGGCTACCAAGAATTTTATGCAAATGCAATATGAGCAAAATAAGTTGTTTACTAAGACTATGGAGGAGCAATCAGCTCTGTTGAGGACTATTAGTCATCAACTTGAAAATTTAAACAAGGCTATTCCTAAATTGCAAGCTAAGGTTTCCAAAGCCGAAACCGATATTTCATCTTTGTCTAATGTGCAATCCTCTTTGGTTAACAGAATGTCCGCTAAGGCTGATCCTTTTGCTACTGCTAATGCTATCCAAGTTGGAATTGATGAAAATGTTAGATTGTTAGCAGAATTGCATGCTAGATGGGAAAGAGAGGATGAGATTGCTAGGAATATGAAAGTTTGTACTATTACTACATCTAATGATGTTGTTCCTAATACTAGCAATCCTCTTACTTTGATTGGTGTAGAGAAAACTCTCACTCCTTGTGTTAAAAAGCCTAAAACTGCCAAAACTTTTTCTCAAAAGAGTGCTGAAATTTTTCGGATTGTAGGAGATGATAACTCTATTTCCTTTAATGATTTTGATGTTGATGGCTGCAATATATCTAAAGTAATTTTGTTCTTGCAAAAGCTTGCTTTGACTCCCAATGCTAGTTCTTTAAATATTGCTTTTACTAAGCATATTACCAATGCTCTCATGAAAATTAGGGATGAAAATTGCAACAAAAAGCTTCTGTTCCCAAGAAGTTAGAAGATGGTTGGGAACCCATCATTGATATGCATGTTAATGGTTTTGATTGCCATGCTTTATGTGATCTAGGTGCTAGTATTTCTATCATGCCTAGAAAGATTTATGACATGCTTGACTTGCCACCGCTTGAAAAATGTTATTATGATGTTTCTATTGCTGATGTTGCTAAGAAGAAACCTTTGGGAAGGATTAATGATGTTCTTATTATGGTTAACAATAACCTTGTTCCCGTTGATTTTCTCGTTATGGATGTTGAATGCCATGCTTTATGTCCTATTATTTTGGGAAGACCCTTTCTTCGAACTGTAGGTGCCATCATTGATATGAGAGAAGGCACCATCGAATATCAATTCCCACTAAAGAAAGGTATGGAACACTTCCCTAGGAAGAGAAAGAAATTACTTTTTGACTCTATTCTTAGAGCAAATTATGAGCTTGATGCTTCATCTCTAGATGTTACTTGATTCGCAATTTTCTGCGCCTAGCTCAAAGGCGTTAAAGAAAAGCACTCTTGAGAGATAACCCAATGTTTTCTTTTCAGTACTTTTTATTTTATTTGAGTCTTGGAAGTCATTACTACTGTAATGACCTCTCCTTATCATTTTTATTTTATTGTTGTGCCAAGAGAAGCCTCTAATTTGAGTGAGGTAAAGATTTGGGGATGTTGCTGTCCTGAAACTGTTTTCGGTGTTGCACCGTAAAAATTCGTGAAAATTCTCTGTATATCTTTTGGACCTGCGATTTCTTGTGCATATGCCCCAGGTTATATCCAAACTTTCATTAGTTTAACACTTTTTGATTTGAGCAACAGAAAACACCTTAAAAAATCGGTCTTTATCAGCTGTTCTGTTTTGATAGATTTCTGCCACTATTCATTTTTGCCGCTTTATCACTTTCTTTTCAAGTTCTTTTGATCACGGAACTTTTGGGGAAGTTTCTACAGTAGTATATACTTAATATGTGGTGGTTTTGGGTTGAAACCTGAAGCAAAAGAGGTTGATTATATGTTATGCTTGCACTAATGTTGCTAATAGATTTGTGTTTAGTTTTGTATGAAGGAAATTTTCAAGTGTAGGGATTGGAGAATAATGAGATGAGTTGAAGAATGGACAAAAGCTCAAGCTTGGGGATGCCCATGCATCACCCCAAGAAGTATCCAAGAAGTACAAGCGTCAAAGCTTGGGGATGCCCCCGAGGCACCCCTTCTTCATCGGCAAAAAACATGTCACCTTTCAAGACACTATATTTTTATTGCTTCATGCACTATGTGTTTTTCTTGGAGCGTCAGTTGTTTTAGTTTTCATTATTAGTTTTGTTTTGTTTGCTGCAATAAATGGTTGGACCCCAACAAATTTCCTTTGGAGAAGTTGCCTTGCTTTTCATTTGCCAAGAACACTCCGTTTTTTATTCTTACAATTTCAACGAGTGTTCTTCTTTTTCTAGAACTGCGTTTAGTTTTTGTTTTCGCCTTGATTTGTGTTCAAATATTCTTATATTTATTTATCAAGGTGTATTTTTTGCCTCTGGACCATATTGGTTTTCCTCAAAAGAGTTGGATTTAAAAAGTTCGAATGGTGTTGGAAAAGAGAAAAAGCTTTATGCAAAAAAAAAAGTGGTACAAGAAGGAGCTTGTGTAGACTGCGGCTTAGGCTTTATCATGTCATGCTTGATGTCCTTTTGATAGTATGCTTAGTGGTTTTTCTGTAGCATAACTTGTCTCAAATAACTGAGATTGCTTAATGAGCCTTTGAAAAAATCATGCGTTGTTTTAATTATGTGGAAGCATTATTTTGGTTTTCTCCTTGATGCTTTATTTGGGTTGACTTGGCGCATGCTCACACATGTTAGACTCATACAAAGTCGCCAATAGCCTCTATGATTATTTAGTTTTTGACTTTTGATGCCATCTTATGCTTCTTTTAATGTTGCTTTGTCGCTTTGCATGATTATGGCCATTATTGCTCTCTTAGTTGGTCGCTCCCAGTCTTTTGCTAGCCCTCGCCTTGTACTGAGTATGAGCTCTACTCGTGCATCCAACTCCTAAAAACCAAGTTTTCCAAAGTGTCCACCATACATACCTATTAGCAATTTGCTATTCCAAGTAAATTTGACTTGCTTTTATCTACTCTTCAAATTAAACTCTTACCAGTGTTATGCGAAAATTGGTCAGTAAAGCTCTCACGAACCGGAAGGCACACTTTACCTTTTCTTGTTCTTAATTTTTTTGAAATTGTGGTCTCTTATGTTGAGTTGTTATGCTTGCAAGTTGTAAGTTGGATACTAGCCCAACCATGCCGTCATGGGGCAAGCTTTCAACATTGCACTTCTTATTTGAGTTGATATCGTGATCTTTTGTTTATGGATACCCGCGGTGTGAAATGAATTGGGAATCTTGCGGGGATCATGGAGTTTGTATATGTGTTAGGGAAACGCCTGGGTCGCCAATCTAAGCCATGCATAATTCATGGTGGAAATTTGCAGCATACCCATAGTGGACATTCGACGACGCATCTCAAAATAAAAAGCTAAACAAATGGCAAATAAAAGAGATGTCGAGGTGTTCATTGTCTGCTTGTCCTGTCATTTTGATGTGGGCTTGTTCCATGTCATCGGGCACGGAGGTAACCCGTTGGCAGTTCTCGATGATACATATATACTTACAATGACAAGAGCCTTGCTTGGGACTCTAAGTAAAGTAGCATGAGGTTTGGGTACTCGTATTCACGGGACACGAGGTTTTCGACTTATGATTTGTCAAGCATATGCATCATAATTGTTCTCGCATTAACTTTAACCATTCAAGATGCTTGTGATGGGGGCAATGAGAGCTCAAAGCCGGTAAGTACCATAATTTTTGAAGGTCTATAAAACTTGCAATCACTGCTTCCCTCCGCGAAGGGCCTTTCTTTTACTTTTATGTTGAGTCACCACCTTCTATCTTTATGCACCATTAAGAGAGCATAGTTGTCATTTTTAGTATAATGTGCATTGTCCCAAAGTTTTCATTGATTGATTCATATTGTTGGTTTCACTTGTTCTTAAATTATTTGTATCTAGTCGCCCTCTTAAACTTGAAGGTGTCCTATGCATTTATGTTTTGCTCTCCATGAAGGACAAGCTGAAAACCATTTGTATGTTTTCCCTATGATTTGAACACACATTTGACTTTCATTGTTTCATTTTCATGATCTTTTGGTTGTGTTCATTTTCATGTTATAACATGCTTGCTAAGTTTTTATTGTCAAGATCATATCTTTCATGCCCATGTTTTAAGTTCTTTTGATCCCAGCTCACAAATGCTTACATATATGATCAAGATTGTGTAGGTGCATGTCACCTCAAAAATTATTTCTTCTGTTATCACTTACCTACTCGAGGACGAGCAGGAGTTAAGCTTGGGGATGCTTGATACGTCTCCAACGTATCTATAATTTTTGATGCTCCATGCTTGTTTTTACACCATTTGCCTAATGTTTCGTTACACTTAGTGGCACTTTTATGCATTTTCTGGAACTAACCTACTAACAAGTCGCCACAGTGCCAGTTCCCTGTTTTCTGATGTTTTTGTGTTTCAGAAAAGCTACATAGGAAATATTCTCGGAATTGGACGAAACAAAAGCCAGTCGTCCAGAAATCCACCGAAGCTTCCAGAGAACCGAAGAGGAGATGGAGTGGGGCCACGAGGGCCCCACACACCAGGGCGGCGCGGCCCAGCCCCTGACCGCGCCCCCTATGTGTGAGGGCGCCTCGGTCCACTTCTGACGATGCCCCTTCGCCTATAAAGACCCCCCCCGACAGGAAAAACCTAAGTACCCGATCAATTTTTCAGAACACATCGCGATCCGCCGCCGCCGTCGACCCGAAGATCGGGAGGGTCTAGAAGCTCTTCCCGGCACCCTGCCAGAGAGGGGAATCGCCACCGAAGGTCTTCTTCATCGCCATGCTTGCCTCCGGAGCGATGAGTGAGTAGTCTACCTTGGACTATGGGTCCATAGCAGTAGCTAGATGGTTATCTTCTCCACCATGTGCTTCATGTTTAGATCTCATGAGCTGCACTACATGATTGAGATCACCGTTATATAATTCTACATGTTTGGTTTGTTGGGATCTGATGAATATTGGTGTTATGATTGAGTTGCTATACTGAAATATATCTTATGTTATCTCTATGTTGTTTATGATCTTGCATGCTCTCCGTTGTTAGTAGCTATCTTGGCCGAGTAGTTGCTAGTAACTCCAAGAGGGGGTATTTATGCTTGATAGTTGGGTTCATGCCTCTATTTAATCTGGGGGAGTGACCGAAACCTCTAAGGTTGTAGATGTGCTGTTGCCACTAGGGAGAAAACAACATTCATATGCTCGAGGGCATATGCTTTGTTTATATTACACACTTTGCTTAATGTAATTATCTGTTGTTCGCAACTTAATACTCATGGGGTGTTCGGATGATATCTCCGTGAGTGGATTATTAGTCATAGATGCAGTTGGATGGCGGTCTATGTATTTTGTTGTAATGCCCAGAGTAAATCGCATAGTGATCTTCTTGACATATCACGTTATCTTTATTCTATCAATTGCCCAACTGTAATTTGTTCACCCAGCATGTGTTATTTATCTTATGGAGAGACAGCACTAGTGAACTATGGATCCCGGTCCTATTTCCATCATATTGCTATCACCTGTTTACTTTACTCGCACTGTTTACTTCACTCGCATACTACTATTGCTTTCCACTCGATACGCTCATACCCTTTGTTTCAAGCAAACCGGTGAGATTGACAACCTCATCGTAAGTTGGGAACAAAGTATTTGGTTGTGTTGTGTGCAGGTTTCATGTTGCTACTAGCTGAAGACGCGCTAACTCATTTTATCGTGAAACGGCGCCCTTGTTGGAGTGTCACTAGGCTATCAAGCATCACCTTCAGTCGTTTGTCTGCTCCTCTCCTGATCGACATACCTTGGTTTCTAACTGAGGGAAAAGCTTGCTGTTGTGCTCATCAAACCTTCCGCTTGGGGTTCCCCAACCGACTGGTTATCATCATCATCAACAACTACATGCCAGCCATCAGCAGGTTGAGAAGCAGGGCGTCCTCGAGGCGGTGCGCGCAGCAACGCATCTCTGGGATGAGCTTCACGAGGAGTTGCGGGAGGGGGGGTCCTGGACGCCGACTTCCTCACCGAACTTCCGACCAACACTGAGGCCGCGGAGGCCGCAGCCGAGCAAAAGGGCGCTGATGGCGTTGTTTGAGACACAACGCCATGACTAGTCAGCCCGGTAGCTCATGGCGGCCGAGTGGAGGGCGACGGCGGATAGGCTGGCGGCGGCGCAGCAAAGGCCGCGTTACTCGGTTCATCATGGCAACATGGCGGCGACAGGAGGAGGACCAGGCGAGGGCGGCGGTGTCGGCAAGGGCGCGCGAGCACCAGTACCCCCTACCCTCCTTTGCCGCCTACGAGGACGCAGAGCACCATCGTTGTCAGGCTAGTGAGAACCGTCACCACTGTGGCCGTCGCCTGGAGACAGGGAACCATGGTGGAGCTGCCCCCTCCACCAACGGCGATGGCACCTCCGGAGTGGGCAACTCCGGTGCGGGCAACTCTGGCGCAGGCACCTCCGGTGGCTACTACTGGTAGTAGGTAGTTGAAGTAGGATTTCAAGCGGTCTATACTCCGCTTGAATACTAGTTTGGGATATTTCTGCTCTGATTTTAATGAAATCTAGCAAGTTCAATGAAATATAGCAATTTGAAAACATAAAAAAAATTGGGACTGGCATTTTGTGCTCGCCGGTGTGGGATCCCGGCCCCAATTTTCAGGGAGGGCTTGCCGGCGCTCCCAAAATGGCCTAGCCGGCGCACCTGCCGGCTACAATTTTGGGGGCGCCGGTGGAGATGCTCTAAGATGTTAATCAGTGCGCTGTTCAAGTTGTTTAATTTCTAGAGAGATGTTAATCACCTACTAGTACATATGATGTTGGTTTAATCTGATCACGTTGTTTACAGTCATTTGTTGTTTCTTCTAAATCTACAGGGAAATAGTGTGCAACTCCCTTAACTCAAATTTATTCTAAACAGTATAAAAACATTCAGAATGCGTAGAAAAATTATCCAGAAGTTCATAAATATATAGACAAACTTTATCACAGCTTTTTGTTCCTCGAATTGTTAAGGCGGGAACGGCACTTTTAAACTTTAGGGCTCCAATTTATGTTTCACACCGAAGCCTCAAAATTCTGTAACTCATCAATTCACCAAACCCTCGAAACAGATCACCTGCAACCTCTTGGCATCGTCTTGCCACAACATCACATTGTAGTTTATGTTTCCTCAGCATCGACTATAAACAAGGCTGGCTCTAGGCCATTATGGTTGTCATATATGTATCTCTTGCATTTAGTAATGGAAAAAACAGTCGTGAGGTGTGAGCAAAAGAATGTTGTCCTTCTATACCCATAAAAGTTACTCGTCAGGTCTCAACAAAGCAACCGTTAGTTATGACAAACCTTTTTCTCATTCATCTATTTATACTAAACTTTTTGACCTCGTCCTAGCTCATTTAGTTGTTAATATTTATTTTTATTTATATGTTAAACAAAGTATTCTATAAACAGTTATTTTTTGCTTGACTAGAAGAATTAATAAGTTGAAAGTTGTCATTTATCGCATGTAAAATCTGGCATATAGTTTCCACATTTATAATTACACTTATATTTATAGTACTATGATGAAACCATAATTTTCTTGCCAAAATTATTTTTATTAGTTAGTTGGGGGTGCTAAAAACTATTTAGTTATGTTCGATCTTAGAATAAATATGGGAAAACAAAAATTATTTTATGTCCCTTGCGTAATATAATGTATTTTAGTATGTATTAACTTATCATATCGCTAAATGTCCAAATAAGTTGGCAGAGATGTTTCCACTTCACGATTCTGAAGTTTAGGTGTTACTAGTTAGATATTTCTAGAGTGTATAAAGGGTCATATAGTAGTTTGTCCTCAAATCCTTTTTTCGAGAACCCACATAGCTCTGCGCGTCATTAAGTGAAAGGAGACAACAACATTATTTACAAGAAGAGTTACAAGCCTAACAGAGGTCATGATGGCGCGGTGATGAATAGTGCTAGAGAACTAGTTGGCGTGTAATTAATGAAGTAAATGACCGGTCAGTTGGAAACCCCAAGAGCAAGGTGTGATGAATATAGCAGCGAGTTTTTCTCTCAGTAAGAAAACAAGGTAGTCAATCCAGTAGGAGAAAGCCAAACGACTGAAGGTGATGCCCACTAGCTGCGTGATGCTCTAACAAGGGCGCCGTTAACGATAACTTGTTAGCGCGTCTTCAACCAGTAGCAACATGGAACCTGCACACAACACAACCAAATACTTTGTTCCCAACTTACGATGAGGTTGTCAATCTTACCGGTTTGCTTGAAACAAAGGGTATGAGCGTATCGAGTGGAAAGCAATAGTAATATGCGAGTAAAGTAAACAGTGCGAGTAAAGTAAACAGGTGATAGCAATATAAAGGAAATAGGACCGGGGTCCATAGTTCACTAGTGGTGTCTCTCCATAAGATAAAATAACACATGCTGGGTAAACAAATTACAGTTGGGCAATTGATAGAATAAAGACAACGTGCATATGATGAGAGGATCACTATGAGATTTACTCTGGGCATTACAACAAGATACATAGACCGCCATCCAACTGCATCTATGACTAATAATCCACTTGTGGCGAATCAATCCGAGAACTTCACAAGTATTAAGTTGCGAACAACAGATAATTGCATTAAGCAAAGTGTGTAATGTAAACAAAGCATATGCCCTCGAGCATATGAATGTTGTTTTCCCCCTAGTAGCAACATCACATCTACGACCTTAGAGGTTTCTATCACTCCCCCAGATTAAATAGAGGCATGAACCCACTATCGAGCATAAATACCCCCTCTTGGAGTCACTAGCAACTACTCGGCCAAGATAGCTACTAACAACGGAGAGCATGCAAGATCATAAACAACATAGAGATAACATAAGATAATATTCAGTACATCAACTCAATCATAACACCAATATTTATCGAATCCCAACAAACACAACATGTAGAATTACATAACGGTGATCTCGATCATGTAAGGCAGCTCACGAGATCTAAACATGAAGCACATGGTGGAGAAGACAACCATCTAGCTACTGCTATGGACCCATAGTCCAAGGTAGACTACTCACTCATCGCGCCGGAGGCAAGCATGGCGATGAAGAAGACCTCCGGTGGCAATTTCCCTCTCTGGCAGGGTGTCGGGAAGAGCTTCTGGACCCTCCCGATCTTCGGGTCGACGGCGGCGGTGGATCGCGATGTGTTTTAGAAAAGTGATCGGGTATTTAGGTTTTTCCCGTCGGGGGGTCTTTATAGGCGAAGGGGCAACGTCAGAAGTAGGCCGAGGCGCCCTCACACATAGGGGCGCGGCCAGGGGCCAGGCTGCGCCGCCCTATTGTGTGGGGCCCTCGTGGCCCTACTCCGTCTCCTCTTCGGTTCTCTGGAAGCTTCGGTGAATTTCTGGACGTTCGGCTTTTGTTTCGTCCAATTCCGAGAATATTTCCTGTGTAACTTTTCTGAAACACAAAAACAGCAGAAAACAGGGAACTGGCACTGTGGCGACTTGTTAATAGGTTAGTTCTGGAAAATGCGTAAAAGTGCCACAAAGTGTAACGAAACACTAAGCAAATGGTGTAAAAACAAGCATAGAGCATCAAAAATTATAGATACGTTTGAGACGTATCAGCATCCCCAAGCTTAACTCCTGCTCGTCCTCGAGTAGGTAAGTGATAACAAAAGAAATAATTTTTGAGGTGACATGCACCTACACAATCTTGATCATATATGTAAGCGTTGTGCGCTGGGATCAAAAGAACTTAAAACATGGGCATGAAAGACATAATCTTGATAGAAGAAACTTAGCAACCATGTTATAACATGAAAATGAACACAAACAAAAGATCATGAAAATGAAACAATGAAAGTCAAACGTGTGTTCAAATCATAAGGAAAAACATACAAATGGTTTTCAGCTTGTCCCTCATAGAGTAGCAAAACATAAATGCATAGGACACCTTCAAGTTTAAGAGGGCGACTAGATACAAATAATTTAAGAACAAGTGAAACCAACAATATGAATCAATCAATTAAAACTTTGGGACAATGCACATTATACTCAGAATGACAACTATGCTCTCTTAATGGTGCATAAAGGTAGAAGGTGGTGACTCAACATAAAAGCAAAAGAAATGCCCTTCGCGGAGGGAAGCAGTGATTGCAAGTTTTATAAACCTTCAAAAATTATGGTACTTACCGGCTTTGAGCTCTCATTGCCCCTATCATAAGCATCTTGAATGATTAAAGTTAATGCGAGAACACTTATGCTGCATATGCTTGACAAATCATAAGTTGAAAACCTCGTGTCCCGTGAATACGAGTACCCAAACCTCATGCTACTTTACTTAGAGTTCCAAGCAAGCTCTTGTCATTGTAAGTATACACGTATCATCGAGAACCGCCAACGGGGTACCTCCGGGCCCGATGACATGGAACATGCCCACATCAAAATGACAGAACAAGCAGACAATGAACACCTCGACATCTCTTTTATTTACCATTTGTATAGCTTTTTATTTTGAGATGCGTCGTCGAATGTCCACTATGGGCATGCTGCAAATTTCCACCATGAATTATGCATGGCTTAGATTGGCGGCCCAGGCGTTTCTCTAACACATATACAAACTCCATGATCCCGCAAGATTCCCAATTCATTTCACACCGCAAGTATCCATAAACAAAAGATCACGATATCAACTCAAATAAGAAGTGGAATGTTGAAAGCTTGCCCCATGACGGCATGGCTGGGCTAATTCCCAACTTACAACTTGCAAGCATAACAACTCAACATAAGAGACCACAATGTCAAATTTTTAAAGCGAGAAAAGTAAAGTGTGCCATCAGGTTCATGAGAGCTTTACTGACCAACTTTCGCATAACACCAAAAAGAGTTTAATTTGAAGGATAGATAAAAGCAAGTCAAATGTACTTTGGAATAGCAATTTGCTAATAGATATGTATGGTGGACACTTTGGCAAAACTTGGTTTTTAGGAGTTGGATGCACAAGTAGAGCTCATACTGAGTACAAAATGAAGGCTAGCAAAAGACTGGGAGCGACCAACTAAGAGAGCAATAACGGCCATAATCATGCAAAGCGACAAAGCAACATTAAAAGAAGCATAAGATGGCATCAAAAGTCAAAAACTAAATGATCATAGAGGCTTATGTCAACTTTGTATGAGTCTAACATGTGTGAGCATGCGCCAAGTCAACCCAAATAAAGCATCAAGGAGAAAACCAAAATAATGCTTCCAAATAATTAAAACAACGCATGATTTTTTTCAAAGGCTCATTAAGCAATATCAGTCATTTGAGATAAGTCATGCTACAGCAAAACCACTAAGCATGCTATCAAAAAGACATCAATCACGACATGCAAAAGCTTAGGCCGCAGTCTACACAAGCTCCTTCTTGTACCACTTTTTTGCATAAAGCTTTTTCTCTTTTCCAACACCATTCAAACTTTTTATAACCACCTTTTTTGATGAAAACCAATATAGACCAGAGGCAAAAAATACACCTTGATGTAAATATATAACAAGATTTGAACACAAATCAAGGCAAAAATCGAAAGCTAAACGCAGTTCTAGAAAAAGAGAACACTCGTAGAAACGAATAGAGTGAAAAACGGAGTGTTCTTGGCAAATGAAAAGCAAGGCAACTTCTCCAAAAGAAATTTGTTGGGGTCCAACCATTTATTGCAGCAAACAAAACTAAACTAATACTGAAAACTAAAACAACTGACGCTCCAAGAAAAATGCATAATACATGAAGCAATAAAAATATAGCGTATTGAAAGGTGACCTGATTTTTACCGATGAAGAAGGGGTGCCTCGGGGGCATCCCCAAGCTTTGACGCTTGTACTTATTGGATATTTCTTGGGGTGATGCATGGGCATCCCCTAGCTTGAGCTTTCGTCCATTCTTCAACTCATCTCATCATTCTCTGATCCCTACACTTGAAAACTTCCTTCATATAAAACTAAACACAAATCTATTAGCAACATTAGTTTAAACATAACATAGAATCAACCCTTTTTGCTTCAGGTTTCAACTCAAAACACCACATATAAAGTATATACTACTGTAGCAACTTCCCCAAAAGTTCCGTGATCAAAAGAACTCAAAAAGAAAGTGATAAAGCGGCAAACACAAATATTGGCAGAAATCTGTCAAAACAGAACAGCTGGTAAAGGCCGATTTTTTAAGGGGTTTTCTGTTGCTCAAATAAAAAAGTGTTCAACTAATGAAAGTTTGTATATAACCTGAGGAATATGCACAAGAAATCGGAGGTCCAAAATATATACAGAGAATTTTCACGAATTTTTATGGTGCAGCACCGAAAACTGTTTTAGGACAGCAACATCCCCAAATCTTACCTCGCTCAAATTAGAGGCTTATCTTGGCACAAAAACGAAATAAAAATGATAAGGAGAGGTCATTACAGTAGTAATAACTTCCAAGACTCAAATAAAAGAAAAATAACTGAATGTAAAAAACATTGGGTTATCTCCCAAGAGTGCTTATCTTTAACGCCTTTGAGCTAGGCGCAGAAAGTGCGAATCAAGTAATTATGAAAGAAGCATTAGGATCCACTATAGGAGTCTTTTCAACAATGAATTGAATTGTGTCCAAATGATTTTTTGAAGATCCTTTATGATCATGCTTTGGTACACTACTTTCATCAAAAGGATTTTCAGGACAAATCCAACTAGAATTCTTTTCCCAAGCATCATGAATTCCTACAAGTTTACAAGGTATTGGCACTCTAAAATCTTCATTGGGTGTACCAACAACTGCTACATGCGAGCCAAGCTTATTAAATTTCTTAAAAACTTTCTTAGCCTCAATGGCAACATCTTTAAATTCTATGCGCAAAGTTTCCAAGATGAAAGCTTTCTTTTCAGGATCTTCAATTTCATGAAGCTTAAGGAACATGTATTGCATAAAAGGATTAAGGCTAGCAAACCTAGCTTCTAACATGTGAACTAAATAAGCAGAAGCAACTTCATAAGTAGGAGCAAGCTCAGCCAAAGACTTTTCCTCAACTTCTTTATGCATACTAATATGATTAAAGAACTCCTCAATGTTATCTTTCCCAATAAATGAACCACTACCTACTGAGAGGTCCTCAAAAACGTACTTAGGGAACAAAATAATGAACTAGAGTAAAGAAATAACAACTATAAAGGATTCTAATTTTTTTTTTGGGTTTTTGATAAAACGATGCAAGTAAAAATAAAGTAAAGCAAAACTTAAAACAAAGTAAAGGATGTGCGTGTGAAAACTCCCCTTGAAGAAGTCTTCTTCCTCCCTGGCAACGGCGCGAGAAAAACTTGTTGATGGCGTGGTGATGAATAGTGCCACAGAACTAGTTGGCGTGTAATTAATGAAGTAAATGACCGGCCAGTTGGAAACCCCAAGAGCAAGGTGTGATGAATATAGCAGCAAGTTTTTCTCTCAGTAAGAAACCAAGGTAGTCAATCCAGTAGGAGAAAGCCAAACGACTGAAGGTGATGCCCACTAGCTGCGTGATGCTCTAACAAGGGTGCCGTTAATGATAACTTGTTAGCGCGTCTTCAACCAGTAGCAACGTGGAACCTGCACACAACACAACCAAATACTTTGTTCCCAACTTACGATGAGGTTGTCAATCTCACCGGTTTGCTTGAAACAAAGGGTATGAGCGTATCGAGTAGAAAGCAATAGTAATGTGCGAGTAAAGTAAACAGTGCGAGTAAAGTAAACAGGTGATAGCAATATAAAGGAAATAGGACCGGGGTCCACAGTTCACTAGTGGTGTCTCTCCATAAGATAAAATAACACATGCTAGGTAAACAAATTACAGTTGGGCAATTGATAGAATAAAAACAATGTGCATATGATGAGAGGATCACTATGAGATTTACTCTGGGCATTACAACAAGATACATAGACCGCCATCCAACTGCATCTATGACTAATAATCCACTTATGGCGAATCAATCTGAGAACTCCACAAGTATTAAGTTGCGAACAACAGATAATTGCATTAAGCAAAGTGTGTAATGTAAACAAAGCATATGCCCTCGAGCATATGAATGTTGTTTTCCCCCTAGTAGCAACATCACATCTACGACCTTAGAGGTTTCTATCACTCCCCCAGATTAAATAGAGGCATGAACCCACTATCGAGCATAAATACCCCCTCTTGGAGTCACTAGCAACTACTCGGCCAAGATAGCTACTAACAACGGAGAGCATGCAAGATCATAAACAACATAGAGATAACATAAGATAATATTCAGTACATCAACTCAATCATAACACCAATATTCATCGGATCCCAACAAACACAACATGTAGAATTACATAACGGTGATCTCGATCATGTAAGGCAGCTCACGAGATCTAAACATGAAGCACATGGTGGAGAAGACAACCATCTAGCTACTGCTATGGACCCATAGTCCAAGGTAGACTACTCACTCATCACGCCGGAGGCAAGCATGGCGATGAAGAAGACCTCCGGTGGCGATTCCCCTCTCTGGCAGGGTGTCGGGAAGAGCTTCTGGACCCTCCCAATCTCTGGGTCGACGGTGGCTGCGGATCGTGATGTGTTCTGGAAAAGTAATCGGGTATTTAGGTTTTTCCCGTCGGGGGATCTTTATAGGCGAAGGGGCAACGTCAGGAGTGGGCCGAGACGCCCTCACACATAGGGGGCATGGCCAGGGGCCAGGCCGTGCTGCCCTGTTGTGTGGGGCCCTCGTGGCCCCACTCCGTCTCCTCTTCGGTTCTCTGGAAGCTTCAGTGAATTTCTGGACGTTCGGCTTTTGTTTCGTCTAATTCCGAGAATATTTCCTGTGTAACTTTTCTGAAACACAAAAACAGCAGAAAACAGGGAACTGGCACTGTGGCGACTTGTTAATAGGTTAGTTCCAAAAAATGCATAAAAGTGCCACAAAGTGTAACGAAACGCTAAGCAAATGGTGTAAAAACAAGCATGGAGCATAAAAAATTATAGATACGTTTGAGACGTATCAGATCACCACCCCGCCTCCCCTTTGGGGAGGCCCGCACGGGAAATTAAGGGGTCTACTCCTCGTGCGTTCCATGTGGAACCGAGACCCAAATCTCCCACTCACTACAAATGCTATTGATAACCATTGACGTCGGTGATGCCACGTGATCAAACACCCGAGCATTATATTGCGTTCGAGCCACAAGGAACACATAGTGAGCATGATGAGCGAGTTGGCTTTCTTTGAGTCCTGCCGCGAAAGCATCTCCACCACCAGCGGCCACCACTTTGAGATTGTGCTCGTGACTAGGGGCACCGCGATGGGGAACCCTAGTCACTGAGTCACACCGAACCACCCAAATCTGTAAATGGGCACTAGAGCGACAAGTGGTCGAGGCTCTCGGCACTCACCCCGCAGAGCAAGCATAGGGGGTTGGCTTGCATGCCTCGCCTGATGAGGCGGTCCGCAGTTCAACACCGCCGCTGCAATGTCAACCAAGAATGGAACTTCACCTTGAACGATGCAAAGGAGTGCCATACTTGTGCCGGCCCCGGCAGGTTCGTAGTCCCGTGGAAGAACGCCCTGTAGGCAGAACTGGAGTCGTAGACGCCTGATACATCACAAACGTATCTATAAATTTTGATGCTCCATGCTTGCTTATGCACCATTTGCTTTGTGTTTTGTTACACTTCGTGGCGTTTTTATGCGTTTTCTGGAACTAACCTATTGACGAGATGCCACAGTGCCAGTTCCCTGTTTCCAGCTGTTTTTGTGTTTCAGAAAAGTTACACAGGAAATATACTCAGAATTGGACGAAACGAAGCCCGAACCTCCTGTTTTTCCCGGACACAAGACAAAGACCGAAGGAGAGCCGGAGGAGGGCCAGGGAGCAGCCACACCAGGGGTGGCGCGCGCCCCTCCTGGCCACGCCAGGGGGTGGTGTGGGCCCCCTGGCCACCCTCTGACGCCTCTCCGCCTATATAAAGCCTCCCGACTCTGAAACCCTAAATCAATCGGCGTTTTTCAAGAAAGAGTTCTGCAGCTCTGCCGCCACCAACAAATTTTGGGGGACAGAAGTCGCTGTTCCGGCACCCTGCTGATACGTCTCCAACGTATCCATAATTTTTGATGCTCCATGCTTGTTTTTACACCATTTGCTTTGTGTTTTGTTACACTTAGTGGCACTTTTATGCATTTTCCGGAACTAACCTATTGACAAGATGCCATAGTGCCAGTTTCCTGTTTTCTGCTGTTTTTGTGTTTCAGAGTGATACACAGGAAATATTCTCGGAATTGGACGAAACCAAAGCCAGAAGTCTTATTTTTCCCGGGAGCATCCAGACATCCGAAGAGAGGAAGGAGAGGGGCCATAGGCCTCCCTCACACAGGGCTGGCGCGGCCCAGGCCCTGGCCGTGCCACCCCTGTGTGAGGAGGCCCTGGCAGCCCTCTGACATCGCCCCTTCGCCTAATTAAAGCCTCAGGACGGAAAACCCTAGGGGAGTCGGCAATTTTCCAGAAAGAGTTCCGCAGTTCCGCCGCCACCACCGACGAATTTCAGGGGACAGAAGTCTCTGTTCCGGCACCCTGCCGGGACGGGGAAGTGCCCCCGGAGCCATCTCCATCGCCGTCTCCGCCGTCTCCATCGACCTCACCGCCATCTCCATCAACCTAGCTGTCTCCTATGATGAGGAGGGAGTAATTCATCCCCGGGGCTGAGGGCTCTACCGGTAGCTATGTGGTTCACCTCTCTCTCCCATGATGTGATCTTTATGTGATCGTGAGCTTTGTATCATGTTGAACAAGTAGATGTTATTATTCAGATATTATGCTACTCCTATGCTTAATTATTATAGTGTACTCTAGTGATGTTATTAAAGTAATCTATTCCTCCTGCCATGGTGTAACGGTGACAGTGCGTGCATCGTGGTGGTACTTGGTTTAGGCTATGATCGTGATCTCTTGTGGATTATGAGAGTAATTATTACTATGATAGTATTGAGTGATCTATTCCTCCTTTCATGGTGTAATGTTGACAGTGTGTGCACCGTGTTAGTACTTGGTCTAAGTTGCAATGATGTCTATCTTGAGTTGTGATCTGATTTGGATATCTCTATGAGTGGTGTTTGTCAAGTACTTGATGAACTTTAAGGGGTGCTTCTGTAGCCACTACACAATGATTAGTGTTATTTAATAGGAGAGTAATTCAGAGTACCATAGTGGAGAGAAGTTGTTTATTTGTTCAATCATGTTATATTGTTGGGAGTGTGTCCATTAGTGAAAGTATGATCCCTAGGCCTTGTTTCCAAGCTTTGCACAGCGTTTACTTGCTGTTTTGTTACATGTTTGCTCACAGCGATTTTTATTCCATATCACGTTTGCTACTTATAATCATCTATACCACTTGTATTTCACTATCTCTTCGCCGAACTAGTGCACCTATACATCTGACAAGTGTATTGGGTGTGTTGGGGACACAAGAGACTTTCTGTATCGTAATTGCAGGGTTGCTTGAGAGGGATAGCTTTGACCTCTTCCTCCCTGAGTTCGATAAACCTTGGGTGATCCACTTAAGGGAAACTTGCTGCTGTTCTACAAACCTCTGCACTTGGAGGCCCAACAAGTGTCTACAAGAATAGAAGTGCGTAGACATCAAGCTCTTTTCTGGCGCCGTTGCCGGGGAGGTAAGGTAAAAGGTACTCGCATCCTCCTGTGTGAGTGCTCAGAGTTATTTCCTTTAGATTCTGCAATTATATCTTTTTGTTTCTTGTTTTTATTTTCACTAGTTAGGCTTAATGGAAAACAAAGAGTTCTTTAGTCTTTTTCCTGATTTTAGATTTGAAGAGAAAATTGAAAAACCTTTGGAGCTTATTTCGCATAGCAATGTTATTAGTACGAATGCTTTGAATACCGTTACTGCTAATGCTATAGAAAAGTCTAAGCTTGGGGAAGCTGGTTTTGTTAAGTATGATATTTTTAGTCCCCCAGCTTTAGTGGAGAAGGTTTGTTCTGATAATATTTTATCTCCCATATGTGATGCTTCTAGTGATGCTTGTGCTCCTCATCCTTTTAAAATACCTACGAAGATTGTTGAATGTGTTAAGAATAACTGCTATTTAGGAGATGGAACTGTCCATCCTGGTGATCATTTGCTCTTTATACATGAATTATGCGAGTTGTTCCAGTGTGCAGGTATTTCGATGAACCAAGTTAAGAAGAAGCTATTCTCTTTATCACTGAAAGGCAGAGCCGAGGAATGGTATCGGCTGCTTAAAGATGGTCCATCTGTTGGCTGGGAGGAAATTGTACCTCTCTTTTATTCTAAATTCTATCCTCCAAGTGAGATTCATAAAGATCGTAATCAGATATATAATTTTTGGCCTCATGAGGGAGAAAGCATTGCCCAAGCTTGGGGAAGATTGAAGTTACTAATGCATAAATGTCCTATTCATGATCTTCCCCGTAATATTGTTATTAATAATTTTTATGCAAGGCTTTCAGGACATTACAAGGACTATCTAGATGCATGCTTTGATGGGTCTTTCACAAGCAAGGATGTTGACACCAAGTGGGGTCTGCTTGACACAATTCAAAACAATATTGAAGGTTGGGATAGCGACAAAGGTAAAGGATCAGGTATGAATTACGAGTTTGATTGCATTAAGTCTTTCGCTGAAACTGCTAATTTTCAAGAGCTTAGTGCTAAATATGGTCTTGATCCTCAAATTATGGTTGATTGCTTTAAAGCCTTTGCTTCCCATATAAATGTTCCTAAAGGAAATGGGGACATGTACCATGAACCTTTTAAGGATACTTGCATAGAAAGTGATATTGTTATTGATGATTGCAATAAACATGCTCAAACTTCTAAAAGTACTATTTCTTATAAGCATGTTAATTTTTGTGGAATACATAGACCTTGTGAACAGAGTTACAACAAGGAAGATTATTGCATCATCCACGCAAATGAAGAAACTAGTATGTGGCTCAAGGATCTAGATGTGCTTGGTGAATGGGTTTGTGAGCTTTATCCTTTTCTTTGTGAATTTTGCGGTGAAAAGGGGCACTTTAATTTTCAATGCCCAATTAATCGAACGAGTACTGCAGATTTGTATTGTGATGATAAGATTACTTTCAATCAGTATGATGAGCTTACTTTGTTTTTAAATTGTGAAGAGATATCTAGAAAGATTGCTTTGGTAGACATGAATGATGTTGATCTTAATAGCACCCTTCGTGGTTGTCATCTCTATTGTGCTAAAGATTGCCTCGCAAATACTTATTTACAAGATCTTATAAAACATGATGTTTTGCCAAGCTATGACAGGACTAATAGATGTTTCAATCTTATTAATAGAGAGGAGGAATCCTCCAAAGTTTCTTCTGTTGTTCCTGTCAGCAAACCAGATTATGTGGAGAAGATGCCCTTCAAGTCTCTCCCTCATAAAGGAGAGAGTAAGAAGAAGAAGAAGAAGAAGAAGAAGAAGAGGAGTAAGAGGAGAGAGGACACGGTATCTTCCCCTAAGCGTTATGATCCTGCTATAGATTATGATAATTCTGATTGGGATGATGTTCCTATGCCTATTACTTATGTTAGTGATCATGATTGGGAAAAGCACTCTACTTTTGATATTGAAAATCTTTTTGGTACCAATTCTAAGGTTAATAATTGTTGTACCATTAGTGCTATCCATGTTCCTTCTTATGATGATATGTTTGATGAATATGCTTTGCGAAATAGTTGTTCTCTAGCTTGTGATGATACTAAGCCTCTAGTTTATAATGATGAGTATAATATTTTCAATTCACCTAATTTTGAGGAGAAAAATAGTTATGATTACAATATGCCTCCTGTCTTTGATGATTATGGTGATGAGAATAATTTTTCTGTTGAATCTGCTCCTACTACTATTGTTCATGTGGGAAGTATTAATCCTTTTATGCATGTGGCTCATGATAGGGATGCTTTATGTGATAGTTATATTTTTAATTCTATTCATGATGCTACTAAATGTTATTATGAGAGAGGGAAACATGGTTTGATGGATCTCCACAATATTAAGTTTCCCCTCTTTATGTTGCAAATCTTGAAGTGGCACTTGTTTTATCTATCCATGCTTGCTACTATGTGCCTCGTTGATTTATTTTCTTACAAGATTCCTATGCATAGGAAGTGGTTCAGATATAAATGTCTTTCACATTTGATTTTTGATGCTCTCTATTGCTTCAAGTTTTTATATGGCGCCTTTGCCTCAAGCTTTTATATGGCGCCCACATGAGCATCTTTGCAAATTACTGCGCCTAGCTCAAAGGCGTTAAAGAAAAGCACTCTTGGGAGATAACCCATTGTTTATTTTCAGTACTTTTTCTTTTATTTGAGTCTTGGAAGTTATTACTACTGTAATGACCTCTCTTTATCCTTTTTATTTCGTTTTTGTGCCAAGAGAAGCCTCTAATTTGAGTGAGGTAAGATTTGGGGATGTTGCTGTCCTGAAACAGTTTTCGGTGCTGCACCGTAAAAATTCGTGAACATTCTCTGTTTATTTTTTGGACCTGCGATTTCTTGCGCATATGCCCCAGGTTATATCCAAACTTTCATTAGTTGAACACTTTTTGATTTGAGCAACAGAAAACCCCTCAAAAATTCGACCTTTGTCAGCTGTTCAGTTTTGACAGATTTCTGCCAATATTTGTGTTTGCCACTTTATCGCTTTCTTTTGAGTTCTTTTGATCATGGAACTTTTTGGGAAGTTGCTACAGTAGTATTTGCTATATATGTGGTGGTTTTGAGTTGAAACCTGAAGCAAAAAAGGGTTGATTATATGTTATGCTTACACTAATGTTGCTAATAGATTTGTGTTTAGTTTTGTATGAAGGAAGTTTTCAAGTGTAGGGATTGGAGAATGATGAGATGAGATAAAGAATGGACAAAAGCTCAAGCTTGGGGATGCCCATGCATCACCCCAAGAAATATCCAAGAAGTACAAGCGTCAAAGCTTGGGGATGCCCCCGAGGCACCCCTTCTTCATCGGCAAAAATCAGGTCACCTTTCAAAACACTATATTTTTATTGCTTCATGCACTATGTGTTTTTCTTGGAGCGTCAGTTGTTTTAGTTTTCTTAGTTGTTTAGTTTGTTTGTTTTCTGCAATAAATGGTTAGATCACATCATATTTCTTTTGGAGGAGATGAACTCGCTTTTCATTTGCCAAGAACACTCTAGTTTTCACTCTTATCGTTCAATGAGTGTTCTCTTTTTCTGCTACTGCTTTTGGTTTTCGTTTTCGCCTTGATTTGCGTTTAGATCTTCTTATATCTTTTCATCAAGGTGTATTTTTGCCTCTGATCTTTATTGGTTTTCATCAAAAGAGGTGTTTATAAAAAGTTTGAATGGTGTTGGAAAAGAGAAAAAGCTTTATGCAAAAAACTGGTACAAGAAGGAGCTTGTGTAGACTGCGGCTTAGGCTTTTTCATGTCATGCTTGATGTATTTTTGATAGTATGCTTAGTGGTTTTGCTGTAGCATGACTTGTCTCAAATAATTGAGATTGCTTAATGAGCCTTTGAAAAAATCATGCGTCGTTTTTATCGTTTGGAAGCATTATTTTGGTTTTCTCCTTGATGCTTTATTTGGGTTGACTTGGCGCATGCTCACACATGTTAGACTCATACAAAGTCGCCAATCGCCTCTATGATCATTTAGTTTTTAACTTTTGATGCCATCTTATGCTTCTTTTAATGTCGCTTTGTCGCTTTGCATGATTATGGCTATTATTGCTCTCTTAGTTGGTCGCTCCCAGTCTTTTGCTAGCCCTCGCCTTGTACAGAGTATGAGCTCTACTCGTGCATCCAACTCCCAAAAACAAAGTTTGCCATTGTGTCCACTATAAATTCCTATGCATGGTATTTGTAAGCCATTCCAAGTAAATTTTCATGTGCTACCTTTCAAAAACCTTCAAAACACTTCTCGTTTTGTGACACTGTTTTCAGCTCATGGGGACGTAGTGGTCGGATTTGCTATCTTCCATATTGCTTATTCCAAAAAGAAAAAAGAAAGAGAAAAAAAGAAAGAAAAAAGGCACTCCTCCATGGAAAGTGAATGTTGGTGGGCACCCGATGGAATCGGTTAGCCATGGTTTGTGAAAGGAAAAAAAGGTGGGGAGGAGTGCCAAGCTTTATAAAAGAGCACAAAAGTGCCAATCTCTCTCTCAAAAACTTGCTTCATTTTTGTATGGAAGATAGTAAGAACCCCATTGCTAGTCGTTGACAAACACAACCACCTCTCAAAACCAATTTTTATCTCTCTGTTTGACAAATGAAAAGCTCTAGCACATGTTTAATCACTGCTTCCCTCTGTGAAGGGCCTTTCTTTTACTTTTATGTTGAGTCACCACCTTCTATCTTTATGCACCATTAAGAGAGCATTGTTGTCATTCTGAGTATAATGTGCATTGTCCCAAAGTTTTCATTGATTGATTCATGATCATGGTTTCACTTGTTCTTAAATTATTTGTATCTAGTCGCCCTCTTAAATTTGAAGGTGTCCTATGCATTTATGTTTTGCTCTCCATGAAGGACAAGCTGAAAACCACTTGTATGTTTTTCCTTATGATTTGAACACACGTTTGACTTTCATTGTTTCATTTTCATGATCTTTTGTTTGTGTTCATTTTCATGTTTACAACATGGTTGCTAAGTTCTTATTGTCAAGATTATATCTTTCATGCCCATGTTTTAAGTTCTTATGATCCCAGCTCACAATGCTTACCTATATGATCAAGATTGTGTAGGTGCATGTCACCTCAAAAATTATTTCTTTTGTTATCACTTACCTACTCGAGGACGAGCAGGAGTTAAGCTTGGGGATGCTGATACGTCTCCAACGTATCCATAATTTTTGATGCTCCATGCTTGTTTTTACACCATTTGCTTTGTGTTTCGTTACACTTAGTGGCACTTTTATGCATTTTCCGGAACTAACCTATTGACAAGATGCCACAGTGCCAGTTTCCTGTTTTCTGCTGTTTTTGTGTTTCAGAGTGATACACAGGAAATATTCTCGGAATTGGACGAAACCAAAGCCAGAAGTCTTATTTTTCCCGGGAGCATCCAGACATCTGAAGAGAGGAAGGAGAGGGGCCACAGGCCTCCCTCACACAGGGCTGGCGCGGCCCAGGCCCTGGCCGCGCCACCCCTGTGTGAGGAGGCCCTGGCAGCCCTCTGACATCGCCCCTTCGCCTATTTAAAGCCTCGGGACGGAAAACCCTAGGGGAGTCGGCAATTTTCCAGAAAGAGTTCCGCAGTTCCGCCGCCACCACCGACGAATTTCGGGGGACAGAAGTCTCTGTTCCGGCACCCTGCCGGGACGGGGAAGTGCCCCCGGAGCCATCTCCATCGCCGTCTCCGCCGTCTCCATCGACCTCACCGCCATCTCCATCAACCTTGCTGTCTCCTATGATGAGGAGGGAGTAGTTCATCCCCGGGGCTGAGGGCTCTACCGGTAGCTATGTGGTTCACCTCTCTCTCCCATGATGTGATCTTTATGTGATCGTGAGCTTTGTATCATGTTGAACAAGTAGATGTTATTATTCAGATATTATGCTACTCCTATGCTTAATTATTATAGTGTACTCTAGTGATGTTATTAAAGTAATCTATTCCTCCTGCCATGGTGTAACGGTGACAGTGCGTGCATCGTGGTGGTACTTGGTTTAGGCTATGATCGTGATCTCTTGTGGATTATGAGAGTAATTATTACTATGATAGTATTGAGTGATCTATTCCTCCTTTCATGGTGTAATGTTGACAGTGTGTGCACTGTGTTAGTACTTGGTCTAAGTTGCAATGATGTCTATCTTGAGTTGTGATCTGATTTGGATATCTCTATGAGTGGTGTTTGTCAAGTACTTGATGAACTTTAAGGGGTGCTTCTGTAGCCACTACACAATGATTAGTGTTATTCAATAGGAGAGTAATTCAGAGTACCATAGTGGAGAGAAGTTGTTTATTTGTTCAATCATGTTATATTGTTGGGAGTGTGTCCATTAGTGAAAGTATGATCCCTAGGCCTTGTTTCCAAGCTTTGCACACCGTTTACTTGCTGTTTTGTTACATGTTTGCTCGCAGCGATTTTTATTCCATATCACATTTGCTACTTATAATCATCTATACCACTTGTATTTCACTATCTCTTCGCCGAACTAGTGCACCTATACATCTGACAAGTGTATTGGGTGTGTTGGGGACACAAGAGACTTTCTGTATCGTAATTGCAGGGTTGCTTGAGAGGGATAGCTTTGACCTCTTCCTCCCCGAGTTCGATAAACCTTGGGTGATCCACTTAAGGGAAACTTGCTGCTGTTCTACAAACCTCTGCACTTGGAGGCCCAACAAGTGTCTACAAGAATAGAAGTGCGTAGACATCACCTGCCGAGATGGGGAAGTGCCCCCGGAGCCATCTCCATCGACTTCACCGCCATCTTCATCGACATTGCTTTCTCCCATGATGAGGAGGGAGTAGTTCTCCCCCAGGGCTGAGGGCTCTACCGGTAGCTATGTGGTTCATCTCTCTCTCTCCCATGATGTGATTTATATGTGATCATGAGCTTTGTATCTAGTTGAATTGGTAGATGCTGTTCTTCATATATTATGCTACTCCCGTGCGTTATTATTGTAATCTCCGGAGACACCTTGTACCGTGATGTGAAGGTGATAGTGTGCACATTATGTGTGTCTCTTTGGCTAGTGTCTCTATGAATTGTTGGTGTTTGTTGGAACCATCTAGGGCACTCAAGGTGATAGTGTGGGGCAATCTAGTTTGGGGACTTGCGAACTTTGAGGAGTGCTTCGTAGCCCTACGCATGATTAGTGTTCGTTATATATTGGAGAATAGTTTAGAGTGGCATAGTGAAGATAGTTATTTATGTGTTCAATTATGTTATCTTTGTTGAGAGTGTCCACTAGTGAAAGTATGATCTCTAGGCCTTGTTTCTAAGCTTTGAAACACCATTTACATTCAGTTTTGTTACATGTTTGCTCGCAACGATATTTATTTCAGATTACATTTACTACTTATAACCATCCATATCACTTGTATTTCACTATCTCCTCACTGAACTAGTGCACCTATACATCTCACAAGTGTATTGGGTGTGTTGGGGACACAAGAGACTTCTTGTATCATAATTGCAGGGTTGCTTGAGAGGGATAGCTTTGACCTCCTCCTCCCTGAGTTTGATATACCTTGGGTGATCCACTTAAGGGAAACTTGCTGCTGTTCTACAAACCTCTGCACTTGGAGGCCCAACACTGTCTACAAGGATAGAAGCATGCGTAGACATCAAGCTCTTTTCTGGCACCGTTGCCGAGGAGGTAAGGTAAAAGGTACTCACATCCTCGCGTGTGAGTGCTCGAAGGTATTTCCTTTAGATTCTGCAATTATATCTTTTTGTTTCTTGTTTTTTATTTTTTTTATTTTTTCACTAGTTAGGCTTAATGGAAAACAAAGAGTTTTATAGTATTTTTCCTGAGTTAGGACGTGAAGTGTTTGAAGAGAAAATTGAAAAACCTTTGGAGCTTTATTCGCATAGCAATATTATTTGTATGAATTCTTTGAACACCGTTATTGCTATTGCTATAGAAAAGTCTAAGCTTGGGGAAGCTGATTTTGATAAGCATGATATTTTTAGTTCCCCAGCTTTAGTGGAGAAAATTTGCTCTGATGATATTTTATCTCCCATATGTGATAATTCTAATGATGCTTGTGATCCTCGTTCCTTTAAAATACCTATGAAAATTGTTGAACGTGCTATGAATAACTGCTATTTAGGGGATGGAACTGTCCATCATGGTGATCATTTGCTCTTTATACATGAATTATGCGAGTTGTTCAAGTGTGTAGGTATTTCTACAAGTGAAGTTAAGAGGAAGCTATTCTCTTTATCACTAAAGGGCAGAGCAGCGGAATGGTATAAGATACTGAAGGATGACCGATCTATTGGCTGGGAGGAAATTGTACCTCTCTTTTATTCTAAATTCTATCCTTCTAGTGAGATTCATAAAGATAGGAATTATATTTATAATTTTCACCATCATGATGGAGAAAGCATTGCCCAAGCGTGGGGAAGACTGAACTCACTAATGCTCAAATGTCCCATTCATGAGCTTCCCCGTAATATTGTTATTAATAATTTTTATGCAAGGCTTTCAGGATATTACAAGGACTATCTAGATGCCTGTTTTGAGGGGTCTTTCACAAGCAAGGAGGTTGACGCCAAGTGGGATCTGCTTGAAACAATTCAAAGCAATATCGAAGATTGGGATAGCAACAAAAGTAATGGATCAGGTATAAATTATGAGTATGATTGCATTAAGTCTTTTGCTGAAACTGCTGATTTTCAAGAGCTTAGTGCTAAATATGGTCTTGATCCTCAAATTATGGTTGATTGCTTTAGAGCCTTTGCTTCCCATATTAATGTTCCCAAAGGAAATTGGGACATGCACCATGAACATTTTAAAGACACTTGCATGGAAAGTGATATTGTTATTGATGATTGCAATAAGCATGCTCAAATTTCTGAAAGCATGTTAACTTTTGTGGAGCACTTAGACCTTGTGAATAGAATCGCATCAAAGAAGAATATTGTATCCACCACAGGAATGAAGAAACTAGAATGTGGGATAAGGCTCTAAATGAGCTTGGTGAAAAGGTTTGTACCCTCTATCCTTTTATTTGTGAACTTTGCTATAAAGGGGGGCCATTTCAATTTCCAATGCTCAGGCCATGATAGTAGCCTAATCCAATGAGTACTGCAAGTTTGTATTGTGATGACAAGATCACCCTCAATCAGCATGATGAGCTTACTTTATTTTTGGGATGTGAAGAGTTATCTAGAAAAACTTCTTTGGTAGATATGAGTGCTTTTGATATTACTAGCATCCTGCATGGTTGTCATCTTTATTGTGTTAAAGATTGCCTCGCTAATACTTACATACAAAATGTTATAAAAGATGATGCTTTACCAAAATATGACAGGACTAATATGTGTTTTGTTCTTATTAATGAGAAGGAGGAATCCTCCAAAGTTTCTTCTATCATTTCTGTCAATAAACCAGGTTATGTGGAGAAGCTTCCTTTCAAGCCTCTCCCTCCTAAAGAAGTGAAGAAGAAGAAGAAGAAGAGGAGTAAAAGGAGAGAGGAAACGGTATCTTCCCCTAAGCATGTTGCTCCTATTATAGTTTTTGATGAATCTGAACTCGATGATGTTCCTATGCCTGTTACCTATAGTAGTGATCATGACTGGGAAAAGAACTCTACTTTTGATATTGAAAATCTTTTTGGTACCAATTTTGAAAATGTTGAGGTTAATAATTGTTGTACCATTAGTGCTATCCATGTTACTTCCAATGATGATATGTTTACAAGTGAACACATTTTGGAAGATAGCTATTCTATTGCTTGAATGATGAGTATGATATTTTCAGTTCACCTACCATTGAGGAGAAAACAAGGTATGATTACAATATGCCTCCTATTTTTGATGATTATGGTGATGAGAATAATTATTCTGTTGAATTTGCTCCTACTACGATTCCTAAGAATGACACTGTTCGTGTGGGGAGCATTAATTCTTTTATGCATATGACTCATGATAAGAATGTTTTATGTGATAGTTTTATTGTTAATTCTATTCATGATGTTACTGAAATTTATTATGAGAGAGGGAAATATGGTTTTATGAATCTCAATAATATTAAGTTTCCCCTCTTTTTGTTGGAATTCTTGAAGTTGCATTTGTTTTGCCTTCCTATGCTAGTTGCATTGTGCTTTCATGACTTGTCTCTTTACAAGACTCTTTTTCATAGGAAGTGGTTTAGATTTAAATTTGTTTTGTATTTACTTTTTGACGCTCTCTCTTGCTTCATGCTCTTCTTTGGTGCTTATGCGAACATCTTTTAAAATTTCTGCGCCTAGCTCAAATGCGTTAAAGAAAAGCACTCTTGGGAGATAATCCAATGTTTTTTAGTACTTTTTCTTTTTATTGAGTCTTGGAAGTTATTACTACTGTAATGACCTCTCCTTATCATTTTTATTTCGTTTTTGTGCCAAGAAGAACCTCTAATTGGAGGAAGGTAAGATTTGGGGAAGTTGCTGTCCTGAAACAGATTTTTGCGCTGCACCATAAAAATTCGTGAAAATTCTCAGAATATCTTTTTGATTTGCGATTTCTTGTGCGCATGCGCCAGGTTATTTCCAAATTTCTATTAGTTTTGCACTTTTCGATTTGAGAAATAGAAGGTCCTCAAAAAAATCAATCTTTGTCAGTTGTTCTATTTTGACAGATTCTGCCACTATTTGTGTTTGCCTCTCGATCGCTTTCTTTTTGAGTTCTTTTGATCACGGAACTTTTGAGGAAGTTACTATAGTATCTTATGCTTTAATGTCTGGTATATTTGAGTTTGAAACTGAACCAAAAGAGTAGATTTACTATCATGCTTACACTAATGTTGCTAATAGAATTGTGTGAAGTTTTGTATGAAGGAAGTTTTCAAGTGTAGGGAAAGGAGAGTGATGAGATGAGATGAAGTATGGAAAAAAGCTCAAGCTTGCGAATACCCATGTCACCCCAAGAAATATCCAAGAGGTACAAGCGTCAAAGCTTGGGGATGCCCCGAGGCAACCATTCTTCATCGGCAAAAATCAGGTCACCTTTCAAGACACTATATTTTTATTGCTTCATGTACTATGCGTTTTTCTTGGAGCGTCTTTACTTTAGCTTTCAGTTTTATTTTGTTTTGTTTGATGCAATAAATAGTTGGATCACATCATGTTTGTTTCAGAGAGAGACACACTCTGTTTTCATTGCCAAGAACACTCTAGTTTTCACTCTTTTCGTTCAACGAGTGTTCTCTTTTTCTAGTACTGCGTTTAGCTTTCATTTTTCGCCTTGATTTTTGCTCAGATCTTGTTATATCTTGTACCAAGGTGTATTTAGACCTCTGGTCTATGTTGGTTTTCATCTTAAAGAGGGTTTCAAAAAGTTTGAATGGTGTTGGAAAAGAGAAAAAAGTTGCATGCCTATAGTGGTACAAATGGGAGCTTGTTTAGACTATGGCTTAGACTTTTGCATGTCATGCTTGATGTTATTTTGATAGTATGCTTAGTAATTTTTGCTATAGCATAACTTGTCTCAAATGACTGAGATTGCTTAATGTGCCTTTGAAAGAATCATGCATTGTTTTTATTATATGGGAGCATATTATTGTGGTTTTCTCCTTTGATGCTTTATTTGGGTTGACTTGGCGCATGGTTACACCATGTTTGACTCTAACAAGTCGCCATAAGCCTCTATGATCATTTGGTTTTTGACTTGTGATACCACTTTATGCTTCGGTTAATGATGTTTTGTCGCTATACATGATTATGGCCGTTATTGCTCTCTTAGTTGGTCGCTCCCAGTCTTTTGCTAGCCTTCATTTTGTACTGAGAGGGAATACTTCTCATGCATCCAACTCCCAAAAAACCAAAGTTTTCCAGTGTGTCCACCATATCTACCTATTAGCAATTTGCTATTCCAAGCACATTCGTCTTGCTTTTATATATCCTTCAAATTAAACTTTTTTATGTTATGCGAAAATTAGTCAGTAAAGCTCTCACAAACCTGACGGCACACTTTACTTTTCTTGCTTTTAATAAATTTGACATTGTGGCTCTCTTATGTTGACGTTATGCTTGCAAGTTGTAAGTTGGAGGTTAGCCCAGCCATGCCGTCATGGGGCAAGTTTTCAACATTGCACTTTTTCTCATTTAGTTGATATCGTCATCTTTTGTTTATGGATACCAGCGATGTGAAATAAGTTGGAAACTTGTGAGCTCATGGAATTTGTATATGTGCTAGAGAAACGCCTGGGCCGCTTGCTACCGGTTGATGGCGCCAGAAAATAAGCTGTTGGCGTATGGTTGACGTGGGAGCAGACGGTCCTTGTGCGTGGTGAATAACCAGCCCGTTGGGAACCCCAAGAGGAAGGTATGATGAGTATAGCAGCTAGTTTTCCCTCAGTTAAGAAACCAAGGTTTAATGTCGGTCAGGAGAGGAGAGACAATGACGACTGAAGGTGATGCGGAACCTGCACACACACAAACAAATACTTTGTCCCCAACTTGCGATGAGGTTGTCAATCTCACCGGTTTGCTTGAAACAAAGGTTATGAGCGTATCGAGTGGAAAACAATATAGTATGCGAGTAAAGTAAACAGTGCGAGTAAAGTAAACAGGTGAAAGCAATATGATGGAAATAGGACCGGGGTCCACAGTTCACTAGTGGTGTCTCTCCATAGATAAAATAACACATGCTGGGTAAACAAATTACAGTTGGGCAATTGATAGAATAGAGATAACGTGATATGTCAAGAAGATCACTATGAGATTTACTCTGGGCATTACAACAAAATACATAGACCTCCATCCAACTGCATCTATGACTAATAATCCACTCCCGGGGATATCAATCCGAACACCCTAGAAGTATTAAGTTGCGAACAACAGATAATTGCATTAAGCAAAGTGTGTAATGTAAACAAAGCATATGCCCTTGAGCATATGAATGTTGTTTTCTCCCTAGTAGCAATAGCACATCTGCCACCTTAGAGGTTTCTGTCACTCCCCCAGGTGAAATAGAGGCATGAACCCACTATCGAGCATAAATACCCCCTCTTGGAGTCACTAGCAACTACTCGGCCAAGATAGCTACTAACAACGGAGAGCATGCAAGATCATAAACAACATAGAGATAACAAAAGATAATATTCAGTACAACAACTTAATCATAAACACCAATATTCATCGGATCCCAACAAACCAAACATGTAGAATTACATAACGGTGATCTCAATCATGTAGGGCAGCTCATGAGATCTAAACATGAAGCACATGGTGGAGAAGACAACCATCTAGCTACTGCTATGGACCCATAGTCCAAGGTAGACTACTCACTCATCGCTCCGGAGGCAAGCATGGCGATGAAGAAGACCTCCGGTGGCGATTCCCCTCTCCGGCAGGGTGCCGGGAAGAGCTTCTGGACCCTCCCGATCTTCGGGTCGACGGCGGCGGCGGATCGCGATGTGTTCTGGAAAACTGATCGGGCCCTTAGGTTTTTCTCGTCGGGGGGTCTTTATAGGCGAAGGGGCGTCGTCAGAGGAGGGGCCAGGCGCCCTCACGCGGGCCCAGCGCGGCCAGGGGGCTGGCCGCGCCACCCCTGCGTGTGGGGCCCTGGTGGCCCCCCTCCTACTCCTCTTCGGATCTCTGGAAGCTTCCGGGTAAAATAAGACTTCAGGATGTGGTTTCGTCCAATTCCGAGAATATTTCCTGTGTATCACTCTGAAACACAAAAACAGCAGAAAACAGGGAACTGGCACTGTGGCACTTTGTTAATAGGTTAGTTCCGGAAAATGCATAAAAGTGCCACTAAGTGTAACGAAACAATATGCAAATGGTGTAAAAACAAGCATGGAGCATCAAAAATTATAGATATGTTTGAGACGTATCAAGCATCCCCAAGCTTAACTCCTGCTCGTCCTCGAGTAGGTAAGTGATAACAAAAGAATAATTTTTGAGGTGACATGCACCTACACAATCTTGATCATATATGTAAGCATTGGTGAGCTGGGATCATAAGAACTTAAAACATGGGCATGAAGATTTAATCATGACAATAAGAACTTAGCAACCATGTTGTAAACATGCAAATGAACACAAACAAAAGATCATGAAAATGAAACAATTATAGTCAAACGTGTGTTCAAATCATAAGGAAAAACATACAAAAGATTTTCAGCTTGTCCTTCAATGAGAGCAAAACATAAATGCATAGGACACCTTCAAGTTTAAGAGGGCGACTAGATACAAATAATTTAAGAACAAGTGAAACCAACAATATGAATCAATCAATGAACTTTGGGACAATGCATATCACACTAAGAATGACAACTATGCTCTCTTAATGGTGCATAAAGAAAGAAAGTGGTGACTCAACATAAAAGTAAAAGAAAGGCCCTTCGTAGAGGGAAGCAGTGATTGCAAGTTTTATAACCTTCAAAAATTATGGTACATACCGGCTTTGAGCTCTCATTGCCCCCATCATAAGCATCTTGAATGGTTAAAGCTAATGCGAGAACAATTATGATGCATATGCTTGACAAATCATAAGTTGAAAACCTCGTGCGGGATGCGCATCGATCAGATAATCGATTCCACGGCGGGATGCGCGAGGCTTTCCTTCTTGGACGCATATTCTGGCTATAATCAGATCAAACTGAAGAAAGAAGACGAAGAAAAAACGGCCTTCATCACACCGTATGGGGTGTTTTGCTACCAAGTGATGCCGTTCGGCCTAAAAAATGCAGGAGCAACTTATCAAAGGATGATGCAAAGTTGCCTCGGGAGCCAAATAGGGCGCAACATACAAGTCTACATTGATGATGTCGTCATCACCACAAGAGAGGAGAAATCTTTAATCAGCGACTTGGAAGAAACCTTCGACAACCTGAACAAGTACAAGCTTAAGCTAAACCCGACAAAGTGTTCCTTCGGAGTTTCAGCAGGGCAACTTTTGGGGTTCTTGGTATCAGCACGAGGAATAGAGGCAAATCCAGAGAAGATTCAAGCAATTCTAACAATGGGGAAACCCACGAAACTCCATGACGTACAGAAATTGGTAGGACGCGTCGCGGCATTAAGTCGCTTTGTTGCTCGACTCGGGGAGAAGGCGCTTCCTTTTTACGCACTTATGAAGAAGTCAGACGATAAATTTGAGTGGACAGAAGAAGCAGACACAGCGTTTGCACAATTGAAAAAAGTGCTTTCCACACCACCAGTGCTGGTCGCACCAAAAGAAAAAGAGCCACTATTGTTGTACATCGCCGCAACCCACCAGGTGGTGAGTACAGTTCTAGTAGTCGAAAGAAGCGAAGAAGGAAAAGCCCATGGCGTCCAGAGGCCGGTGTATTTCATCAGTGAAGTGCTATCTCCAACAAAACAGAGGTACCCGCATTATCAGAAGTTGGCATACAGTGTCTTTACAACTGCACGTAAGCTACGACAGTATTTTGCGGTGCACCCAATTATAGTGGTCAATGAAGCGCCACTATCGAACATATTGAACAACCCTCTAGCGATAGGACGTGTCTCTTTGTGGGGAATCGAGTTATCTCCCATGGACATCACGTATGAAAAAAGGAAGGCGATCAAGTCGCAAGTCTTGCCAGACTTTACAGCAGAGTGGCTCGAGCTGCAAAGCACGGGACCACCAGATCTATCAAGTACTTGGACAATGTACTTCGACGGTTCTAAGCGAGTCCAAGGCGCAGGCGCACGAGTAGTGTTGATATCACCTCATGGCGACAAATTAAAGTACGTCTTAAGGATGAGCTTTTCGCAGGCTTCTAACAATGAAGCGGAGTATGAGGCTTTGTTGCACGGAATGAAGATGGCCAAAGCATGTGGAGCAACTCGCCTAAAAATATTTGGAGACTCTAACCTTGTTGTTCAGCAAGTTATGAACAGATGTGACACAATCAATGACAACATGATGGCCTACAAAAATTTGTACCATTATCTAGAAGGAACGTTCGATGGATGCGAAGTCTCGCACATAAGCAGGAACATCAATGAAGAAGCCGACACTTTAGCAAATATCGGGTCACAATGTTTACCTGTGCCGTCCGGAGTATTTTGGGAGGAAATAGTGGAAAGATCAATAAAAAGTGGAAAAAGCTCGACTATTACAGCAGGCTCGGGGGCTACGACAGAACCAGAGGAGGTCATGATGATAGAAGAAACATGGATGCAGCCATATCTTGCGTACATGATAAATAAAAAACTACCAGAAGATGCAGTGGAGGCTAAGAGGATAACTCGAAGATCGAAAGCGTTTGTCGTGTTGGAAGGAAAATTATACAAGAGAAGTATTACCGGCGTTTTACAACGTTGTGTAACACCCCAGGAAGGGCAAGCAATATTGAAAGACATACATGGCGGAGTATGTGGCCATCATGCTAGCAGCAGAGCAATAGCAGCAAAAGCTTTCCGAGCAGGATTGTATTGGCTAACAGCCATCAATGACGCAAAAGATATAGTTCGAAAGTGTGAAGCATGTCAAAGGTTTGCATCCAGACCGCATGCACCAGCAGCGGAGCTACAAACAATACCATTATCTTGGCCCTTCGCACAATGGGGCCTCGATATGGTGGGAAAGTTGCACAAATCTTGGCCAGGAGGGCATGTCTACATGCTAGTGGCAGTTGATAAATTCACAAAATGGGTGGAAGCGGCCCCGGTAACAACTCAAGATTCTACAGCAGCAATCAGCTTCATCAAGTCATTAGTTTTCCGTTTTGGTGTGCCATACAGCATCATCACAGACAACGGGACAAATTTCACTTCGAAGGAATTCAAGAGTTGCTGCGAAGGACTAGGGATCAAGCTCAAATTCGCATCTGTGGCGCACCCGAAGACGAATGGACAAGTCGAAAAAGCCAATGGCCTAATATGCAGTGGCATAAAAAAGAGGCTCTTAGCACCTCTCGAGAAAGCCAAGAGCGCTTGGGTTGAAGAATTGCCCTCCGTTCTTTGGAGCCTAAGAACTACGCCCAATGCAGCAACTCAAGAAACTCCTTTCTTCTTGGTCCATGGCGCAGAAGCCGTGCTTCCAGTAGAACTTACACACGAGGCTCCAAGAGTGACAGCATATGAAGAAGTAACATCGACAGAAGCGTTGCAAGACGATGTCGATGCTCTAGATGAAGCAAGAGATAAAGCATTAGAAAGGGCTACGCAGTATCAACAAAGCCTACGAAACTACCATAGTAGTCGAGTTCGTCCACGATCCTTCGTGGTGGGAGACCTAGTTTTGCGACTCAGGCAAGACAGCCATGGCAAATTCGAGTCCCCTTGGGTGGGACCTTACATTGTCACCGAAGTAATACCAGGAGGAGCGTATCGACTACAAGACAAGAAGACTGGGAAGGACGAGAGCAACCCGTGGAATGCAGAACAGCTACGACGTTTTTACGCGTAGACTAAATATAGAGGTATCAATATATTCGAGTTAACCTTCTGAACCCAGAACATGAGGCCACAGGTCGGGTTCTTTGGGTTGAACTCGACAAAATTGTACGATTCTTTTGTTACTTCTCCGCTCGGGGGCTTCAACCCCTGGGTCGTACGAAAAGAGTTATTATGGCAAGTTGGAGGCTTTTCTTCATTATAAGGTTGTTTAGAAAACCCGATGAATATTGAGAGAACTTGGTTCATAAGAAGAACCCGATATTATTCCTACCTTTTTTGGTTCGCAAAGAGCCCGATATATGGAAAGCATACCTCAGAACACGACTTGTTCTCATGGTACTAGCAAAAGACATCGACACCAAGTACGAATATTCATTACAGATAAGCATGGTAGCAAGGACATGATCAAATGAAATTACATAAAAAACAACAAGTCCTAATGGAAGCGGACTTCAAGCTTCATAATCCTTCTGGCAAAGAGTGCCATCGTAGATCTTCACGTCAAACTTCGACATGCCGATATGGAAGTCGAAGGCCATGAAGAAGCCTTGATGGATGTCGTGGTCCTCAGCAAACTGCGACCAGCCACCCCTGAAGTACTGCTCGCCGTCGCCATCGTACCATACCTCCACCTCGTATGGGATGCCACCGCCAGACTGTTCACGGAGAACCGCCTCTCGCAGTTCGCGGCCATCCATAAACTTCGTAAAATTCAGCGGCAGGCGCTGAATCTCACGGCACTGCGCCATGGCAATGCAGAGGAAGGAGAAGATTTGAGGAGGAGCAGCGAGAGCGCCAGGAGCAGCAGGAGGAGGAGCAGCAGGGCCTGGAGAGGCGCCAGTCACCTTGGGCTTGTTCTTGCTACCAGGAGGGCGGCCGGGACGATGCTTAGCAGGAGCATCCGATGAAGTTCCGGCGGCGGCCAGAGTGATATTGCTTTTGTTTTTGCTGCCACGAGGGCGGCCCCGACCTCGTGGTGCCACCAGAGATCCAAGGTTCAGACGAGAACCTTCAGCATCTGCCATGAGAACAAGGAAAAAAAACCCTCGGAAAACCCTAGATGAAGAAGAGAAGACAATGCGGTGGAGGACGAATCTGATTAGGGTTTTTACCTTTACCAGATGGTGCTTTATAAGCACGTATTATTGGGCCCCGCATTACAGCACAGCCCATAAACATATTTTGCAGCAGGAGTTAAATTCTGCGTACAGCAGACGATAATATCAACGAAGAAAAACAAGAAAAGGAGATTATGATCGCACGATATGGAAACCGCGACTTGGACTCGGGGGCTCGCCAAATAATAAGATATCCACGGAAGAAAGAAGAGCTGAACTTTGAGCCTATGCTTGACTACAAGTCGCCAAACATAGCCTCGGGGGCTACTCCCATCGGGAGCGCTGAGCGCGCACCCGATAGATAATAAATATTCGAGATGCAGACGGATAAGCACACAAACTTCGACTATGTAGTCGACAAATTACTCCCATCGGGAGCAAAGAAGATCAATTTAAAATTCGAAGGTTTTATCAGTCAAAAATTTGGCTGCGAATATGAGATTCTCGAGTTACGTTATCGCAACGAAACTCGAATGCCGTGATTTATCACGAAGGTAAGACCCCGGGATCCGTCCTGTGTGGCCTGGTATACGCACATGGATGCGCTCTGCTGGTATGTATCCGTGTCTACGACGCGAAGAAAATCCTGGTGGACGCACTGGGTACCCTGAGAACCACTGGGATTCATTCTTTGTAAGTCCTAAATGCGGCAAAAGAATGGATTTGACCGGTATCCCGAATTCAAGTCCAAGGGGATTGAATTTGAAGTAGGTGACAAGTATCTGTTCCGGCAGTTAACTGACCTCTTGATCCGTCAGAGTTGTCAGGCTTGCTCATCAAAACCCCTTGCGAAAAAATATCATGAAAATAAGTCGAAAAGACCAAATCGAAGATTTGAAGATATCGAAGAATTAATCAAGTTGAAGATTTGAAGATTAGAGATTCAACCTGAATCTGCAATTCTGGTAGAATCTCAGGGGCTATTGACAAGGGTATAGTTAATAGAGCCCATTAGTTAAGTACCCCTAAGGCCCGTTTAGCTAGGCCCAATTGTAATGATAGTCGAATACGAGTTATTACCGTATGTCGATGTTTGTAATCTGTATCGGACCCTACCCGATCCTCGAGACCTGGCCACCTATATATAGGGGCCAGGAGGGGACGGTGTAGGGCAGATTGAAAGCAAGCCAGGTTGAACACCCAAGTTTACTTTCGATACACACCTATTTCGACTAACTTTACCTTCGAGTTCATCCGATGCCCTATCTCCCCGATCCTAAGTCCTTCATCTAGGACATTTGTCGAGTTAACCCTCGTCACCCGTGAATACGAGTACCCAAACCTCATGCTACTTTACTTAGAGTCCCAAGCAAGGCTCTTGTCATTGTAAGTATATGCATATCATTGAGAACCGCCAATGGGGTACCTCCGTGCCCGATGACATGGAACAAGCCCACACCAAAATGACAGGACAAGCAGACAATGAACACCTCGACATCTCTTTTATTTGCCTTTTGTTTAGCTTTTTATTATGAGATGTGTCGTCGAATGTTCACCATGAGTATGCTGCAAATTTCCACCATGAATTATGCATGGCTTAGATTGGCGGCCCGGCGTTTCCCTAACACATATACAAACTCCATGATCCCCACAAGATTCCCAATTCATTTCACACCGCGGGCATCCATAAACAAAAGATCACGATATCAACTCAAATAAGAAGTGCAATATTGAAAGCTTGCCCCATGACAGCATGGCTGGGCTAGAATCCAACTTACAACTTGCAAGCATAACAACTCAACATAAGAGACCACAATGTCAAATTTTTAAGAACAGGAAAAAGTAAAGTGTGCCTTCCGGTTCGTGAGAGCTTTACTAACCGAATTTCGCATAACACTGGTAAGAGTTTAATTTGAAGAGAAAATAAAAGCAAGTCAAAATTACTTGGAATAGCAAATTGCTAGTAGGTATGTATGGTGGACACTTTGGAAAACTTTGGCTTTTAGGAGTTGGATGCACGAGTAGAGCTCATACTCAGTACAAGGCGAGGGCTAGCAAAAGACTGGGAGCGACCAACTAAGAGAGCAATAATGGCCATAATCATGCAAAGCGACAAAGCGACATTAAAAGAAGTATAAGATGGCATCAAAAGTCAAAAACTAAATGATCATGAAGGCTATTGGTGACTTTGTAAGAGTCTAACATGTGTGAGCATGCGCCAAGTCAACCCAAATAAAGCATCAAGGAGAAAACCAAAATAATGCTTCCATACAATAAAAACAACGCATGATTTTTTCAAAGGCTCATTAAGCAATCTCAGTTATTTGAGACAAGTCATGCTACAGCAAAACCACTAAGCATACTATCAAAAAGACATCAAGCATGACATGAAAAAGCCTAAGCCGCAGTATACACAAGCTCCTTCTTGTACCACTATTTTGCACAAAGCTTTTTCTCTTTTCCAACACCATTTGAAATTTTTATAAACACCTCTTTTGATGAAAACCAATAAAGATCAGAGGCAAAAATTCACCTTGATGAAAAGATATGACAAGGTCTGAACGCAAATCAAGGCGAAAACGAAAACCAAAAGCAGTAGCAGAAAAAGAAGAACACTCGATTTTTAATAAGAGTGAAAACTAGATCGTTCTTGGCAAATGAAAACGAGTACATCTCCTCCAAAAGAAATTTGTTGGGGTCCAACCATTTATTGCAGCAAACAAACAAACTAAACCAACTAAGAAAACTAAAACAACTGACGCTCCAAGAAAAACACATAGTGCATGAAGCAATAAAAATATAGTGTTTTGAAAGGTGACCTGATTTTTGCCGATGAAGAAGGGGTGCCTCGGGGGCATCCCCAAGCTTTGACGCTTGTACTTCTTGGATATTTCTTGGGGTGATGCGTGGGCATCCCCATGCTTGAGCTTTTGTCCATTCTTCAACTCATCTCATCATTCTCCAATCCCTACACTTGAAAACTTCCTTCATACAAAACTAAACATAATTCTATTAGCAACATTAGTGCAAGCATAACATATAATCAATCCTCTATTTGCTTCAGGTTTTAACTCAAAACCACCACATATATAGCAAATACTACTGTAGCAACCTCCCCAAAAGTTCTGTGATCAAAAGAACTCAAAAGAAAGCGATAAAGTGGCAAACACAAATATTGACAGAAATCTGTCAAAACTGAATAGCTGACAAAGGTCGAATTTTTTAGGGATTTTCTGTTGCTCAAATCAAAAAGTGTTAAACTAACAAAAGTTTGGATATAACCTGGGGCATATGCACAAGAAATCGCAGGTCCAAAAGATAAACAGAAAATTTTCACGAATTTTTACGGTGCAGCACCAAAAACAGTTTCAGGACAGCAACATCCCCAAATCTTTACCTCACTCGAATTAGAGGCTTCTCTTGGCACAAAAACGAAATAAACAAGATAAGGAGCGGTCATTACAGTAGTAATGACTTCCAAGACTCAAATAAAAGAAAAAGTACCAAAAAGAAAATATTGGGTTATCTCCCAAGAGTGCTTTTCTTTAACGCCTTTGAGCTAGGCGCAGAAAATTGCGAATCAAGTAATATCAAGTGATGAAGCATTAAGATCAACTGCAGAGGTCTTATCAATAAGGCATTGTATTTCATCCACATAAGTTTTAGAAGACCCTTTGTGATCATGCTTTGGTACACTATTTTCATCAAAAAGATTTTCAGGACAGATCCAGGCAAAATTATTTTCGAAGGCTTCACACAATCCCAAAAGCTTGCAAGGTATAGGTATTTCGGTTCCCTCATCATTAGTATCAATAACCTTTATAGGCGAACCGAGTTTATTAAAATGTTTAAGAACCTTTCTAGCTTCAATAACAACATCCTTAAATTCTAGGCGCAAAGTTTCCAAGATAAAAGCTTTCTTTTCGGGATCCTCAATTTCATGAAGCTTAAGGAACATATATTGCATAAAAGGATTAAGACTAGCAAACCTAGTTTCCAACATGTCAATTAAATAAACAGAAGCAACTTCAATACTAGGAGCAAGCTCAACCCAAGACTTTTCCTCAACTTCCTCATGCATACTAATGTGACTAAAGAACTCCTCAATGTTGCTTTTGCCAATAATCGAACCACTACCTACTGAGAGGTCCTCCAGAACGTACTTAGGGATCAACATGATAAAGTAAAGTAAATAAATAACAACTACCAAGGATTCTAATTTTTTGGGGTTTTTGATATAAAGCAATGCAGGTAAAATAAATAAAGTAAAGCAAAACAATAAAACAAAGTAAAGGATGTGTGTGCGAAAAACTCCCCTCGCAGAAGTCTTCTCTTCCTCCCCGGCAACGGCGCCAGAAAATGAGTTGCTACCGGTTGATGGCGCCAGAAAATAAGCTGTTGGCGTATGGTTGACGTGGGAGCAGACGGTCCTTGTGCGTGGTGAATAACCAGCCCGTTGGGAACCCCAAGAGGAAGGTATGATGAGTATAGCAGCTAGTTTTCCCTCAGTTAAGAAACCAAGGTTTAATGTCGGTCAGGAGAGGAGAGACAATGACGACTGAAGGTGATGCGGAACCTGCACACATACAAACAAATACTTTGTCCCCAACTTGCGATGAGGTTGTCAATCTCACCGGTTTGCTTGAAACAAAGGTTATGAGCGTATCGAGTGAAAAACAATATAGTATGCGAGTAAAGTAAACAGTGCGAGTAAAGTAAACAGGTGAAAGCAGTATGATAGAAATAGGACCGGGGTCCACAGTTCACTAGTGGTGTCTCTCCATAGATAAAATAACACATGCTGGGTAAACAAATTACAGTTGGGCAATTAATAGAATAGAGATAACGTGATATGTCAAGAAGATCACTATGAGATTTACTCTGGGCATTACAACAAAATACATAGACCGCCATCCAACTACATCTATGACTAATAATCCACTCCCGGGGATATCAATCCGAACACCCTAGAAGTATTAAGTTGCGAACAACAGATAATTGCATTAAGCAAAGTGTGTAATGTAAACAAAGCATATGCCCTTGAGCATATGAATGTTGTTTTCTCCCTAGTAGCAACAGCACATCTACCACCTTAGAGGTTTCTGTCACTCCCCCAGGTGAAATAGAGGCATGAACCCACTATCGAGCATAAATACCCCCTCTTGGAGTCACTAGCAACTACTCGGCCAAGATAGCTACTAACAACGGAGAGCATGCAAGATCATAAACAACATAGAGATAACAAAAGATAATATTCAGTACAACAACTTAATCATAAACACCAATATTCATCGGATCCCAACAAACCAAACATGTAGAATTACATAACGGTGATCTCAATCATGTAGGGCAGCTCATGAGATCTAAACATGAAGCACATGGTGGAGAAGACAACCATCTAGCTACTGCTATGGACCCATAGTCCAAGGTAGACTACTCACTCATCGCTCCGGAGGCAAGCATGGCGATGAAGAAGACCTCCGGTGGCGATTCCCCTCTCCGATAGGGTGCCGGGAAGAGCTTCTGGACCCTCCCGATCTTCGGGTCGACGGCGGCGGCGGATCGCGATGTGTTCTGGAAAACTGATCGGGCCCTTAGGTTTTTCTCGTCGGGGGGTCTTTATAGGCGAAGGGGCGTCGTCAGAGGAGGGGCCAGCTGCCCTCACGCGGGCCCGGCGCGGCCAGGGGGCTGGCCGCGCCACCCCTGCATGTGGGGCCCTGGTGGCCCCCCTCCTACTCCTCTTCGGATCTCTGGAAGCTTCCGGGTAAAATAAGACTTCATGATGTGGTTTCGTCCAATTCCGAGAATATTTCCTGTGTATCACTCTGAAACACAAAAACAGCAAAAAATAGGGAACTGGCACTGTGGCACTTTGTTAATAGGTTAGTTCCGGAAAATGCATAAAAGTGCCACTAAGTGTAACGAAACAATATGCAAATGGTGTAAAAACAAGCATGGAGCATCAAAAATTATAGATACGTTTGAGACGTATCACCGCTAATCTAAGCCATGCATCATTCATGGTGGAAATTTACAGCATGCCCATAGTGGACATTCGACGAAGCATCTCACAATAAAAAGCTATACCAATGGTAAATAAAAGAGATGTCGAGGTGTCCATTGTCTGTTTGTCTTGTCATTTTGATGTGGGCTTGTTCCATGTTATCGGGCAAGAGGTACCCCGTTGGCATTCTCGATGATACATGTATGCTTACAATGACAAGAACTTGCTTGGGACCTAAGTCGAGTAGCATGAGGTTTGGGTATTCGTACTTCACGGGACACAAGATTTTTAACTTATGATTTGTTAAGCATATGCTTCGTAATTGTACTCGCATGAACCTTAACCATTCAAGATGCCTATGATGGGGGCAATGAGAGCTCAAAGCTAATAAGTATCATAATTTTTGGAGGTTTATAAAACTTGCAATCACTACTTCCCTCTGCGAAGGGCCTTTCTTTTACTTTTATGTTGAGTCTCCACCTTTTACCTTTATGCACCATCTAAGAGAGCATAGTTGTGATTCTGAGTTTAATGTGCATAGTCCCAAAATTTATTATTGATTGATTCATGATTATGGTTTTGCTTGTTCTTAAATTATTTATATCTAGTCGCCCTCTTAAACTTGAAGGTGTCCTATGCATTTATGTTTTGCTATTTCATGAAGGACAGGCTGAAAACCACTTTGCTATGTTTTTCTATATGGTTGAAACACACACTTGACTTTCAATATTTCATCACTCATGATCTTTCTTCTGTGTTACTTTTCATGTTATAACATGGTTGCTAAGCTTTATTGTGAAGATTATGTCTTTTATGCCCATGTTTTAAGTACTTTGATCCCGGCACTCAATGCTTTACATCGTTTGATCAAGATTGTGTTGGTGCATGTCACCTCAAAAATTATTGTTTTGTTATCACTTACCTACCTGAGGATGAGCAGGAGTTAAGCTTGGGGATGCTTGATATGTCTCAAACATATCTATAATTTTTTATGCTCCATGCTTGTTTATGCACCATTTGCTTTGTGTTTTGTTACACTTCGTGGCGTTTTTATGCGTTTTCCGGAACTAACCTATTAACGAGATGCCACAGTGACAGTTCCCTGTTTTCTGCTGTTTTTGTGTTTCAGAAAAGTTACACAGGAAATATTCTCGGAATTGGACGAAACGAAGCCCGAACCTCCTATTTTTCCCAGACACAAGACGAAGACCGAAGGAGAGCCGAAGGGAGGGGCCAGGGAGCAGCCAAACCAGGGGGTGGCGCGCCCCCTCCTGGCCGCGCCAGGGGGTGGTGTGGGCCCCCTAGCCGCCCTCTGACACCGCCTCTCCGCCTATATAAAGCCTCCCGACTCTGAAACCCTAAATCAATTGGCATTTTTCGAGAAAGAGTTCTTGTCGTGGGAATTTGGAGACAGTAGCCATGGGGTGGCTTATCGGAGGGGCTCGACGTTGGTGACGATGGGTCCGGATCGGGATTGTGCCAACAGAGACACCACGGTTTACCCAGGTTCAGGGCCCTCCCGGTTGGAGGTAAACCCCTACTTCCTGCCTGCTTCGTATTGATCGGGTAGTAGTGATTACAGTGCTCCTCGAGCCGTTCGGCTAGAGGAGGAAGAAGAAGATCGGATCTCCCTACGCTAAGGGTCCAGGCCCCCTTATATAGACGGGGGCCTGGTTACAGGTTTAGGTGGCAATTCGACCGGCTGCCGGCTTCCCGGCGGCGGTGTCTTTGGCGTCATCCTCTGACCCTGCTCTGGCAAAGGCACTTTATAAAGTGCCTTTCCCCTGGACCGGCATCTGGGGGGCATATCCCCTCTCCTCTGCCTCGAATCTCGTCGTGGGGAAGGGTCTTCGGTCTCTCATTGGTTGGACGTGGTCGTGGCGCTCGTCACTCCTGTCCTGCGCCCCTATCGACCTTGTTGGGGCCGTTCCGCTTTTGGCTAGACAGCCGTTGGGGAGTTTTGTCTCCATCGCCCGGCTCCTATTCTCCTCGGTGGAGTCGTCAGCCGGCTGCTGGCGCAGCCGGCCCTTCGGGCAGAGCCGGTCTTCTCGTACTGAAGCCGTGGGGACTCCTGGGACGCCAGCTGGCATATTGCCTGGCCCGTGGTGCGCCCCCTAAGTCATCCCCACGACACTAGCCCCCGAAACTGGCGAAGTCTCATGGGGTAGCATGGGGCTTCGGCGGGTTCTTCTTTTCGCCGAAGTCTTGCTCGTCCTCGTCGAAGTCCCAGGGTCTCCGGTTCGGCTTGGTCGCTCTAGTTGCCGAGGTTGGGCCTCGCGGAGTTCCTCCGGCCGTCTCGGGACGAACCGGCTCCGGTGGTGGCCCGGCTGGCGACCGCGAGCCGGCGAGCCGCTTCCTGGGAACTTGTTCCCTCGGGGGCTGGACCGAGGCTCCACTTGTCCGCACGTCATCGCGTCACGTCCAATCGGCCCCAGCCCACGATCTTTTGCGGCAACCCCGGCGGTTGCCCGATCTTTACGCGATCGTGGTTCGTGACGAAAGGGGTCAGTGGCCGACCCGTCGTGGCTGAAATAAGCAACTGGCCCGCCCCTTCACTTTTAAACCAGGGTCCGTTCCGGAAACAGTGCATCGGTTGCCCGCTTCCTTTCTTCCTTCTGCATTCGCTTCACTTAGAATCCCCTACTCCCGAGCTTCGTCTTCAAGGGACTTAGGGTTCCTCGCTCGCTCTGCCGCCCTTCCGCTCATCCAGATCCGCACCCGGATGGCTCCCAAAGCATCCCGGCCCAAAGGGAAGGGAACGGCGGCGGGTAAGGACGCCGCTCCGCCCGCTTTGCCGAAGGGATCCTGGGAAGGCTCCTGGGTGAAGGAGAAACAGATCGAGCTGCTGCGCCGAGGTCGAGTGCTTCCGCCCGCGGACCTTGTGAGCTGCCGTCCCGCCGGCGGCGAGCTGGTCCCCGCTCCCGCGCCTGGGGAGACGGTGGTCTTCTATGACCATTTCCCTCGGGGCTTCGCGCTGCCCGCCAGCAGCTTCATGCGCCAATTCCTGGACCATTTTCACTTGCAACCACATCACATTGGGGCGAACGCGATGATGGTTTTGTCCGCGTTCGCCACCCTTTGCGAGGCGTATTTGGGCATCTGGCCCAACGTTGAGCTGTTCCGCTGGCTGATCTTCTTCAAGACCCAGACGGCGGACACTGTTCCGGTGATATGCGGCACCGCCTCCTTCTACGCCCGCAAGTCCGCTGACTTCCCCGGCATAAAAGGGAAGGAGTCTTGCAAGAAGTGGCAGCGCTCCTTCTTCTACGTGAAGAACCTAAGGGCGGACGAAGACCATATCAACCTGCCGCCCTTTGAGGCGGGTGGGCCCGAGCGGGAGAACTGGAGTACCGCCCCTCCTCCTCCGTCGCCGGACATGGAGAAGATTCTTCAGCGGGTCACCACGCTGCAGATGGAGGGTGGCCTGGAGCCGACCGACCTTCTCCTTGCCTTCCTGGTCGCCCGCGTGTCTCCGCTCCAGCGCCGCTCGCACAAGATGTGCTTCCTGGGATCTGCCAAGGATCCTACTCGTCATTCCTCCAAGGCGATGTCAGCATTGGAGGTGGCTCGGAAGGCGAACCGCATCGCCGATGTCAAGCTTCAGGCCTCGTGGACGTGGGGACTGGAACCTCATGACCGGGATAACCCAATTGCTGAGGTGAGCTCGACGGTCCGGGCTTCAGGCCTTTTCCTCCCTTGTTACTCTGGCTTACTGACCTCTGTTCACTTGGTGCGGGTAGAACTTGTTCGCTCTGCAGGCGGCGGAGAATTCGACTCAGCGTCAAGCTGGCTTTGCCGCCGACAGAGCCGAATTGGATGATAAAGTTGTCTGGGACGAAGCCGAGGAGGTGGAGGACGCTAGTTCTCAGGCCGCCGCCGAGAGCTCAAGCGCCACTCAAGGCGATGAGGGAAACGATGAGCTCGAAGGCTCGGGCGAACCCCTCGACCACTCCAGTAAGTTCCCCAGTCCTTCTCTCCTAAGAGATTGGTCCAAAGATGACGATGGCGGCGCAGGGTCAGCTGCCACCCTCGGGGGCGTAGCTCTCCACGTAGCCGCTGCTGCCGCTGCTCGAGCTCAAGCTCCCCCGACTGTGGATCTGCCAGAATCCCCCGGGCGATGTTCCGCCGCCCCGGAGCCGGCAGACCCAGAAGAGGCTGGAGACGATTTGGCCGGCACCAAGAGAAAGGCCCAGCCGGCCTCCTCCGAGCCGGCTGACAAGCGCAAGAAACCGGAGCCGGCAGCGCGGGACATGCGCCGTCCCAAGGTGAAGAAGGTGGCCAAACGGCGGGCTATCGCCGTAGCCGGGTGAGCTTCCCGCTTCCTTGCTCCTCGTCCTCATTTTACCGTTGCGGCCCCGATTGACTCGGTCGTGGGACGCCCTCTTTGCAGGTCGCCTCTTTCTGTCGATCCGGCTGCCCAGCCTCCTCCCGCCATCGCTTCCGAGGAACTCGTGACCCCGGCTCCCGAGCCCTCCTGCCACAAAAGGGCGCGTGGGGAAGGCATGGGCGGCGACTCGGGTCGCATTGAGGACGTTCGCCGCTCCCCACGGTTGAGGCTTGTGGCGGGCGACACTGGGGCAGAGGATCCTGCGCGTCCGGAGGTGCCCGCGGACGCTGTTCCCCACCCAGTCACCTCACCTGAGGCCGGCTCCACGCCCGTCGAGGAAACTGCGCCAGTCGGGGCTGACCTGCCCCCACCTCCTGCTACTGATGAAGCCCCGGTGGGGAACGATGCCGCCATCTGCGCCTCCCCCGACTCGCCCAGTCAAGAAAGCGCGCGCGAGACCGCGGCGGGGGAAACGGAAAAGGCCCCGGTGCCGGCTCTTTCCAATCTTGAGCTCGCGCCGAGCGTGCAAGCTACGGTGCCCGCGGCTGGGTCGAGGGCTGGCGCGATTGCTGATTCCCTGCTCCTTGGGCTGGTCTCCAGCTCTGGCGAAGCTTCGCAAGGGCTCCTCGCCACTCGGGTGGCGAGGAGCGAACGTGGTGATGGCTCGCCAGCCCTTGAACGTGGTGGTGGCGAGGTGCCTCTAGCGGGAAGGCTCTTGTCGCCGCGGCTGAGTCCAACATTGGGAGTCTGAGCTCCGCCAGCCGCCTTCAGCAGGAATGGGCAGACACCGCCTCGAGTGCTGATGTCGGAGAGAAGCTGCTGCCAAGGGGTCGCTTCAAAACGCCGGCCTCCAACTCCTTGACGCTATACAAGCGACCAACGTGAGTGCTGCGCCTTTAGCCCCTGGTTCTTTCTGCTATACATCCTAGCCCCCGAGTTTCGAGGTAGCTGTAGAGACAGCTGGCTTGAAAATGGATTCTGCTAAGAGTTGTTGCCTTTCCGTTTTTCGCAGGAACTGAACGTGCTTCGAGCTAATGTCTTTCAGAAGCTGCTGGCGAAGTACCGTGCCGGCAAGATCCAGTACCAGGACTTGAAGAAAAAACTGGAGAAACTATCAGGTGAGCTCGGGTCCCCTTACTTCGAAAACATTGCCGCTGTCCTTCCTGCTCTTATACTTCCGCTTTCAGACTCTGCCTCGCTCATAGCTTCGCTTGAGTCCCAGTTGGCCGACTCGGTGTCGGCTGCCACTGTTGAGTCGCTCAAGCGAAAGCACGCCAAGGAGCTTCAGGGTCTGCAAGCCCAGGGCGCCCGGGCTCAGGAGCTGGAAATTGAGCTGGCGAAAGCTCGGGAGGCGGGGTCGTCGCTGCAGCTGGAGTTTGATCGTCGGCTGGCCGAAGAGAAGAGAATCCTCTCCGCGGAGTTTGACAGCAAGGTGAAAGAGCTTCACGCCAACTTGGGGAGCGAGGTCGAGAACCGCGGCGCCCAAATTGCCGAGCTGCAGACTCTCCGGGGGCTCGACAGCGAGCGTTATGACAAGGAGATCGGCGTTTGGCGCGCCCGCGACCGCAAGGTTCAATCCGGCCTGCTGGGACTGGAGGAAGCTCTTCGTGGTATACTTTCTTTCCTATTTCTCGGCTCTTGCCCTTTCATGCCGTCCCCTCACTCTCTGATTGCCCTTGCAGGAGCCTTCCCTGACTCCGACAAGACTGCCGCGGCGGCGCTGAAGGAGTACAGGGCGGAACAGAAGACCGTCCCCAGCAGTGACCCCAAGGCCGAGCTTTCCTCAGGGGAGTTGGTAGCGTTGGCCAAAGGCCGACTCCATCCGGCTGCCAAGCTGGGCAAGGATCTGCACGAAGCCCTTGTTTCCGTCTTTGAAACCTTGTGGCCGGGAAGGGCGGTGCCTAGCGAGATCCAGGCCCTTCTCCAGTGGGTTCTTCTCACGCCCAACCGGCTCGACATCTGGAAGGAGTCCGCGGCTCGGGCCGGTGCTCAACAGGCTCTGGAGTTCGTGCTTTCCTGGTATCCAGGCGTCAACCTGGATCAGCTAGAGAATCTTCGTGAAGGCGGATTAGCAGGCCTTGACAAAGCCAAGCTCCGCCAGCGCGCCTGTGCCATTGCTGAGTGTGCCGAGACCGACGCGCTTTTCGATGCTGGGGATAGTGACGAGTCTTTGGATGGCATGGACTTCGAAGAGCCCGACTCTGCGGAAGGACCTCAGAAGGCCCTCGAGGATCCCGTTGGTCACTCCATTCCGCCGTCCCCCAGCGGCGATGACTTCGTCTTGGCGTCTCGAGCTAGCAACACTACTTCACTGGAGCCGGCTGGCTCGCCAAGCGCCCCCTGAGCGTGTCAGGGTTTTCTTATTCGTTTTTATGTACGCAGAACTCATGTCGTGCCCAACAACACTTCGTTCGTTTGTACTGATGGTGCTTCACCCCGAGTTCCTTACGTATTGATTTCTAGCTGTTTATGGACCGGCTTTGACCTGACCTCTTTCGGCTTTTTCCTTTATCTCCCCATCCTTCGGCCCTTCTACCCCCAGCCGGCAGCCTGGTGCCGGCTGGTCTCCCTTGGACCGACAGCCAAATGTCGGTCTAGGGCGGGAGCGTGCCGCGGGATGAGGAGTAGTACTTCGGCGTATAAGAGATCTGGCTTGGTCCGGCCCACGCACAGCTATTAACCAATGCGCGCGGTTTTTTGGGTGAGCGTTCGTTAATGGCTCCGCGTTCTGTCCTCTTAGCGATTTCCCAGTGTGAGTGACCTGCCGGCTCCATTGCCCTCGACTTGGGTTGGAGGTTTGGCTCGGGGTCCGGCTCGCACACGGTACTTATTCGTCTGACAAGGGTTTCGATTCGTCGGGTCGTGGGCGTTTCCTCTTAGCGACTTTCCTAGGTGGGTGACCTGCCGGCTCCATCCTACGCGGTGTAGGGTAGAGGTTGGGCTCGGGGTCCGGTCCGCACACAGTACTCGCTTGGCTGACGAGAGGATCGCTTCATCGGGTTGGGGCTGCCGGCTCCCGTTTGGAGCCGGTTTCCAGCCCCCGTGAATAACGCTTAGAAAGGTAAAAGGTACTTCAGAGCACTTTTCCAGGGTTCAGCCGTATGCCGCCCAACTTTCTTTTATTCAACGACACTTGTTCAAGATACAAGGTTTTTGCCTTGGCTTAGCCGAAGGTCTCAAGCGATCTTGGACTTGTCTCAGGCGAAGCTGCGAAACGCTTCCCCCTACCTCGAGGAGGAGCCAGCCCCCGAGACAAGAGCTTTTGACTCCTTGCCCGCTTCGGGCGGGACTTCCTTGGGCAGGCTTGCCGGCTGGAGGTGTGGAGCCGGCAGTCCCGACGCCGGGCGGTCCGGCTGGACTGCAGCCACCCTCCGCAGCAGCTGTCGCTTCTCTTCAGCGATGACCAAGGCCTCCGCCAGTTTGGAACTGGCTCTCGCGCACTCTATCGACTTCTTGTAGCATCCAGTGACAGTAATCACCCCGCGAGGGCCTGGGAGCTTCATTTTCAAGTAAGCGTAATGCGGGACCGCCATGAACTTGGCCAAGGCTGGTCGGCCAAGCAGCGCGTGGTAGGGGCTGTTGAGGTCTACCACCTCGAACCAGATCGGCTCGCGACGATGATTGTCCTTCTCGCCAAACAGCACCTCCAACTCAATCCTTCCCATCGGCGTACACGAGTGCCCAGGCACAATCCCATGGAAGGTGAGCTTGGTTGGCTTCAGTTGGATCTCTGGGATTCTGAGCTTCTCCATCGAAGTGCGGTAGAGAAGGTTGATGCTGCTTCCTCCATCAATGAGTACGCGCGAGAATCGGCAGGTATGCGTCTCAGAGAACACGATTGGGTTCAAGACTAGCGCATAGCCCCCGGGCTTCAGCATGAGCGGCGGGTGATCTTCACGCCCCCAGGTAATCGACGCATCAGACCAATGCATGTACTGAGGCCCAACTTGCACGATTGCATTCACCTCGACACCAAACCATGGTTCATCCTTTGGCTCCTCTACCTGGGAAGTGAATACATGGTATTGCTCCACATTCGCTTCCTCGGGGTAGTCCCCTGCTGCTTTGGCCGGTTGCCGACTCTTGTTTCCATGTGCTTCAGCCGGCGGGCCCGGCGGTGGTCCGGGCAGTTGGTGATTTCCCTGCTCCAGATCCCTGGTGAAGCTGCATTGGCGAGTGGTATGCGCTGCCGGCTTGCCTGAAACGCTATGGAACTTGCAGGGTTGGTCTAGCATCACCTCGATGGTGTACTTGTCCTTGCCGAATTTGTCCCCTTTGCGCTTTTGGCTTCCACCCATAGCCCCCGGGCTTCCTTGAACAGCGGCTACTTGCTGGGAGCCATACTTGCTGTCACGGCGTTCGTCTTTCCTCTTGCCGTGTCGATCACGGTTGTGATGTCCTCCCTGGCCGGCTGCCGGCTGAGACGGGTTTCCAGCTGGCGCTGGCTCAACGCATTGCACTCTTGCTGCAGAATCGGCAGAAGCGTACTTGTCCGCTATCGCCATGAAGTCCGCCATTGACTTCAGCTCGGCTCTGTGGAGCTTGTGCTTCAGCAGGGTCCCTTCTCTGCATCCGTCCGTGAAGTAGCCGATGGCCTGCTCCTCGCCCACCCCTTCGCATGAGTTGCGCAGCTCGGACCATCTCGTGAGGTAGTCACGGTCTGGCTCGTCGGGGCCTTGCTTGCAGAGGGCCAGCTGTCGTGGGCGGGGAGGTCGCTTATAGGTTCCCGTGAAGTTCTTGAAGAACGCCTCCTGGAAATCATGCCAGGAGTTGATCTGCAGGGCCGGCAGGCTGTTGAGCCACGTCCGGGCCGATCCTGTCAACATGAGTGGTGCGTAACGCACTGCCGTCCTCTTGTTGCCGCCCGCGATGTCGACGGCTGTGACGTAGTCCGACAGCCAGTCCTCCGGCTTCACCGCCCCAGTGTATTTGGGCATGTCTCGTGGGAGCGCGAACTTGGCCGGGAAAGGCTCATTGCGGATGCGAGCGCCGAAACAGACGGGTCCTGCCGAGGATTCCTCCTCGTCGAACTTTGAGTCCGCCAGCAGGTTGAGCCGATGGCGGGCGTCGTCCTTTGGCGGGTCGACGCATTCCCCGATCCTCTGGCTCACGTGTGAGCGAGCTGCATGATGACCTTGAGCGCCCTGGCCGGCTCCCTGGGCCGGCTGGGTTGGCGCCACGGACTTGCCGCATGCCGGTTCCACCACGTCCGCCCGAGGAGGGTGACGTGGCCTGCTGGTAACCGCGGCGGGATCTCGAGGCTGCCGGTTGTGGTGGCCAGAGTGCTGGGTACGGTGGTTTCCATCGCTTTTGCCTGGAGCTCGATTGCTCCGGCTGTGCTCCGCAGGGCCGTGGTTTGGTGACGAAGCTTCTCCAGGCGACTTGTTCTGACCAGCCACGACGATACGGTTCTCGCCTCGCGTGCCGATCGCCTCTCCGCGTGGCTCCATCGCCTGCTGCTGCAGATCGGCTGCGTCCAGGAGTTCTTGGATCCGGGCTTGCTTCTCCCGTAGGTCCTCGCCTTGCAGTCCGTCCAGCTCAGAGGTGATGTAGCGCGCGGCGCGGAGATTCTTCGTAGGCGTGCTGTAGGTGGGCTTGTTGATGATCGGAGGTAGCTTCGCCGAGGGCGCCGCCTGGTTCAGCTCCGCGCCCAGCTCGCGGCCTCGCTGACGAACTTGTCCCACCCGGCTTGGGCCATCTCCAGCCGGGGTAAAGCCATGGGCGACGTTGTATTCGTTGATCGTGGAGAGGACGCGCCGACGGGTGTCGTCGACGTCGACCGCTTCCTTGAGGAGGTTGAGGCGCGTCCGCTCCAGATCCTCGGAGGCCTTGACCGGATCCACAGAGATGTCGAGCGGAGCGCGCAGGTCCGTGATGGCTGCGTCCAGCACGTCCCGCTCTGGAGGTGGAAGATCTTGTTCCGGTGGAGGTGGGCGTTCGAGCGGCGGGCGCGCGGAGCGCGGTAGGCCGCCGCCACCATCCTCCTCCAGGGCCCGCACCTCGACCATGTTGCAAAAGTCGCTGCTTTCACCGTCGTCGGAGTCTGTGTCACAGAGTGGGTCAAGCACATCGGTTACCTCTTCCGGGAAGGGCTTGGCGACGTAGAAGCGGTGGCTGCCGACGTCGAGGAAGGAGCCGCCGTTGCCGAAGCCGTTCTTGAAGTGGGCCAAGTTGTCGTCGACGCAGTCGAAGGTGCCGAACCTCCAGACGAGGCCGGAGGCGACCTTCTCGCCGGAGGATCCCGGCCGGAACTTGACTCCGCTCTCCACCGCGCTTTGCCCCACGGTGGGCGCCAACTGTCGTGGGAATTTGGAGACAGTAGCCATGGGGTGGCTTATCGGAGGGGCTCGACGTTGGTGACGATGGGTCCGGCTCGGGATTGTGCCAACAGAGACACCACGGTTTACCCAGGTTCAGGGCCCTCCCGGTTGGAGGTAAACCCCTACTTCCTGCCTGCTTCGTATTGATCGGGTAGTAGTGATTACAGTGCTTCTCGAGCCATTCGGCTAGAGGAGGAAGAAGAAGATCGGATCTCCCTACGCTAAGGGTCCAGGCCCCCTTATATAGACGGGGGCCTGGTTACAGGTTTAGGTGGCGATTCGACCGGCTGCCGGCTTCCCGGCGGCGGTGCCTTTGGCGTCATCCTCTGACCCTGCTCTGGCAAAGGCACTTTATAAAGTGCCTTTCCCCTGGACCGGCATCTGGGGGGCATATCCCCTCTCCTCTGCCTCGGATCCCGTCGTGGGGAAGGGTCTTCGGTCTCTCATTGGTTGGACGTGGTCGTGGCGCTCGTCACTCCTGTCCTGCGCCCATGTCGACCTTGTCGGGGCCGTTCCGCTTTTGGCTAGACAGTCGTTGGGGAGTTTTGTCTCCATCGCCCGGCTCCTGTTCTCCTCGGTGGAGTCGTCAGCCGGCTGCTGGCGCAGCCGGCCCTTCGGGCAGAGCCGGTCTTCTCGTACTGAAGCCGTGGGGACTCCTGGGACGCCAGCCGGCATATTGCCCGGCCCGTGGTGCGCCCCCTAAGTCATCCCCACGACAGTTCTGTAGCTCCGCCGCCACTGCCGACGTTTTTCGGGGCACAGAAGTCTGTGTTCCGGCACCCTGCCGGGACGGGGAAGTGCCCCCGGAGCCATCTCCATCGACTCCATCGCCTCCACCACCGTCTCCATCGACTTCACTGCCATCTCCATCGACGTTGTTGTCTCCCATGATGAGGAGGGAGTAGTTCTCCCCCGGGGCTGAGGGCTCTACCGGTAGCTATGTGGTTCATCTCTCTCTCCCATGATGTGATCTATATGTGATCGTGAGCTTTGTATCTAGTTGAATTGGTAGATGCTGTTCTTCATATATTATGCTACTCCCGTGTGTTATTATTGTAATCTCCGGAGACACCTTGTACCGTGATGTGAAGGTGACAGTGTGCACCTTGAACCGTGGCTTGAGCCGTTTGAGAACTTCTGGGGCCAAGGAGTCCACATTATGTCCAGAGATCCATGGATCTTCCCAGAAGAGCGTATTGGTGCCGTCGCCCACCAAAATCTGGATGGACGCGTTGAAGATCGCGAGAGCCTCCGGGAGAACCTTGAAGTGCATTCCGAACCACGGTTTGGAGCAATTGTCCTTAAATGCTAGTGGATGAAGTGCCAACTCATAGTATAGATTATTTTCACATGTCCAGTTCGATTCGCAAGATGTGGTCCCCCACCCCTATTTCCTTCTTCGTTCCTTTCAAATTCATCCTTTTTTTAATCTTCAAAATACTCATCGATATAAAGTGTAGGTGTTATATCATTTTTTTTACATAAAGTGATGATTGTATCCGCGCACTCCCCATAATTATTTGTTTAGGAGAGGTGACACTTGTTTAAATGTAATAATATTTCACGTGTACATATGTTAAGAATTTTAGTAGAATCCTTGTTTAAATGTGAGAATAATTCATGTAAATATATTTTCAATTCCTCTGGAATCCCTCCTAAAGCCGGTTGGCGCAGATTATTGAGTATACTGATCTCTTTGCACCAAAACATTACCAAAATGAAGCACCTCTCATTATCCGGCATACCCTCCACCTTTTTATTCCAATTCAGATTTGCGAACAAAAGATGGCGATATTGCAGGGTGTCTTAAATGTTACAAATCCCAGATCACAGTTCCAAGAAAATGTCGAGAAAACAATATAATGCCTTTGCCGTTGTTGTAGATATCACCTGGGTTACTGGGTTTGTGTATGTCTCGGTGGTTTCATATCTTTTTTGTTTGAAATGGGGGTAAAGCTTTGCCCCAATCTATTAATTAAGAAGAAAATTGCCTAGTTAATTAATGGAAAACTGGGCGAAAACTGATACAACAACACCGAAAGCTCCGGCCAACAAGACAAACCAACAAGCATTAGAGAGGCCGTCAGTCCTTGATATGGCATAGAAATTGCTTGCGTCTTAGCGGGGAATGCATCTGAGGACATGATAAAAAGGTGGAGAAGTCTCTCAGGAGCAAAAGAAAGAAGATGGTCGTCTCCTGGAAGTTTTCGCGACTGCATGATTAATGGTCCCCATTCGAGTTGGCGGGTTCATTTAGTTGGTTTTCTTTGCGGTGTGGTGTTCTTTGTGTCGTCAGTTTATGGTTGTTGTAGGTTGTGAGTGCTTCATACCTTTTATAGTTTTAGTTGTACAACTTCATTTTAGTAGCATGTGTGACTCAGTATTTTTTTCTACCCGTTTGCACCTTTTATAGAAAAACACAAAATGTTTGAAATTTGAGAAAATCTTATTCAACTTTGTTCATATAAAATCCCAGTCAAATAGACCTAGAAAACCGATGACCCCACCGTTTCTTTCCTGCCCAGATCAGCAACGTGCGATACTCGCGAAACTACAACTTTTCTCGGGGAACAAAGGAGACCGTGGTTTTGGCATCAGCAGTCGTCTTCTAGCCCATTTACGACTTCCGTTGTGCATGCAACCTGCAGGGTAGTGAGACCATAGACCATCTGCTGTAAACTGGGGTAGTATTTTGGCACCTGGGAGTATATGTCTTTGGTTTTTGAAATATGTTTTAAACAATGTTTAAAATGTTAAAAAAATCTAATTTTTTTTGCATATGGATCTTGATATTCTATGTTCGCGTAAAGTTGTTTTATGAAAAAACGATATTTTTATGTTATGTGTAAAACAGACGATTTTTTGTACTAAAATAGACGTTGCATGAGATTTTCTTAAACTTATTTACACAAGACACAAAAAAAGTGGGTTTTTGCGAAACTTGGCAAGTACACATAGAATTTTGAGACATACATGTTAATTTTTTTTTTAATGTTTTAAAAATAATTTTTTTTGGTGGTGGAAGCATATACTCCCATATCCCGAATCAAATTTCCGCTGTAAACTTTACTACTCCTTCCAGTCAGTCGCGATCAACCTAGGCCATATAGACCACCTCAACGTGAGACGTGGCTTGGTGGCTCCCGTGCCAATCGTTCAGCACGTGGGCTGGACGTGCGTGGCCACACTCGAGTCTGGGACAGCGATCATGCGCCGCCACCTTCCTTGGGTCCGGCCATTCTCAACTCTAAACAGACGCATTCGTGAAGACGTTATTAAACCAGATCCACTACTCAAACAAACACCGTGGCAATCAACCTAACTTATCGGCCAGAGTATCCACAGCTTTGGCTCCAAATAGTGGGTAGCATAGCACGCGTGCGTACGTGAAGTACTCGCGGAGGGAGGTGTCGGTTGAGATCTTTTGAAGATGTCGACACCATAGTTGTCTTATCCATACATTACAAGCCCTCATGAAATCCCTTGCCTTCCTGCCTTCGGAGAGCTTACTAATTCATCGGATGGCATTATGCGTTCTGTACTTTACGTTATGTATGTAAGAACGTCTCCAGCCTCACCACACCTTCCTTCCCCTCCTCCTCTCCTCCGCTTCTCGCTCCCCTTGATAGTCCACCGCAATGCCCTAGGCCGATCCGGCATCTTCTCCAGCGGCAATGCCGTCTGCAGTTGGCAATGGAAAGGTGTCGGTCACAGTAGTATAGGCTATAGTAGTGGCAGAGGCAATCGCCGGCTAGAGGCTGTGCTTTGGCGACATGCTCGGAGAAGGTTTCCAGATCAGGCTAGCCAGATCTGGAGCTCCTCGGCGCTCCCCGGCGCTCCCCTTCCTCGCTGTCCAGCTCCGATGGCAGGAGCTGTGGCATGGGAGGAGATGGACGACTGACTTCTTCTTAAATAAGGCCCTTCCTTTCTTCCTCTAGAGTCTCCTCGATCTAGTGCTCTGCTGTGGCACATGACGGTCGTCAGCAATGTACTCCGCCATGCCACCGAGGTGGTGGTCCAACGAGGGTTTCAAACCCGATGAAGACTTCTTCAATAAGCAGCCCCTTCTCTGGTGTGGTGGCGGCTTGCGACAACTGCCCCTCCCGCTAGCTGGCCATGGCGGCGTGGAAAGAGGCTGGGATCTATCGATGCTCAGCAGCAATGGAGAAGGAAGGGGAATATATGCATGGACTGAGCTCATCTACGCGGGCGGCTTCAACGCCGTCACAAAATTCTGCCGACATGGCAGCGAAATCTCAACCTCTATTGGGGAGGCCTTGCTCCGATCCGGTCACGGGAGCTCGAGCCCTTTCCTCCATGAAGTGATTCGTTCCCCATGGCAAAAAAGGGGACAATGGCTACAAATTGTCGCCAGAAGGGGGCTCCCGAGCTACTGGCCCTTGCTCCTCGGCGGTAATGCCTAGAGGACGCCGGCGAGCGGTGGCAGAGGTGCCCAGGGTCCTATTTGCAAGAAGATCTTTGGTTCCAAGGTGCTTTGTGTAATAGAAACAACCTTATCTATAGATAGGTCTTTTCCTAGGGCTAGAAATGTGAAAGGTGGTTTTTGCAAATTGTACCCGCCATGTTTATATTATGTTTATATTAATGAAAATTCCGAGGTCTTCTAGACCCCTGCTAAAAAAGCCTTACCACTTTGATTGCGTCCGGGCGCCTCAACTATGGTATGGTTTGGGGGCGCTTGTACAAATGTTTGGATTTAGGGGTGCAGTGCCTAGCGGTCAGTCGGACACCTAACCGGATGACCCGCTATCTTTATTGGCTCATTTTCTAGACATGCTGGCTACTTTCTTTATACAGAATTATTGGGAAATTATGTACTTTAAAAAAATGATCATTAATTTTGATCAAGAAAATATGAGATATATGACATAAAAACTATACCATTGAATTCATATTTAAAAGAACTTTCCAATGGTATAATTTTTATAGCATATACCTTATACCCTGTTAACAAAATTAATGGTTAAAGTTTTTCTCGAAGTACGTATTACCCAGTAATCTGATATGGCGGGAGTATTATTTGTTTTACCGTTGTCTACTAGTTTTAAGCACATAGATATTACTCCCACCTTCCCAATAATTCTAGGCTGCTCATAGTGGGAAGTAACATAGACTAGTGTCATGCAGATGTTACTAGTCTATGTTACTACCTTCATAGTGGGGAATAACATATATATGGTATCATGCAAGACCTTATTTATTAGGTTATAGACTCATTGTGTATTGGGGTGTGTGATGTTACAGTAACATAATAGAGCACTGCTATGCGTACGACGCTTTGTGTACGATCCGCGTACGACGATGCTGCGCGTCCGCTCGATGCATTCCGGAGCCGTGCATATGCTGAATGATCAGGCCATCCGACGGCGCACGCTAGGATCGTACGCAGTTCGGACAGGAAGTGTCGTACGCACAGCACTTTCGAACATAATATGTTACCACAACACTCTCTTTCCTCACTTAATAGCATGCAATGTCATCAAAATGCATTGGAGTGTGTGATGTTACTAGCTATGTTACTCCCACTATGAATAGTTTTAGGTGCACTTCATTTTGCACGCTATTTGATGCAGGACCACTTACATATAGCAAATTATATGGATTGAAAAACAATAATAAGTATCATTGGATTTATCTTGCAAAATTCATTCATTACACTTTGACGATTATTGCACTCTAGTGGTGGTCCTAATCATAAAATTAGGACCATTAGAATAGTGCACTAATTAGAAGAGGGTTTGAGCCCCTCTTCGTTTAGGCAACGTTTCGCTGGTTGATATTTTCTTGATCTGAAATTCTCTCTATCCATTTCTATCCTGCATTCTAGGTTTAGTCAAAGTTAAACTAAATAAAATTTGACCAAACATATTGTTAAAAATATAAAGTCTTATAATATCAAATACATATAATATAAACATATTTTTCATAATTTTTCTAACGATATCTATTTTATATTGTAAATGCTTATATTTTTTTATACACATAGTTAAAATTAACAAAGTTTGATTTTGACTAAATCTAGAATGCAGGGTAATTTAGGATGGAGGGAGTACTTTAATTATTAACCGATAAAAATAATGGTCTCAATAAACCTCCGTTCAATAATATAAGACACAGGCAAAAATATTTTATAAAAACGTCTTATATTTGGACAGAGGTAACATATTCTAATATTTCTAAGCTACACATGGTCTTTGGAGAGCGAACACTAAGAGCAACTCTAGCAGAACTCATAAACGCGCATAACCCGTAAATAAACCGCTCATTTTCAGTTTTTGTCAGAAATCCACGTGGAGCAGATCCCGTAAACGCGCTCTACCTAGAATTTCTTTCAGGGGGTCCAAAAAAATTCTCCTGACCTCCACATACGCGTGTTGTGTGGCCAAACCGAGCATGACCTCTATCTGCGCTGAAATTCCCACCGCGCACACGCTTCCGCCTTCCGCCGCTGCCTCCTACCTCTGCCCATGCCCCGACACCACTAATTGCCCCGCACCCCGCCGCTCCGCTAGTAGCTGATATCTCGCGAGTTGACAATGTATTATTCTGCGGTAGAAGTCTTCGAGGTGGCGGACGCCATGGATGTGCTGTGGAGGTCCGGTTCGACTGTGGCCTCAACCTAGGCGGGCGGATTCAGCCACATCGGAGCTCTGCTTGTTCCACCACGCCCACTACCGCCGCGAGAGTCGGCCGAATCGACCGCATAGATCCTGCTACGGTAAGATCTTCTTCTGCATGTTCTTGGAGTTAGATTTAGTCTAGTTGATTCGATTTCGATATAGGATTGTTGTAGACAAGTTCAACATTAAGCGCGAGTGCAAAGTCTTTTTTAAGACTCGTCGTCTTCAAATGGATCGAACATCAATGATTTTATCAAAGATGATGACACCGAGCATATGATTCTCATCATCGCCGTGAAGGAGCTCGACCAAGATGAAGAGGTGATGCGGATCGATGGTCAGCCGTGTTTGCATCTTGCGGAACTGAGCGCTCGGCCACGCCGCACTCATGCAAGACTACTTTGCCGAGGTGCCAACATACCTGCCACATCTCTTCTGTAGAAGGTACCGAACGCATCGGAATTTGTTGTCAACATCGTCCAAGCTTGCGAGGCGAACTCTCGTTATCGCGCGCCAGAGAAATGTTGTCAGCCTTCTTGGGTCTAGCTCCTATCAGAAAATCTCGGCATATGGTATCCCCACAGACTATACCGATGAGTATCTTCGCATTGGCGAATATAAAAACCCTTAGTCGCATTTTGTAAGATTAGTTTGCCATTGGTCATGGTCTAGCTCGTTTTGGGGACAAAAAACCAGCAACAACATCATGAAATGTTGTGTGATTTTTCACAACATGATCATCGAGAATGAGAAAGGGTTAAATTTAGAGTTCTTCTATTACAATGTTGGTAGACAAGTGAAACCATAAGGGAATCTGGATTGTACTCAAGCATTTCTTAAGACATGTCGGCAAACTAAAGACTCGACCGTGCATACCTAGCTTAATCTTGATCTCACCGAGCACCACTGGCAGGTGCATGGCCAAAAATGGTTTCCTATAAGTGAGGCGAACAATTATTTGCACTCGGAACCATTCATCATTTTTCATTATTTAATTTGAAATATTATTGTAATTTGAATATTTGATTTGAGGAATATTATAATTTGAATTATTATTGTGTGCTTTAATGTTTAAGACATTCATAAGTATTAACCTATGCTCCCATACTCCCTCCATCTCAGTTTATTAGCCGTGCACTTCTACCTAGATCGTTAATTTAATCTATATAATATAAACCATATAACTTAAAAATTATACTGTCAAAAAATATAACAACTAAAATTTCTAATGATATTTTTTGTATTATATATCATGTTAAGTTAGTTAAATTGAAAACCTAAAAATATACGTAGGACTAATAAACCGATAAGGAGGGAGTATTCATTTTGAATGTACAAGATCGGAAATGTGTAAACCTGTTTTTGTTCGAAATCGAAAACAGGTTGTCTGTGCCCTGTATAACTTTTGGATAGGCTTGAGCGTCCCCCGGGGGATGGGGTGTTCCATCCGCCGCCTCCTCTGCCTGACACGTGTCTCCTTATAGTCTTCTTAATCCCGCTTTTGCTTCTATGAAGCAAAAAACATTTCACTTGGAGCAAAATTTTATACTAATGTAGCAAAATTAATTTTCACCTAAAAGACCGTAAATGCTTTCATGTAGCAAATATAGTCCCGCTTTTGCTTCTATGTAGCAAAATGTCATACTATTGTAGCAAAAAACTGATCTCACGGAGACTTTGCCGGAGACCTCACCGAAGAGGACGCAGCAAAAAAAACTTTGATTGTAGCAAAATCTCAATGAATGTAGCAAAGAAAATTCTTCCAATGATACAAAATGTAGCAAAAATAATGTGTAGCAAAATTAATATAGTTATGAAGAAAAAACTTCATTCAATTGTAGCAAAAAATGTTAGTTCCTAAGATTCAATCGTAGCAAAATTCACATAAGATCACGTGAAAAAATCACAGAAAATGTCGTAGCAAAATTGTGTTCTATAAGATGCAAATTTACTGAATTAGTGTAGCAGAAAAAATTCAACCCTACGATGCAAAAAACTGAGGAAGCTAGTTGGGGCGCGGGCGGCGGCGGCCAGGGAGCAGGCCGGGGACGGGGGCATGTCGCCGGAGGAGCTGGCCGGGGGCGGGTCGGCGGAAGAGCTATCCGGGGGCAGTGGCACGACCGGAAGCTAGCCGTGGGAGGCGGCTGCAGCCGGGGTCGAGGGCACGTCGCTAGAGGAGCTGGCCGGGGGCGGGGCGCGGCGGCGGAGCAGCTAGCCGGGGCAGGCGCGTGGATGGCGGAGCAGCTAACCGGAGAGGACGGGGGACGGGTGCAGCGCATCGAGCATTGGCGGCGCGTCGGACGGGGGCGCACAACGGTCCTTCGCAGAGAAGCAACGGGGGAAACGAGAAGATAAGGTGGGCCCTATGGACACGCGTCGCTCAACCAAGACGGAGGATGGCTCGCCCGCGATCCCCCAGGGGAACATCGGTGTTTTCCATAACTTTTAGGAACTTTTGTGGGCTATCCAGTAAGACTACTCATAATGGAATTATCATAGCTAGTATCATACACTATATGTATGCAAAAAACAGATGTGGCACCATAATTAATGAGGAGAGAGGTGAGTGTGGTATCATATTAATGATACTGTATCATAGCATGTTAATTTAGAAAAGTTAGTGACAAATACATCTTATACACATATTTGCATTGAAATTCTACAAAACAATAAACAATAAATATAATAAAACTATGATACTACCTTATAATACTACGCATTGTAGGAATGATATTATAAACTAGTATCATATACTACGTACATGATATACTAGTGTATGGTACTCCACTAGTCTAAGCCAGTACTAGTGCAAACCGCCGTGCTCTCCATTATCCTCAACCCTAGATCCATCCGTCCCCAGAAAAAATAACCAGTTGCTCCAGCTCCGCCGTTTCGCACGACGCCGGCCATGGAGGCCACGGCATTTCGTGCATCCAAGCAAGCGAATCTGGATGAAATCGATCTAATTAGCTTCCTCCCCGACGAGATCCTTGGTTCCATCATCTCCCTCCTCGGCATCGAGGAAGGCGCTCGCACTGCCATCCTCTCCAGCCGCTGGCGTCCCCTGTGGCGCTCCTCTCCGCTCAACCTCGACGACGTCGGCCACCTCTGGTTCCCTCGCAATAGCAACGAAATCGTGTCCAAGATTCTCTCCGAGCACAAGGGCGGCGGACGCCGCCTCAGGCTCCATTATATCCACGATGTCGACTTTGACGCCTGGTTCAGGTCCCCCGCCCTTGATAATCTCCAGGAGATCGACGTCCGGATCTCCGGCTCGCTGCCGCTCTCGGTGCTCCGGTTCGCGCCGACCCTTCGTGTGGCCCTCTTCGCCAACTGCAGCTTCTTCCTTGAGGACACGCCCCCGACATTTAGCTTCCCGCACCTGAAAAAACTCTCCTTGAGCTCTGTTACCGTGCAAGAAGACACTCTCCACAGCGTGCTCTCCGGATGCCCTGTCCTCGAGAGCCTGCTGATTGACAATTGCATTGGCGTCAAGCGCCTGGTGATTAACTCGTTGACTCTGAGGAGCATCGCCGTCTGTGATGATGGGCTAATGGCTAAACTATTTGATTTCATTGAAGTTGATCACATGGATGAAATAGTCATCGACAATGCCCCTTGCCTGGAAAGATTCATCAGATCTTTTCAGTTTGAGCCCACTCCAATTATCCGTGTTATCAGGGCGCCCAAGCTGGAGATTTTGGGTCCACTGACGGATGATGTTGCTAAATTTAAGCTTGGAACCGCAGTTTCTGAGGTAGCTAAGGTTGCCTAATCGCAGATCTTTTCAGTTTGATTTGCAATGCACGCTGCTGTCTTATATTGTTTCTTGTGCTTTTGTAGTATCAGGAAATGGTTGACGGCAGCTTGAATACGTCGCTGCGTAGTGTGAAGGTTTTGCATCTCAATTCAATTGGCCCTAATCTTGGTGCAGTTATTGGCTTCCTCAAACTCTTTCCTTGCTTGGAGAAGTTGTACATCATGGTTACTCTCTGCTTCAGTCGCTTTAAACAGTTTCTGTAGTATTGAATAGAATCATTCCTTGTTTTACTTGCCAGACAGAGTTCATTCTTTCTCTTGTGTAACATTTTGCTTATACTATTTTCAGTCATGTCCGACGAAGAATATGAACAATGGGCAGCATCTAGACCCACAAGATCCCATCGAATGTCTTGACCATCTCAAAGAATTTGTGTTAAGGATTGACAGGTTGGGCGAGAAGCCGGAGTTTGACTTTGCCAAATTCTTTCTTCTCAATGCTGAAGTGCTAGAGTTGATGAAATTTGCTGTCCATTACAACATGGGTATTGTTGACTGGAGGCAACAACATAGGCTCCTACAGTTTGAGAGTAGGGCTTCTCCAGATGCTCGTTTTGATATCATAACTGATTATGATCGCGATAGGTTTGCTTGTAGAAATAATCATCATATTTTGTCCATGGCTGATCCCTTTGGTAGCTCCTGTGAGTACTGTGGACAAGGATATTGACCATGGGTGATGCTCCTCCTACCAGATGATCTTGTATGCTCTTGTCGTATGTCCAAACCTGCAGACATGTCATCGTTTTTCGGTTATGTTGTTTTAAGTTGGTTCTTTGATGTAAATTCTGTGCTCATCATGTTAGTTAAAACTCACAATGCGCTTTCCATTTTAAATTGCAAATGGCATGAAGAGCTAATTTTACATTTGTGCAATTATATTCCTTACATGCTCGGTCTATGCGCATGTTTGTTTGGTTTGGATGAAGCGAGCTTAATTCTAACAAATATTGGGATTACCTAACGATATGGAGCGGAGCTCTCTTGCAAATCCTGGACGTTCAGGATGATGGCCTCTGTACTACAGAGCGTTCTGCAGTTTTCTGCAGAATTACCTTGACACTCATCAGGTCCGTAGTCGTTCTTTCTTTCTGCACTGAGATGGGTGTACTGCTTTCTGTCGCTGAATCTGATTCTACTGTGAATGCCAACTCCCAGGATATATATGTCAAGGCTGTGTTTCTTGTACTAGCACCAGAAGGATCTTTGCCTTGTTGTAGTGTGTCTTTAGTTAAAAGAGATTGTAACGTGATGGCTCAGGAGCTTGGTAATCTGGCTCGTGTTCAAAGAATGGTTGGCCCGTGTGACTGTCATGTCCCTGCCAAAGTTTTGCCCAATTCATTCCGAACTGTTGTATCCAGCTACCAGCTTACTGATCAATTGAATCTCTTTTAACGTAAAAAGACAACACTATTTTGCTGAAAAAGACTGACGAATCGTCTACCAACTCTAAAAACGCTTCATGGTGGTCTGGATACAAAGCTGCCCTATTAACGCATGTTGATGACATTAGGAGGATAGTTTTGGCGGCAACAGAAAAGGAGAAGCTTATCGTAGGTGTATTTTTTGAAAATCGGAGCTTGCAAAAAAATAAATGAAAATCAGGGGAGCATTGAGTGGAAGACCACATCGCTGTGACTGCCCAATTATGAGTCGACGTGTTCATTTCATTTATCTAGAGTTTCTATCGTATACTTGAGCTCATGTAGATGAAAAAAAGTCTAAATCGACAAAGAGAGGAAAGGTGTGAGCAACGCTGGTTGGTGATTTGGAGGGTTCCGTCGCCTCCAATCCATGAAATTGTTTTCCCTGAATCACAGATCGGCCAACAGAAGCCGATGTTCGCTGAAAGAGATGTGTTTGTTCAGAGGAGATCGCCTCACCACTGGCCATATTCAATGTGACGACCAACTTGCATGGATATATGAAGGCGACATGCATGATGGTGATGTACTTCCAAATTCCAATCAATTTCTATTCCTTTTCTGTTCGATCGAGTTGTTCTGTGCATAGTAGATCAGTCAGGGGGGCATCAATCTCCTTCACAATCTGGAGCAAAAATTACCCTCATGATTTTTTATTGCAAACTGATACATTCAATCTTTTTTTTTTCTTTGAATTGAAGGAAGGCTCTATATTTCTTGAGGAATTGTTCAGTTAGGCCTGGAGTCTTTTTAGTGCACCATTACTTAGCTCCCACACAAACTACAATTAAAATGAAACGAGAAATGCAAAAGTTTTTGTTTACAATTGCGTTCAGCAACATGCTACAATCAAATGCTTTTTTGTTTTGGAAGAAGTACCATCCAGAAAGCATAGAAACAGTAAGAAACTACAAGAGACAGAAAAAGAACCACTGAAGCCTAACTATACTCTTCCAGTAAAAAGAAACAGAAAACAAGAAGAATGGCACTACTCATTTCAGCTGAATAATCTCCCAGCCACCAGCATAGGGTTAAGCAGTAACCCTGATGTAATCTAACCATCTTGGTTCCATAACAGAAACCCGCACCATCAAACCATTGGCCAATGGCGAGTGATATAGTCATTTCCGCAGCAGTGAACCAGGAAAACATTTCCTCAACTCTCACCAAGTGACCAAACCTCCATGGATCATGTATCAGTGTCTTCTATCCGATCATGCTTTCTTTTCTTGGGACCGGAGAAAAAGCAGAACTGAGCCCAAGCGTTCTTTCCCTTCACTGGCTGTGGCTTTGTAACTTTCTTGTTAACATAGTCATCCATGTATTGGACGGCCGCCTACAAAACATGACAAAAACAAGAAAATACCAGCCACTAAACTAAACAACGTCACAGGTGATGGATAAAATATAGTTGAAGAAAAGATAGCTAGGATTACCTGAGCTCCCTTCAAAGCTATCTCCCTTGGTGGCACCTGTAGAGGATTCTCTTCTGCACGAAGCACGCGGAGACGCTTCAGATTGCTAAAGGAATCTGGAAGGACCCTAATCTGATTATTGCTTATGTCCAACTCTTCCAGCAGCTCAAAGTTGCCAATAGAGCGAGGCAGAGATCGCATGTCAGCAAAGTTGTTCCCAACATTCAGTTTAATGAGAGCAGTCGCGAAGCAAAAGTTTTCAGGAATTGACTCAAGCTCGTTGAAGCTGGCATCAAGCTCTTTGAGCTTAGTGAGAGTGGCCATTGTGGTTGGAAGGCTCTTGATATTGTTGTACCTCACAGTGAGGATCTCCAGAGATTCCAGCTTCCCAACAGCCTCTGGAAGAGTCTTGAGGTGATTATAGCCTGCCTGCAATTCGACCAGTGAAACACAGTGCCCGATTGTGTAAGGCAGCTCCTCAAGCTCGTTTGACTCGACCATTAATTTCTTCAAGCGTGTAAGGCTTCCTATTGAATCAGGCAGTGAGACAATCTTGTTACCACCCACATCAAGCTCCTCAAGGTTCATCAGCCTGCCGATGCTAGAGGGCAATGATGTAAGCTGATTGGCCCTCAGATCAAGGCAAATCAAGCTGCGAAGATCCCCAACCGAGTCAGGGAGTTGAGTGATTCGATTAGCATGAAGATCGAGCTTGGCCAAAGAGAAAAGCTTCCCGATAGATTCTGGCAAAGACACAAGCCGGTTCTGCGAAATGTCAAGGCTAACAAGATCAGTGAGCTTTCCGATTGAATCAGGTATCCACTCAATCTGGGGCATGAGTTTTGCTTGTAAGTTGAGTTCCCGAGCGCCTTTCTTCGCGGCCCCTTCAATCATGCTGGCTAGCTTAATGAGGCTCAATTTCTCCTTATCATCTCCTGCAAACAAAGTCATCAAACAAACAACCAATCAATCAATATGCACATAATTCCAGCTCCAATGTTCAGTTAACTATCCATTCAGAGAACATCGATCAGTCGATAGCCAAGAAACATTCCATTTCGTTTCGCCTATTTAAAGAAGAACACACTCCCACATTTTAACTCATAAACACATACCAACTTCCATGACAGTGCACCTAAAACAACAAACCTTGACTACAAAATCCAACTTATACATTTAGAGAACATTGATTAGTCAATAGTCAATAGCTAAGAAACATTCCATTTCGTTTCATCTATTTAAAAGAACAACACATATGCTTCCAATTTATACATTTTAACTCATAAACACATAACAACTTCCATGACAGTGCACCTAAACAACAAGCCTTGACTACAAAATCCAACAAACTCCCCATTTCAGCACAATTCTGGCATATAAAGCAAACTTAAAAGTAGGAAGTGCTCACCATAACTGACATCCATCGGAACCGCCACGGAGTTTGCGGCGACGGCTCCTCGCGGCACATGTGAGCTCGCTGTCACAACCCCGCCATCCCGCATTGCCGCCTTGGCCTTCTTGACGTAGTTGTCATCCATGGAGACACGGCTCATGCTGATGCCCACGGCCCTATCCACACTGAAGCCGCCGTTGGTGGCCAAAGAGGAGCGGTCGGAGACAGCCACCGCCCCGGCTGACGAGTAGCTGGACGAGGAGGCGGCGGTGCCGGAGCTGCTGGCACCGTTGCTGGCGATGCGCGGCGCGGCGCGGGAGGAGGAGGAGGAGGAGGGCACGCACTGGGACGCGCGCTGGATGAGGTCGTCGAAGAGGGTGTGCAGCGCGTCGAGCTCGAGGAGGCGCGTGGCGTCGCGCTTCTGCTCCCGGCACTGGAACGCGGCGAGCGCGCGGTGCATGTCCTGCGCGACGTAGAAGAGGTCCTCCGGCACGACGGGGGACCTCCGCAGCGCCTCGACGGCGTCGACCCGCGCGCGCTCCTCACGGTCGGCCGCCTGCGCCAGCGCCTCCGCCGCCTCCACGTCGTCCAGCGACGGCCGCGGCGGCAGCGAGCGGTGCAGCCGCGTGATCTCCCCCACCACCCCCTCCACCGTGCCGAACGCCGCCGCGTCCACCGCGCTGCCCATTCTTTCTGTTTCTCCTCAACGAACTTCAGATCTTGGACAAGGGATCCTCCCTCCCCGCGCGGACCACCTGGTCTTTATGTACCCTCGGTGGCGCTGCTCTTTCTCGCCGTCGCCAACCGCTCGTCACGTGCCGCCCGTGGTCCGTCCGCCCTCCTCCTCCTCCTCGCGCGCCTCGGATGCCCTGCGGATAAGAAGAAGCACAGGTGTGTGACGCAGATCAAAGCCTGGACCCCCAGCAGAAAAGCAGAGAGAGAGAGCGCAACTTTCTCGCGGCCAAATCCAAGAACGCGACCGCCAAATCACAATTTTTACCAAAATCACAATGGAACCTACCTGCCTTCCGAGTTCCGACCGGCGAACGAACGAAACGACCCAAGAAAGACGAACTCGCGAGCGGTGGCCGGACACGAGCAAGAAAGAAACGGGTTGCCGCAGCGGGGTGGTGGCAGGATTGGGGAATTGGGCGCCGAGGTCCGTGCCGTGGGCTGTTCTTGGCGTGGCCCTGGTTTCTTGGGGGATGGTGGTGGTTCTTGGGGGTGGGGAAACGGGGAATGGGCAGTACAACTCCACTCCTCACGGTGCCGTGGCTTCCATTGGAGCCTGCCTGGCCTGGGGATGAGAGAGAGAATGTGAGAGAGAGGCTAGTTCCAGTACTGCTGTGTGCTGATGCGCGGCGCGCTATCCTATTACTATCTCTGCATTATTATATCGCGCGCCCTCGGCTCATTTGGCTGGCCCAATGAACTTTTTTTCTTGGAGGAAAATTGAAGAGAGAAAAAGAGGAAAGCTAGCGATGTGTTATTTACTTTTTTACTAGTTCTAGTTATATGATACGGTAAGCTGTAATGACCACTGGTCCGAACCAGTGACACGTCAGTATGTCGTAACAGAATCCGTCGGGAATCTCACATTCTCGTGGCACAACTTGGGTAGAGTATTACGAAACCGCCAATTTAGCTTCGACAACGGTAAAACCTTCCTGCACAAGTCACGCCATAGATTCGTGCGGTTATTATTATATCAGTAATTATTTTTATAGCTAAAGCATAGAAGTAAAAAACTCTAGCCACGGTCTGTCTCGTCTCTTTCGTCTCCGTTCGATATCGACAAGCCCCCACCTTCCTAGCTTGCCACTCCGACAGCGGAAAGGCGTGGGGACTGATGAGGGTAAATCTCTAGGGTTGTCTGGATCTTTACAAATTCGTGGCTATATTCGAGAGAAAGAGGGGAGGAGGGGACGAAGAACACGACGAACAAGAACACCACAAGAACATGACGAAGAACGCGAACTGGCACGATTGAGTCCTCCGCAGAAGAGCTACCGATCAACGGGTTCCTTCAATCCCAATCGGAGAAGGTCATAACACCGAGGTTAGGGCCTTGTTTATCCGAAGAGCGACCACACTCCCGATCCTCACAGAACTCAATCTGATCACATGTATGAGAGGTTGTTCCCTCGGATGGGACGGTGGCATAGGGCGGGTGTGCGCCGGAAGTGGGGGCGACTCCAGGAGTGGTAGTACTTGTCCAGGAGCAAGGTGGGATGCTTCTCCTTAGTAAACCTCATATGCGCGTGGATCATCATTAGACCATAGCCTGATGTTCTACCAAAATAATTCAAAGGTAGTCACATGACAACTTGAAAGGATCGTATGAGCGACTAGAGGGGGGGGGTGAATAGGAGCTACCCAAATTTTTTACTTCTTTTCAAGTTAAGGCTAGACAAGAAGGTAAATTCTCTAGATGTGCTACTAAGTGAATTTACCTAGAGTGACAAGCAAGCTAGCAATAACAATATAAGTAAAGGTACGAGTAAAGGATAGAGGTAACCGCAATGGAGACACGAAGACACAAGGATGTATTCCCGTAGTTCCTTCCTTGTTACGGGAAGTACGTCTACGTTGGAGAGGTGTGGTGCCACAAAGGCCACCAACGCCACAAAGGCTCACCCTATTCTCCGGTGAACAAGCCACAAAGGCGAGTTCACGCTCCACTAAGCGATGCCCTTGAAGGCGGCACGACACCTTTACACAAAGTATTGGGGCAAGCTCCACAACTCAATTGGAGGCTCCCAATAGGCCCACCAAGCCCTTACACACAAAGTTAAGCTTGGAGGACGGCTTCTTCCGGCTAGGAATCCGATGAATCACACAAGTTACAAGCCCCTCAACAAAGAGAGGGGGGAAATCAAATCGCCTTGGTGGAAGTGTAGATCTAGGTCTTCTCCCTCAAATCCCAAAAGGGCTTTGAGTTCTATTGGCTAGGGAGAGAGAACTAGGGCTTTGAAGCTTTGAAACAATGGAGGAGAGAGAGTGGAAGCCGCAGCCAGCTCTTGAGGAAGAAGAAGGCTTTATATAGTCCTCCACGAAATGTAGCCGTTGCTGGACGACTAGGGCCGGAGTCTCCGGCCAGGAGGGCCGGAGTCTCCGCCCTAAGTGACTCCAGGGCCGGAGTCTCCGGCCAGAGACAAAAGTCTCCGGCCCAACTCCGGCCTGGTCTCTGAAGCGTCCGAGCCTTTAGCAAACCCTAGCCCAGACAGACAGACCGGAGTCTCCGGCCCTGGGGACCGGAGTCTCCGGCCACAGCATGCCAGCCCGGAGTCTCCGGCCAGAGACAGAAAGTCTCCGGCCCAACTCCGGACGGGCATCTGGCGCGTCCGACTTTGGGGGTTGCCTGGGCGAGTCCCCTAGGCCGGAGTCTCCGGCCACCAGGGCCGGAGTCTCCGCCCTAGAAGAGGCAACAGCAGCACTTCGTGGATGTCCTCTCCACCATTTCCACCTTCGCGAAGCACCTTACAAGACAACTAAGCCCTAACTCCACTACTGGACTACGAGCTCCGATCTTTTCAACCTTTTTTGGGGTGCACCTCCGCGAGATCCTGAAATAACCTAGAAAATCTGCAGGACTTTAATAGCATGGTTAAATCACCAAATGTTGTTAACAAACACCGAAATACATTTATTAGGGAAATGCTCTTTCAATCTCCCCCTTTTTGGTGTTTGATGACAACATACGGATTTGCAAGATATAAGCTCAATAATATAAAATATATAGCCAAATCTCCCCCTACTTGTGTGCACAACACAATTTGCATTTAAACATGAGCCACACAAGTAAGGATCATCACTCCCCCTATATATTTCACAATTATACAAAGAGCAAGTAGTAATACATGAGACTAACCATAAGCATATAAGTAAGACTAACAAGATAGATAGCACAACTTAATAATAGTCTTACTAAGCAACAGAGGAACTTAAGTCTCACAACCATAACGTACCACACACATTTAAAAGTTCAACACTAAGATAGATGAGACACAACATGAAAGTCCATGAAGTTGTGTCTCGACCAAAGCAAATGCAAATCCAAATTCAAATAAACCAACCCATGGCAAATCCCAACGATGACATCCTAATAGAGCTACTTCTCCCCCTTTGGCATCGAGACACCAAAAAGGGAAAAGAGCGATGCTACACGCCCATGGGATCACTCATCGTCTTCATCCTCGGGCTCGTCCTCGGAACCGGCATTGAAGTCCTCATCTCCTTCTTCAATATCATCAGAAGCCATGGGCTTCTTGCCATGATGCACATTGGAGGTGCCAGAGGTGACCTCCTCAAAGGCTTGCCAGTCAGTCAGACCCTTGCTCCACTTGCCATAGGAGTGAGTGCCGAATGAAGAAGAGGAAGGAGGTGATTCCACATAGTCCGGTTGAGACTTCCGGAAGGCCTTGTGAAGAACTTGTTGATTGTCATTCAAATGCTTTTGGGCAATGTAGCTCTCATATTGCTTGTGACGGATGTCCACATTCATGCACAGCACATTCCTTTGGAACCAATTTAGCTTCTTGAATTCTTGCCCAAACTCATTGTTGGAGCTAGAGCCGGCATTGCTAGCATGCTTCATCCTTGGGCCCCTTCTAGTAGAAACTCCCTCGGCAAAGGCATCATCATCTTCACCTCTCACCGGAGCAAATGGTTCCTTGGAGTGACCGGTGGGTTCTTTGCGTTGAAGCTTCACAACCTTGTGATTCACAAGGTTTGCCGTGAGAAGAGGAAGGTTGAGCTGTTGAGCAAGGATGAGCTTCATGATAAAAGGAGCATAAAGAGGAGTCTTCTTGTTGAGAATGCAGTCATTGATCTCCTTGTGAATGAAATCCATCACATCAAGTGGCTCAACATGTGCGGTCTCCCCTTTGCAATAGACTTCATGAGAGTAGGCCAAGAGATTCACCAAGGCCCCACGAATAGCATCAAAGTTACCGGCTTGAGGGGCAATGGAGGCCCGGAATATGCGGAGCAAGATGTTGGACCGTTTGGACAATCCAAGAGTGCCCCCAATGACAATCTTCTTGTCATCCCCGGTGTAGAGAGGAGCAAGCTTCTTCTTCTCATAGTACTCACCATCCACATGCATCCTCATGCCACTAGGAGTAGTAGCACCACGAAACTCATACCCAAGGAGAGCAGCAAAGTCCATGAAGTTGGAGTGACAAACCTCTTCTTCGGTCATCCAAGTCATGGGGATTTCCTCACCATCCCCAAGTACCAAGGTAGCAAAGAACTGATGGATCAAGGTGATGTTATAGGGCTCTTGAATCTTCATGAGTGGATGGAGCCCAAGCTTGCGAGTGATCCACACAGCCTCTCCAAAATAGGCACTGTACTTGGCAAAATGAGAGAAGTCCATGACCGTCTGAGGGCATACCGGATACTTCTTAAGAGACGCATAGAATTCCTTCATTATCAGCTCCTGCTCTTTGCGGACAAAGCAACGGTCACGAGAGTTCCGCGGGAGAGTGTACATGTCCCTCTTCCTCATCTCAACAAATTCAGATGACGACAGCCCTTCCAAGGTCACAAGGCTATCGAACTTGACCTTCTTAGCTGCCTCAGCCCGTTCCTCCTCAGCCATCCTTGTCTTGAGCTTCTTCGCATCCCTTGCTTGCTGAGCAATGATTGACCTCTGAACAAGAGCCCCTGTGGTGGGATTGACAACCAATTTGTCCTTGCTATGAGCGGCCGGTTTCCGAGAACCACCTGCACCTGTGAATGAGTGAGGAAGACAGCAAGGTTGAGGTGACATGTCCTAGAATCAAAAAGTAAGCAACTATGCTGTGACCTGGTGCACTCAGGCCTGATCTAGCCGGAGTCTCCGGTGACTCGGGCCGGAGTCTCCGGCCAAAACCGGAGACTTTGCGTCCAGGCCGGAGTCTCCGGCCACAGGGGCCGGAGTCTCCGGTTGGATGTAGGAGCCCGAGCCTAGGAGACTACATTTGAACAAATCAAGTGCAAAATCCACAATAAAGTTGCAAGGAAGATGATTGATAGCCACTAGAAGGTAGTACACCATATCAAACTAAGGGAAACATGCAAATCTCATAGATCTAGGGAGAACTAGATGAAGGAGATTGAGATCAAGTTTACCAGAGTCCATGGCACGAAATCGACCGGTGGGATTGATCCCACACCTTCAAGAACTTGTTTTGTCGGTGCCACGGCGGATCCCGAAGCTTGGAGAGGCTCCGGGGGCGATCTTGGACAGTGGGGGCGGCAGGGAAGAGCAAGGGCACGGGGGTGGATGGGAAAGAATGAACCGTTCTTCCCCACCCCGTGCCCTAAGTATTTGTTTCGAAACTGCCCGGCCGGAGTCTCCGGTACTTACCCCGGAGTCTCCGGCCCACCGGAGTCTCCGGGCTGTAAACCCCGGAGTCTCCGGCCCCCCATTGACAAGATCACATTTATACTGGAAAAGGACATGTCATTTAAAGATGAGTATGTTTGAGGATGATATAGGCTTGGGATGGACACAATGTCACTGTGTGGTACAAAATGCTCATGTTTGCAAGCATGCAAATAAAATCGAATAAGACCAAACATGAGCATGTTCCCATAAAAAGTAAGACAATAAAATCAAATGGGAAACTCCTCCACTAGGGAGGTTGGTGACCAAAAGGCCACCATGTATGAGTATATAGGTATGGCACCGCGAAGATATATCTTGGGCCCAAAACCTAGACTCATCGATTAAGCTCAAAAATGTCACAAATGACAAGATAGAACAATACGCTTACTATTGGCATTATCGGGGGAGGGATAGTCCAATCAATTAGGACCGCACTCCCCCTATTTCCATGCCTACATCTAGAACAACACACAAGTTAGAGTATGGGAGTAAATGCACCTAGCTCAAGCCACATTGCTTGAATCAATGATATTTAGTTCATGCCTCAATTCCCGGAATCTTGCTTCATCAAGAGGCTTTGTGAATATATCGGCAAGTTGCTCATGAGTGCCAACATAAGATAGATCAATATCTCCACGGTTGACATGATCCCGAATGAAATGATGACGAATCTCAATGTGCTTCATCTTGTTGTGTTGCACCGGGTTGTGAGCGATCTTGATTGCACTTTCATTATCACATAAAAGAGGTACTTTGTCAAAAATGACACCGTAATCCTTCAAAGTTTGCCTCATCCATAAGAGTTGTACACAACAACTAGCCGCGGCTACATATTCGGCTTCGATGGTAGAGAGAGACACACAATTTTGTTTCTTAGATGACCAACACACCAAAGACCTACCAAGAAATTGGCAAGCCCCGGAGGTTGATTTCCGTTCCACTTTGTCTCCCGCCCAATCCGAATCTGAGTAACCTACAAGATCAAAACTTGCTCCTTTTGGATACCAAAGACCAAAGTTAGGGGTATTCACTAAATATCGAAAGATTCTTTTGACCACCACTAAGTGGCTTTCTTTTGGTGCGGATTGAAAACGTGCACAAACTCCCACACTTAACATAATGTCCGGTCTAGATGCACAAAGGTAAAGCAAGGAACCAATCATAGATCTATAAAGTTTTTGATCCACTTCTTTACCATTAGGATCGAGATCAAGATTAACCTTTGTTGGCATGGGAGTCTTTGCACCTTTGACTCCTATCATCTCGAACCTCTTGAGCATGTCTTGGGTATATTTGGCTTGGTTCACAAAAGTCCCTCCCTTCAATTGTTTGACTTCAAATCCAAGGAAGAACTCTAACTCCCCCATCATAGACATCTCAAACTTGTCGGTCATGAGCTTGGCAAACTCATTATTGAAGGCTTTGTTAGTAGAACCAAATATAATATCATCAACATATAATTGGCAAATGAAAAGCTCCCCATTGACCTTCTTAGTAAAAAGAGTGGGATCGATCACCCCAATTTCAAAACCACGATCAACCAACAACTCTTTAAGGTGCTCATACCACGCACGTGGGGCTTGTTTGAGGCCATAGAGCGCCTTATCAAGTTTGTAAACGTGGTTAGGAAACTTAGGGTTTTCGAAGCCCGGGGGTTGCTTCACAAAAACCAATTCATTTAAGGGACCATTGAGAAATGCACTTTTAACATCCATTTGTTGAAGTTTAAAGTTATGATGTGATGCATATGCAAGTAAGATGCGAATGGATTCAAGACGGGCAACGGGAGCGAAAGTTTCACCAAAGTCAATACCCTCAACTTGGGAGAAACCTTGAGCCACCAATCTTGCCTTGTTACGAATGACTATGCCATTTGCATCTTGCTTGTTCTTGAAGATCCACTTGGTCCCAATGACATTACGGCAATCTTTAGGCCTTTCTACTAGAGTCCAAACTTTGTTGCGCTCGAAGTTGTTGAGTTCATCATGCATGGCATCAAGCCAATCCGGATCCTCAAGCGCCTCATAAACTTTCTTGGGTTCTACACAAGAGACAAAAGCATGATGAGAGCTAAAGTTAGAAAGTTGCCTCCTAGTGGAGACACCTTTACGAACACTCCCAACCACATTTTCCAAGGATATGCTTCTTCGTCGAAGAATGGACTCAAGCTTCTTCTCACGGCGAGTGCGAGCCTCAAGAGGAGATTCTTGAGAGACTACTTGATCATCTTCATGATCACTGTTCTGGTCCTCGCCTTGACCAGTTGGATTGCCTTGATCATCAAGTGGCCCATAGCCACGGAATTCCGAAGGATCTTCATCAAGGCTTTGATCATCCCCGGAGACTCCGGTATCCATACCCGGAGTCTCCGGTATAGGCCGGAGAGTCCGGACCACAGGGGCCGGAGACTCCGGGCAAGATTGTTCAGTGGGATGATCTTGAGGTTGAGGGTGCGCAGCTTGTCTTTGGTCAATGTCCTGTGGATGTTCAGCAGGTGAAGGCTCCACATGTGTAGAGCATTGTCCTTCTCCTTCGGCCAAAAGGTGTCCCTCAATGGGCCAGAAGAATCCGACACCCATTCTTCTTATGGCTTGGGGAGGAATTTCGTCACCTACATCACGAACACCACTTTGTCCCACAAAGGAACCATTATCCTCATCGAACCTCACATTACAAGTCTCTATAACATGCCCGGTGGACTTGCTATAGATCCTATAGGAATGTGAGTCCGTGGAGTAACCAACAAAGATACCCTCTATAGCTTTAGAATCAAATTTTGACAATCGAACACCTTTCTTGAGATAGAAACACTTACAACCAAATACCCGGATGTACATGATGTTGGGCTTTTGCCCGGTAAGAATTTCATATGGAGTCTTGTTCAAGTTCTTGCGGAGATAAAGCCGGTTGGTGGCATGGCATGCGGTATTAATAACTTCGGCCCAAAAGTTGTATGGAGACTTGAACTCCGCCAACATAGTTCTTGCCGCATCCATAAGGGTCCGGTTCTTCCTCTCGGCAACTCCATTTTGTTGCGGGGTATATGCAGCGGAATATTGATGTTTGATACCCGCATCACTAAGAAACTCATTTAGGGAGTAGTTCTTGAACTCGGTGCCATTGTCACTTCTTATAGTCAATATGGTGGTATTGAATTGACGCTCAACTTCGGTGGCAAAGTCTTTGACGGTTTGTTGGGTCTCACTCTTGAACTCAAAGAAATAAACCCAACTGTATCTTGAATAGTCATCGACAATCACCAAGCAATATTTCTTGCCACCAAGACTTGCATAAGTGGGAGGTCCAAAGAGATCCATGTGAAGGAGCTCCAAGCACCTCTTGGAAGAGATAATAGTCTTGCTTGGATGACTTGTTTCATGCATCTTACCTTCAATACATGCCCTACAAACACGATCTTTGGCAAAAGAAACATCCTTTAGTCCGAGTATGTGGCCGCCGGTGTAGAGATTTTGCAAAGCTCTCATATTGACGTGGGCTAACCGGCGATGCCAAAGCCATCCCACGTCGGCCTTAGCAATTAGGCATATCGCGGCCGTAGTGGGTTTCTCCGAAAAGTCCACCACATACAAGCCATTTTTGACATACCCAACAAAGGCAACCTTGAGAGACTTACTCCACATGATGACCACAATATCAACATCAAAATATGTGGCATAGCCCATAGTAGCAAGTTGATGAACGGAAAGTAGATTATAACCAATGGTTTCGACAAGCATGACATTCACTAGGGACACGTCCGGAGTGATCACCACCTTACCGAAACCAAGTACCTTAGAGGATGAATTATCACCATATGAGACCGTGACATTTGAAGTATTGGGCTTTAGATCTTCCACAATATTTTTGCTTCCGGTCATGTGGCTTGTGGCACCACTATCAATAATCCATTTTCCTCCTCCGGAAGCAATGTCCGGAGACTCCGGAGCCTTTGACCCGGAGACTCCGGTCTCCTCGATTTTCTTCTTTCCATTCAGCTCCTCCCACTCCTCCTCGGTGTAACAAATATCAAATGGGACATGAGGAGTAGGAGCAACAGCAGGCTTTGTCTTCTTCTTGTTTTTCTTATTCTTCTTCTTCTTTGAGGACTCGGCCACCAAACAAAGATCCCCTTTCTTTGAGGACTCGGCAACAAATCCGAGGCCCTCCTTTCCCTTGAACAATCTTTGATTGTTCAAGAGATCATTGAGATTCTTCTCTCCTTGAATGCAAGTAGCAAGGCCCTTAGCAAGATCGGCCTTCAACCTATTGTTCTCCTCAATGATATCACTATGATCACAAATAGAGTTAGAAGAACAAGGAACTTCAACAACTTGCATTGGTGGGACTTTAGATTGTTTAGTAGTTAGTTGAATTTGAAGTTGTTCACGAATCTTGGTGAGATGCGAGAATTTGCCTTCCAAAGCCTTGTGGGCTTCTTCAAGCTTCTCAAACTTCTCACGAAGATCATAATGACCAACGTCAAATTCAACTTTCTCTTTTTTAAGCAACTTGACCATAGCAAGAGCATGGTCACGTTCTTTAGTGAGTTTTGACAAGATTAGATTATGAGACTCTTCTAGTCCCAACAATTTCTCCTCTAAAGAGACTCTCAAGTTTTGCTCTTCTTCGAGCTCAATTGATAGAGAGCCAATATCATCGGCGGCTAATCTTTCCAACTCCTCCTTCTCCTTGATAGTGTCATGGGCATCACCAATTTCACACATTAGTGTCTCAAAGTATATCTTGGTTGGCCCCTTCATGTTAGCAAGAAAATCATCACAAGAAACTAGTTCTTTCTTAATCTTAAGACTACTCACATCATCCATAGAGGTAGCATTGGAATGTGATGATGAAGGAGTAGGTGATGAGGTTACCTCCGAGGCCTTAGCCATAAGACACTTGTGAGTGGTGATGATGGCGTTCTCATTTTGTGAGTTGAAGAGGGATGTAGATGGTGTGGAGACAATGGCAATGGCGGCCACTTCTCCATTCTCTTCATCAACGGAGTCATCATCATCGGACTCGGAGTCATACTCCTCATGAACCACCAATACCCTTTCTCCTTTCTTCTTGTTGTCCTTGTTCCCATGCTTCTTGGATGGGTAGAACTTTGATGACCGGCGCTTGGGGATGAGCCGGCCTTCATTGTCCTCCTTATTCTCATAAGGACATTCGGCGATGAAGTGCTTGATTCCTCCACAATTGTAGCAATGCCTCACTTTAGAGTCACCACCCTTCCTTGGAAAGGATTTGAACTTGGATCCCTTCGTCTTGTGCTTGTTGGCATCCCAAAAGGCACTTGCATTGAGAGCCAAGTGTTCATGGAGTGCAAACTTGAGATCTTCCGGAGACCAACACTCTTCGTCATATATTTCTTCTTCTCCTTCTCCTTGCTTGGACACCACCTTGGCCTTGAGAGCAAGATTGTGAACTCCTTGTCCGGCAAGAACACGGGCTCTAGTCTCTTCCGCGTTCTTCTTCAAGATAGACAAGGCGGTGAACTCGCAAAGAACTTCATTTGAGGTCATACTCCCAAAATCCGGTCTTGAACGGATTATCTCGGACCGCATGGGTTCTCTTGGGTTGATGGAGGTGATGAACATACGCTTGATATAGTCATCATCATTGTCTTTGCACCCAAACCCGGTCAAGGCCGTTGCAAGAGCCAAGATCCTTTGGTACATCTCATCGGGAGTCTCATTATCACGCATAATGAAATCCCTTTCTTCACTCTTGAGCTCATCAAACTTGGAGGACCGAATACTTTCATTCCCAATGAAGAGCATAGTGAGATAGTCCCATACTTCCTTGGCGGTGCACAAGTTGTTGATGTGTACCGCATGAGTATCCGGTACAGCTTGTTGAAGGAGATGCTTGGCGGTGGCATTGAGTTGCTCATCAACTTCTTCCCTTCCGGTCAAGTTGAGAGGATCATGAGGAGCAAAGCCATTTTGTATGACCCTCCATAAATGAGTAGAAGAGCTAGAAATATGAGATTTCATTAGTCCTTGCCATTTAATAAAATTGCGAGAATCAAGCTTAGGAGGAGATCCCATGTTGTTAATGTGTGGCATAGGATAATGGACCGGCGGAGGGGAGTAAGTGTTAGGGGGTGGAATGTTAGCACCCTTTGCCGGACCATCATTTTCCTTAGGAGGGTCACCTTTATTCTCGGCGGAGGTGGAGCCATTGTTAGGTGGCTTCACCTTAGCCAAGGAGAGTTCCACACTAGGTGTGGTGTTTGGGTCGGTGGGCCCGGAAGGTTTTCTTCCAAAATATTCCTCAAACATAGCCTTCATCTCCAATCTCATGGTGGTTTGCATTGTGTCCAAGGACGCCAAATGCTCCTCACGTGAGATTGAAGAGGAAGAGATAGATGGAGGAGTATCTTCAGGAGGAGTTTCTTTACTCTTGTCCCCTTCCATAGTTGCTCAAACTCTTAGGCGGTTAAGCCCGAATAAGAGACCACGCTCTGATACCAATTGAAAGGATCGTATGAGCGACTAGAGGGGGGGTGAATAGGAGCTACCCAAATTTTTTACTTCTTTTCAAGTTAAGGCTAGACAAGAAGGTAAATTCTCTAGATGTGCTACTAAGTGAATTTACCTAGAGTGACAAGCAAGCTAGCAATAACAATATAAGTAAAGGTACGAGTAAAGGATAGAGGTAACCGCAATGGAGACACGAAGACACAAGGATGTATTCCCGTAGTTCCTTCCTTGTTACGGGAAGTACGTCTACGTTGGAGAGGTGTGGTGCCACAAAGGCCACCAACGCCACAAAGGCTCACCCTATTCTCCGGTGAACAAGCCACAAAGGCGAGTTCACGCTCCACTAAGCGATGCCCTTGAAGGCGGCACGACACCTTTACACAAAGTATTGGGGCAAGCTCCACAACTCAATTGGAGGCTCCCAATAGGCCCACCAAGCCCTTACACACAAAGTTAAGCTTGGAGGATGGCTTCTTCCGGCTAGGAATCCGATGAATCACACAAGTTACAAGCCCCTCAACAAAGAGAGGGGGGAAATCAAATCGCCTTGGTGGAAGTGTAGATCTAGGTCTTCTCCCTCAAATCCCAAAAGGGCTTTGAGTTCTATTGGCTAGGGAGAGAGAACTAGGGCTTTGAAGCTTTGAAACAATGGAGGAGAGAGAGTGGAAGCCGCAGCCAGCTCTTGAGGAAGAAGAAGGCTTTATATAGTCCTCCACGAAATGTAGCCGTTGCTGGACGACTAGGGCCGGAGTCTCCGACCAGGAGGGCCGGAGTCTCCGCCCTAAGTGACTCCAGGGCCGGAGTCTCCGGCCAGAGACAAAAGTCTCCGGCCCAACTCCGGCCTGGTCTCTGAAGCGTCCGAGCCTTTAGCAAACCCTAGCCCAGCCAGACAGACCGGAGTCTCCGGCCACAGCATGCCAGCCCGGAGTCTCCGGCCAGAGACAGAAAGTCTCCGACCCAACTCCGGACGGGCATCTGGCGCGTCCGACTCTGGGGGTTGCCTGGGCGAGTCCCCTAGGCCGGAGTCTCCGGCCACCAGGGCCGGAGTCTCCGCCCTAGAAGAGGCAACAGCAGCACTTCGTGGATGTCCTCTCCACCATTTCCACCTTCGCGAAGCACCTTACAAGACAACTAAGCCCTAACTCCACTACTGGACTACGGGCTCCGATCTTTTCAACCTTTTTTGGGGTGCACCTCCGCGAGATCCTAAAATAACCTAGAAAATCTGCAGGACTTTAATAGCATGGTTAAATCACCAAATGTTGTTAACAAACACCGAAATACATTTATTAGGGAAATGCTCTTTCACAACTTTTCTGAGTTCTAACTTTTCTTGTCTGCATCCTATCTGACCTATTAATCAAAGAAATGTTCTAGTTCCGTGATACGAGCTTGACTATAGCTCTGAGACGTACATTTCCTGGTTGGGGGTCCCTTTATCAAAGGCTCCATTCTCTACCGATCATACAAGAAATGAAGGTGGTTAGAAAGATGGCACATCGATCTTCTGTACACCTATTCGTGCTTCGGAACAAAAAAAACCCACCTTCCTTGGAAAACAAATTCCTGAATCCAAAGTATCAAAGGATAGGAGACTTGGTTGGCACCTTATGAAGTGCCCTTCATTCTGCGACTCAAATAGGCTAGGATTGGAGTCTCAACCGAACATGCTTGCTCCTAGGCTCAGTGTCTTGGTGTGATGGATGGCGACGTTGGGTTGGACCTGATTATGCATAGGGTATCACATGAAGTAGCATGTCATCCAAAGGACCATCGAAATCACATGTAGATTAGAGTGAATTCACCTTGTATTGGAAAATTTGGCTCTAGCTCGAGTCATTGGTCCACTTGGCGATGTTAAAGTAGAGACTTTCGTAGCACGGTCTGTATCAGGGACCTCAGACATGCGCTTGGCGCTATAGTTGGGGCCCTAAAATAAGGTTTTTGTTAACCGGCAACGAAACAATGGTGACTATATCGATACTGTGCTGAAGAAGATGTCTTTCTTGTCTCCTCGTCAGGACAATCTTGCTGGTTGTGTTGAGAAGGGTGGGGAATTATCTGGTCGTTGTTCCCATGAAGTGGTTGATCTCATATTGTGTACATTTGCGTTAGTGTAAGGAGATTCAAATGATTCAAGGGTTCAATGGCGTACACTTCAACTCTAAGGGGCTGGTCCTTAAGGGCACGTGCACAATTTTTTTTAATGGAGATAGGTGCTAAGCAACCGACAGAGCTGCTTTCATTCATCATCACTGGTACAATTACAAGAAGGCCTGATAAAAATTATAATAAAGCCCTATATTTTTCAAAGGGGGCCCTAGACCAAAATCAAAAGCGTGATCAGGTCCTTTGTCATCCTCAAGCTCTAGATCGACGATGGGGCATCGGGAATGACCTGCAATTCCACCACCGAGGGTGAACTACTTGGTGCGGGAAGCAGGGGATGCCGATGCAGAGTCGAAGCAGCGGCTGTGCTACAGCCATATAGTTTGACGGGATGATAGAAATGAGCCATCGATAAGCCGCTGGAGAAAATGTCCTTCAGGAAGTCGTATGAACCAGGAAGCTCGAAGCCACCTTCACCCGCTTGGACAGACCATCATGGTAGTTAAAGAGGGAAGAAGCAGCGCCGCACCTCACGGCCAGAAAGACGGCGAACACGAACCACCTCCCGAGCGCCGCAATGGAAGATGCTTAGCACCACTTCTCCTCCTCGCCACCACGGTCGGCCGGGAGAGGCAGCACCTTGCACGCACCTCGCTGCCTCCCCCTCATCCTTGCCACCACGGTCGGCCAAGAGAAGAGAGGCACCACCACCGCACACAGGAGACACAGACTATGGCCTTATTCGAAGAAGCTGCGATCACCTCCTGCCAGATCTCCGCTCCAACCAGAGGAGCACCACCTCCGAGATGAACCCTATAGTGGCGGATCTAGCCACCGAGATTCGGCGCACCAGCTTCAGACTACCGGGCAAAAGGAAACCTAAACTACTGCCGGCACCTCACCTCCGCCATCTTCGGCCGGCTATGCCGTCGGAGACGCTTGGGATTGGGCCGGCGAAGCGGCGGCGCTCTCTAGTTACTGTTCACTAGAGAGACAGTGGGATGGGTAACATGTTCGTGCGGGACATCATTCTCACACATGCATGATGAATTCTTGATTGTCAACAACAACTTCATGCCGGCTTCGGTAGAAGAGCGGCAACAGTCGACCACGTCGTCAGCTAGGCAGTGGTCGTTAGGTAGTCCAATAATTTCTATGTAAATTTATTATGTTTGGCATCCTTTCTAGTTCATGTGAAAAGTTATTTATATCCTTCTCGAAAAGAGAGTGTAAAGAAGTTATGCGTCTGTCTATTAAAATATAATGCAATGCTACTCTTGCTGCAAAAATAATAAGGAGTACAAACAAATACAAATTGCTACACATTTTGTAACTACCGCGTACTGTGACAGCAGTTTGAAATCAACGTCAAAACAATTGCCGAAAGTGACATGACAGTCAAACAGTCACATGATGTCTGCTTCACTCTCTGAAACTGAACGATTAATCTATCCTGTCCAGGTGAAATCAGCATCGGGAAGGGCGACGCCACGTGCACGGAAGCCTCCTCGAACACGCTCTGCTGCCATTACCATTTCTCCATTTAAATATCTCGTGTCTTTGGTTTCAGATAAGCGGTTGCTTGCACAGCTGCTCGTGCCGGCCTGGCCTGGCCTTGCCACGAATGAATGATGGCATCTTGATGCCAACCATGGATGGCATCCGGCTGCTACTGTCACTGGTGTGTAGGACCGACTAACTGCTGAGATGATAAGATGTAATAGGATGAACAGCACAGGGCCTAGCTGGGCATGGTTATACTTTTCTTTCTCTCTCCTGGTGCACAGCACATGGCCGCTCTCAAACACAGATAAGATGAGATGGAAATGAGATAAGATGGAGAGTGAGAGCGCTCTGGGCTGTTGGTTCAGAGTACAGCCTAGGCAGATCCCGATGGATGTGCTGTGCAGGACAGCACGGATCTGTGCAGATGTAACAGTCACTTGATCCATTTCAGTCACTGCCTCTCCTGATCCACAGAGAGGTAACAGTCACTTGATCCATCTCAGTCGATTAACTGCATATCTAAGCCGTTCTAAGATAAAATGAGATCCGAATAGGACTACATCGAATAAAGAATAGGTTATTTGGGTTCTGTTAATTATGTTATTCAAAATATTCATATTCTATAAGATTTTTTTTTACTTTTTATTAGCCCATTCACATAAAATTTTAATAGCCAAAACTGTACCGTTATTACTCACTAAAAAAAGATGGTCTGTTACTGCAATAAAATATCTGGATTCATAAATATTATTACTTGATGTAACTACATGTTTTTTCAAGAATGAATGTAACTACAATCTTCATTCGCAAAAACAACAAAAGGAGAAAAGCCATACAATCTTGGGAGTTTTTAAAGGGGAGATAGAACGGATTGAGTGAGCAGACGGTTGAGGTGGGCACATCAGCCACTTGAAAAACTTTCTGCAGGAAGACAGGCTCTCGCTTTTCAGGTAACAGTCGTTATCAGAAGCAGTCACCTACCTACCAGTATGCCTCCAGTGGCCACTATGAGGAAACCTAGGCCCCAGTTTGAGCCTCAAATTATGACTAACCATGCTGATCCCGTGCAAAGTACTCCCTCCGTTTAGAAATATAATATGTTTTAGCTTTGTGAAGTGAGTGTATTTAGACATGTTTTAGTGTATAGATTCGAGCGAATCTATACACTAAAATATGTCTAAATACACTTATTTCACAAAACTAAAACATCTTATATTTCCGAACGGAGGGAGTATACATGAACGCTACAAAACAAAAACGAGGCCACATGCCAATCAGGATTTCTTACATAATAATAATAATTTTAGGTGCACAACTGAATGTTGATGAAAAAAATTGATGTGTACTTTGTTTCACATTCAATTAATGGGAACACAAAAATAAGAGGACATCCCAAGCTGGTTTTCCAAAGTGAACTGACGATGTCAATCAGAAACCAGACCTAACATGGCTCCAGTCCTGTGATGATTAATTGGAAGCCATTCATGTTACTGCAGGCCCTGGGACACTCGATCGGCAGGCCGGCATCATCTCATGTGGTGCTCAATCACCCAATTATTATTCAGGAACTGGACGGGTGGCAGCAGTGACTACTTTGACTAGTGCCTAACAAACAGATCAAAAGAGATCCCTCTACTTGGTAAGGGACACTAGGGGATTTCTTGTGCTGTTCCAGTTTGGAACAGGTGTAAGGCTGAAAATTGCTAACGGTGCACTACCAACGAACAGCTGCCTGGTTAGTGCCCTAGGTCATACCTCACTTCTTCGCCTTGGAGAAGCGGAGGCACCTATATTTCTCGCCGCTCACTGTGATCTCTAGGGCGCCATCCTGGTTGTCCTGATTTGAAGCAGTTCCCATCAGGACGCTCTTTTCTTTCTCCAGGTTCTCCCTTTCCACTTTCAGCCTTGCCTCTTGCCGCGCAATTTCAACCTGCAAAAGACCAAGTACAGCGCCACGTGGTAAATGTCGCAAAAGTATGATGAGCTACAAAACAACAATATCATTAAAATGCAATAAGAAATGTTTGAAACCAGAAGGTCCTTGGATTCATCTAAGAATCCTCCAAATAATTTGATAAGACAAAATGTTGAAACTGGCCGCTTGATATGGTTACAAGCTGAACATAATATAAAAATGATAGGGGAAAGATCAACCAGACAAACAAGATCGTGATCATATTCAATTCTTAATAAGCAACTCAGATCGTGATCATATTCAATTCTTAGTAAGCAACTCAGGAAGATGAGGATCTTATTATGGCATTAATCAGTTACCTGGCCCGAAAAGAATAATAAAAACAAAAGCATCAGGTTTACAGAAATGGATAACACAAATATGTCATGAGACTGTCTAGTCTAAGCAAGCTTTTTAGCTAAATGATCAACAAGGTTCAATTACAAGGAAAGCCTAGCAACCGGTAGGGTGTACGAGTCTATAAAATTATGTGCCCAAATTGGGATTAGTGTAGGCTAGCATGGTACACATAATCATCCCCACTTTCTCACCTCCTCCACCAACCTATCATGTCACCTCTACCGGTCCCACACTCCCAGCACACATAGGAGGTGTCCTATGTTACAATGTTATTTTCTTGTGTTGTGTCACTCAGAATATAGGATATGAACTATGAAGTATTGCCAAAACCAGGACCATATCTACTACCTCCATACCGGTTTATTAGGCTTTCACGAATTTCAAGAAAAGTTTTGCCCATATAATTTTGTCAACAAGTTGTGAGAGATATGACACAAAAGTTATACCACTGGAAACTTCTTTTGAATATGAATCTAATGGTATAACTTTTAGTGGCATATATCTCATATTTTATTGATCAAACTAATAGGACAAAGTTTTTCTTAAAGTACGTGAAGCCGTAATAACCGGTATGGAGGGAGTAGTTCATATTTCTCCTGGCTATTAATTCATTTCGTTCCTTAGAAAAATCTCACCAAGACTCAACTACCACACGTTAACCAATCGGGTGTACAATTCTAGAACATGTAGCATATTTAAATGCACAATCGCAAGAATTTGACAACTGGTAGTATTGTTAGGTGATAGTACAAAGCAACAAGGTATTACATAGTAGATATAGCAGAACAGAAAAACCACGGGTTCACAACCTGTGCTTAAGAAATCAAGGGTATTAGACTGATATGTTCTATTCTAGTCAATTAATAGCAGTTGACACTCAATGCTTCTCAGAAATCGTTCTTTGTTGAGAAGCCTACTTGTGAGACATTTTCTTACATCTTAACTTCACATGTCAGTCACCTGAATGTTCTTACTACATTCTCTGAAAGAGACCAACTTTGTTCCTCTGGTGCCCTCATAAATACTACGGCATAAAGTAAGAAATAAACCCTTATGACAGAGAACTGAAAGAGGCCAACTTTGTTCTTACTACATTCTCTACAGTACAATGTACTTCCCCAATGCCACAAGAAAGTGTTTCCGTCCCATGGCGGAGAACAGCATCACAAGATGCTGGACAACATTGACATCAACTCAACAAGAAACACACATTTCCAGCAATAATAGATAAGATTATCGACCGTCAGATAGGGAATACAATAACGAAGTAACTCAAGCCCAGCTGCGGCAGGATCGGAGGATCCAGATTTCCCATGTTCCTGACCACGTAACAGAGAATGGAAGATGCTGACCAGCGTGACAGGGCAGGATGGAACAGAGGCTATAAATTAAGGGAGCTATGATTGGGTATCCATGTTTAGCAAGAAAAGCAAATTAAGAAGATGTGCATCTTAAGTTGGCACTTACCAGTTACCAACGAAAAATACCAGTAAAAAACAAAAGGGTCACGAATAAAAAAAGAGAGCACAATTACGTAATGAGGGTGTCTGGCCAAGCTTTCTAGTTAAATGATTCATTCGTTCAGGCTCACAAAGAAACCCGTACCAACTTTTAGGATGTATGAGTCTATGAGATTATGTTCCCAAATTGGAATCGGTGTAGCCTTACACAAATTCATCCCAACTTTCTCACTTCCCTCCACCTAACCTGTTCTGTCACCTCCTCTAATCCCACACTCCCAGTACACAAAGGAGATTCTTCCTACAGTTAGAATGTCATTTTCTTGTGTCGTCTCATCTCAGAATATAAGATAGCGAATATTACCAAAACCAGGACCATACCTAGTGCATTTGTCTTCAGGCTATATATTCATTTATTTCCTTAGAAGAGTCTTGCCAAGACTCAACTAGACAAGTACAACACATTGATTGAGCAGTGCACAATTGTATACTCCTTAGCTTCAGCTTTAAAAGAAAATCTAGACCATGTAACCGTGTTTACATGCAAAATGAGAAGAACTTGACACCTATTAATATTGTTAGACAGCACATAACCAACAAGGTCCACATAGTATATACATCTGAAAGAAAAATCACAACATGTTTTGTTATCAATAATTCAATGACACTAGCCTGATATGCTCTATTCTAGTCCCTTAAACCACTTGAGGATCAATGCTTTTCGGACATTTTTGTTTGTTCAGACTTCAGACACCGGCTTGTCAGGCATTTCTACATTCCTAACTTCACATGTCAGTCACCTTCATGCCATTGACTATATTCTCTACAGAACTGAAAGAGGTCAACTTTACTCCCCTATGCTATCGTGAATACTACGGTGTAAAGGAAGGAATAAGCTCCTGCAGTACAATGTACTTGTTCAGCATTAAAAGAAACATTTTTCCTCTTTGTTTTGGGGAGGGGGGGAGAGGGGGGGGGGACAGCACCACAAGAAACCGTTAACATCGGCATCAGTTTATCAAGAAATATCCAGCAAAGATTTGTGAGAATAGCAACAGTCAGATCATGAATACACTTCCTAAGAAATGCAAACACAGCTGTTTCAGCATCCATATTTACCCCATTGTTGATCACGGAACAGATAATGCAAAATTCTAACCATGGTGACAGGGGAAGATGGAACGTGAACCAAGAACTAAGCGAGTTATGGATTCGATTTGGGGATTCCTCACCTCGCGGCGGGAGAGCTCTGCCTTCCACGCGGCCTCCCGTTCGGAGACCTCACGCTCGCGCTCCTCGATGTAGCTCTGCATCTCGCGCTCCTTCATGACGCGGTCCTGGATGTCCGCGTCGAGCGCCTCCTTGAGTTCCTTCACGAACCTGTCAACCACCGCCTTTATCCGAACCGACATCTTCCTGAGCCCCAGGAGTGAAGACCACAACACCACCCCTCCTCTTGGGGACAGCGGCGGTCACCGGCGGCCTCCACGGAGCATTTGCTTCTAGGGCATGCGAGAAGAGGAGCTGGAATTCTCCAGGGCGCGTTTCTGCCCTGGTCTCGTTCTGTTTCGGCTTTGCGTGCGTGGATGAGGCGGAAGAGCAGGGAAAAGAGGGGACGGCCCAGTGGGCCTGTTTATGGCGCAATTTGCTCACTTTGCCTTTCTCTTTAGCTTTTTATCTTTTTTTTTCATCCTTTATTCTTGTTCTTTTGACTACGACTACAGCACTGCTCCTACTCTTCATTCAGAAGATACTAGTTTACATGTGGTTAAGCATCTGACTTGCAACAAAAATACGGCGCCAAGTTGTGTGATCAATCCATTGGTCGCCACATGAGCGTTTGCCACTCTACCAGTAGTCACCACAGGAACAAACTCCATCCTGGAAATGGTGGAATCGAACCTGGTCCCTGATGATGATCACCTTGCCTTCACTCTTGGAGACTAGCTTCACGAACGAGTGGCAGTCACCACAGATCCTGAGGTTCTTCATGATCCTTATGGGCTTCCCCTCCATTGAGTTCATTGTTCCAAATGCAACAGCCAATTTCTCGCTGTGATATTTCAGCAGATCTTCCTTCTGCTCACTCTCAAGATCCTGCAGCACAAACTCTGTCTGCGGGGCGTAACCGAGGTCTGTGACCCGCTTGGTTAGCCGGTTCAGTTCCTGAACTATACTAGCTGAGCATGGGTGTGAAAAGTCACCAGCAATGAACACATGAACCTGTTTCCCTAGCTCGATCCAGCTTCGCCCGGGTTCTTTCTTGGCCCCTTGGTTCCACATCGCCTTCCATGACTTCTCAGCATCTGACCATTGTCGCAAATCAGCGTATGTATTTGACAACAATATGCGCGCACCTTGGTCTTCAGGCTCAAGTTTAAGGATCTCTCTTGCTGCATATGCTGCAAGTTTGGCGTTTTTGTGCACCCTGCACGCCCCAAGAAGGGTCCTCCATATGACCAGGTCCGGCTCAAAGTTCATCTCACTGATAAACTTCACAGCTTCATCAAGCTTCCCTGCCCGACCAAGGAGATCAACCATGCAGTTGCAGTGCTCTCTCTCAGGATGAATGCCAAAGAGTTTCTCCATGGACCTAAAGTAATACCAACCATCTTCCACCAAACCGGCATGGCTGCACGCAAACAGAACTCCAACCATGGTTATGCGGTTCGGCGTAGGTCCTTCAGACTGCATCAGGTCGAAAACCTTCATTGCCTCGGTGCTCCTCCCGTTCTGCGCCAAACCAGAGACCATGGTGCTCCATGAGATGACATCCCTACGAGGCATTCTTCTGAACAGGGCGTCCGCGTCCTGCAAGCTCCCGCACTTGCAGTACATGTCGAGAAGCGCATTGTGCAGGATCAAGTCCCTGTCGTACTTGAGCACGTGGGCGTGGACCTGCATTCCCACCTCGAGCATGACCATCCCGGTGCACGCCCGGAGGACGCTGGTCAGGGTACCCTGGTTAGCCGAGAATCCGGACTCCTTCATCCTCATGAACAGCTCCACCGCCCCAGCACCATCGCCGCTCTGCGCGAACCCGGCGATGAGCGAATTCCACACGACCGGATCACGGGTCACCATCTCGTCAAAGACGCCGCACCCGCCGTCCAAGTCCCCAAGCTTCATGTAGGCATCGATCAGGGAGCTCCGCACAAACACGTCTGAGTCCAGTCCGGCCTTGACAATGCCGGCGTGCACGGCCGCGAGCACCGGAGGCGTGCCGCAGGCACCGAGGACGCTCGAGTACGTGTAGCTGTTGGGAGCCACGCCGTCCCTCTGCATGTGGACAAGAAACCTCAGCGCATCCTCCTTCCTCCCGCCGGCACCGGCCAGCGCCGCGATGACGGTCGTCCACGAGACGACGTTCCTCTCGGGCATTCCGCCGAACAGGGAGAGAGCATCGTCGAGCAGGCCGAACTTGGCGTACATTGAGACGAGTGAGTTGGAGACGAAGAGGCTGGGGTGGGGCGCTCCTCCTGCTGCAGTGTTGGCGGCGCGGGAGACGTGGCCGTGGATGAGGCGGCCGTCGCTGGCCGTGCCGTGGCGGACGCAGAGCTTGATGAGGCGGCAGAGCGAGACGGGGTCCGCGCGGATGCCGGCGGCGGCGAGGTCCGGGAGCAGCGCGAGCGCGGCGGGGAGGGGGCCATCGTCGCAGAGGCGGTAGAAGGTGGAGAGGAGAGGGTGCGGGTGGGAGTGGGAGTGGAGGCACCGGCGACCCCGACGAGGCGCGGCGAGACGATTGCAGAGCAGCCGTTTGAGAAGCGATTTCATAGGTGGCAAAATGGCTCGTGGCAGGACTCAGGAGATGGCTAGAGTTGTATTCTGAAAACAGACCACTGACCCAGGAATACCATCCGCAGTTGTCATATACATTATCCATTCAAAATTCAGACTGTTATGTAGGAGTAATTCACAACTAATACAGTCAACAAACATCTGCAATCTCCATAAAAGTTCTGACTACATAGCGCGCAGAAAAGGAAGCACCTCGAAAGGTGCTTCACTCGCTCTGTCTATTAGCTGCTTTGGCTTTGGCCGAAGCCAGATTGAAAGCAGGCTGTTTGTTTCAATTGACTAGCTTATTTCAATGGAAAGCTTAAAAAATCCCAAACAAACACCCCCTAAGAAACCCGCCATGAACCCTCGGAATTACCTTGCTGCGGCGCATGCCTTCTAGGGAACCATTGTGCACTCCCGAGATCTTGCCGCACATCAGTCCATGGCACTGAACCGCGCAACATCTAGGATGTCGTCGGAAACAAATGTTGAGCGCGTCATGGTCATCGTCGTGTACACCGACGGCTTCGTCCTTCAAAGCGTAGGCGCCGCGCACGCCAATAGATGCCTTCATCTCCGGAGCTATCATGGTTGACGCCGCTCACGCCATGTGAATCTTGACGATAGGGCATCAATGGTGCTGGCGTTCATGGCTGTTGTTGTCAAGGTCGTGGCTTGCAGATGTCCGATTCGGTGGCGGAAGAGTCGAGAGAGCCGTCAATTAATCTCTAGGGCTAGTCACAATGGTGCTATCATAGCTAGTATCATGCATTCCATGCATACAAAAAGCTGATGTGTCACCATAGTTAATGATGAGAGAGATTAGATACTGTATCATAGCACGTATACCTAGAAAAAATAGTGTCAAATAAATCTTGTACACAATTTTGCATCGAGATTCTACAAATCATTAAATATAAAGAGACTATGATACTACTGTATAATATCATGTATTGTGAAGGTAGTATCATGATGTAGTATCATACGCATGATACCCCACTATGATACTATGCATTGTGACCAGTCTAACTAATCTGCGCAATGTTTGGAGAAGGGATGCATGCGTAGCTGCGTAAATTGAGGGAGCCTTAAATTATTTCCTTGCATGCTGCCCGACCGAGTTAATTCTATCCCCCCTGATAAGAGGAGGATATCATGACTGTTCTAAATATGCTCCACCAATTTTGGTATAGGGATCGTGGGTTGGGAGGAATGGGGTAAGGAGAACAAATGGATTTGGAAAGTTAGATAAGTGCTAATGGATGGCTATGATTTTATTTTCCGACCAAAGCTTGCTCTTTTATAAGTACAGTAGAGACCCGAGGTCCCTCACCGCATCGTCCTCTCTCCCTCCGCTTCGTGTCGTCCCAGCGTCGTTCTCTTCCTCCCCGGCCCACCCTCGCCCCCTATCTACCTAGCCGCCTGATAACGTCGCCGGCCGCCCCTGCCTTGCTGCGCGCTAGCCACGTTCCTTCCTCCTCGCCTTCCTTTTCTGCAAGCTCAAGTAGACCCGAGGTCTCTCACCGCATGTTCAGATCGCTTTCACTTGCCGTCCCTTTTTAACACTTCAGTCTGCCAAGTCTTTCTAAAAGAATCTTGTGCATTGAAGTCGAAATAATGTTTTTACTGCTGATCCGCTAGACCTTTGTTGACACTTCACTCTGCTAAGTCTATCCAAAAGAATCTTGTACATTGAAGTCGAAATAATGTTTTTACTGCTGATCCGCTAGACCTTTGTTGACACTTCACTCTGCTAAGTCTATCCAAAAGAATCTTGTACGTTGAGGCCTTGTTTACTTCTCCGGTATTTTCACCCCCAAAAGATGTGGAGATATGTGGGGATTTGATGTTCACCCAATACCCTCAAATCCCCTCAAATACCCTCAAATACCCTTCCCCAAAAATACTCTACCATGATGGAAAGTTTTTAATCTAACCAAAAATACACTAGAGTGGAGGGGATATCCCGAGATTATCCCCTCAAAACCCGGACTAGTAAACAACCTACCGGAAAAATTCCGGGATACGAATTAATACGCTCCCATCCTCTCAAATACCCTAGAAGTAAACAAGGCCTGAAGTTGAAATAATGTTTTTACTGCTGATCCGCTAGACCTTTGTTCAACTCGGTGAGACGGCCTCTCACATTTTGAGGACTAGATTATATATACAGCCGGACACAAGCACCAGATGCTTTACACTTCACCTTCGGTTCTTTGTCTAGAAAATGGAGTAGTCTACTTGAGCTTCAGTTCTTTGTCTACAAAATGGCCGACTTGACCAAGACAGTTGATGTTGATATGTTAGTGTCTGCCTATGGGAATAGAAGGTTTCGGGAAATTGTTGGACATAACTACCAATACCTCATCTCGATACTGGAAGAGTTGTGTAGCATACATAGTGCAGTAGGCTAGTTGAATAAAATATTACCAACATACAAGTCACGTATGACTAGGTCGGACTAGCTCCATTGTGTGTCAAGTATTAAGGATGGGCTCAAAGCACACTTTATAAGTCCATCTTCTATGGCATCCAAAGAGGGTGGCAATGATATATAGCTGCATACTTGATTCGCAAGGCTAAGGCCTCTACCACTGCACTTATAGCATAAAAGGTGTGGAATGCGAGTAACTCTGATGGAAATTTCCACTTGGAAAGAGAGGAAACATTTGACATGTCACTGAAGGCCAGGGCGGCAAGACCGGCCATGGCCTGGGGCATGGAAGGTAATCTCTTTGTTGACTGTAGCTACAGTTGTTACTGTTTGGTACTGTTTACCACTATAGTATTAGGTTGGCCTGGGACGTTGGAGTATCCTAGATACGCTACTGCTGAAGGCCAACATATTTTTTTTTTGAATGTTAGCACGAGAACTGCTAAATTTATTGAATAGATAGGATGATCCAGTTTATGAGGAAAACCAGACCCAAAAACCATACAAACGATACAATTTAGTTTACAACGCACACCACAAACGCACACGACAAGGACTCGCTTTGTCAAAACCTTGCCACAATGGCAAAAGGTCGGGACACAGAGCCACTAGACCGCTTCACAACCGAAGCAGACAACTCAAAAAACACAACCGTAACTCCAAGAAGCACGCGCCAACGTACGGTCTACCCTTGACGCCCAGAAGAAGTAATGGCGAGTGGACAGCAGGACCCGAACACACTTGGAGAGAGCGTAGTCGAAGAGAAGCCACATCAGTGTACATTGCGCCCTAGAGGCCCACACTCCGAATAGCAGTCATCCTGACTATGACTGTCGTCTTGGGACTCCTCTAGCAACTTAAACAGTGCCTCCATCGAGGGAGTGACGCCATAGCGCCACCACTGCCTGAACCAGCATGCTGGATCTAGGGTTTCCCCCATTTCTTAGGAGGAGGCATGATAAAAAGGGCATAAACGATGCCTTCAAGAAGGTGACGGCGCCCGCAGGCGTAGCCGTCGTCCGCAATCGCATGGGATTTCTCCCAGCCCTAATATCAACCCCACCATCCACAAGAACCCGGCCATAGCAACAACGATGCACCACCAAGGAGAAGCGAGCACAAATCACCGGCGTGGGAGGCGATGACCACCTCAAGCATCGCCGAGGCCAACCCAATGTGCTGCCAGACCTTCTTCCACATCCCTGCATTGGAGCGGAGGATGCAACGCCCACCAGCGGCGCCATTCTTCTCCCTCCAACCGCAACCACCTCACCCCGCCACTTGCCACAGCAACACCGGCCTATCATCCCTCTTCCTCTCACGGCCAGAGCACATAACCCTCGCCCTCCTCACCCTGCACTGCTGCACAGGAGCTCCTCTGAGCCAACGATCGCACCAGCCTCAACCACTTACCCCCACTGGTAGGATACACCGCAGACCCAGGACGAGCTCGAGCCCAGCGGACGAACGGGAAGATCTCCACGAACGGTTGACCAGCTAGCCACCCGCTCCCTGGCCACCAAGCACCGCTCCTAGAGGACCAGGAGTGACCGCGGCCCGCCAGGCCCTGGCTAGATCCAGATCGGGCCCGGGAAGACCCAGATCTGGCCCACAGCCCTTGCTAGCCGCCGGGGAGTCGTCCAGGCGCAGTGACGACCTACCAGCTCTCACCGTCGTGCCAGCCACGCCGCGCCACCGTGCAGGCCGACGGCTGCGCCATCTCCGCCGACGGGCAGGCCCGCCCTGCCACGCCGTCGTCGCGCCAACCACCAGACCGCTGCCTCTCCGCGCGTAGAGGGAGCGTAGGGGCGCGCTCTCCTCGCCCACCGCCTTTGGCGGCCGGGCGCCGCCACCGCCGCCGCTGCCGGCGGCGGCAGCGGCCAGTGGGGTCGACTCCGGAGAGCTCTCTGCTTCTAGGTTTTGGGGGTCCCCAGAGCCGCCCCGCGCGGAGCGATCCGGGAAAGTTTTTTGATTCTCGACTCTGATGTCTAAAGGCCAACATATTTTTGTGATGCGAGTGTGTGTAATGCGTGAGTGTGGGCCATTGTGCCAAATGTAGGTGGGCCTGGGGTCGTGTGGTGCATGTTGGTGAACTATTATACAACGAGAGTTTTAACTGACAAAACTTAAAAAAAACGTGGGCTTTATTGATCATAAACCAAAATGTCATTACAAATAGACTCACTAATGCAATCCAGAGTACACCCACGCCACATTGGGCAAACTAAATACTCACTAAGTTTAGCCAAACTATGAGCAACATCATTTAGGCTTCGATTCACATGTCAAAACGAAACCGTAGTGAACTCCTTCGCTAGCTTCCTGGATGATAGGACCACAAAAGGAGCAATCTTCAATCTCCTTAACCACACGCTTGACTACAACCATGCAATTAGAGTTAAGGATGATCCCGGTAAAACCCTCATCCTTTGAGTAAATAGCACCGGTGGTCACTAAACTTGTAACGCATATGCACTTAAGTCACTGAATTTATACGAATTAACCGGTCACTGAACTTGTATTCTTGGTGCACGTGTGGTCACAAACCGATCAGTTTAATTGTTTTTTTATAAAAATCATTGTAATGTTTTAAAAAAATCCTATGTGTATTTTTTTTAGACATTGACCTTTGCTTCCTTGCATGCGGGTCCCACATGGCGAAGCACAAATTAAAATTTTATGCATATGCACTTAAGTCACTGAATTTATAAAACGAATTAACCGGTCACTGAACTTGTATTCTTGGTGCACGTGTGGTCACAAACCGATCAGTTTAATTATTTTTTTATAAAAATCATTGTAATGTTTTTTAAAAAAATCCTATGTGTATTTTTTTCAGACATTGACCTTTGCTTCCTTGCATGCGGGTCCCACATGGCGAAGCACAAATTAAAATTTTATGGCACGGTGAGAATTCGAACTCACGGCCTGCATTGCAGGTCTCGATAGTATGACCACCAGACTGCAGGTATTAGATATGTCTCATTCCAGGGGATAATATCTATTATACAAAACCGTGAGCTCGTTTTCTGGAATTTTTAAAAAACATATTGGGGGTCTCAAAAATTTAACCAAAAAAATATATAGCTAGACATATATGTTAGGAACATGAGAAAGAAATTTCTCTTCAAAATACCATGTACTTTGGGAGATACAAAAAGATAAATTACCGACAAAAAATATGTATACTGCTAGAAATTTATCTTTTTTCTATAGTCTGAAATAAAACAAGTTATTTGGAAAAACTTTCTGCGCTTATACGGAGGATGTCTAGCTATATATTTCTAAGACCCCAAAAGTATGAATAAGTTGAAAGGTGTTACCGGTTCCCACACAACTGGTTTTGAGAATAACATATATGTCTAGCTATATATTTTTTAGAATAACATGTATGGAAAATTGAAGCATATATGTCTAGCTATATATTTAAATTTCGATTTTTTTAAACTTTAAAAGTATGAATAAGTTAAAAGGTGTTACAGGTTCCCACACGACTAGTCTGCATATAAAAAGATATAGTATAGTGATTTCAACATGTTTATACGCGAGGCTTGTTGGCCATGCGCGCGTGACTGAAGATCTCAATCTTGAGTTTGAATCCCAAACTTAACATTTGTAATTTTAATATTTTCCTCTACTACTGATATGTGGGGCCCACACATCAAGGTCATATGTGTTAGAAAAAAATACACACCAATTTTTTTTTTGAAAAAATACAACGCCCTGTGTCAGTTGTTATTGCTGAGAACATGCACGTGCCCCGCGGTTGACTGGTTTTTGTAAAAAAATCGTCAAACTGACAGGTTTGTGACCATGCGTGCACCAAAAATACAAGTTCAGTGACCGGTTAGTCTGTTTTGCAAGTTCAGTGACCACCAGTGCTATTTACTTCTCATCCTTTGCAAAACTAACTGTCTGCCGCATAGCTAGGGCTTCGGGTGACAGCATCATCATTTTGATGTAATGACAACCCCTTTTGGATACACTGTAGTGTTCACAAAACCTTGCTGATCATGCAAGATTGTAGCCAAAACGAACAATGTAAGAACCAAATTAAGTATGGGGCCAATGCATGAAATCCTCTCCACCATGATGGCTGATCAGAATTTGGAGAATCGTTGACCCAGACATTCCCTACCTATGGTGGATCTCCTTAATAGCCAACATAGTTAACCATCTCGCACGTGCAGCGCATGAGGTGCCGAGGATTCATGAAGGCACTCACTCATCGAGTGCACGATAGCACGTTCAGTCTGGGCACTAGCGGATGGAGCTCTTCTCGAGCACAAGTGTAAGAGCATCTCCCCCCCTCTCCTCCCCGACTAGGACCCCGGCAGCCGTTTTTTACATTCGGATGATGGTATTTGGCCCAGCCGCGTCTTCGGTTCCTCGTTTTCGCTCGGATTTGGGCTTTCATCCATCCGGCGAGCCTAGGCCATCCCCGGCTTTCCGAGGCGCGCTCGGGGACTCCGGACGAAACGAAAACGCGCGAAACAGCGAGCGGGCCCGCGGTGTCGGCGAGAGAAAGGGTAGTTCCCCGCCATTAATTTCGTTTCCCTCCAAAATGCGCCGCATATACCTATTTTCCCCGCCGAAATCCCCCACAGTTGCAGCTCCTCCTCTTCTCGTCCACCACCATGCCGCCGAAGAGGATCACCGACGACGGCGGCGAGAAAGCCGCAGGCCCCCAAAGAGAGGCCGCCGGGTATGACAAACGCGACGTGGGCGGCGGATGTGGAGCGCCGCCAGGCCGAAACGCGCGGCAGGGCGGAGAGGGAGAAGAAGCTCGCGGCGAAGAGGGCGGCGGCGGCGGACGAGCAGGTGAGGCTGGTCTCCATGGCCATGGGACAGCCGCGCGTCGGCCAATTCCCCGCCGGTTCATGGCCAACCCAACGTACGGTCAGCTCACCTTCCACCTACTCGCCGGCGGCGTCTACGCCCATGTTCCACGAGACCTACATCCCCGCCATGTCGAGGTTCACCCTATCGCCGCCGGAGTACGACGCAGCGATGCATGAGGGCATCTCGCCTGCCCTGCGCCGAGGGCCGCTCTCCTACGGGATGCCGCCGCCAAATGACGGTGTGATGCACGACATGATCACGTCGGGCTCCATGGCCGCCGCGGCGAACCCGGGTTTCTTCACACAAGAGGAGGCAAGGGCGATGGAAGCCGTCGCGGCGGCGTCGCGGGGTGGCGTCGACGATCACGGGTTCGGCGACGGCACCCAAGACGTCGACGAAGAAGAAGAGGAGCAGGCTGATACGTCTCCAACGTATCCATAATTTTTGATGCTCCATGCTTGTTTTTACACCATTTGCTTAGTGTTTCGTTACACTTCGTGACACTTTTATGCATTTTCTGGAACTAACCTATTAACAAGTCATCACAGTGCCAGTTCCCTGTTTTTTGTTGTTTTTGCGTTTCAGAAAAGCTACACAGGAAATATTCTCGGAATTGGACGAAACCAAAGCCAGTCGCCCAGAATTTCACCGAAGCTTCCAGAGAACCGAAGAGGAGACGGAGTGGGGCCACGAGAGGCCCACACACCAGGGCAGCGCGGCCCAGGGGTAGGCCGCGCCCCCTATGTGTGAGACCTCCTCGGTCCACTCCTGGCGATGCCCCTTCGCCTATAAAGACTCCCCGACGGAAAAAACCTAAATACCCGATCACTTTTCCAGAACACATCGCGATCCGCCGCCGCCATCGACCCGAAGATCGGGAGGGTCCAGAAGCTCTTCTCGGCACCCTGCCGGAGAGGGGAATCGCCACCGGAGGTCTTCTTCATTGCCATGCTTGCCTCCGGAGCGATGAGTGAGTAGTCTACCTTGGACTATGGGTCCATAGTAGTAGCTAGATGGTTGTCTTCTCCACCATGTGCTTCATGTTTAGATCTCATGAGCTGCCTTACATGATTGAGATCACCGTTATGTAATTCTACATGTTTGGTCTGTTGGGATCCGATGAATATTGGTGTTATGCTTGAGTTGATGTACTGAAATTTATCTTATGTTATCTCTATGTTGTTTATGATCTTGCATGCTCTCCATTGTTAGTAGCTATCTTGGCCAAGTAGTTGCTAGTGACTCCAAGAGGGGGTATTTATGCTCGATAGTGGGTTCATGCCTCTATTTAATCTGGGGGGAGTGACAGAAACCTCTAAGGTTGTAGATGTGCTATTGCTACTAGGGGGAAAACAACATTCATATGCTCGAGGGCATATGCTTTGTTTACATTACACACTTTGCTTAATGCAATTATCTGTTGTTCGCAACTTAATACTTGTGGAGTTCCCGGATTGATTCGCCACAAGTAGATTATTAGTCATAGATGCAGTTGGATGGCGGTCTATGTATCTTGTTGTAATGCCCAGAGTAAATCTCATAGTGATCCTCTCATCATATGCATGTTATCTTTATTCTATCAATTGCCCAACTGTAATTTGTTTACCCAGCATGTATTATTTTATCTTATGGAGAGACACCACTAGTGAACGGTGGACCCAGGTCCTATTTCCTTTATATTGCTATCACATGTTTACTTTACTCGCACTGTTTACTTTACTCGCATATTACTATTACTTTCCACTCGATACGCTCATACCCTTTGTTTCAAGCAAACCGGTGAGATTGACAACCTCATCGTAAGTTGGGAACAAAGTATTTGGTTGTGTTGTGTGCAGGTTCCACGTTGCCGCTCACAAAGCAAAGCTTGGCGAGGCGCCCTATAAATTGTCCGGAGCTTTCGCAAGCTAGTGGGCATCACCTTCGGTCGTTTGTCTCCCTCCTACTGGATTGATAACCTTGGTTTCTTACTGAGGGAAAAACTTGCTGCTATATTCATCACACCTTGCTCTTGGGGTTTTCCAACTGGCCGGTCATTTACTTCATTAATTTCACACACCATCACCGCGCCATCAACAAGTTTTTCTGGCACCGTTGCTGGGGAGGAAGAAGACTTCTGCGAGGACTGAATTTTTCTTCGAGGAACCTACTTGATTTAGCTATTGGAGGCACTTTTATGTCCCTTATCTTGGGTGCCGCAACAAAGCTTCTCGACAATATGATGGTAAATTACTCTGAATGGCACACCGAGAGAGCTCCACAAGGTAAGAAGGTAAATTCTGTTGAGGAAACCTCTTCCTTGAGTGATAAGATTGATGCTATTATGCTTATGCTTTCAAGTGATAGGACTCATGTTGATCCTAATAATGTTCCTTTAGCCTCTTTGGTTGCCCAAGAAGAGCATGTTGATGTAAACTTCATTAGAAATAATAATTTTAACAACAATGCTTATAGGAACAATTTTGCTAGTAACAATTATAGGCTGTATCCTTCTACCAATGGTAATGGTTATGGTAACTCTTATGGTAATTCCCCCAACAACACTAGGGCCGCGCCCTCCAAGCTTGAGGTAATGCTCAAGGACTTTATCGGTAAGCAAAATGCTTTTAACAAGTCTGTTGAGGAAAAGTTAGGCAAAATTGGTATTCTTGCTTTTAAAGTTGATAGCCTTGCTTATGATGTTGAACTTCTGAAATTAAAAGTGTTTCCTAATGATATGAAAGAGAACAATGTTTTTGCTACTGCTAATGCTATCCAAGTTAGAATTGATGAAAATGTTAGGATGCTAGCAGAATTGCATGCCAGGTGGGAAAGAGAAGATGAGATGGCTAGAGAGATGAAGGTATGTACCATTACTACCTCTAATGATGTTGCTCCTAATGCTAGCAATCCTCTTACTTTGATTGGTGTAGAGAAAACTCCCACCCCTTGCGTTAAAAAGCCTAAAACTGCCAAAACTTTTTCTCAAAAGAGTGCTGAAATTTTTCGGAGTGTAAGAGATGATAGCTCTATTTCCTTTAATGATTTTGATGTTGATGGCTGCAATATATCTGAAGTTATTTTGTTCTTGCAAAAGCATGCTTTGACTCCCAATGCTAGTTCTTTAAATGTTGCTTTTACTAAGCATATTACCAATGCTCTCATGAAAATTAGGGATGAAAAGTTGAAGCAAAAAGCTTCTGTTCCCAAGAAGTTAGAAGATGGTTGGGAACCCATCATTGATATGCATGTTAATGGTTTTGATTGCCATGCTTTATGTGATCTAGGAGCTAGTATTTCTATTATGCCTAGAAAGATTTATGACATGCTTGATTTACCGCCGCTTGAAAAGTGTTATTATGATGTTCCTATTGCTGATGTTGCTAAGAAGAAACCTTTGGGAAGAATTAATGATGTTCTTATTGTTGTTAACAATAACCTTGTTCCCGTTGATTTTCTTGTCATGGATGTTGAATGCAATGCTTCATGTCCAATTATTTTGGGAAGACCTTTTCTTCGAACTATAGGTGCCATCATTGATATGAGGGAAGGCACCATCAAATATAAATTTCCACTCAAGAAAGGTATGGAACACTTCCCTAGAAAGAGAAATAAATTAGTGTTTGACTCTATTCTTAGAGCAAATTATGAACTTGATGCTTTATCACTTGATGTTACTTGATTCGCAATTTTCTGCGCCTAGCTCAAAGGCGTTAAAGAAAAGCACTCTTGGGAGATAACCCAATTTTTTACATTCAGTTCTTTTTATATTATTTGATTCTTGTAAGTTATTACTACTGTAATGACCTCTCCTTATCCTTTTTATTTCGTTTTTGTGCCAAGAGAAGCCTCTAATTTGAGTGAGGTAAGATTTGGGGATGTTGCTGTCCTGAAACAATTTTCGGTGCTGCACCGTAAAAATTCATGAAAATTCTCTGTATATCTTTTGGACCTGCGATTTCTTGTGCATATGCCCCCAGGTTATATCCAAACTTTCATTAGTTGAACACTTTTTGATTTGAGCAACAGAAAACCTCTCAAAAATTCAACCTTTGTCAGTTGTTCTGTTTTGACAGATTTCTGCCAATATTTGTGTTTGCCGCTTTATCGCTTTCTTTTTTAGTTCTTTTGATCACGGAACTTTTGGGGAAGTTGCTACAGTAGTATATGCTTTATATGTGGTGGTTTTAGGTTGAAACCTGAAGCAAAAAGGGTTGATTCTATGTTATGCTTACACTAATGTTGCTAATAGATTTGTGTTTGGTTTTGTATGAAGGAAGTTTTCAAGTGTAGGGATCGGAGAGTGATGAGATGAGTTGAAGAATGGACAAAAGCTCAAGCTTGGGGATACCCATGCATTACCCCAGGAAATATCCAAGAATTACAAGTGTCAAAGCTTGGGGATGCCCCCGAGGCACCCCTTCTTCATCGGCAAAAATCAGGTCACCTTTCAAGACACTATATTTTTATTGCTTCATGCATTATGTGTTTTTCTTGGAGCATCGGCTGTTTTAGTTTTTAGTATTAGTTTAGTTTAGTTTGCTGCAATAATGGTTGGAACCCAACAAATTTCTTTTGGAGAAGTTGCCTTGCTTTTCATTTGCCAAGAACACTCCGTTTTTCACTCTATTCATTTCAACGAGTGTTCTTCTTTTTCTAGAACTGCGTTTAGTTTTTGCTTTTCGCCTTGATTTTCGTTTAGATCTTATTATATCTTTTCATCAAGGTGTATTTTTGCCTCTGGTACTTATTGGTTTTCATCAAAAGAGTTGTTTATAAAAAGTTTGAATGGTGTTGGAAAAGAGAAAAAACTTTATGCAAAAAAGTGGTACAAGAAGGAGCTTATGTAGACTGCGGCCTAGGCTTTTGCATGTCGTGCTTGATGTCTTTTTGATAGTATGCTTAGTGTTTTGCTGTAGCATGACTTGTCTCAAATAACTGAGATTGCTTAATGAGCCTTTGAAAAAATCATGCGTTGTTTTTATCGTTTGGAAGCATTATTTTGGTTTTCTCCTTGATGCTTTATTTGGGTTGACTTGGCGCATGCTCACACATGTTAGACTCTTACAAAGTCGCCAATAACCTCTATGATCATTTAGTTTTTGACTTTTGATGCCATCTTATGCTTCTTTTAATGTCGCTTTACATGATTATGGCCGTTATTGCTCTCTTAGTTGGTCGCTCCCAGTCTTTTGCTAGCCTTCGTTTTGTACTGAGTATGAGCTCTACTCGTGCATCCAACTCCTAAAAAACCAAGTTTGCCAAAGTGTCCACCATACATACCTATTAGCAATTTGCTATTCCAAAGTACATTTGACTTGCTTTTATCTACTCTTCAAATTAAACTCTTACCAGTGTTATGCGAAAATTGGTCAGTAAAGCTCTCACGAACCGGATGGCTGATACGTCTCCAACGTATCTATAATTTTTGATGCTCCATGCTTGTTTTTACACCATTTGCCTAATGTTTCGTTACACTTCATGGCACTTTTATGCATTTTCTGGAACTAACCTACTAACAAGTTGCCACAGTGCCAGTTCCCTGTTTTCTGCTGTTTTTGTGTTTCAGAAGTGATACACAGGAAATATTCTCGGAATTGGACGAAACAAGTTCCTGAAGTCTTATTTTCCCCGGAAGCTTCCAGTCATCCGAAGGAGAGAAGGAGAGGGGCCACCAGGGCCCCTCACACCTGGCTGGCGCGGCCCAGGCCCTGGCCGCGCCGCCATGGTGTGAGGAGGCCTGGGGCCACCTCTGACATCGCCCCTTCGCCTATAAAGACCCCCCGATGGAAAAAACCTAAGTACCCGATCAATTTTCCAGAACACATCACGATCCGCCGCCGCCGACGACCCGAAGATCGGAAGGGTCCAGAAGCTCTTCCCGGCACCCTGCCGAAGAGGGGAATCGCCACCGGAGGTCTTCTTCATCGCCATGCTTGCCTCCGGAGCGATGAGTGAGTAGTCTACCTTGGACTATGGGTCCATAGCAGTAGCTAGATGGTTGTCTTCTCCACCATGTGCTTCATGTTTAGATCTCATGAGCTGCCCTACATGATTGAGATCACCATTATGTAATTCTACATGTTTGGTTTGTTGGGATCCGATGAATATTGGTGTTATGATTGAGTTGTTGTGCTGAATATTATCTTATGTTATCTCTATGTTGTTTATGATCTTGCATGCTCTCTGTTGTTAGTAGCTATCTTGGCCGAGTAGTTGCTAGTGACTCCAAGAGGGGGTATTTATGCTCGATAGTGGGTTCATGCCTCTATTTAACCTGGGGGAGTGACAGAAACCTCTAAGGTTGTAGATGTGATGTTGCTACTAGGGAGAAAACAATATTCATATGCTCAAGGGCATATGCTTTGTTTACATTACACACTTTGCTTAATGCAATTATCTGTTGTTCGCAACTTAATACTTGTGGAGTTCTCGGATTGATTCGCCACAAGTGGATTATTAGTCATAGATGCAGTTGGATGGCGGTCTATGTATTTTGTTGTAATGCCCAGAGTAAATCTCATAGTGATCTTCTTGACATATCACGTTTATCTTTATTCTATCAATTGCCCAACTGTAATTTGTTTACCCAGCATGTGTTATTTATCTTATGGAGAGACACCACTAGTGAACTGTGGACCCCGGTCCTATTTCCATCATATTGCTATCACCTGTTTACTTTACTCGCACTATTTACTTTACTCGCATTGTTTACTTTACTCGCATACTATCATCACTTTCCACTCGATACGCTCATACCCTTTGTTTTAAGCAAACCGGTGAGATTGACAACCTCATCGCAAGTTGGGAACAAAGTACTTGGTTGTATTGTGTGCAGGTTCCGCGTTGCAGCTAGCAAGCAAAAGCTTGGACGAGGCGCCATATATAAATTGTCCGAAGCTGTCGCAAACTAGCAAGCATCACCTTCAGTCGTTATTCTCTGCTTTTCTCCTGATCGATATTAAACCTTGGTTTCTTAACTGAGGGAAAACTAGCTGCTATACTCGTCATACCTTCCTCTTGGGGTTCCCAACTGGCTGGTCATTCACCACGCATAAGGAATCTTCTGGTGCCGTCACCCACGCGCCAGCAGCTAATTTTCTGGCGCCGTTGTCGGGGAAGAGTGGAAGACCTCTGCAAGGGGAGTTTTTCGCTCACACATCCTTTACTTTGTTTTATAGTTTTGCTTTACTTTATTTTTACTTGCATCGTTTTATCAAAAACACAAAAAAAATAGTTCCTACTATAGTTGTTATTTTTGTTGGTTTGTTATTGTCTTGCTTTATCATGCTTTCTATCAATGGTTGGTTTCTTTGAAACTAAATCTTTTTGGCAAGGTGGGTTCACGGAAGAGCAGCAAAATTATTATGAGGAACACCGCTTGTCACAAAAAGGGAAACACTTATGGGAACAAATCAATAGATTGTATATCATTTCTAGAAACGTGTGCTCTACTTATAATGTTACTTATTGCTTTGATCGATCTTGTTGCTGTAGGAGGTATAAACACCTCCCTTTTCAATGTGAGTATAATGATGATGTTACCATATCTTCTTATATTAATGGTAATTATGACTTTTATGATGTGGAACAAATTGAAGAATTTATTACTTGGAAGGGTGCTTTCGAACTTGCTTATTTGCTTGATAATATTTATGATGCACCTTATAAATATGAGGTTTATGATATACTCACTTTTTGCTTTGATAATTACAAGGAAGAAAATGGCTATATTCTTAAATATCTTAATAGATGCTCTCCAATGGAAGAGATTAATGCCTTGAAGGAGCCTATGGAAGAAGAGATTGCTGAAACTGAAAGCTCATTGCATGAAAAAGAGGAGGAGAGTGATGACCAAGAGGACCAAGAATGGAGCTACCCATGTCTACCTCCCAATAAGAGTAACTCTTTGACTAATACCTTATTTGATCGCCCTCCACGCTTAACAAAGGAGGGTGAGTGTGATATTTATATTGTTGAGTTTATTCATGATGCTACTAAAAATTATTATGAGAGAGGAAAATATGGTTGTTGGAATTCTCATGTTACTAAAACACCTCTCTTTATATTGAAAGTTCTGAAGTTGCTCTTATTTTATCTAACCATACTTGTGACTATGTGCTTCTTTGATTTATTTTCTTTCAAGATCCCTATGCACAGGAAGTGGGTTAGACTCAAATGTGTTTTATATTTGCTCCTTGATGCTCTTTTTGGCTTCCATTCATATTTCTTATGTGAGCATCTTCTCAAATTACTGAGCCTAGCTCAAAGGCGTTAAAGAAAAGCACTCTTGGGAGATAACCCAATGTTTTATTTTCAGTACTTTTTCTTTTATTTGAGTCTTGGAAGTCATTACTACTGTAATGACCGCTCCTTATCTTGTTTATTTTGTTTTTGTGCCAAGAGAAGCCTCTAATTCGAGTGAGGTAAAGATTTGGGGATGTTGCTATCCTGAAACTGTTTTCGGTGCTGCACCGTAAAAATTCGTATAAATTCTCTGTATATCTTTTGGACCTGCGATTTATTGTGCATATGCCCCAGGTTATATCCAAACTTTTGTTAGTTGAATACTTTTTGATTTGATCAACAGAAAACCACTCAAAAATTCGGCCTTTGTCAGCTGTTCTGTTTTGACAGATTTCTGCCAATATTTGTGTTTGCCGCTTTATCGCTTTCTTTTGAGTTCTTTTGATCATATAACTTTTGGGAAGTTGCTACAGTGGTATTTGCTATATATGTGGTGGTTTTGGGTTGAAACCTGAAGCAAAAAGAGGTTGATTATATGTTATGCTACACTAATGTTGCTAATAGATTTGTGTTTCGTTTTGTATGAAGGAAGTTTTCAAGTGTAGGGATTGGAGAATGATGAGATGAGTTGAAGAATGGACAAAAGCTCAAGCTTGGGGATGCCCAGCACCCCAAGAAATATCCAAGAAGTACAAGCATCAAAGCTTGGGAATGCCCCCGAGGCACCCCTTCTTCATCGGCAGAAATCAGGTCACCTTTCAAGACACTATATTTTTATTGCTTCATGCACTATGTGTTTTTCTTGGAGCGTCAGTTGTTTTAGTTTTCTTAGTTAGTTTAGTTTGTTTGCTGCAATAAATGGTTGGACCCCAACAAATTTCTTTTGGAGGAGATGTACTCGTTTTCATTTGCCAAGAACACTCCGTTTTTCATTCTTACAATTTCAACGAGTGTTCTTTTTTTTCCGCTACTGCTTTTGGTTTTCGTTTTCGCCTTGATATGCGTTCAGACCTTGTCATATCTCTTCATCAAGGTTTATTTTTGCCTCTGATCTTTATTGGTTTTCATCAAAAGAGGTGTTTATAAAAATTTCAAATGGTGTTGGAAAAGAGAAAAAGCTTTATGCAAAAAAGTGGTACAAGAAGGAGCTTGTGTAGACTGCGGCTTAGGCTTTTTCATGTCATGCTTGATGTCTTTTTGATAGTATGCTTAGTGGTTTTGCTATAGCATGACTTGTCTCAAACAATTGAGATTGCTTAATGAGCCTTTGAAAAAATCATGCGTTGTTTTAGTTATTTGGAAGCATTATTTTGGTTTTCTCCTTGATGCTTTATTTGGGTTGACTTGGCGCATGCTCACACATGTTAGACTCTTACAAAGTCGCCAATAGCCTTCATGATCATTTATTGTTGGACTTTTGATGCCATCTTATGCTTCTTTTAATGTCGCTTTGTCGCTTTGCATGATTATGGCCATTATTGCTCTCTTAGTTGGTCGCTCCCAGTCTTTTGCTAGCCTTCGCCTTATACTGAGTATGCGCTCTACTCGTGCATCCAACTCCTAAAAGTCAAAGTTTTCCAAAGTGTCCACCATACATGCCTACTAGCAATTTGCTATTCCAAGTAAATTTGACTTGCTTTTATTTTCTCTTTAAATTAAACTCTTACCAGTGTTATGCGAAATTCGGTCAGTAAAGCTCTCACAAACCGGAAGGCACACTTTACTTTTTCCTGTTCTTAAAAATTTGAAATTGTGGTCTCTTATGTTGAGTTGTTATGCTTGCAAGTTGTAAGTTGGAGACTAGCCCAGCCATGCAGTCATGGGCAAGCTTTCAACATTGCACTTCTTATTTGAGTTGATATCGTGATCTTTTGTTTATGGATGCCCGCGGTGTGAAATGAATTGGAAATCTTGTTGGGATCATGGAGTTTGTATATGTGTTAGGGAAACGCCGGGCCGCTAATCTAAGCCATGCATAATTCATGGTGGAAATTTGCCGCATACCCATGGTGAACATTCGACGACGCATCTCACAATAAAAAGCTAAACAAAAGGCAAATAAAAGAGATGTCGAGGTGTTCATTGTCTGCTTGTCCTGTCATTTTGATGTGGGCTTGTTCCATGTCATCGGGCACGGAGGTACCCCATTGGCGGTTCTCAATGATATGCATATATTTACAATGACAAGAGCCTTGCTTGGGACTCTAAGTAAAGTAGCATGAGGTTTGGGTACTCGTATTCACGGGACACAAGGTTTTCAACTTATGATTTGTCAAGCATATGCATCATAATTGTTTTCGCATTAACTTTAACCATTCAAGATGCTTATGATGGGGGCAATGAGAGCTCAAAGCCGGTAAGTACCATAATTTTTGAAGGTTATAAAACTTGCAATCACTGCTTCCCTCTGCGAAGGGCCTTTCTTCTACTTTTATGTTGAGTCACCACCTTCTATCTTTATGCACCATTAAGAGAACATAGTTGTCATTCTTAGTGTAATATGCATTGTCCCAAAGTTCATTGATTGATTCATATTGTTGGTTTCACTTGTTCTCAAATTATTTGTATCTAGTCGCCCTCTTAAACTTTGAGGTGTCCTATGCATTTATGTTTTGCTCTCCATGAAGGACAAGCTGAAAACCATTTGTATGTTTTTCCTTATGATTTGAACACACGTTTGACTTTCATTGTTTCATTTTCATGATCTTTTGTTTGTGTTCATTTTCATGTTTACAACATGGTTGCTAAGTTTCTTATTGTCAAGATTATATCTTCATGCCCATGCCCATGTTTTAAGTTCTTATGATCCCAGCTCACAAATGCTTACATGATCAAGATTGTGTAGGTGCATGTCACCTCAAAAATTATTATTTTGTTATCACTTACCTACTCGAGGACGAGCAGGAGTTAAGCTTGGGGATGCTTGATACGTCTCCAACATATCTATAATTTTTGATGCTCCATGCTTGTTTTTACACCATTTGCCTAATGTTTTGTTACACTTCGTGGCACTTTTATGCATTTTCCGGAACTAACCTACTAACAAGTTGCCACAGTGCCAGTTCCCTATTTTCTGCTGTTTTTGTGTTTCAGAAGTGATACACAGGAAATATTCTCGGAATTGGACGAAACATGTTCCTGAAGTCTTATTTTTCCTGGAAGCTTCCAGTCATCCGAAGGAGAGGGGCCACCAGGGCCCCTCACACCTGGCTGGTGCGGCCCAGGCCCTGGCCGCGCCGCCATGGTGTGAGGAGGCCTGGGGCCACCTCTGACATCGCCCCTTCGCCTATAAAGACCCCTCGACGGAAAAAAAAACCTAAGTACCTGATCAATTTTCCAGAACACATCGCGATCCGCCGCCGCCGTCGACCCGTAGATCGGGAGGGTCCAGAAGCTCTTCTCGGCACCCTGCCGGAGAGGGGAATCGCCACCGGAGGTCTTCTTCATCGCCATGCTTGCCTCCGGAGCGATGAGTGAGTAGTCTACCTTGGACTATGGGTCCATAGCAGTAGCTAGATGGTTGTCTTCTCCACCATGTGCTTCATGTTTAGATCTCATGAGCTGCCCTACATGATTGAGATCACCATCCACTGGTGGAAAAAGGGTCTATGGTCCCGGTTCATTTGGGCCATTGGTCCCGGTTGCTGAACCGGGATCCATTACTCGGGACCAATGCCGGTCCCGGTTCCAGCACGAACCGGGACCGATAGGTCTCCACGTGGACGCGCTGCAGGGGCGATCCCCCTGGGTCAATGGTCCCGGTTCGTAGCACGAACCGGGATTGTTGATCTCAGGGTTTTTTTGTTTTTTTCCATTCAGGGATTAGGGTTTTATTTGGTGTGTATTGTATTCAATTTAATGGTGCTATATATACAGCAATAATGAAGGAACCACATTATATATATGTATATTACACATCATGGTCACGAATATATTATTAATATTCACCGTCTCATTCGTCGTGCTTGGTCGCTATTACAAACGGTAACTCACACAAATTTAATTTTACATCTTCTTTTTTATACTTCCTTCTAAATGAACCGGGTAATAGTATTCTCCTTTCGGATCTATGATTTGTTCTAATAAGAATTCGGCAATTTCCTCTTGAATTGCTTGCACGCGTTCCCGTGGTAGAAGACCGTCCCGCATCCGTTCGATCTAATTTAAAGAAGGGGATCAATATATATGAATGAAACTAAACAATGTTGATGGTAATAAAATAAAGTTGAGATTATTGTTTATCGTACTTCAAGTTTTTTGAAGTTTCGGTCTGCGCCCTTCTCTTTGGTCGTCTGGCGAATGAACTCACAGACATAGTATCCACATAAGTTATTCCCGGCTTCCTGCCTCAAGCACTTTACGAGAACAGAGTTCAATCAAAATAAGAATCAAGCATGATAATTGTATTCAACTAGAATCAAAGAGATGCGCGGATCTAGCAAGTAGTACTTACATTCAATGGTTGAAATGTAAGCTCTGGCTTCCAAACACCCGTAGTGTTGGCGGTGAACCGTTTCCAAGCCTTCTGGAGGCATTCCTGCATGTTCGCCCAGTTTCCTAAAGGTGTGCGTTTTGAGTCCATGACTTTGACTACTCCTTCGTCAACACTAATGATTAACAGAATAAAGTGGAAGCTGCACAGACATAACGAGTCAAATATACACTTAACATCGAGTAAAGCGAAAATAGAATGTGTACAAGACAGTAACACTTACTCAAAGTTGTAAGGAAATAGTATTTCCCTTCTGTTGCTGAAATACTTCAACGATTGTACCAAGTTATCCTCTGTCTCTTTGGTTTTTTTTAGAGTATCTTCATGAACGAAATTGCAGTCAACTAACCCAAGGTCAAAGATTCCTCCTCGGTCGCATTCGAGAATCTTCATTCTGCATATATAATTAGTATAATGATGAGTAAGATTATACAAGCAACAAATGAGCTGAGCTAGAAAGACTTAATAATACTTACAGACAATAGGCACTGACGATAGTTTTGTCGAGGACGTCTTGCTGGTAAAACTGAAATAATTCTAGAAATTCAATCAGTAAGAAGTCATCTCCATGACCGTAATGGTGGTGTTTATATCCAGCATAGATCCAGTTTGTGGATTCAGCACAGGCTTGTATGTACCAGTTATGCAATCTCCGCATTTTTGTTGGTAGATCTTTGACTAACTCGGGTTTGACGAGAGGATTCCTGTACCGGTATTTGTACGTATTTGCTGGTACCCCTTGAACTCATCCAGACGGCTCATGTACTCAGCAATAGACAGTCCATATAACTTGGCCTTTTCTCCGTAGAGTTGAATAAACTCCGGATCAATGTTCGGATCATGCCGCTCCTGGGCTCTCCACTCATTGGTATCGTACACTTTGAGCGGTTCGATCGATTGATTTTTCTGTTGTCTGAGCTGGGCAACTTCTTTCCCAACTCTCCGCTCTTTTGCCTCAGCCGACTTGGTAATAGAGCGATTATAGTCAGGTGTGAGCGCTATGGGTTGGTGAAGCTGAATCTTAAGCGCGGCTGCTTTGGCTTTATCTTCTGCGGTGACCAGGAAGATCAATGGCTCCGTTGGCTTTGGCTTTTCTTGTTAGCCATGTCAGTCTTCCACTGTTGATAATGGGCATCTGCGGCCGCAACAATTTCCTCATCTGTCTTCTCGTAAGGAAGCTTCTTCATATTCTGATGAGGTACTCTTGGGAGGGGCGATAGCTTACGTTTCGGTGATCGGAACGTGCTCTTGCTGCTGCTGGTGGTGCTGCCCCTCTTAGTATACTTCCGCTTTAGTCTCTGAGGCTCAGGGGACGGAGACGGCTGACGCGGCGGCGGAGACGGCTGAGGCGGCGGTGGAGACGGCTGCGCTGAGTGGTGAGGCGGTGAAGGCGACGGTTGCGCTGGAGAATGGTGAGGTGGCGGCGAAGGTGGACTGCTGCTCTGAGGAGTGGGTGGCCTTGGCGGGACATAATTTGGAAGCACGATGTGCTCCTTTGGCCATACAATAGTCCCCCCTTTGGCTTCTCCTAGTTCAGTCAGGTCCCTATCTTCCCCTGCAGGATGGTCCAGCTTCAGCTCCTCAAAATCTTGCTTGACATCATCCACCGTGACGACAGCGTACCCTTTTGGAACCGGTCTGCAATGCCAAGTTCCGTTAGGCGCAGTTGGTACGGCCATGCCGACCGCCGCCGTCACCCTTAAGTTCATAACTTGCACCTTTAGCTCACAAGCTGTGCTCTCCGTGATATCATCCACTGGGTAGCGTTTAGGAGGAGCCGTCGTCAGTGCATCATCATCACCATCCTGGAGCTGGGTGGAAGCGACGCTGCTTTTCTTATTCGATAGGGCGCCGGTACCATCGAATGCAGCTTCTACCATGTGCCGCTGAGATTGGCCGCCGATACCTTGCTGGCTCAGTCTGTCGAGTTGATCCTGCTGCCGCTTTAATGCTTCTTCTACATTACGCAGCCGGTCTGCAGCTGCCGCTTTCTCAGCTGCCTCCCTTTCCTTTCTCCTCTGATGACTTTTATCGGGATATCTCTTCATTTCCGCGGGGAAGGCAACATTCCACGGCTTGGAGCCTGGTGTGCCTCGTGCTCGTCCGGTGTGTTCATCATTTTTAAAGGCGCGTGTGAGCTCGTCGTTCTCTCTATCGGGAACGAACCGTCCAGCTTCAACATCTTGTACTGCACTTCTAATATCTTCGATGGGCAATAGGGGATGATCTTTGTGTTTCTGAGTATATATTGCCCTCCCTTCTTCGTCCAACGTGCCCCCATGGCCGTAAAACCAGTTTCTCGCCCGTGGTGTCCATGTTGTGGGCTCTGGTCTGATCCCGGCAGCAATATACTTGACCTCAAGTGCATCCCACTTAGGCATGCAACCGGCGTAGCCAGCAGACCCCATATTATGGTGGTACACTTTCTTAGCAGCGTTCTCCTTATTTATTCTCGACCTTTCCAAAGCTTTCTCCGATGTCTTGTACTTCACAAAATCATCCCACTGGTGTCTTAACTTAGCATAGCCGGCTTGATTGAAATCCGGAGTCTTGTCTAACTTGACAAACTTAAGGTACAGTTTCTTCTTCCAGTTCTTGAATGCCTCGGCCATCTTGATCAGAGCAAACTTCTTGACTCTTTTCATGAGCTCCTTATTTGCTCTCGCCTCCTCATCTGGATTCACATCTGGCCTCGGCAGGAGGAAATTAATCATGAGCTTGTCAAAAAGCTTATCTTTGGCAACGTCGCCGACATACGGGACACCACCACTGCTTGGCCGATTCCATTCTTGAACGATGATCGGGATGCAGTCCCTCACAAGAACTCCGCATTGCTTGACAATTTTTTTTGCGACATCCTCAGGAGCTGTCGGTTCGCCGTCTACACCGACCACTTCGATCCTATATCTCACAGTGTTATCCAACTTTTTTGTTGGGCCTTGTTTCGTTCTGACGGAAAAAGTGCTCGATACGGAGGCCTAAAATAAGAAAGAGTGTTAATATATGCATGTATATATATAGGCAGTCGGGCATTACAAAAAAACATATATACACCTCGCCGGAGTTTCCGAGATTTAAGGTTCGGTCGGAGCCGTCGTCTTCTCCCTCGTCGCCTTCTCCCTTGTCGGCTTCTCCCTCGTCACCTTCTCCCTCGTCGGTTTCTCCCTCACCGGCTTCTCCCCCGTCCCAGGCTTCTACCTCACCGGAGCCGTCTCCTCGGTTGAGAGATTCATCTCCCTCACCGGAATCGTTCAGAAACGTCCTGGTGACATCGATATCTGCATTTTCTCGGATCATTCCTTGGAGGAAGTATTCATCATCTTGACTTTTTCTATGTGCTGGATCCATAGTTTCTGCAATATACCGACATTTGTTAGTTAGAATGCACGCTATATATTCAAAATGCACGCTAAAACTAATTTTAACTAATTCTAATTCTAACTAACAAACTAACACTAACTTCTAACTAAGTACTAAGTAATATACTAACTACAATCTAACCTAACTAACTAACTAAGGGCATCTCCAGCGGGCCGACCCAAACGGACACCGCGGGTCTGTTTCTGTCCGACCGGACAAAAGAGGCCGAAAAAACAGCACCCAGCGGGCCGACCCAAACGTGTCCGGGGGGGAGGACACACCCATCCGCGGCCCAAATTTGGGGCAGCGATGGGTCTGCGCGGACACGCGCGGACCGGGCACGCGTCCTCCCCTGGTCCACCTGTCATTGACCCGCATCGATGCATCTTCTCCAACGCGACGCGTCCGCCCGCGTCAGTGCGTCCCGTCGCCTCGAGTCAGAGCGCGTGCGCTTTGGGCGCCCCGCCGTCACCTTCAATGCCTGCCGCGGCATCAACGCCGGCGTGGCGTGCCGATTGGGCTGCCGCTCGGAGGCATTCATGGCGGCCGCTGGACGCCCGACCACTGGCCCCTTTAAAAGGAGGCCACAACGGAGCCGCAGCCACCAGCCTCCATCGCCATAGCCACCGCAGCCGCCACAGCCACCACAGCCACCACAGCCCAGCCACCACAGCCTAGCCATGGGGTTCTGGAAGAAGGGCAGGCACGACCACGAGGCCAGCGGGTCTCGGCGCCGGTCGCCACCTCGACGCCGGTCTCCACCGCGCCGCGCCAGGACGGCCTCGCCGCAGCCACCGCGCCAGCGTGATCGCCGGTACATTCCGGTGACTCACTGCCAGGCGCTGTACCGCTGCGGCCAGAGCGTCGACTGGCCGGACTGCAGCCTCCCCGGCGGGTGGCACCTGAACAGCCGGCGCGTGCCGGTCCCGCCGGTGCCGCGCTTCGGCCCGGACCGGGTGATCGAGATCCGCCGCCGCCGCGCGCTGATGCCGGCGCGCCTCCGCGCCGATCCCGCCTTTGGCTACGATAGCCAATGGTGGGACAACTTCGGGACGCGGGAGCGCGACCCGGTGCGGCGGGCGGCCTTCCTAGGGGAGGCCGACCCCAACCCCTTCGCCGGCGTGTACATGCCGGAGCCGGGGCCAGAGCCGCCGCAGCGGGAGCCCTTCATCGAGGAGATGGAGGAGGACGACGACGAGGAGGAGGCGCCGCCGCCGGAGGTCCACGTCAAGCAGGAGGTGGGCGGCGATGACATCCCTGGCGAGGAGCCCAGGGACGACACGGAGGACTTCTGCGGGTGCGTCACCTACGGCATCCTCGACGTAATGGAGCGCGGCAAGGCGCCGCCGTCCCCGCCACCGCTGACCGAGGAGGAGCAGCTCTGGGTCGCCCTCCTCCTCTCCGAGGAGGAGGAGAAGAGGCGGTGGGCCGGCTACGAGACTGCGCTGGCCATTTCAGTGCACCAGCAGCACGGCCGGCCACCGTCGCCGCCACCGCAGCGTGCCGCGACGCCACCGCCGCCTCCTCCTCCAGGCCCTCCGCCGCCGCCACCTGCTGCCCCTGGTCCTCCTCCACCGCCTGCGGCCAACTGGCCGTGGCCGCAGTCGCCCTACATCATCCTCCCCGACGAGGACGACGAGTAGGCCACGGCGAGGACGACGCCGCCGCCGCCCCCTGTGCCCCCAAAGCCCTTGCTAGGGCTTTCTATGTTTTTTTTATTTTCTATGTTTTTTTTATTTTCTATGTATTATATATATAAGTAATGAAAAAAAAATTAAAAAAAATTTGCGAACGTCAATTTAAATGACTTTACAAAATGCAATAAGATTAACAAAAAAATTGGCCAAAGGGCCGGCCGGCCGGGCCGGGAAGCTCCCTCCCGAGGAGCTCACCGTCGAAGGGGGCGGCGGCGCTGGGGGGCGGGGCGGCCACAGGGGGGCGGCATCGGGGCGGCGCTGGGGGCGCGGGGCGGGCGCACGGGGCCGGGCGTCGCGGCGGCGCTGGGGGGCGGCGGCGCAGGGGGCACCTGCAGAGAGAGAAGGTGATGAGCGGCGGCGCGGGGGGAAAAGGGAGAGGTTGCGGCGGCGCTCACCGAGGACGGCGGTGGCGGCGCGTCAAATCGCTCCGCGCGCAATTTCCTTAGCTGTTTTCGCGAGATTGAGGGGGAAGTGGGGAAGAAGAAGCTGGCAGTTATATTTTACGGGGTCATTGGTCCCGGTTCGTGGCATCAACTGGGACCAATGTATCAACGGTCCCGGTTGATGCCACGAACCGGGACCAATGATCCTGGGCACGTGGCGGCTCAGCAGCGCCCCCCGCCTAGGTCATTGGTCCCAGTTCGTGGCATCAACCGGGACCGTTGATACATTGGTCCCAGTTGATGCCACGAACCGGGACCAATGTTTTTCTTTTTTGTTTTTCTGTTTTAACTTTCTATTTTCATTTTCACAGGAAAAAACTTTCTTTTATTTAAAATTTGAAAAAACTTTCAACAGGAAAAGTGTTTCAATTTAAATAACTAATCCAAAACCATTTTCTGTTTTCAAAATTATTAATTCTAACTAAACAATTTTACTATTTTTAATTAAAAATGCAGTAACGCGTTTAAAACGGGCATAAGAAATTCAAAAATGATCCAAACAATGTGAAACCTTCGCGTGGTGTCATATTATGTGTCATAGTTGCAAGGAAAAATATTGAACTTTGAAAATTGCAAACGTCATAAAAAATCCTTCACAAAATGACCTATCATATTCGAGGTTTCATGGCATTTAGGTCAAACCACCAATGTTATGGCTAGAATTAGGGCATAGTTTGTGATAATGTGCCCATATTGTGCACACATGTGCATCTTGGGATGGCTTACGATGTTGCAGGAGGAAGTTTTCCTTTTCGACGCACAAAATAGCCAATTTCCATTTTTGAGGTGCCAAAATTGGGGTGTTCTATGAAGGAACCACCAAATTAAAGTTTGGCATTGGCACCAACCCATTTTTCAAAAATACTAGACCACCTTAGATGGACCAATTCCCAACCGGTGTATCAGAAACCTTACCGTCCATCCCTCATGAAAAAGACAAATTCCTGCCGATTCGATAGGAGGGTGCCCAGATTTGAACTACAAGTACAGGATATAATGCTTGTGAATTTTTTTTAAAATCATTTATAGGTTCACAACATGCTATTTCACCAGAGATCTACTTCAAGTTTAGCGAGGCTCAGCCCCGGGCTAAGAAGCTTCAGGCCCACCGTTTTGAATATAGTTTGAAACGGGCATAAGAAATTCAAAAATGATCCAAACAATGTGAAACCTTCGCGTGGTGTCATATTATGTGTCATAGTTGCAAGGAAAAATATTGAACTTGGAAAATTGCAAACGTCATAAAAAATCCTTCACAAAATGACCTATCATGTTCGAGGTTTCATGGTATTTAGGTCAAACCAACAATGTTATGGCTAGAATCAGGGCATAGTTTGTGATAATGTGCCCATATTGTGCACACATGTGCATCTTGGAATGGCTTACGATGTTGCAGGAGGAAGTTTTCCTTTTCGACGCACGAAATAGCCTAAACATCTTCGAGAAGCTCCGCCACGGGAGATTTCCCAACCCTGTCCTCCATCCATGGGGATAAAACTCTCCCTACCTTCTAGGTTGGCTTGTTGAGCTGCTTGCCATGGCGTATTGATGCTCCTTTTATAGGCACGACGCCGCTTCTACTTTGTCTTGTTCCTCCGACAGGGGCGTCGTGCGCTACATGCTTTATCTCATCGAGCAGTGCATCCACCCATGCGTCCTTATCCTGCCGACAGCTTTAGTCCCGGTTGTGTCCACCAACCGGGACTAAAGGTTACCCACACGTCCTTATCCCACCTACAGTTTTGTTAGATGACACAAAAACCACCTTTAGTCCCGGTTGTACCCACCAGCCGGGACTAAAGGTTAGATGGTTTCCCACGCCACTGCGTTCCCGCCTATTTTCTTCCCGCGCTTTCCACCTTTTCCCGCCTCCGTCTTCCCGCCATTTTTTCACTATATATATGTAGGCTTGGCCTCCATTTACATATCACATCTAGACTCATATCTGCAAACCTCATCACTCTCTCCCATGGCCTCCATCGTATCTCTAACCCCCAAGGAGGCGGAGGTGCTTTGCGCCTCAAACTACCCCTGCCCGCCGGGCTACCGCGTCCCCACCGGCTGGATGCTGAGCGTCGGAGGCGTACCGGTCCCTCCTGTCCTTCTAGGTGTGGCGCGTCAGATGGCCATCACGAACCACTACTACTTCGAGCTCACGCCAGAGCAGCGGAGGAATCCCCAGTGGCATCCCGACTACAGCCCGACTTGGGACGCCTTCTTCATCAATCGGCGTGAGAGTGCGCTTGCCAGGCACGAGGAGGACGACCCACCTTGTTCGAACTTCAGCGAGGCCGGCCGTCGGCTATGGTGGCGCGGCCAGACTCTCCAGAGCGTCATGGCCTACCGTGGCCCCTGCCTGCGCTACCCTCAGTCTCAGCCCACGCGTGCTCACCCGCCGAGGTTCGACTACCGCGACTCCGATGCCAGCGACGACAACGTCGGCGACTACGACGACTACAGTGGCGACGTTTATAGGGCTAGGCACGACTATGACTGAATCACTCCAATATTATGTGTCATAGCTGCAAGGAAAAATATTGAACTTGGATAATTGCAAACATCATAAAAAATCCTTCACAAAATGACGTGTCATAGTTTTCATACATTACATAGATTTACATAGGGTTTAGAGTTTAGGGTAAGAATCCTTCGTCGCGTATGTCGATCTCTTGCCTATGATCGCTTCTTAGGCCGTAACCATGGAGCATCTTCATTATTTAACGGGATGCAAGGGTCAGTTTTCACGGTGAAGGGCGGAATTTCTTCAAACTTATCATAATCTGCTGACATGTCTGTCTTGTCCTCGACTCCCGCGATGTTTCTTTTCCCTGAAAGAACTATGTGACGCCTGGGCTCATCGTCTGATGTATTCGTTTCCTTATTTTTCCTTTTTCGGTCTGGAGGACATGTCCTTCACATAGAAAACCTGAGCCACATCATTGGCTAGGACGAATGGTTCGTCTCTGTAACCAAGATTCTTGAGATCCACTGTTGTCATTCCGTACAGCTGGTCCACCTTTACCCCTTCTCCATTCATGTTGACCCAACTGCACCGAAACAAAGGGACCTTAAAAGTAGGTCCATAGTCAAGTTCCCATATCTCCTCTATGTAACCATAGTATGTGTCCTTTTTCCCATTGTCACATGTTGCATCAAAGCGGACACCACTGTTTTGGTTAGTGCTCTTTTTATCTTGGGAGATCGTGTAAAATGTATTCCCATTTATCTCGTACCCTTGGAAAGTCAATACAGTCGCAGATGGTGTCGCGGCCAACAAGTAGAGCTGATCTCCAATAGTGGTGTCATTCATGAGATGTAATTGCAACCAAGTGCCAAAAGTCTCCATGTGATTTTCTTTAATCCAGTAGTCATCCTTCCCCGGGAACTTGGAGCGTACAACATTCATGTGTTCCTTGATATACGGAGCCACGAAGGTAGAACTTTGTAGAACTGTGTAGTGTGCTTGATTCAAAGAATGCCCGTCCCTAAATATCATTGCTTTCGTTCCTAGCATGCCTTTTCCACTCAGTCTCCCCTCATACCGTGATTCAGGAACACCAATCGGCTTAAGGTCAGGAAGAAAGTCAACACAGAACCCAATGACCTCCTCTGTTCCATAGCCCTTGGAGATGCTTCCTTCTGGCCTTGCACGATTACGAACATATTTCTTTAAGACTCCCATGAACCTCTCGAAGGGGAACATATTGTGCAGAAGTATAGGACCGAGAATGGAAATCTCATCGACTAGGTGAACTAAGAGATGCGTCATAATATTGAAGAAGGACGGGGGGAACACCAACTCAAAACTGACAAGACATTGGACCACATCCTTTTGTAGCCTTTCCAGACTTTATCGATCGATCACCTTCTGAGATATTGCATTGAGGAATGCACATAGCTTCACAATGGGTACTCGAACATTTTCCGGTAGAAGCCCCCTCAATGCAACCGGAAGCAACTGCGTCATAATCACGTGACAATCATGAGACTTCAGGTTCTGGAATTTTTTCTCTGCCATATTTATTATTCCCTTTATATTTGATGAGAACCCAGCCGGGACCTTGATACTGTTCAGGCATTCAAAAAAGATTTCCTTCTCTGCTTTGGTAAGAGCGTAGCTGCTTAAGTATTGACGGCCTTTATCAGTATGCTTGTTGTATGGGTCTTTGATACGTTGCTGGTCCTCCCGTGCTTCTGGTGTATCTGTTGTCTTCCCATACACGCCTAGGAAGCCTAGCAGGTTCACGCAAAGATTCTTCGTCACGTGCATCACATCGATTGAAGAACGGACCTCTAGGTCTTTCCAATACTCAAGCTCCCAAAATATAGATATCTTCTTCCACATGGCCGTGTGTCCGGTAATGGGGTCTTTCGGAACAGATTGACCGCCAGAACCCTTTCTAAATATTACTTCTAGGTCCTTCACCATACCAAATACATCAGCACCTTTAGGGAGCTTAGGCTTCTTCCGGTGATCTGCCTCACCGTTGAAATGCTTGCCTTTTTTCTTACTTGATGATTGGTCGGAAGAAATTTACGACACTCCAGGTACACAACCTTCTTACATTTATCCAAATATGTACCTTTAGTCTTATCTAAACAGTGCGTGCATGCATTGTATCCCTTGTTTGACTGTCCTGAAATGTTACTAAGAGCAGGCCAATCATTGATGGTTACGAACAGCAACGCTCATAGGTCAAATGGCTCTTGTTTGTGCTCATCCCACACCTTTACACCTGGTTCTGCCCACAGCTGCAATAGTTCATCGACTAATGGCCTTAGGTACACATCAATGTCGTTGCCGGGTTGCTTCAGTCCTTGGATGAGCACTGGCATCATAATGAACTTCCGCTTCATGCACAACCAAGGAGGAAGGTTGTAGATACATAGAGTCACGGGCCAGGTGCTGTGACTGCAGCTCTGCTCCCCAAAAGGATTCATGCCATCTGTACTTAGACCAAACCATAAGTTCCTCGTGTCACCTGCAAAGTTTGAGTACTTTCTCTCGATGTTTCTCCACTGCGACCCATCGGCGGGGTGTCTCAGTTTCCCGTCTTTCTTACGCTCTTCTTTGTGCCATCGCAACAACCTGGCATGCTCTTTGTTTCTGAACAGACGTTTCAACCGTGGTATTATAGGAGCATACCACATAACCTTAGCAGGAACCTTCTTCCTGGGGGGCTCGTCATCGCCCTCAACATCACCAGGGTCATCTTGTCTGAGCTTGTACCGACATGCAGTGCATACCGGACATTTATCCATATTCTCGTACTTCTCACTACGGTACAGGATGCAGTCATTAATGCATGCATGTATCTTCTCCACATCTAATCCTAGAGGGCAGATAATCTTCTTTGCTTCGTACGTTGTCTCGGGCAGCTCGTTATCCTTTGGAAGCTTCGGCTTCATTATTTTCAGTAACTTCTCAAATCCCTTGTCAGATAAACCACCCTTTGCCTTCCATTTCAGCAGTTCAAGTGTGGTACCGAGCTTTGTGCTGCCATCTTCGCAATTTGGGTACAACAACTTTTTATGATCCTTTTGCATGGCCTCCAACTTCAGCTTCTCCCTTTCTGTATCGCATTGTTGCTTTGCATCAGAAATAACCCGACCAAGACCATCAGCGGGCTCATCCGATGCCCGTTGTTCTTCTTCATTGCCGCCTCCCTCTTCTTCATTGTCTTCCATTGCAGTATCACCGTATTCTTCAGGCGACATAGGATAGCTGTCATCATCCTCTTCTTCATTTTCTTCCAGCCTAACCCCTCTTTCTCCGTGCATGGCCCAACAATAATATCCGGGCATGAAACCTCTCTGAAGCAGATGGCTTTGAAGGATTCTCGGGGCAGAGTGCTCCGTCACATTCCGACAGTCGACGTAGGGACAAGGCATAAAATTATCCACTTTGTTTGCCTTAGCCACATCGATAAATTTATGCAGGCCTGCAATAAAATCAGAATCGCGTCGGTCGCCGTACATCCATCGCATCCACGCATCGATCTGCGTTATAATAATTAACTATTACAATAACATCGTGAATAGTGAAATGACCACCCGCATGGACACATATGCAAGATTTTTGTATCAGTTACAGAAAAAGAAGATAAGGTTGCTAACCTCGGCGGAGGATACCGTGTTGTGCGAACTTAAATGTGGCGTGGACATTTCGTCGAACACCTTGTGTGCAATCAAAGAAAAAAAAAGCTAGCACCCACACCTCACACACAATCCAGCAAATTTTTGTGGCAAAGGGCAAAGGGCTGGGTGTATCAATTTATAGCCAGGGGAGGGTCTTTGATCCCGGTTCATGCCATGAACCGGGACCAATGCTCCGCAGAGAGCCACGTGCCATGCTGGGGAGGCATTGGTCCCGGTTCATGCCACAAACCGGGACCGATTCCCCGAAATGAACCGGGACCGGCCCCCAAACGGCACGAACCGGGACCAATGCCTGTCATTGGTCCCCATTGGCGAGCCGAACCGGGACAGATGACATTTGGGTGCTGGACCAAAGACCCTTTTTCCACTAGTGCATTATGTAATTCTACATGTTTGGTTTGTTGGGATCCGATGAATATTGGTGTTATGATTGAGTTGCTGTGCTGAATATTATCTTATGTTATCTCTATGTTGTTTATGATCTTGCATGCTCTCCGTTGTTAGTAGCTATCTTGGCTGAATAGTTGCAAGTGACTCCAAGAGGGGGTATTTATGCTCGATAGTGGGTTCATGCCTCTATTTAACCTGGGGGAGTGACAGAAACCTCTAAGGTTGTAGATGTGCTGTTGCTACTAGGGAGAAAACAACATTCATATGCTCAAGGGCATATGCTTTGTTTACATTACACACTTTGGTTAATGCAATTATCTGTTGTTCGCAACTTAATACTTGTGGAGTTCTCGGATTGATTCGCCACAAGTGGATTATTAGTCATAGATGCAGTTGGATGGCGGTCTATGTATTTTGTTGTAATGCCCAGAGTAAATCTCATAGTGATCTTCTTGACATATCACATTTATCTTTATTCTATCAATTGCCCAACTATAATTTGTTTACCCAGCATGTGTTATTTATCTTATGGAGAGACACCACTAGTGAACTGTGGACCCCGGTCCTATTTCCATCATATTGCTATCACCTGTTTACTTTACTCGCACTGTTTACTTTACTCGCATACTATCATCACTTTCCACTCAATACGCTCATACCCTTTGTTTCAAGCAAACCGGTGAGATTGACAACCTCATCGCAAGTTGGGAACAAAGTACTTGGTTGTGTTGTGTGCAGGTTCCGCGTTGCAGCTAGCAAGCAAAAGCTTGGACGAGGCGCCATATATAAATTGTCCGAAGCTGTCGCAAACTAGCAAGCATCACCTTCAGTCGTTATTGTCTGCTTTTCTCCTGATCGATATTAAACCTTGGTTTCTTAACTGAGGGAAAACTAGCTGCTATACTCATCATACCTTCCTCTTGGGGTTCCCAACTGGCTGGTCATTCACCACGCACAAGGAATCTTCTGGTGCCGTCACCCACGCGCCAGCAATGGCACACTTTATTTTTCTCGTTCTTAAAAATTTGACATTGTGGTCTCTTATGTTGAGTTGTTATGCTTGCAAGTTGTAAGTTGGGAATTAGCCCATCCATGCCGTCATGGGGCAAGCTTTCAACATTGCACTTCTTATTTGATTTGATATCATGATCTTTTGTTTATGGATACTCGCGGTGTGAAATGAATTGGGAATCTTGCGGGATCATGGAGTTTGTATATGTGTTAGAGAAACGCCTGGGCCGCCAATCTAAGCCATGCATAATTCATGGTGAAAATTTGCAGCATGCCTATAGTGGACATTCGACGACGCATCTCAAAATAAAAAGCTATACAAATAGTAAATAAAAGAGATGTCGAGGTGTTCATTATCTGCTTGTCATGTCATTTTGATGTGGGCTTGTTCCATGTCATTGGGCACGGAGGTACCCCGTTGGCGGTTCTCGATGATACGTATATACTTACAATGACAAGAGCTTGCTTGGGACTCTAAGTAAAGTAGCATGAGGTTTGGGTACTCGTATTCACGGGACACGAGGTTTTCAACTTATGATTTGTCAAGCATATGCAGCATGAGTGTTCTCGCATTAACTTTAACCATTCAAGATGCTTATGATGGGGGCAATGAGAGCTCAAAGCCGGTAAGTACCATAATTTTTGAAGGTTTATAAAACTTACAATCACTGCTTCCCTCCGCGAAGGGCCTTTATTTTACTTTTATGTTGAGTCACCACCTTCTATCTTTATGCACCATTAAGAGAGCATAGTTGTCATTCTTAGTATAATGTGCATTGTCCCAAAGTTTTCATTGATTGATTCATATTGTTGGTTTCACTTGTTCTCAAATTATTTGTATCTAGTCGCCCTCTTAAACTTGAAGGTGTCCTATGCATTTATGTTTTGCTCTCCATGAAGGACAAGCTGAAAACAATTTGTATGTTTTTCCTTATGATTTGAACACACGTTTGACTTTCATTGTTTCATTTTCATGATCTTTTGTTTGTGTTCATTTTCATGTTATAACATGGTTGCTAAGTTTCTTCTATCAAGATCATATCTTTCATGCCCATGTTTTAAGTTCTTTTGATCCCAGCACACAACGCTTACATAGATGATCAAGATTGTGTAGGTGCATGTCACCTCAAAAATTATTTCTTTTGTTATCACTTACCTACTCGAGGACGAGCAGGAGTTAAGCTTGGGGATGTTGATACGTCTCCAACGTATCCATAATTTTTGATGCTCCATGCTTGTTTTTACACCATTTGCTTAGTGTTTCGTTACACTTCGTGGCACTTTTATACATTTTCCGGAACTAACCTATTAACAAGTCGCCACAGTGCCAGTTCCCTGTTTTCTGCTATTTTTGTGTTTCAGAAAAGCTACACAGGAAATATTCTCAGAATTGCATGAAACCAAAGCCAGTCGCCCAGAATTTCACCGAAGCTTCCAGAGAACCGAAGAGGAGACGGAGTGGGGCCATGAGGGGCCCACACACCAGGGCGGCGCGGCCCAGGAGTAGGCCACGCCCCTATGTGTGAGACCTCCTCGGTCCACTCCTGATGATGCACCTTCGCCTATAAAGACCCCCCGACGGGAAAAACCTAAATACCCGATCACTTTTCCAGAACACATCACGATCCACCGCCACCGTCGACCCGAAGATCGGGAGGGTCCAGAAGCTCTTCCCGGCACCCTGTCGGAGAGGGGAATCACCACCAGAGGTCTTCTTCATCGCCATGCTTGCCTCCGGAGTGATGAGTGAGTAGTCTACCTTGGACTATGGGTCCATAGCAGTAGCTAGATGGTTGTCTTCTCCACCATGTGCTTCATGTTTAGATCTCATGAGCTGCCTTACATGATTGATATCACCGTTATGTAATTCTACATGTTTGGTTTGTTGGGATCCGATGAATATTGGTGTTATGCTTGAGTTGATGTACTGAAATTTATCTTATGTTATCTCTATGTTGTTTATGATCTTGCATGCTCTCCGTTGTTAGTAGCTATTTTGGCCAAGTAGTTGCTAGTGACTCCAAGAGGGGGTATTTATGCTCGATAGTGGGTTCATGCCTCTATTTAATCTGGGGGAGTGACAGAAACCTCTAAGGTTGTAGATGTGCTGTTGCTACTAGGGGGAAAACAACATTCATATGCTCAAGGGCATATGCTTTGTTTACATTACACACTTTGCTTAATGCAGTTATCTGTTGTTCGCAACTTAATACTTGTGGAGTTCTCGGATTGATTCGCCATAAGTGGATTATTAGTTATAGATGCAGTTGGACGGCGGTCTATGTATCTTGTTGTAATTCCCAGAGTAAATCTCATAGTGATTCTCTCATCATATGCACGTTGTCTTTATTCTATCAATTGCCCAACTGTAATTTGTTTACCTAGCATGTATTATTTTATCTTATGGAGAGACACCACTAGTGAACTGTGGACACTGGTCCTATTTCCTTTATATTGCTATCACCTGTTTACTTTACTCACACTGTTTACTTTACTCGCATATTACTATTACTTTCCACTCGATACGCTCATACCCTTTGTTTCAAGCAAACCGGTGAGATTGACAACCTCATCGTAAGTTGGGAACAAAGTATTTGGTTGTGTTGTGTGCAGGTTCCACGTTGCCGCTCACAAAGCAAAGCTTGGACGAGGCGCCCTATAAATTGTCTGGAGCTGTCGCAAGCTAGTGGGCATCACCTTCGGTCGTTTGTCTCCCTCCTACTAGATTGATAACCTTGGTTTCTTACTGAGGGAAAAACTTGCTGCTATATTCATCACACCTTGCTCTTGGGGTTTTCCAACTGGCCGGTCATTTATTTCATTAATTTCACACACCATCACCGTGCCATCACAGGCACAGGGCGAGGAGGATGACGACGCACCTGAGCCGACATCGATGGCGAAGGGGAGGAAGAAAAGGAAGAAGACCTCGCCGCGGGTCAAATGGACGGGCAAAGAAGAGGAGTGCCTCGCCGAAGCTTGGAAGACCATGTCCATGAACGGCATCACCGGCACCAGTCAGAACTTTGACACATATTGGCAACGGGTCAAGACGGCGTTCGACGAGCACAAAATCGTCGATCCCTACTTCAACAAGACGGTGATGGTCCGCGGCGAGAAGGTCATGGCCACGCATTGGGGGATCATGCAGGCGGCGTGCAACAAGTGGCACGGCATACAAGAGGAGATCTCCGATCGTCCGGTGAGCGGCGCCGACTTCGAGAACAAGGTATGCTTGCTCGCTTTCTCCGTCGACCTTGGATCGCCGAGTTGTGGTCACGCCGGCTTCTCTGTACAGATGCGGCGGGCGTTCGACATGTACGGCGACGACTCGGACGACCAGCAGGTCAAGTTCCTCAATGTCTTCGCCCGCATCGAGGGCTGCGAAAAGTGGGCGGAAGTACGCCGGACTCTCTCCAAGAACAAGGACGAGCCGTACAACCCCGACGCTCCCGCCACTGCCGCGTCGGTGGGCCGCCCCAAGCTCGGCCAAAAGAAGCTGAAAGAACGGAAGAAGTCGGGGAATCCAGGCGACAGATTGCAGGCGTCTTTCGAGAAGTGCTGGGCCGACGCGAGGGCGCACAACGCCGGGAGGGACACCAAGTACGACGCGCGCTGGAAGGAGATGCTCGCCAACCAGGGCACACGGATCGCCTTGCTCCAGACAACCTCCGCGGCGAAGAAGAGGAACACTGACCTTGCATTCCTGATCGGCGGCAACGACGCTGCGATGGACGAGGAGACGAGGGCTTTGTACAACGCCCATCGCCAAGCCATCCTCCGCCCTCCGTCGACTTCGTCGTCCTCCCCTTCGACGACGAGCACTCCGGCGGCCGACGAAACTTCGCCGCCCGAGGCGCAGGAAGGCGCTGCCGACGAGCCTGTTGTAGTCTAGTTTCTGTTTCGATCGCCGGAATGTGGCTGATCCGATCGCCGAACTTGTGTGGGCGATGCTTTTGTGTAGCGGGAAACCACTATTTTGAAACTACTAGTAAATAACACATGCTTTGCACGTTGAGGTACATATAAGTAGAAAAGTATAACTTAAATAACAAAAATAATATGGAAATATATATGGTGCTCTAAAAAATACACCATCTGTCACATCTTACAATGTATATTTTTTTCAAAATCAAACAGGGTTATCTTTGACCAAGGTTTTTAGAAGAAAAAAATCCCCTCTGCCCCTAAAAAGTGACTAAATTTCTAGATACGGGATGTATCTAGACACATTTTGCCGCTTAGATATATCTGTATCTAGAAAAGGCTATGTCACTTTTTTTGGGACGAAGGGATTATTAATATTTACAACACCAAAATCAACATCATTTGATTCATTTTGAAATATATTTTTATATTTTATTTATTTAGTATGTGAAGTGTTGATACTTTTCTTTTTGCCAAAATTGGTTAGAGAGAGTAAGTTTGGCTTTTGAAATGCTAATGCATCCTATAAAAAGGGAAAAAACTGAATAAAAAGATTTTTATTAATTAAAAGGATTAGACATTACATCCAGTCTCTATATAAGTAAGATGCAGCCGCATTACAGAAATATAAGCAATCATCAAAAAACTATAAAACATGGAGATGTAGGATGAATTCGTAGATCACGCTGTCATCCATGCTTACAGAATATCCCTTACCATGTCTTCCGATCGTAGACACATTCGTAAATATGTTTTGATTCTCCATTCTCCATATGTTATAAAGATGACCATGAACGGAGCAATTTTTCATCGGTTGATGCATGCGAGACATATTTTTATTATTAAAAGTGTGTCATTTCTACATAGCTAAATAGACCAAACTATGAGAAGGGATAAAAGGAGTAATAAATTTTTTTAGGCATGAAAGGAGTAATAACTTAAGATCATTACAATTATTTTTAATATGTATGAAATGGAATTGTGCCCTATTATGAAGTGACACAACTTTTTTTATGGAAGCCTTAATATAATAAGTGTGATTAGATGTTGAAAAGATATAAAGGATCTAGCTATCTTAGCGTGGACTGATTAGATACCAAAAAATTATTATGGCCGGTGGGACCTTGGAGAGGAGACAAATCTGGCAGGGTAACTCATGGGCACGTGCTGGTCGTGGCAGGTTTCCAAACAAAAGTTCCATCGTGCGCCTCAACTACCTATTCACCTCAAAGAAAAAAAATATTCTAACCTCAACGTACCCAGGTTGCAAGTCTGAGACATCGACTCAGAGTTCTCTAGAAACTTTGCCTAGCTTCTGGGAGCTTCAGATAAACACTCGGTAGATAGGTACACTGATTCACGCGCATAGGATAGGCGAATCCAAGACATGATAGCCGTTGGATTATTCTCGATGATAGTTGATGAATGGTGGATGACAGTTTTGTACTACAAATCAACGGCTGCGGTGGTTTCAGAGGTTTTTTGGCGGGAAACTGAAAAAGAGGATGGTTCAAATTTCAGAACTGCTGCATTATAGTAGTAGAGATATCCGCGAACGCCGTGGGACGACTGGAAACTATATCCCACCCACGCCCGTTTTATATCCAATCCGGGCGAAAATATCGCCAGATTTCGGCCCGGGGGCTCAAACGGCTGGAGATGCTCTAAGACCCAGGATCCAACAACGAGGAACTGGCTTTTCACCATGGCATACTTGGTGAGCCTTGTGCAGATGATGCAGTTGTGCATGACGATGTGTACAACCTGGCATGCAGAGGAATGTTACACATGAAGACGTCATCCGAAGTCCTCTAAGTACACATTGTTTCATTGAAGGCTTTATCTCTGACCTTGATCAGGTAAAGAAGACGGCTAAAATCACCGGGCTCTGACAGACGTGAGAGCACCACACCCATCTGGGGTTCCCTCTCCTGCGGGAGTGGCCTAGCTGACTGACGTGAGAGCACCACACCCATCTTGGGTTCCCTCTCCTACGGGAGTGGCCTAGCTGAATGTTGTTGCGGATGTAGCATAGAATCAAGAGCTAGGTTCTGTTGCTGCTGTTGCTCGCTCGACCGAGGACCTATACCCTTGGAGTAGGGCCATCTCCAGAAATTAGGGGCCCCGATGCGAAATTGAAAAATATGTGTATCTGTGTAATTAAAGCATACCTTCACTTCATTATAAAACTTTATGTTTTGTGATATTTTTTATTATTTGTTATATTATATAATATTTTAAAATATATGAAATATTGAAGCGACACAAGTAAATAACTAAATATAGTACCGAAGTTGAGGTAATAGACCTCATGTTTTACTAAAACTGATCGCCCATCTAGTTCTTCTGAAATGAAATCTCAAATCGTATCTTCATAATTTCAAGAGCTCATGATTATTCTTGTAATCTTATTTTATAAAATAAACAAGGATAATCTGAATGAATTCAACGCTACGGCAATAATGAATTATATGCTTATAAAATAGGAGTACACACTTATGCAGTGTTGTACACGAAATCTTGGAAATAAAACATTAGCAGCAGGACATCACAGTCTTGCAAATATCTTACAAATCTTTAATCTTGGATAGTTGGCATGACAAGAGAAGGACAACACAATTTACAACTCCAACACCTTGATAAGCTACGGTGGTAACTACAGAACATCAATGGTTTCATCGAGTGGTCATTAGTATGCGAATTGATTTCATTCAAAATTCAAGGAAAGGAGACATGGAGCATGGAATTACCAGTTATGCCTCGTTCGGTTCTGAGGGGACCAATCCCCATGTGGACCTGACCCCCACGGGAATTTGGTGATCCCGGGTAGTCACCCTAATCCCCACTAACCCCTCTCACCACGTTCTCCACTAACCCCTGCCATCTCGTACCGTTCGGCTAATCCCTGGCAGCAAGCCGCACTTGCGGCAAGCAACTCAGGCAGCAAGCAACGACAGTAACAACTGTGAATCTAAACAATATTCTTTTTAAACATCAACTTAGAACATGCCAGAAAGCTAAAATTAAACATGCTAGAAACAATATACAGAACGAAATACATGATACATGCGTATGCCATAATCATGGAACATAAGTATCTACAAAATCTTGATTATTCAAGGTAGAGTCAATACATTCTCATAAGAATAGTGGCACGACAACAAAGTTCAACGAATAAATCATCGCCATGGCACCCTTACGTCTCAACTTGATGAGCTTCTTCGAAAGACCTCCGGCTCCTTTTCCCTCATCATGAACCTGTAATTTACAGGGGGAAATGTAAGTACATAGTTTAGGTAGAAAATGTTTTCAATGTTAAGATGGAAACACAAGATGTAACCACAAGATGCAAAAAGATGCTTATTGTAGTTGCAGTCACAATAACCAGAAAGGTTCCTACTTTCCTTTTAGCTGCACATATGCAATATATAAGATGCTTATTTTAGTTGAAGTAAGAAAAACAAAATGTGATTTTATTTTCTAAGATATTAATTGAGAAAATAGATAATTTTGAGGACACCATACAGGAAGCAATGATGGCATGTAGATGAACGCCCAGTTGGGAACCCTAAGAGGAAGGTATGATGAGCACAACAACAAGTCTTCCCTCAGTATGAAACCAAGGTTTATCAAACCAGTAGGAGAAAGAACCAACTTCCGAAGGTTGATGCTTGCTAGCTTCGCGACAACTCCGGAAATTTATATATGGCGCCTCGTCCAGGACGTAGCTTTGCACCAGCAGCAACGTGGAACCTGCACACAACACAACCAAGTACTTTGCCCCAACTTACAGTGAGGTTGTCAATCTCACCGGTTTGCTGTAAACAAAGGATTAAGCGTATAGAGTGGTAAAGGATAGTAGTTTGCAAGAATGTAAATAAAGCGAGTAAATGGTAAACGGTAGTAATAATGTAAAAGAATGGACTGGGGTCCACAGTTCACTAGTGGTGTCTCTCCATAAGATAAATAACATGCTAGGTAAACAAATTACAGTTGGGCAATTGATAGAATAAAGCAAGCGTACAAATGTCATGAGGATCACTATGAGATTCACTTGGGCATTACACATAATACATAGACCGTAATCCAACTGCATCTATGACTAATAATCCACCCGTCGGATGTCATCCGAGCAAATATTGGGTATTAAGTTGCAAGCAACAAATTGTCGCCTTAAGCAAAGTGTGCAATGTAAACAATACAAATGTCCATAAACACAAGATTGTTGTTTTCTCCTTAGTAGCAACAGCACATCTACAACTTTAGAGGTTTTTGTCACTTCCCCAAGTTACTAGAGGCATGAACCCACTATCGAGCATAAATACTCCCTCTTGGAGTCACTAGCATCTACTCGGCCAAAATATCTACTAGCAACGGAGAGCATGCAAAATCATAAAAAACATAGAGATAACATAAAGATGATAAATCAATAGATCAACTTGACAAAGTTCCAATATTCATCAGATCCCAACAAACACAACATGTAGAATTACACAATGATGATCTTGATCATGATAGGCAGCTCACAAGATCTAAACATGAAGCACATGGAGGATATGACAACCATCTACTGCTATGGACCCGTAGTCCAAGGTAGCCTACTCACGCATCACTCCGGAGGCAGGCATGGTGATGAAGAAGGCCTCCGGTGGTGATTCCCCTCTCCGGCAGGGTGCCAGGAAGAGCTTCTGGACCCTCCCGATCTCGCGTTGATGACGGCGGCGGCTTACAGTATGTTTCGTGGAAAATTGATCGGGTCTTAGGGTTTTCCTGTCGAGGGGAATATATAGGCGGAAGGGCGGCATCAGGAGGTGGGCCAGGTGGCCCCACCACCTGGTGGCGCGGCCAGGGGCTGGCCCGCGCCACCCCATGGTGTGGGCGGCCCCTGGTCCCCCTCCGTCTTAGCTTTGGACTCCGTCTTGCTTCAGGAAAAATAGGAACTTTAGCTTTTGTTTCATCCAATTCCGAGAATATTTCGTGTGTAGCTTTTCTGAAACACAAAAACAGCAGAAAACAGGGAACTAGCACTGTGGCATCTCGTTAATAGGTTAGTTCTGAAAAATGCATAAAAATGCCATGAAGTGTAACAAAACACAAAGCAAATGGTGCATAAACAAGCATGGAGCATCAAAAATTATAGATACGTTTGAGACGTATCAAGCAACAAGGAGAACAAAACATGAAGCAGGAAGCTACTGGACAAGGAAGATGAACTGATCTACTAGCAGCAAAACAGAGTATGCATCAGGTCAACCACACAAAACAAAGCTCACTATCCTCTTCAGGACATACATGTAGAAATAATGATGCATTGCAGAAATAATGAAGACAAGATACTTAGTCAGAGATAAGCACTATACAAAATTAACAGCTATATGTGTTGCATGCCTCATGGCAAAAAGAAGACATACCAACTACTGAAAGAACATGTGCACTGGCACATAATTAGCTGTGCACCGACTGAAAGAGGCATTCGCAGATGTTTTCAAAAATCAAAAGTTCATAGAGATGTTCAAGCCTTATAACCAATCTAGTATACTACTACTTGGTACGCAGTTAAGCTCGTTGAAAGCTCTCAACTGTCATGTTTTTAGTCGGTGTGTAATGTTCTTCCTACAGTACATACAAATCTTTGCAAAGTAGGACAAGAAACATACACGGCCTTAAAAGGTTATCTTTTCTCTAACAAAAATATAAGCTAGTTGAGGTAAACTAAAGACAAGATTTTGACATGTCCCGGCAAATATGCTTGAGCAAAGCAACAAGGAGAAAGATCTTACCTTTCCTATGCCATTTCCCCTCGCAACCTGATAAGGGTATAGATAATAGAGCCCGTTAGTTAGCTACCCCTAAGGCCCGTTAAGCTAGGCCCAATTGTAATACTAGTCGAAATACGAGTTCATGTCGTATGTCGATATTGTAATCTGTGTCGGATCCCTCCCGATCCCTGAGACCTGGCCACCTATATATAGGGGCCAAGAGGGGACGGTGAGGGACGGATTGAAAGCAAGCCAGGTTTACACCCACGTTTACTTTCGATAGCCACCTTGTTTGACTGATTTTCAACCTCACCAGTCAAGTTTCACGCAAGTATTCGAGAGCATGGATCAATATATGGATTTGACGATCGGAAGCCTACACTTTCGCGTCGGATCACTAGGTTCAATTCGCCTTTTAGATCCGGTGAAACCGGGTCCGTCGGCAACCAAGTCCAAGACAGAAACAATGTCAGAATCATCAGAAGGCTCTTCCAGCGAAGTAAATTCGCCGGTTAGCTCCATGGAAATAGAAGCAGAAAAAAGAGAATTCGCAGAAGGCGACGAAACCATGGGAAACTTCGACTTAGAACTACAACTCGAAGATCTGGTAATTAGCCGTGACGACACTTCAGATAAATCAACGGACACCTGGAATACAGGGTTAGAGCTTCATGAGGATGAAAACTCAATCTTCTCAAGCTTCGATAGTAAGTTCGACAATCGGTACCAAGTACTCGCTATTACAGAGGACAACTCAGAAGAGTTCGATGAAAACAACAATCCGGTACTCAACCCAGCAAACATAAACACGGGGGCAAACCACCTGGCAGAAGGAGAAACTGCGGATTCCCTAGTAAACCGGGAAAAACTTCGACTATCAGTCGATGAATGGAAGATAATCAAAATAGCTGTGGAGCACTGCACGCCAATACCAAACAATGCTAGCAAGAATATGCTTTTTGGGTATCACTACGCCCTAAGACAGCAGTCAAAGCTACTAGCGAAAGAGAGAATTTAAGTACAAAAGAGAAAAGACTCAGTCATTGCAGCAAGCGACGCTGCTTGCAGAGCACGTAGCGACGCATCATATATGAACGACAAAAGACATCGTCGACATGGTTCAAGGTACGAAAACCTCGAATACTCAGATAGGCAAAGTCTTTCCAAAAACCTTGACTTGTCTTTCTTATCAGTCGATGAGCAAGGGAACATTATACCAAAGACACCCGAAGCAGCACTGGTGGCAGCTCAAGCATACCTGCATACAACCCGACCTAGTCCAGGAGACCCAAGGGAACACATGCATCGGGCAGCACTGCAGGGACTAAAGATGGTAGGCAATAAGTTATCAGCAAAAGAGGAGGAGGCACACCACAATAAAGGAACTCACAGACCAAGATCACCACGCTGTCACAACAGTCCTCCGCACAGAAGTGGAAGTCGACGATCTAGAACGCCATCACCAGGGCGATACAACAGTCCAAAGAACAAAGGAACCCGACGATCCAGAACTTCCAACAGAACATGTGACTACGAAGACGATGAAAAGGAGTTGGGGGCGCCATGCTTTACCCATAGGGTTTGCATCACGCTAGTACCCAAAGGTTTCAAACTACCCCATGACCAACAAAAGTACGACAGATCTCAAGAGCCACAGTCATGGCTTTCAGATTACTTACAAGCAGTAAAGCTACTAGGAGAAACCAGGGAAACAACAATGCAAAGTTTGCAACTACACCTCACCGGCGCAGCAAGGTCATGGTTGAGCAAACTAGGAAAGGAAACAATTGGAAGCTGGGAGGAGCTCACAAAACAATTTACGAGCAACTTCAAGTCAATGCATAAGCGGCCAGCATCCATAGAAGAAGTCAAAGCCTGCGTGCAGCAGCGCAGGGAAACATTAAGAGCATACATCCAAAGGTGGGGCATAATCAAAAATTCTGCAGTCGAAGTCTTAGACGAAAGAGCAATAGACGCATTTATAGTCGGGCTAAGGCGAGGAGACCTAGTCGAAGAGATGGGCACAATCAAGCCAAAAATAGTATCAGATCTAATGGATATAGCAAATCGATTTGTAGATGGAGAAGATGCGTGCAACAACAAACGGACACGATCGCCAGAAGATGACAGAGGAAACAGATATGGAGGCCAAAGAAGGAGATCCCGCAATTACGATAACTATGGTTCTCATAGTCAAGTAGCCACAGAGTATAAGGACAATAGTTACCAAGGTAACGACCGTAAAAGTTCGGGATACCGTAGTTACGGCAAAGAAGACTACAAAAAGTTTTAGCCAAGGGAATCCAGAGAGTACAACCCATCACCAGAAGATATGCTCAACGGACCATGTCATATACACTCTGCGTTTGTCGATGGGAAACGAGTATCCAGACACGCAATGAAAGATTACACTACATTCTTGAAACTATAGGAAGCAGCACTCAACAAGCAAGCCGAAGCAAAACGGCAGGGATACGAAGGAAACACAAGCAACGCACCTGCAACTCAACAAGGAAACAATGGAGTTCCCAAGGGTCAAGATAAGTCGAACCAGGGACGCGACGACGATGAAGGATACGTTCCATCTAAAGGGCACATTACAACAATGATACAACCAGTGCTTAAGTCGAACAAAGAGGAGAAAAGTATAACCCGACAAGTTAACCTCGCAATAACCTCACCTCCAGCAACAATGGAATACTACACTGGTCAGAGCAACCTATAGAATTCAGCAGAGACGATCACCCAATAATAGTACCTCGGCCAGGAAACGCACTGTTGGTACTCAAAGCTCAAATAGGGACGTACGATGTTGACAGAGTATTCATGGATGCAGGAAGTGGAATAAATCTAATCGACGCAAAGACTCTATGGGTAATGCACATTTCATTAGAGTTCCTGAAGCCAACTGACTGCTCCTTCCACGGAATAGTCCCAGGAAGTGCAAACTATCCGCTGGGTCGAATAGCACTCAACGTTTGCTCCGGAAATCGGTAAAACTACAGAGGGGAGAAATTCGACTTCGAAGTCATGGACTGGCCATCACAATATCATGCAATCCTCGGGCGACCCGCGTTTTCGCGATTCATGGCAGTACCTCATTACACTTACCTGGTACTAAAAATGCCAGGACCCAAAGGAATTATTACAGTCAAAGGAAGCTTCGAGTTATCAGATCTATGCGACAAGGAATTTCACAAGATGGCCCAAAACTTCGGCATGATGGCAAGTTACGGGGAACCTAACTACAAAGCAAAAAGGCATGACTACAGGAGTCACACAGCAACTCGAAGGAAACCCCAAGGAACCAGAAGTAAAGAAACCGTGGGTACAGCCATCAGAACAAGAGAAGCCTACAGGAGAAGAAGAGAAGACTGTAGAGTAGGAAAATAAGGCTGTAAAAGCCACGAGTTATTCCAGGGCAATGCCCTCTAGATCCAGAACACAGGTCATTGGCCGGATCTCTTGGGTCACCCCATGTATCTTACATTATATGCATAAATAAAAGACAAAAGTTCCTCTTGTTTGAGTTTACACGTCTTCAAAAAATTGCGGCAAACGCACCAATATACACACAAAGTAAAATGCTCTGAGGATAAAATTTCTGACACAAAAAGTTAGAAAACAAAAACTCTCGCATTATACATACAAAAATACATACAAATATCACAGCTGTTGATGATCAGAATCATATACACCCAAAGGATCTAAATAGTGATGCTCGCGGAAAAACGCGGCATCCTCCTGAAGCAACCTAGCTATGGGCCTCCTCGCTGGTTGAAGGGTAGCATCCATATGAACTCGCAGCAGAGCTCCCCCTGGAGGCACACCCAGTGACATGGAAATAAAATTAAGCCTTGAGTGCCACTTACGTATCCAACCAAGTGCAAAATTGGCACCAGCCACTAAATTAAGTTCTATCAGTCGATGAATTCGCTGAGTAGATCTAAAAGCAGCGAGTAGCCGCGGAAAGGTTCCGGGAAGAGGGTTACGAGGAAGCATCACGGAGTGCATGGTAGTCAAAGATCTTCGACAACCATCAACGGCTTCCCCAATGTGCTGAGCACGGTCCTGAAGAAGCACAATAGCGCGACAGCACCGGGGATCACACCAAAAACTCTCGACCCCCTCTGATGATCTCTCAAGAGCCGCGATCCGTTCAGAAATCCGGCGAGTTTCACCAACGAAGTCTAAGCAAGTGCCTGCAACAATAAGAAGTTATTGGCCATTAGTAACGGAGTAAAAAGGGAAAAAGAGGAAGATTGCAAGGAACCTTACATCGCAACAGCTCACAAGCAGATTCAACTATACCAACGAGGAAGGAGTCGCACTCTTCTAGATGTACAACCCTAGCCGTCAAACCCGACACATTATCCTCGAGTATGGATATCTGTTTCATAAAACCGCAAGATTTGCTGGCTTTATCATAGCCATCTGCGCTTGGCGCTTCGCCAAAGATAAGCGGCTCTCAAGGTCCGAAAGCCTTGAGGAATACTCAGTACATTGACAAGAAGGACGAGGAGGCGATGAAGCTCCGGAGTCGAAAACGTTGACAGGAGACGTAGCCCGATCGCGACCCGACGACCCACCAGCATGAATAGGCTGGAAGTCAAAAGAAAGGAAAAAAGAAGCATCTCAAAAACTAAATCAAACAGGACATTTCACAAAAGGAGAATATTTACAAAAGCATAAGCCCTCTGACAAGTTCTCAGGCTACATGCGACTAAAAGTTCACTACATCAGAATAAACTACGATTACAAAGGGAGTCTAAGTCTACGCCACCTCAGCCTCAGGGTCCGCAGCGGAAGTAGGCATGGCAGAGGTAGCACCAGCATTGGACGGAGGCACAGATCCACTTGTCACCGGAGTTTAAGAAACCGGTGTAGCAGAGGTCGCAGAAGCCGCCGAAGGAGAAATCATCGATACGATGCCTGGCGCGTACCTCTTCTCCTTCTCGAAGAAAATCTTCAGTTCTGAAAGGGGACGGCCGCGGGAAGAGCTCACCTTCTCCCAGTTGACCTCCTCGCCATGCGCGTATGTAAGCGCAATGGCCCCCTCGATAACTCGCTTCACGGAGCGGCCTTTCATAAGAAGGATGGGATTGTCGGGGGTGTCGAAGGCCTTGGAAAGTTTCTTCAACTTTGGCACCTCCGCTCTTTGCTTGGGCCACAACCCGACAAAAATACGCGTAAGCACGCAGTTAACCAACTCGAAGATCTCCTGGACAGATATCCAGTTCGCTTCCAGCAAGCTAACTGCGGCCATGAGAGGATCATCGTCTGGTTGCAAAGATGATGCAGACACCCCAGTATGTTCTGCAAAACCAAGGAAACAAAAATAGCAGAAAAGGAACACATCAGCAAGCACTAAAAGTGGGCAACTCAACAAAAGAAAAGAAAGGCATAGTATGTACCTCCAGCAACAGCAGACATTTTATTCAGCCGCTCAGTCACGGCCTGTTCCCGCTGGAGGTGCTCCTTGTTAGCATCAGAAAGGGCCTTCTCCACTTTCTTTACCTTAGCCAATGCTGATTTAGTAGCCTTCTCAGCAGTGGCTTTGGCAGCAGTGGTGACATCCCAAGCTTTTCTGGAAGCTTCGAGTTCAGCTTCCAGAGACGAAATACGCGCATTAGCTGTCGCCAAAGCATCTGCAGTTCAACAACGAGGAAAGAAAAGTCAAGTAAAGAAGCAAAGAAAGGCATTCAAGGCAAGCAAAATATAGGAAAGAAAATTACCCTCGGAGGCCCTAGTAGCCTTCAGGTACTCGACACATTCATTGCCCAAGGCGACAAACTTCTTCATCAAGTTCTGTCCAGAAAAAGTACGTGAGTATGAAGATCACGCAAAAAATAGAAGCAAATATGCCAGTATACTTTGCTCCCAACTTACGATGAGGTTGTCAATCTCACCGGTTTGCTGTAAACAAAGGTATGAGCGTATCGAGTGGAAAGCAATAGTAGTATGCAAGAAAGTAAACAATGCGAGTAATAGTAAACAGGTGATAACAATATAAAGGAAATTGGACCGGGGTCCACAGTTCACTAGTGGTGTCTCTCCATAAAATAAGTAACAACATGCTGGGTAAACAAATTACAGTTGGGCAATTGATAGAATAAAGATAACGTGCATATGTCGCCAGGATCACTATGAGATTTACTCTGGGCATTACAACAAGATACATAGACCGCCATCCAAATGCATCTATGACTAATAATCCACTCACGGGGATATCGTCCGAACACCCCATGAGTATTAAGTTGCGAACAACAGATAACTGCATTAAGCAAAGTGTGTAATGTAAACAAAACAAATGTCCTTGGACACAAGAATGTTGTTTTCTCCCTAGTGGCAACAACACATCTACAACCTTAGAGGTTTATGTCACTCCCCCAGATTAAATAGAGGCATGAACACAAGTACCCAACTATCGAGCATAAATACCCCCTCTTGGAGTCACTAGTATCTACTTGGCCAAGATAGCTACTAACAACGGAGAGCATGCAAGATCATAAACAACATAGAGATAACATAAGATATATGATTCAGCACATCAACTCAACATAACACCAATATTCATCGGATCCCAACAAACACAACGTGTAGAATTACATAACGGTGATCTCGATCATGTAAGGCAGCTCATGAGATCTAAACATGAAGCACATGGTGTAGAATTACATAACGGTGATCTCGATCATGTAAGGCAAGCATGGCGATGAAGAAGACCTCTGGTGGCGATTCCCCTCTCCGGCAGGCTGCCGGGAAGAGCTTCTGGACCCTCCCGATCTCGGGTCGACGACGGCGGCGGATCGCGATGTGTTTCTAGAAAATTGATCGGGTCTTTAGGTTTTTCCCGTCGGGGGGTCTTTATAGGAGAAGGGGCAGCGTCAAAAGTGGACCAGGGCGGTCACACACATAGGGGGCGCGGCCTGGGGTGGGCCGCTCCGCCCTGTTGTGTGGCCGGCCCATGGCCCCTCTCCGTCTCCTCTTCGGACTTCTGGAAGCTTCGGTAAATTTCTGGATGTTCGGCTTTTATTTCGTCTAATTCCGAGAATATTTCCTGTATAACTTTTTTGAAACACAAAAATAGCAGAAAACAGGGAACTGACACTATGGCATCTTGTTAATAGGTTAGTTCCGGAAAATGCATAAAAACGTCACGAAGTGTAACAAAACACTAAGCAAATGGTGTAAAAACAAGCATGGAGCATAAAAAATTATAGATACGTTTGAGACGTATCAGTATACACGTATCATCGAGAACCACCAACGGGGTACCTCCTTGCTCGGTGACATGGAACAAGCCCACATCAAAATGATAAGACAAACAGACAATGAACACCTCAGCATCTCTTTTATTTACCATTGGTATAGCTTTTTATTTTGAGATGCGTCGTCGAACGTCCACTATGGGTTTGCTGTAAATTTTCACCATGAATGATGCATGGCTTAGATTAGCGGCCCAGGCGTTTCTCTAGCACATATACAAACTCCATGATCCCGCAAGATTCTCAACTTATTTCACATCGCGAGTATCCATAAACAAAAGATCACGATATCAATTCAAATAATAGAAAGTGCAATATTGAAAGCTTACCCCATGACGGCATGGTTTGGCTAATTTCCAACTTCCAACTTGCAAGCACAACGTCAACATAAAAGAGCCACAATGTTAAAATTTTAAAAGCGAGAAAAGTAAAGTGTGCCATCAGGTTCGTGAGAGCTTTACTGACTAATTTTCACATAACACCAAAAATAGTTTAATTCGAAGGATAGATAAAAGCAAGTCAAATATACTTGGAATAGCAAATTGCTAATAGGCATGTATGGTGGACACTTTGGAAAAACTTAGTTTTTGGGAGTTAGATGCACGAGTAGAGCTCATACTCAGTACAAATTGAGGGCTAGCAAAAAGACTGGGAGCGACCAACTAAGAGAGCAATAACAGCCATAATCATGCATAGCGACAAAACATCATTAAGAAAAGCATAAAATGGCATCACAAGTCAAAAACCAAATGATCATTAAGGCTTATGGCGACTTTGTAAGAGTCTAACATGTTGTAAGCATGCGCCAAGTCAACCCAAATAAAGCATCAAGGAGAAAACCAAATTAATGCTTCAAGAAAATAAAAACAACGCATGATTATTTTTTCAAAGGCTCATTAAGCAATCTCAGTCATTTGAGACTAGTCATGCTACAGCAAAAATCACTAAGCATACTATCAAAATGACATCAAGCATGGCATTAAAAAGTCTAAGCCGCAGTCTAAACAAGCTCCTTTTTATACCACTTTTTTGCATGAACTTTTTCTCTTTTCCAACACCATTCAAACCTTTTTAAGACAACTCTTTTGATGAAAACCAACATAGACCAGAGGTCAAAATACACCTTGATGCAAATATAAAACAAGGTCTAAACAAAAATCAAGGCCAAAAATGAAAGCTAAACACAGTTCTAGAAAAAGAGAACACTCGTTGAACGATCAGAGTGAAAAATAGAGTGTTCTTGGCAAATGAAAAACAAGTAAATCTCCTCCAAAAGAAATTTGTTGGGGTCCAACCATTTATTGCAGCAAACAAAACAAAAGAAAACTGAAAGCAAAAGTAAAGACGCTCCAAGAGAAACGCATAGAATATGAAGCAATAAAAATATAGTGTGTTTAAAGGTGACCTGATTTTTGCCAATGAAGAAGGGGTGCCTCGGGGGCATCCCCAAGCTTTGACGCCTGTACCTATTGGATATTTCTTGGGGTGACATGGGCATCCCCAAGCTTGAGCTTTTGTCCATTCTTCATCTCATCTCATCATTCTCCAATCCCTACACTTGATAACTTCCTTCATACAAAACTTCACAAAATTTTATTAGCAACGTAAGGACAAACATAGTAGTAGATCAACCCTTTTTGGTTCAGGTTTCAACTCAAAAACACTACATATAAAGCATATACTACTGTAGCAACTTTCCCAAAAGTTCCGTGATCGAAAGAACTCAAAAAGAAAGTGATCAAGAGGCAAACACAAATAGTGGCAGAAATCTGTCAAAACAGAACAACTGACAAAGGTCGATTTTTTTGAGGACCTTCTGTTGCTCAAATCGAAAAGTCCAAAACTAATGAAAGTTTGGATATTGTTGATGGCGCGGTGATGGTGTGTGAAATTAATGAAGTAAATGACCGGCCAGTTGGAAAACCCCAAGAGCAAGGTGTGATGAATATAGCAGCAAGTTTTTCCCTTAGTAAGAAACCAAGGTTATCAATCTAGTAGGAGGCAGACAAACAACTGAAGGTGATGCCCGCTAGCTTGCGACAGCTCTGGACAATTTATAGGGCACCTCGTCTGAGCTTTGCTTTGCGAGCGGCAACGTGGAACCTGCACACAACACAACCAAATACTTTGTTCCCAACTTACGATGAGGTTGTCAATTCACCTTTCAGATCTGGTGAAACCGGGTCCGTCGGCAACCAAGTCCAAGACAGAAACAATGTCAGAATCATCAGAAGGCTCTTCCAGCGAAGTAAATTCGCCGGTTAGCTCCATGGAAATAGAAGCAGAAAAAAGAGAATTCGCAGAAGGCGACGAAACCATGGGAAACTTCAACTTAGAACTACAACTCAAAGATCTGGTAATTAGCCGTGACGACACTTCAGATAAATCAACGGACACCTGGAAGACAGGGTTAGAGCTTCATGAGGATGAAAACTCAATCTTCTCAAGCTTCGATAGTAAGTTCGACAATCGGTACCAAGTACTCGCTATTACAGAGGACAACTCAGAAGAGTTTGATGAAAACAACAATCCGGTACTCAACCCAACAAACATAAACAGGGGGGCAAACCACCTGGCAGAAGGAGAAACTGTGGATTCCCTAGTAAACCAGGAAAAATTCGACTATCAGTCGATGAATGGAAGATAATCAAAACAGCTGTGGAGCACTGCACGCCAATACCAAACAATGCTAGCAAGAATATGCTTTTTGGGTATCACTACGCCCTAAGACAGCAGTCAAAGCTACTAGCGAAAGAGAGAATTTAAGTACAAAAGAGAAAAGACTCAGTCATTGCAGCAAGCGACGCTGCTCGCAGAGCACGTAGCGACGCATCATATACGAACGACAAAAGACATTGTCGACACGGTTCAAGGTACGAAAACCTCGAATACTCAGATAGGCAAAGTCTTTCCAAAAACCTTGACTTGTCGTTCTTATCAGTCGACGAGCAAGGGAACATTATACCAAAGACACCCGAAGCAGCACTGGTGGCAGCTCAAGCATACCTGCTGAAAGATCATATTGAGCCCCATGTGTGGTTTTGGTAATTAATGACAATCCCTATGGACTAATGGTTGCATTGAGTTATATGTGTAGGACTTGTCCATAGACAATGCTTGAACCATTTGTTGGAGTCAAGGTTGTAAGAAGAAGATTATATGTTGACCAAGGTGTTATTCAAGGAGTGATCCAAAGATTGGTCTTAAGGGAGTTGAGCCTATGTCAAGTGTGTCTTGAAGAATAAGATTGAGTGAGCTCTCATGTGTATCCTCAAGACACCATCATTATGGAGAAATAAGAATTGATTCGAGGATTGATCAAGTCAAAGCGCAAGTTCAAGATGTGCAACTAGAAGAGAACATATGCTTGAAGCTTGCCATCTATATTGTGATCATGGATATGTGAAGATATGCTTAAAGAGAGTCTCTTCCATAGTAGAGTATGGGGGAGCAATCCGCAAGACTTCACCAAGCAAGCTCAATCAAGAAAGGTGGTCCAACTTGAGAAGATCAAGATCGCCATTATCCACCTCAAGTGGAATGCTCAAGGCAAAGGTATGATACTGTTAGGGTTTCTTTCTTACCGGTCTCGTGGTGTTAGTTGTGAGACCGGGTTAAAGGATCGGTAGCCGTACTATCAAGAGGGGCTCTCGAGTGAGTAACTTAATTGTATCGTTCGGAGAGAGCTCAAACCTTTGCATACTTGGCATCATCTTTCTTGGTTCTTATTTGGGTTTTATCCATGTGAGGTTTTAGATCTTGTGGTTATTTCCATGACAAGCTCTAGCTCATCAAAAATGGATTTTGCATGAAACTCTTATTGCGTTTTTTATGTTTGGAGGTTTTACCGATTTGTCTTCAAAGAGAAGTCAAACCTTTTATCATTTGGTTTCATCCTCCTTTTTAGTACTATGATGTTTCTATGGATGAAGTTGTAGAGCTCGTTGTGGTGATTCCAACGAGCCCAAGATCATCGAAAACAGAGTCCGGATGAAAAAGTTATCACCGTTTTCGTATTGCAATTTCTGCAAGCTCGAATTTCTGCTAAGGACTTTTGTGGGCGTCAACCAGATGGGGGGCCGGATTTTTGGCCAGTTTTGGCCGGATAATCCGCCCCCCCCGGATTATTTGGCCAGTTTTGGCCGGATAATCCGGCCTGGGACGCTGTAACGGTCATTTTTATGGGAGGGGGTATAAATACCCCTCCCCTTCTTCCTCCTTGGTGTTGGTTGCTTGTCTCTCTCTCCTCCATTGTTTTGACCTTCAAGAGCTTGCAATTACTCTCTATCCCTCCCATATTTCTTGAATCTTGTTGAGGGATTTGAAAGAGAAGATCTAGATCTACAACTCCACCAATCAATCTCTCCTCTAAGTGAGGGGAACATCTTGGGATCTAGATCTTGGAGACTTGTGTGGTTTTCCTCCATTTGTTCTTCTTCTCATATATCTCCATAGCATTAGTTGCTTTGGTGAAATTTGGGTGAGAAGGATTTGAGCACTTTGTGTGCTCTTGCCATTGCATAAGTTGCATCAGTTTGAGTTCTCCCCGGAGATTTGAGTAAGTGAAAGTTTGTGAGCATATTACTCTTGGGTTCTTGGAACCCTAGATGGCTTTGTGGCTTTGTGGTGCCTTTGTGGCTATCCTTGGGAGCCTCCAATTAAGTTGTGGATGTGTGCCCCAAGCTTTGTGTAAAGGCCCGGTTCCGCCTTGAGGAACCCCTTAGTGGAAGAGTGAGTTAGGCCTTTGTGGTGCAAGATCACACCAGAGAATAGGGCCGGGTGAGGCCTTTGTGGCATTGGTTAGGCCTTTGTGGCAATACCACACCCCTCCAACGAGACGTACTCCCTTTCAAGGGAGGAACTCGGGAATACATCATCGTCTCCGCGTGCCTCGGTTATTCCTATACCCGAGCTCTTTACTTATGCACTTTACATTGTGATAGCCTTCGTGCTTGAAGTCATTTATATATCTTGCTATCATCTTGCTATTTTATTGCTTAGCATAAGTTGTTGGGGCACATAGGTGAGCCTAGTTAATTTAGCTTTTGTGTGCTTGACAAAACAAACGCTAGCTTAATTCCGCTTTTATTCAAGCCATTCGTAAAATTTGATATCGCCTATTCACCCCCCCCTCTAGGCGACATCTGTGTCCTTTCAATTGGTATCAGAGCCCGGTCTCTCATTTTAGGCTTCACTGCCTTGAGAGCAAAGATGTCGGCTAGGGGATTAGTGCACAATAACACTTCTATATTTGATGGCACAAATTATGATACTTGGAAAATTCACATGCTTAATTATTTTCGGGTCATGGACCCATCTATGGAGCGATTTGTAGATGCGGGCTTTTCTCCTCCAAAGGATACTCAAAATCTATCTTTAGAGGATGAGAAAAACTTGTATCTCAATGCTCAAGCTACTCATGTGATTGTTAATGCTTTGAGCGATGTAGTTACCTTCTCCGTCACGCCTTTTCGGAGCACTCATGAGATATGGACAAAGCTTCAAGAAAAATATGGTGTGTCCAAGATTATTGGGGATGATTATATTCCTTCCACTTCCGGCCGTGATGAACTTTCATCCACTTCACCAAAGTGTGGCGAGACACAACGTAATGATATGGTGAGTGGTGATGAAACTTGCAATGGTGATAACATGCTTACTTTTGATGATCCTTCATCTTTAACTCATTGTAATGCTTCGTCTTTGGACTTAAACACTTGTAGCCCCATAAATGCTTTACATGCTTGTGTTGATAGTCCTTGCATATCATGTATAAGTTTCTTGAATAAATCTCATGATGATATGCTTTCTTTGTCTAGTTGCCATAATATAAATGCTTCTATTTCCTCTAGTTGTTGTGTGTCTAACAATGTAGAGGAAACCAAAGATTCTATGGATCAAGACAAGATCTTGAATGGAGCTTCAAGTAATTCATCATTATCATCTCATGTCACCCACCTATGCCTTATGGCTAGGGGTTCAAAGGTATCTGTCGTCATGGTGAAACAACATATGCCATAGGATGGCTTAAGTGGGGGCCGACTGTACGCTGGTGGATCCGGGAGAGGGAAGGCTCGATAGAGACCGAGCACAGAGCACACTGCTAACACATCGAGCTACCCAGGTTCGGGGCCCTCGTGAGGAGGTAACACCCCTACTCCTGCATGTCTGATCTATATGAGCTTCACATGAGAGCTACAATGGTGCTCCTTGAGCTGTGTATCTTGCCTATCTGAGGCTGCACTGGGCAGGAGCTAAAGAGCTAGTGCTAGAGAGCTCCCATGGAGCGAGAGAGAATGAGCCTCCTCCGGAGGCTGGGGTGATCGATCCCCCTGGTGCCCCTTATATAGGGAGCCCAGGGGACAAGGGATGCCCCACAATACACTATGCACACACTGTAGCTGAGATGACTACTGGGGTCTTGTCACACTATAGCCTGCATCAGCACGGTACCGTCCTCGGTACTGTGCGCTGCGTCATGGTCATGGGCTAGTCCCATCGATGTCTATACTTGGAGTCCTTGCCTTCGTCTTCTAGCGTCTGTCTTCAGGATCACCATGTCATCAGTCTTATCCTCCTCCTGAGGATAAGACTGACTAGGAGAGGATGGATATGCTGGTCTGAGCCAAGAGGCGTCCCAAGACCAGCATCTGGTGATGGAGGATGTGCCAGTCCGAGCCTAGGGGCGTCCCAGGACTGGCACAAGGTGCTGGAGGCAAAGCTATACGAAGAAGATGTCCCGGATAAGGCTGAACTCGGCCCAGAGAAGACTTACATTGGCCTATAAAGGAATAATCCGGACTGGGGAAAGGTAACCCGGCCTGGGCCAGGGGAATCCCGGCCCAGCCGGGATCTGCAGGTGGCGGCCCGAAGGAATAATCCCGGCCAGGCCGGATCCTCCTGATCCGGCCCAGCCGGGTGAAAGACTTAGCAGCCCACCCGGGGCAGGAATCGGCGGCCCAGCGGGGAATAAGTCCCGGCCTGGGGGAGCGCCGGCCTGCAGCCCACCCGGGGACGAGGTGGCCCAGCCGGGAGATGGCGCCGGCCCAGCCGGGGCTGCGCTGTCATCCGGCCCAGCCGGGGGCAAGGAGGAGCGGCCCAGCCGGGGCACCATGCCGGCCCAGCCGGGCTGGAAGGGATCTGGCCCGCCCGGGAGACGGCCCACCCGGGGCGCACAGAAGGCCCAGCCGGGGCTGCTGCGGTGCTGCGCCGGAGAAAGGACGCCGGCCCACGCCGGATAAGCATTATGCCGGCCCAGCTTCCATATATGCCGGCCTGGGCATGGTTAATCCGGCCCAGGAGCATATATTCCGGCCTGGAGCTGCTGTTAACTTACTTTTCAATATTCCTGCATATATAAAATAGTTATACAATATATATAAGTTTATTAATTGGGGTACTTTGGTATACCCGGGGTTATATCCCCGACATTAGCCCCCTAGGCTGTGGAGGACTCGCAGAGTCGTGCACAGGCTTTAACAAGAAATATACCAAAGTCCCAACTCATACATTCATACAACTGATATGCTAGCCTACACAGGCCAATTCTATCTCATGCCATTATAGGCAATGTCCTGATTGACAAGAACTCATATATATATATGATATGCTAGCCTTCATGGGCTATCTCAAAATACTATTGTGCCCTCTTTGGCTATATCGACACTTTGCCTCCTGGGCTATGTCTCATCAACATCGTCTGCTTCGACAATGCCGGAATGCTGCTTTGCCCTCTTTGGCCATATCGATACTTTACCTCTTGAGCTATTTGCCTCTTGGGCTGCTTTGCCTCTTGGGCTGCTTTGCCTCTTGGGCTACTTTGCCTCTTGGGCTATATATCGACACTTAGCCTCTCAGGCTATGTCTCATCGACATTGTCTGCTTTGACAATGCCGGTATACTGATATGCCTCTTGGGCTACTTTGCCTCTTGGGCTTTATATCGACACTTAGCCTCTCAGGCTATGTCTCATCGACATTGTCTGCTTTGACAATGCCGGTATACTGATATGCCTCTTGGGCTGCTTTGCCTCATGGGCTACTTTGCCTCTTGGGCTTTATATCGACACTTAGCCTCTCATGCTATGTCTCATCGACATTGTCTGCTTTGACAATGCCGGTATACTGATATGCCTCTTGGGCTGTGCCATCACTGGGCACTTGTTAGTATGCAAAAAATGATAAGACATGTTAATATGCTAAACCGGAATACTCTGTGAAACCGGATATGATAAGAGTTATGATGCTTGCTAGCTTTGAGACTGATGTCTCGATATGTTACTGAGCCTGAATTGGCGATAACTAAAAGGGTTATAGAATGCCGTGATATGCTGGCATGCCGAAATAAACGGCGATATAAGTTATTGATAGATGCCTTGATATGCTGGCAAACCGAAATAAACGGTGATTGGGGATTTTGGTCGATGCCATGATATGTCGACATACTGAGATTTTGCTCTTGCCATGATATGTTGGCATACTGACATTTTGCTCTTTGCCATGATATGCCGGCATACTGACATTTTGCTCTTTGCCATGATATGCTGGCATACTGACATTTTGCCATGATATGCTGGCATACTGACATTTTGCCATGATATGCTGGCATACTGACATTTTGCCATGATATGCTGGCATACTGACATTTTGCCATGATATGCTGGCATACTGACATTTTGCCATGATATGCTGGCATACTAAAACTTTGCTCTTGCCACGGTATGCCAGCATACTAAAACTTTTCTCATGCCATGATATGTTGGCATATTGAAACTTTGCTCATGCCATGGTATGCCAGCATACTGAAATCTTACTCTTGCCCTGATATGCCGGCATACTAAAAATCTTACTCTTGCCATGATATGCCGGCATACTGAAACTTTACTCTTGCCATGATATGCCGACATACTGAAATCTTACTCTTGCCCTGATATGCCGGCATACTGAAACTTTACTCTTGCCATGATATGCCGGCATACTGAAACTTTACTCTTGCCATGATATGCCGGCATACTAAAACTCTTCTCATGCCATGATATGTTGGCATATTGAAACTTTGCTCATGCCATGATATGCCAGCATACTGAAAATCTTACTCTTGCCATGATATGCCAGCATACTGAAATCTTGCTCTTGCCCTGATATGCCGGCATACTGAAACACATATGACTCAAGATATCACTTAATAACTTGATGTACTAACAAACTGAAATATCTGAGACCTGAGACTTTGAGATATGCTGGCCAGGATATAAAGATATGTTGGCTGGGACATAAAATATGCCGGCCAGGATACAAAATATAACATATGCCGGTATACTGAAATACCCGAGACACTGAGATATAAACTGAAGCCCTGGTGGTATAATAGCAATTTCTTCTTGTAATGGCAATATGGAGAGTCATAGCCGGTTAATAGATATATATATGATGAAATATCCAACCTGTTCTATAGTCATTCTAAAAGACATAGCAATGGTCATAGCATTTGGCATATTTCAATCTAGCATATGGAGTTTGGCATATAGCCCATTGCACTCGGTACATAGTATATGACATAAAGCATTTGGCATATAGATTGAGATATAGCAATTTGACATATATGCTAACTTGACAACTCACAAGGAAGAACTAGGCACTCATGTGCCGGCATATAAATGTAGACATACTGCAACTGGCATATAAGCAAACTTGGCATCTCACAACAGATATTTGGCACTCATGTGCCGGCATATAAATGCAAGTTTACTGTAACTGTCATATGAGATCTAGCATATAGCACATAGCATACAAAAACTGGTACTGAGATAGGCATATAAGTTGATCTGACTGTAAACTTGTAACAACTAGCACATGGCATTCAACATACAAAAACCGGTATATGAGCCTTGGCAGATGACAGCCGGCATATAACACAAAGCATATGGGATAAAGCACTTGGCATATAAGTAGATACTAAACTTGATATGTTAACTGGCATACTGAATCTAGCACTGTAGCAGATATAAAGATTGGCACATACAAAGACATATAACTTGACATAACATCTTGCTGTTGGCATATGAAACCGGCATATAACATGCCCAGATGAAACTTTGCATAAGACTGTAGACATACAAACTGATACTAAGGATACCATCTGTAGCAGGCATATGTAGCAATTTGGCATATATATAGGCATACAGGGGGAAACTGGGAAGCTGATATGCTAGCATGCAAACTAATATATACTGAAACAGTATTTAAGAGGCAACTTGCTGGGCTTTAGCCTAGCCCCCGAGCTATTTTTTCTATTACGGGGACATTAACTTTCAGATAAGCTGACCAGGATATGGAGTAAACCAGCATAAATACTTACTTGCACCATTGAAGAAGTTTGAAGTACCAGCAGATGCTCGAGGCGAAGGCGGAACAGTCCCTGGTACGACAAACATAGAATATGCCGGCCGAGACATAAGATATGCTGGCCAGAACACAGGATATGCTGGCCAGAACGCAGGATATGCTGGCCAGGACACAGAATATGCTGGCCGGGACACAGGATATGCTGGCCGGGACACAGGATATGCTGGCCGGGACACAGGATATGCTAGCCGGGACACAGGATATGCTGGCCGGAACACAGGATATGCTGGCCAGGACACAGGATATGCTGGCCGGGACACAGGATATGCTGGCCGGGACACAGGATATGCTGGCCGGGACGCAGGATATGCTGGCCGGGACACAGGATATGCTGGCCGGGACACAGGATATGCTGGCCGGGACACAGGATATGCTGGCCGGGACGCAGGATATGCTGGCCGGGACGCAGGATATGCTGGCCAGAGGAAGCCGAGTGCCGGCCCGGAGATGCCGATATAGATCCGGGACAGCCGTATGCTGGCCCGGGCGAGTCGAGGTCAGCCCGGGAGTTGAAGAAGACCTGCTGTGCTCGGAGGCGTTGCTGATGTCGAGCCCCCGAGCAGATGAAGAAGATCCCGTCCGGATGTACTCCTACCAGCGCTTGATCTGCCCCACGGTGGGCGCCAAATGTCGTCGTGGTGAAACAACATATGCCATAGGATGGCTTAAGTGGGGGCCGACTGTACGCTGGTGGATCCGGGAGAGGGAAGGCTCGATAGAGACCGAGCACAGAGCACACTGCTAACACATCGAGCTACCCAGGTTCGGGGCCCTCATGAGGAGGTAACACCCCTACTCCTGCATGTCTGATCTATATGAGCTTCACATGAGAGCTACAATGGTGCTCCTTGAGCTGTGTATCTTGCCTATCTGAGGCTGCACTGGGCAGGAGCTAAAGAGCTAGTGCTAGAGAGCTCCCATGGAGCGAGAGAGAATGAGCCTCCTCCGGAGGCTGGGGTGATCGATCCCCCTGGTGCCCCTTATATAGGGAGCCCAGGGGACAAGGGATGCCCCATAATACACTATGCACACACTGTAGCTGAGATGACTACTGGGGTCTTGTCACACTATAGCCTGCATCAGCACGGTACCGTCCTCGGTACTGTGCGCTGCGTCATGGTCATGGGCTAGTCCCATCGATGTCTATACTTGGAGTCCTTGCCTTCGTCTTCTAGCGTCTGTCTTCAGGATCACCATGTCATCAGTCTTATCCTCCTCCTGAGGATAAGACTGACTAGGAGAGGATGGATATGCTGGTCTGAGCCAAGAGGCGTCCCAAGACCAGCATCTGATGATGGAGGATGTGCCAGTCCGAGCCTAGGGGCGTCCCAGGACTGGCACAAGGTGCTGGAGGCAAAGCTATACGAAGAAGATGTCCCGGATAAGGCTGAACTCGGCCCAGAGAAGACTTACATTGGCCTATAAAGGAATAATCCGGACTGGGGAAAGGTAACCCGGCCTGGGCCAGGGGAATCCCGGCCCAGCCGGGATCTGCAGGTGGCGGCCCGAAGGAATAATCCCGGCCAGGCCGGATCCTCCTGATCCGGCCCAGCCGGGTGAAAGACTTAGCAGCCCACCCGGGGCAGGAATCGGCGGCCCAGCGGGGAATAAGTCCCGGCCTGGGGGAGCGCCGGCCTGCAGCCCACCCGGGGACGAGGTGGCCCAGCCGGGAGATGGCGCCGGCCCAGCCGGGGCTGCGCTGTCATCCGGCCCAGCCGGGGGCGAGGAGGAGCGGCCCAGCCGGGCTGGAAGGGATCTGGCCCGCCCGGGAGACGGCCCAACCGGGGCGCAGAGGCCTGGCCGGGAGGCGGCCCACCCGGGGCGCACAGAAGGCCCAGCCGGGGCTGCTGCGGTGCTGCGCCGGAGAAAGGACGCCGGCCCACGCTGGATAAGCATTATGCCGGCCCAGCTTCCATATATGCCGGCCTGGGCATGGTTAATCCGGCCCAGGAGCATATATTCCGGCCTGGAGCTGCTGTTAACTTACTTTTCAATATTCCTGCATATATAAAATAGTTATACAATATATATAAGTTTATTAATTGGGGTACTTTGGTATACCCGGGGTTATATCCCCGACAGTATCCCCTACTTTGGAACCCAATACCTCTTGTGTTGATGTGGATGAGGATAATGATGATCAAGAGGATGAAAATATATATGAAGAGGAGGATAGCATAAGAAGGGAAGGTGAGATTATCTATAATGCTCTTCCCAATGATATGAAGGTTTGCTCCCTTCTTATTAAAATTGTTTCTAGTGCTATTGAGAGCCAAAAAATCATTGAAGAAAAATGTAGGCTCGAAAGAGAGTATGCTAATGATATTGGCTCCTTGGAAAATTCTCTTGAAGAAGAGCAAGAGCTTCGGGTTTCTCTTGAGGAGAAGCTTGAATCCATTGAGGAGTCATGTAATGAAATAATTTCTAAACTCACTAAAGAACGTGACCTTGCTCTTGCCAAGTTATCTTCTCCTATTGGTAATGATAATGATGCATGTGCTACTAACTCTACTTCTTGTGAAGCATCTATTTTGAAGGAGAATGTTGAGCTAAGGGCTCAACTTGAATTGCTAACTAGCAAGTATGGGAAATTGGAAGAAATTCATGAAAAGCTATCTAGCTCTAATGAGGATCTTCTAGTGTCCGATGCTCGCCTAAAGTTAGCTCATGAGGCTATATCTACAAAGGTAACATCTTGTGAGCCTCATGTGGGCACTAGCACTATTTCCCAAAATGCTATATTGCCATGTGCTAGTACTAGTAATTCATCCACTCATACTATTGCTTCATCTAGTGATGAATTACCCTCCTTGCCTTGTTGCTCTAACAATGTAGCCTCTACTTCCACTTGTACTTGTGTTGTCACTAACCATGTAGAGGAAATCAAAGAGCTCAAGGCCCAAGTTACTTTGTTGAAGAAAGACTTGGAAAAACGTCATGAAGGGAAGTCCACACTCAATAAGATCTTGAGTGTGCAAAAATCCCCCAATGACAAGACTGGACTTGGATTTATCTCTAACTACAAGAAGAAGTCCAAAATATACAAGAAGAAGAAGGGCCAAGAACAAGTCAAGAATTTGGCCAAGATTGTTTGCTTCAAGTGCAAAATTGAAGGGCACCATGTTAGATCTTGCCCTTTGAAGAAAAAGGCACTTAGTGAGAAGCAACAAGGGAAGCGACCTCAAGTTCAATCCCTTGCTCAACCTCAAGTTGAAGAAAGGCCACTTCCCAAGAAAAATCAAGATAATGCTCCCCTTGTGGAGAAATCAAGTGAGAAGAAGGTGGAGAAAAGAACTTGCTACGTATGCCATGAGAAGGGTCACCTATCTTCTTCATGCACTAGTGGTAACTCATCCAACCCTATCATAATTGAAGATGCTTATTCACTTTGCAAGGATAAGGTTGGCAATGTGTTTGCCAAATTTGTTGGCGCTCAAAGTGGTGTCAAGAAAAGAACCATTTGGGTTGCCAAACCTATTGTTTCTAACTTCTTAGGACCCAACTTGGTTGGGGACCAACAAGCCATTACGCGAACAATAGGTGTTGTTGGAGGGCATTGGAGACTTGGCCATATCATGAAGAATTAAGGGATCTTCATAAATTATATTTTCTCAAGTCAAGTGGATTATCTTGTGTCTATCATATATCCAATGTTCCTCCTTGTGGTAACATGTATTCAACTTATCTACATTGAAAGTTACTCGCCCCTTTGCATGTGTTGGGTTTTGTATCTTGCATGTGTTTGTATATGTTGTGCTTCCTACTTGATTCATTTTGAGTAATCAAGTATGTGCATGTTGGTTTGCATACCATGTACGGTTGTTCTTGTTGAGCCTTTTGCATATTTTTTGTATCTTGTTGGCTCTTGTGAGAGATTAATGGTTCATCCCATTTTGGGAGAGTGATATGCTTTGGCGCTTCACAATCCTAAAAATGTGTGTACATGACGAATACCACTTAGTATTGATATTTAAATATTGTCTTGTCTCTATGTGGTATGTAATTCTCGTGAGAAATTCAAATTCTATAATGTCCATTAATCATCTCTTGTTGGATTTTATTTACCTCCTGTGAAAAGAAATGCTTTATCACATTATGGGGGAGTAATATGCTTTGTGCATACTATAAAACCAATATAATGTGTATATTTGAGGTTGTTTCACATAGTGTTGATTTTGTAAATTATCTTGCTTCTATGTGGCATGTTTTCTCAAATAAGTTCCAATTTGCCAAATTGTTTTATTCCTCTTGTTTTGGATCTTGTTTGTAAGATACTTTCTTGGTAGGGTTTTCCTAAAATGTGGAATTCTACATCAAAGTTGGAAAACCATTCGCTTCAAGTTATCCTAATCATTGCTTTGCTTGATTGTTTAACTATTTGAGTCTATCAAGAATATCTTCTTTAACATGGTGTTTAATTCTTATCCTTTTCCATATGCTTCTTTGTTGTGAAGATGATCTTGGATTTATATGTAAACTACCACCGGGAAATAAATCCAAATACCTCTTGTTCTTGGAAAATTGGTACTCTATCATATGGCACATATATATTGATCATCTTTACATTGGCTATTGCTTTTAATTGCCTTATCTCTAGCCAAAAATGTATTTGTTTTAGCTCCCATTGTTTTCCGTGACTTTTGTTATTCCATTTGATTTTGTTGAACTTGTTTTGTGTTATTTCTATGTAGGTAGATGTGATGATCCTACTTGTGTGCATTTTGTATTCAAATGCAAAATCATAAATAATGCACTAATCTTGGGGGAGCTCTCCTATATTTGTTATAACACACTCTTTGTGCTTATTTCAATTGGTATTGGTTTTTGTTGGAAGACAAATCTTTTCTTTTTGGTACTTAGTGTGCCATCATAAAAAGTGTGGAGAGTTTGGCTTGTTTGTTTGAACCTTGCTCTTTTTGGGAGTTGGTGATCTCATTCCTTGTTATTTATTTCTTACTCTTAAAATGAGGTATGTCTTTGAGCATGTGTGTTTTAGTTATGCTTTATGCTCATTGGCTTTTTCTTGGTTCACTAGTTGAACTTTGGAGTCAATCTTGTGTTGATTTGATTCTTTGATATAATTTGGACAACCTTTTGTAGCTTCACAATTGTGTGTGCTTGCTTGTCCTTCTTGGTGTTTTGTCCAAATTGTATCTCATTTGGCTCTTGAAAGTCTTGTGCATGCATATTTACTAAATGTATACTTTACGGCATGCTTTGCTTTCTTTGATCAAATATATAGGAGAAGCTCCATCAAATCCTAAATCGGCTAAGATGTGCATGAAATTCAATTTCATATATATATGCACATATTTATGTGGAGTTTGTCCTATATGTTGTAGTTTCTAACTACTTTGGACCCATTGAGTTTGGGGACCATCTTGTACTTGAACTTTGTTTTAGGTACATGGAGATATATTGGTGCTTGTCTCAATAATAAGGATGAAGTGGTGACTAAATGATAATTTGAGGCAAGCTAGGATTATTGAAGAACTCCTATCTACTACATCCTACCTTTAATATCTCGGTAACAAGTATCTTTTTATGCATACTTTTCTAGCGTCCAACCTGGGTAGGTTGTTTCTTGGCATGGATATATTTATTTGAAAATCATGTGGTTCTTGCAAGGATTCTAATGAAACCTCTTTATTGCAGATGTGAGCAAGTTGAGATGAGGACATATTATTGGGAACATATAAAAATCATGCTCATGATTCTCCTATCCCATATATGTCAACTTAGAAATCTTTTTGCATATCAATTCCTCAATAAGCTCACATGTTCAATATTGATGAAATTGCAAATTTATTTCTTCCGTTTGGTATCCTTCGTTTTGATACTTGTTGTTTTTATCAAAGTATCCCAACTATCTTCTTTCCCTTGTTGATATTTGCGATGTCTTTGACATGTTGGTGGTTGAAGTTCATCAATATACAATAAGATAAATTGAGCCTTTGGCCATGCTTTAAAAGCAAAAATCTCATTGGTATATTGCATGACTTCATTTTGGATATCATGTTATATTCTTACTATCTATTTTGTGTGTACATGTTTCTTTGTGATAATTATCTTTGTGATGTTGTCTACTTAGAAACTTATACACATAAGAGATGATATCTACTTATTTGATATCTTATTTGTGTGTGTTGGGATGGAATGCTAAGCAATTTCATTCACTAAAGACTATGTGGATGCTCTATGCTTATCCTTGTGTTAGTCTTATAATATTCTTTGTCATTCCTATCACACATTCCTTTGGTTGAGCCTTTTAATATATTGTCCCTTGCTTGTTGCTCAACCATTTGTTTGATGCAAGTGTAAGCTTAATTTCTTCTCTATGATCTCTTGCAAATGGTTGCGTTTTAAATGTTATTGAGGGAGTGAGGATTCCATGTTGTGCAAATTATATTCAAATACAAACATTCCAATTTTTGCACGTACCTTGGGGAGCTTCCTCATTTCATTTAAAGCACCATTTTGCGGTTAACATAGTATTTAATTTCACTTGGTATCATTTTGTTTTGAATAATATTGAGGGAGTGATGATTCCATGTGTGTGCACCTTATACTTCAACTCAAATAGAATATTTTGTGCACACACCTTGGTGATCTTCCTCATATTATTTAGAGCACCTTTTCGATCTTATCATAATATCTTTATTCAATTTGTTCTTTGGATTGTTTGATTGCCCTCTTCATTTGATGAAGTTTATCCATCGTGTTATCTTATTTTTTTTGCAATCTTTGATCCTCAATATAGTTTGATTTCCTTCAAATATTTGTCTTTGTATATGTGCATGTGTCTTCACTTATTTCTTTTGGATATGCACACCATTTTGGAGGAACTCACACTATATTGGCCTTCTAAGTTTTTCGCCCATTTTGGCAATGGATGCCAATGGGGGAGAAGTTTCGAGGGTTTAAAGGGAATTGGCTTTTATGCTTTGGTTTGTTCTTAAGCATTTGCCTTGCATGCTTTGCATGGTTGAGTATATAGTGGAAACTCCACCCACTATAAGAAATGTGTTGACTAGTGACCCTCTAATTTCATCACTAGATCGTCATAATGGTTGATCTATGACGATTTTATGACGAAAAAATGATCGTCAAAAACGGGGCATCGTTGATGATCGAACATGACGAATTCACTGAGATCGTCATAACCGTCTATGACGATATTGGACTGTCATAATGCTTATGACGATTCAGTATCGTCATGGGCAATTTGAGGAGGCCACATCAGCAATCCGACGTGGCATACGCGTGGCAGGAGGCCACATCAGCAATCCGACGTGAAATACACGTGGTATACACGTGGCAGACATGTAAATTGAAATCAGCCCAATCCATTTCAGTGATCTATATGGGCCAACCCCAATAAGTCTAGCCTTTTTCCCTGGGCCTTGGCCTTGTTTTGGTCAATATCTCTATTGGGCCGTATAGCTTTTTTACATCCTTTTTCTATTTTCTACAGTTAATTTTTACTGGGCTGGTCCCACCTGTCAATTCTCGCACTGGTCCCACTTGTCAGTTCGTATTATTATACTGGTCTCACTGGTCAGGTCTTATTTTCCCACAATTTGACAACAATTAAATACCAGATAAGAAGCAATGAATAGATAAAATAAATTTCACAAGCATAACAAAATTTCCACAGAACACATATATATACAATATATACAAGGCTGGATATTCTAGCCAATAAACTTCAACGTGCAGCTCATCAGCCTGCTAACTGCAGTATATTCTAATCAAAACTACAAATAACACTCTACGGAACATCTTGACGTCCTCACGCTTTCACTTCTTCGGCTGTAGCTCTTGTAACTAAAGGATATCTGCAAAAAGTTTTGACAAAACAATTACAAACAGAAGCAAACAGAACTTCCTGCAAAAGAAAACAGCATTTTGTCAACGAAGGGAATTCTGGAGATGCCCGAATTGTCAACATGAGAGTTGTGTGCAAAAGAAAACAGCATTTTCCGTGTCAACGAAGGACAGGATAGTGCCCGAATTGTCAACAGAAGAGTTGTATGTCAAGTTTTAATTTCTTTGGTGACTGAAATTACAGAATATCAGAGACCACAACATGATCGTAAGTGTGAAGTAGTAGTACAGAAATACATGCATGCATATGCTTCAGTTTAACTCTGCCATGCAATATTCAACTACGCAAACAAGTGACTGAAATTGGATTACTGCTGCAATATTCAGCAGTTCTGATTACAGCTGCTGCAATTTGAGTACTTCTACTGAACATTCTAAAATGCAATGAGAAAGTCCATAGATGAAGCAGATGGATGAAAAGAACATGTTAATTCAACTCAACATTATCAGGCACATCACTGAAAATATACTGAAAATAATATAGGAACTGATACTGAACTCATGTTTATTGATGGATGATCACCTGTAAGCCTCCATGATGGATTCAGATATAATATCCATCTACGAAGAATAAAACGTTTACCTGTATACTGTCAATTGCCCCAAGCAGCAGCAGCAGCTGAGTGATGCATTTACTCCAAACAGTCTCCATCATAGGGTTCTCTTCTTCTTCAGCCTTGTCAACTCAATCAGCATCAGGTGCCTATATCAACAAGGCGGCACATTAAATACATATAACATAGAGAACAATGGAGCAAACGGCACTTTATACTTCCGTCGTTCCAGACTAAGAGTGCACCAATAATATATACTACTAGCCTAATATACTTGAGTAGTTTTGCCCTCAGTTACTGCAGCTGCTTCATGGATGCCAGACTAGCACAGATTCAACTTATGTCAGGTTAAAACTATATCACAAATGCCGAGCAAATATCACATTAAAATGTACAGTATAACAAGAGCAGAAAAGTTCACAAAACAAACCTGATATTCTATTTGATTATATGCTGATAACGATTCATATACTATATACAAATGCATAGCATGGCAAAAGGCATGTTACTGCATACCATAAACATCTAAATGTATCAGCGTACTGTATATTATTCAATATTTTATATAACTTCATCTAGCATTTTTCGCACACACCCAATGAACTTGGGTGTCCACAAGTTAAACCAAGCACAGGAATACACTTTGACTTGTTTATATCTAGTACAAGATAAAAGCACTGGAAACTCAAGAAACAAGAGACAACTCAAATTAATTATGCTTCAGAAGTAGCATAGATACCACTGAAAACAAGGCCAACTCAGCTCTGAACAATGCAGAACAAATGTATGAATACAATGACGTTCAAGAAAGCAGAGCAAATGTATGGATTGTTTTGACCAGAACACTCACGGAGACGCTCGAAAGTTCATCAGTAAGTCCATTCGAACAAATTCTACCTGACAAACCAGGCAGCAACCGTTCGAGGGACAGATATTGAACGTCAATCCTCATGTAGATTTTTATCATTTCATTTTTAAACTTCGAAGTTCAAGTATAACAGCACATTATAGAGAACCCAATATTAGCTTGAACTTGGCACAAATCAGACAATTTTTAAAGAAGCTAGATGATGCACACATATGCTTACTTACATACATGAACTACTGCTGACAATCTGAAGAAGGGGCGACCGATGCTTGCATGCAACCTTAACATCTGTGTCCATATGCTGAAGGCGCTTGACAAGGACATCGGGCACCAACGACGCCATTGCCATAATTTCTTAAGCGCATTACTCTGCAATGTTCAGATGAATTCAACAATTAGATTTTAGAACAAAACAACAAATCACTAGCGTGCAACACGGCTGCCCCTGTCAAAAGTGAAAACTGAAAACAGTACCGCTGATCACAATAACGGTTGCAACTTCTCATGATTGTGATTACAGAAACCTAGCGCAGAGGGAACCTTAAAGTTACTTCTTGTTCTAAACGCATACTTGTGAGTATTTCTCCAGCACAGCACCGCGATGCATGAACAAAAGCTTGTTTTCCCATCAAAAGAGAAAATTTGGAAAAGAAGATTTACTTGCGATGCACGGCCGCCACTCCTCGCTGTCATCACGCAGGAGCGCGGGAGCACGCGCCTGAGCACCAGGCGTCCAGGCCTTGGACCATGTCGAAGATGAGCGGCGGGAGCGGGTCGATGGAGGAGTGCACGGAGGATTGCCGCCTCTGCTGGTGGCGTAGTTGTAGCACAGCCGAACTGGATGGTGGAGCAGCCCTTCCCGTGCATCTTCTTGCGCGGATCCGAGTAGGTCCGCTTTGCATCAAGGAGAAAGTCAAGATTAAGATGATGGTGGAAGAATTTGTCGGGAGGAAGAAGTACGGGGGGGGATACCTCGGAGGAGGCAGCGCCGGCCGCGGTCCTGGAGGTCGAGGACGGAGGCCCGATAGCGCGCTGCTCGACGGGGGAGAAGACGATGGTGAGGAGCTCGAGCCCCTGGAGCAGGTTGAGCGTGCGGCCATCGACGCAGTCCAGCCCCGCTGTTAACTGATCTAGTCCCACCGTCGACGAACCGAGGTCCGCCGCTCACAGATCTTGGTAAAACGACGAATCGAGGCCAGGACGGCCGTCTCTGAAACAGTCACCACGCCGTCTGGACTGAGTGCGTCGGCGACGGCCGAGCTGAGTGCGTCAGCGGCGTCCGAGGACGAGGAGGAGCAGGTGGCCGGCCTTCTCCCGGATGAGCGCCGGAGCAGGACAGGACCGTGGAGAGAGAGTGGGAGCGCGTGGTGGCTCGGGGAAGAGAAGAGAGGAGGTAGGTGGCGGCGGTGGTGGGGAAAGTGGAGGGTTAGGGTTTCGGATAAGAGCGGGGTGCTAGGGTTCGGTCGCGCCTCTCGCATGTACGAGAGGCGAGTGCCGTTGGATCAGGGCGTGGACGGCCCAGATCAGTTTTAGGGGTAATCCGTGGGAGGACTGATTCTGGCTTGTGATTGGTCAGAGACAACTAGTAATTCAAAAAAAATCAAAAAATAGAAAACTAGGCAAGTAGGTTTGACATTGACAACAATAATAACATAGTTTGTTCAAATGACTTCATATTGTGCATATATGTGCGACTTGAATCGTCAAACAATATTCTATCCCAACCTAGGAGTGGTCACGCCCGCCGTTTTGGTCGCATTTTGAAATCGGCATAAGAAATTCAAAAAAATCAAAAAAATACAAATCCTTCGCGTTGTGTCATGTTATGTGACCTAGTTGCCATGAAAAATAATAAACTTTGAATATTGCAACTATTTTGAAAAAGTGTTCACAAAAAAGAGTTATCTCGTACGAAGTTCTATGGCTTTAAAGCCAAATGAGCTAGTTATGGCCACAACCACGACATAGTTTGTTCAACTGACCCCATATCGTGCATATGTGTGTGTATTGGCATGACAAACAATGTTGATTTGGGAAGTTTTAATTTTCGTTGCACAAAAAATTCATTTTTCATTTTCTTAGCGCAAAAATTAAGTTTTTTTGTGAAGCGTCTACCAAAAGTATGTCACAAAAATAGAACAACCAAATTTTAAATGATATTATATCATATTTGATCCACAATTCACCAGTTGTTTACATGTAAAAAGTTGTATAGACACCCCTCAGAAAAAGACAAATATCTGCCGATTCGGCTGGAAGCGGGTCAAATTTGAACTACAGGTGCTTCATAGTTTGCTCATGTTTTTTTCCAAAAATCATTTTTAGGTACACAAGTATCTATTTCATCAGAGATCCATAAAGAGTTTGGCAAGATTCTATCCAAACCTAGGAGCAGTCAGGCCCGCCGTTTTGGTCGCATTTTGAAATCGGCATAAGAAATTCAAAAAAAAATCAAAAAAATACAAATCCTTCGCGTTGTGTCATGTTATGTGACCTAGTTGCCATGAAAAATAATAAACTTTAAATATTGCAACTATTTTGAAAAAGTGTTCACAAAAAAGAGCTATCTCATACGAAGTTCTATAGCTTTAAAGCCAAATGAGCTAGTTATGGCCACAACCACGGCATAGTTTGTTCAACTGACCCCATATCGTGCATATGTGTGTATCTTGGTATGACAAACAATGTTGATTTGGGAAGTTTTAATTTTCGTTGCACAAAAAATTCATTTTTCATTTTCTTAGCGCAAAAATTAAGTTTTTTTGTGAAGCGTCTACCAAAAGTATGTTACAAAAATAGAACAAACAAATTTTAAATGATATTATATCATATTTGATCCACAATTCACCAGTTGTTTGCATGTAAAAAGTTGTATAGCCACCCCTCAGAAAAAGACAAATATCTGCCGATTCGGTTGGAAGCGGGTCAAATTTGAACTACAGGTGCTTCATAGTTTGCTCTTATTTTTTTCCAAAAATCATTTTTAGGTACACAAGTATCTATTTCATCAGAGATCCATAAAGAGTTTGGCAAGATTCTATCCCAACCTAGGAGCGGTCACGCCCGCCGTTTTGGTCGCATTTTGAAATCGGCATAAGAAATTCAAAAAAAAATCAAAAAAAATACAAATCCTTCGCGTTATGTCATGTTATGTGACCTAGTTGCCATGAAAAATAATAAACTTTGAATATTGCAACTATTTTAAAAAAGTGTTCACAAAAAAGAGCTATCTCGTACGAAGTTCTATGGCTTTAAAGCCAAATGAGCTAGTTATGGCCACAACCACGGCATAGTTTGTTCAACTGACCCCATATCGTGCATATGTGTGTATATTGGGATGACAAACAATGTTGATTTGGAAAGTTTTAATTTTCGTTGCACAAAAAAATCATTTTTCATTTTCTTAGCGCAAAAATTGAGTTTTTTTGTGAAGCGTCTACCAAAAGTATGTTACAAAAATAGAACAACCAAATTTTAAATGATATTATATCATATCTGATCCACAATTCACCAGTTGTTTGCATGTAAAAAATTGTATAGACACCCCTCAGAAAAAGACAAATATCTGCCGATTCGGCTTGAAGCGGGTCAAATTTGAACTATAGGTGCTTCATAGTTTGCTCATGTTTTTTTCCAAAAATCATTTTTAGGTACACAAGTATCTATTTCATCAGAGATCCATAAAGAGTTTGGCAAGATTCTATCCCAACCTAGGAGCGGTCACGCCCGCCATTTTGGTTGCATTTTGAAATCGACATAAGAAATTCAAAAAAAATCAAAAAAATACAAATCCTTCGCGTAGTGTCATGTTATGTGACCTAGTTGCCATGAAAAATAATAAACTTTGAATATTGCAAATATTTTGAAAAAGTATTCACAAAAAAGAGCTATCTCGTACGAAGTTCTATGGCTTTAAAGCCAAATGAACTAGTTATGGCCACAACCACGGTATAGTTTGTTCAACTGACCCCATATTGTGCATATGTGTGTATCTTGGGATGAAAAACAATGTTGATTTTGGGTGTTTTCTTTTTCTTGGCATAAAAAGTTCACTTTTTATTTTTATAGCGCAAAAATAGGTTTTTTTGTGAAGCACCTAGCAAAAATATGCTTAAAAATGGACCTATATAATTTTAGAAAATATTATACCATATTTTATGCACAATTGACTAGTTGTTTGCATAGAAAAATTTTATAGACACCCCTCAAGAAATTGACAAATATCTACCGATTCACTTGGAAGCGGGTCAAATTTGAACTACAACTATATGATAATTTGCTCATGTTTTTTTTCCAAAAATCATTTTTAGGTACAAAAGTAGCTATTTTATCATAGATCTAGTAAAAGTTTTGCAAGATTCAAAACCTAGCTAAGAAGGGTTATGACCGCTGTTTTGACCATATTTTAAATACACCATAATGGCATTCTAGTGATTAATTTATATATATATTTATTTTGCATAGAAAAAGATACATTGTCATTATATATTTAATAAATATAATTTACAAAATTTGTTTGAATTTATTTGGTTTTGTCTTGAATCTTTTTTTAAAATTTTGTGTGTTAAAATCTTAAAAGAAACAGAAAAAATATAAGAGAAAAAAACATCACCGAGGGCCTTCGTCCCACGGCGGCCCAAGTCCTATTCGCAGCTGTCCAGGCCCAACTAACGAATGCTTCATTTAAAAGGTTGTAGCGTGGGCTTAGATCACAAGGACCTCTCTAGCTTAGTGGTAAGTGGAGTCCGGTGGGGGGGTGGAGGTCCTGAGTTCGAACCCCATTGTGCGCGGGATCAAAATTGTTTTGCCACTTCGCCTGTCAGGCCGGCCGGTTGGATCTGACTGTTAGGCTGTCGGACCCGCCCGTCAGGCCGCCGGACCCGCCTGTTAGCCCGGCCGCCAGTAGGACCCGCCTGCCAGATCGGATCTGGCTGTCAGGTCCATGGGACCAGCCCGTCAGCCAGGCTATTAGGCAGAAATTTACATATTTAAATGGCCACGTAGAGATGACACGTAGATGAATTGCTGAGGTGTCAATCCAGTCAACCTCTTGTATAAAAAATATATGAAGATAATAGGGTCATGACGATCTATTTTCGTCGTAAACGGCTTTGGATAAGGTCTAAATCTGCATAAGATAGGTTATGACGATTTTATGCTCATTGGGTTATGACGTTTCTAGTTTAAATCGTCGTAATTTTTAGGGCTGGTGGCCTCCCCAATCAGCCCATGACGATCTGGTACAAAATCGTCACTACTTTATGACACTTTTCTGTAGGGTCATGATGAAAATGTCACTAGTCAACACATTTCTTGTAGTGACCAACAACCTTGGTTGGCAATATATGCAATGAAATCAAGATCATTCACATGTGTATAGATTGTGGGGGAGTTTGCTCTATATATGGTGGTTTTACTAGCATCACATACTTTTGTAGTATTTGATGTTAGTACAACCATTTTGGTTCTTTGAATTCATTATATAAACTCTCTCAAAGAGATTGTCATCAATTACCAAAATGGGAGAGATTGAAAGATCATATCGAGCCCCATGTGTGGTTTTGGTAATTAATGACAATCCCTATGGACTAATGGTTGCATTGAGTTATATGTGTAGGACTTGTCCATAGACAATTCTTGAACCATTTGTTGGAGTCAAGGTTGTAAGAAGAAGATTATGTGTTGACCAAGGTGTTATTCAAGGAGTGATCCAAAGATTGGTCTTAATGGAGTTGAGCCTATGTCAAGTGTGTCTTGAAGAATAAGATTGAGTGAGCTCTCAGTAATTAATGACAATCCCTATGGACTAATGGTTGCATTGAGTTATATGTGTAGGACTTGTCCATAGACAATGCTTGAACCATTTGTTGGAGTCAAGGTTGTAAGAAGAAGATTATGTGTTGACCAAGGTGTTATTCAAGGAGTGATCCAAAGATTGGTCTTAAGGGAGTTGAGCCCATGTCAAGTGTGTCTTGAAGAATAAGATTGAGTGAGCTCTCATGTGTATCCTCAAGACACCATCATTATGGAGAAAGAAGAATTGATTCGAGGATTGATCAAGTCAAAGCGCAAGTTCAAGATGTGCAACTAGAAGAGAACATATGCTTGAAGCTTGCCATCTATATTGTGATCATGGATATGTGAAGATATGCTTAAAGAGAGTCTCTTCCATAGTAGAGTATGGGGGAGCAATCCGCAAGACTTCACCAAGCAAGCTCAATCAAGAAAGGTGGTCCAACTTGAGAAGATCAAGATCGCCATTATCCACCTCAAGTGGAATGCTCAAGGCAAAGGTATGATAGTGTTAGGGTTTCTTTCTTACCGGTCTCATGGTGTTAGTTGTGAGACCGGGTTATAGGATCAGTAGCCGTACTATCAAGAGGGGCTCTCGAGTGAGTAACTTAATTGTATCGTTCAGAGAGAGCTCAAACCTTTGCATACTTGGCATCATCTTTCTTGGTTCTTATTTGGGTTTTATCCATGTGAGGTTTTAGATCTTATGGTTATTTCCATGACAAGCTCTAGCTCATCAAAAACGGATTTCGCATGAAAATCTTATTGCGTTTTTTATGTTTGGAGGTTTTACCGATTTGTCTTCAAAGAGAAGTCAAACCTTTTATCATTTGGTTTCATCCTCCTTTTTAGTACTATGATGTTTCTATGGATGAAGTTGTAGAGCTCGTTGTGGTGATTCCAACGAGCCCAAGATCATCAAAAACGGAGTCCGGATGAAAAAGTTATCACCGTTTTCGTATTGCAATTTATGCAAGCTCGAATTTCTGCTAAGGACTTTTGTGGGCGTCAACCAGATGGGGGGCCGGATTTTTGGCCAGTTTTGGCCGGATAATCCGCCCCCCGGATTATTTGGCCGGATAATCTGGTCTGGGACGCTGTAACGGTCATTTTTATGGGAGGGGGTATAAATACCCCTCCCCTTCTTCCTCCTTGGTGTTGGTTGCTTGTCTCTCTCTCCTCCATTGTTTTGACCTTCAAGAGCTTGCAATTACTCTCTATCCCTCCCATATTTCTTGAATCTTGTTGAGGGATTTGAAAGAGAAGATCTAGATCTACAACTCCACCAATCAATCTCTCCTCTAAGTGAGGGGAACATCTTGGGATCTAGATCTTGGAGACTTGTGTGGTTTTCCTCCATTTGTTCTTCTTCTCATATATCTCCATAGCATTAGTTGCTTTGGTGAAATTTGGGTGAGAAGGATTTGAGCACTTTGTGTGCTCTTGCCATTGCATAAGTTGCATCGGTTTGAGTTCTCCCCGGAGATTCGAGTAAGTGAAAGTTTGTGAGCTTATTACTCTTTGGTTCTTGGAACCCTAGACGGCTTTGTGGCTTTGTGGTGCCTTTGTGGCTATCCTTGGGAGCCTCCAATTAAGTTATGGATGTGTGCCCCAAGCTTTGTGTAAAGGCCCGATTCCGCCTTGAGGAACCCCTTAGTGGAAGAGTGAGCTAGGCCTTTGTGGCGCAAGCTCACACCAGAGAATAGGGCCGGGTGAGGCCTTTGTGGTGTTGGTTAGGCCTTTGTGGCGATACCACACCCCTCCAACGAGACGTACTCCCATTCAAGGGAGGAACTCGGGAATACATCATCGTCTCCGCGTGCCTCGGTTATTCCTGTACCCGAGCTCTTTACTTATGCACTTTACATTGTGATAGCCTTCGTGCTTGAAGTCATTTATATATCTTGCTATCATCTTGCTATTTGTATTGCTTAGCATAAGTTGTTGGTGCACATAGGTGAGCCTAGTTAATTTAGGTTTTGTGTGCTTGACAAAACAAATGCTAGTTTAAATCCGCTTTCGTTCAAGCCATTCGTAAAATTTGATATCGCCTATTCACCCCCCCCTCTAGGCGACATCTGTGTCCTTTCACCTGCATACAACCCGACCTAGTACAGGAGACCCAAGGGAACAGATGCATCGGGCAGCACTGCAGGGACTAAAGATGGTAGGCAACAAGTTATCAGCAAAAGAGGAGGAGGCACACCGCAATAAAGGAACTCACAGACCAAGATCACCACGCCGTCACAATAGTCCTCCGCACAGAAGTGGAAGTCGATGATCTAGAACGCCATCACCAGGGCGATACAACAGTCCAAAGAACAAAGGAACCCGACGATCCAGAACTCCCAACAGAGCATGTGACTACGAAGATGATGAAAAGGAGATGGGGCGCCATGCTTTACCTATAGGGTTCGCATCACGCCAGTACCCAAAGGTTTCAAACTACCCCATGACCAACAAAAGTACGACGGATCTCAAGAGCCACAGTCATGGCTTTCAGATTACTTACAAGCGGCAAAGCTACTAGGAGAAACCAGGGAAACAGCAATGCAAAGTTTGCAACTACACCTCACCGGCGCAGCAAGGTCATGGTTGAGCAAACTAGGAAAGGAAACAATTGGAAGCTGGGAGGAGCTCACAAAACAATTTACGAGCAACTTCAAGTCAACGTATAAGCGGCCAGCGTCCATAGAAGAAATCAAAGCCTGCGTGCAGCAGCGCGGGGAAACATTAAGAGCATACATCCAAAGGTGGGGCATAATCAAAAATTCCGCAGTCGAAGTCTCAGACGAAAGAGCAATAGACGCATTTATAGTTGGGCTAAGGCGAGCAGACCTAGTCGAAGAGATGGGCACAATCAAGACAAAAATAGTATCAGATCTAATGGATATAGCAAATCGATTTATAGATGGAGAAGATGGGTGCAACAACAAACGGACACGATCGCCAGAAGATGACAGAGGAAACAGATATGGAGGCCAAAGAAGGAGATCCCGCAATTACGATAAGTATGGTTCTCATAGTCAAGTAGCCGCAGAGTATAAGGACAATAGTTACCAAGGTAACGACCGTAAAAGTTCGGGATACCGTAGCTATGGCAAAGAAGACTACAAAAAGTTTCAGCCAAGGGAATCCAGAGAGTACAACCCATCACCAGAAGATATGCTCAACGGACCATGTCATATACACTCTGCGTTTGTCGATGGGAAACAAGTATCCAGACACGCAATGAATGATTACACTACGTTCTTGAAACTATAGGAAGCAGCACTCAACAAGCAAGCCGAAGCAAAACGGCAGGGATACGAAGGAAACACAAGCAATGCACCTGCAACTCAACAAGGAAACAATGGAGTCCCCAAGGGTCAAGATCAGTCGAACCAGGGACGCGAGGACGATGAAGGATACGTTCCATCTAAAGGGCACATTACAACAATGATACAACCAGTGCTTAAGTCGAACAAAGAGGAGAAAAGTATAACCCGACAAGTTAACCTCGCAATAACTTCACCTCCAGCAACAACGGAATATCTACACTGGTCAGAGCAACCTATAGAATTCAGCAGAGACGATCACCCAATAACAGTACCTCGGCCAGGAAACGCGCCGTTGGTACTCAAAGCTCAAATAGGGACGTACGATGTCGACAGAGTATTCATGGCTGCAGGAAGTGGAATAAATCTAATCGACGTAAAGACTCTACGAGCAATGCACATTTCATTAGAGTTCCTGAAGCCAACTGACTGCTACTTCCACGGAATAGTCCCAGGAAGTGCAAACTATCTGCTAGGTCGAATAGCACTCAACGTTTGCTTCGGAAATCGGTAAAACTACAGAAGGGAGAAACTCGACTTCGAAGTCATGGACTGGCCATCACAATATCATGCAATCCTCGGGCGACCCGCGTTTTCGCGATTCATGGCAGTACCTCATTACACTTACCTGGTACTAAAAATGCCAGGACCCAAAGAAATTATTACAGTTAAAGGAAGCTTCGAGTTATCAGATCTATGCGACAAGGCATTTCACAAGATGGCCCAAAACTTCGGCATGATGGCAAGTTACGGGGAACCTAACTACAAAGCAAAAAGCATGACTACAGGAGTCACACAACAACTCGAAGGAAACCCCAAGGAACCAGAAGTAAAGAAACCACGGGTACATCCATCAGAACAAGAGAAGCCTACAGGAGAAGAAGAGAAGACTCAAGCGACATAGGCGACGAGACAAACAAAAAAGTAGAGTAGGAAAATAAGGCTGTAAAAGCCACGAGTTATTCTAGGGCAATGCCCTCTAGATCCAGAACATAGGTCATTGGCCGGATCTCTTGGGTCACCCCATGTATCTTATATTATATGCATAAATAAAAGACAAAAGTTCCTCTTATTTGAGTTTACACGTCTTCAAAAAATTGCGGCAAACGCACCAATATACACACAAAGTAAAATGCTCTGAGGATAAAATTTCTGACACAAAAAGTTAGAAAACAAAAACTCTCGCATTATACACACAAAAATACATACAAATATCACAGCAGTGGCTGATTAGAATCATCTACACCCAAAGGATCTAAATAGTGATGCTCGCGGAAAAACGCGGCATCCTCCTGAAGCAACCTAGCTATGAGCCTCCTCGCTGGTTGAAGGGTAGCATCCATATGAACTCGCAGCAGAGCTCCCCCTGGAGGCAAACCCAGTGACATGGAAATAAAATTAAGCCTTGGGTGCCACTTACGTGTCCAACCAAGTGCAAAATTGGCACCAGCCACTAAATTAAGTTCTATCAGTCGATGAATTCGCTGAGTAGATCTAAAAGCAGCGAGTAGCCGTGGAAAGGTTCTAGGAAGAGGGTTACGAGGAAGCATCATGGAGTGCATGGTAGTCAAAGATCTTCGACAACCATCAACGGCTTCCCCAATGTGCTGAGCACGGTCCTGAAGAAGCACAATAGCGTGACGGCGCCGGGGATCAGACCAAAAACTCTCGACCCCCTCTGATGATCTCTCAAGAGCCGCGATCCATTCAGAAATCTGGCGAGTTTCACCAACGAAGTCTAAGCAAGTGCCTGCAACAATAAAAAGTTATTGGCCAGTAGTAACGGAGTAAAAAGGGAAAAAGAGGAAGATTGCAAGGAACCTTACATCGCAACAGCTCACAAGCAGATTCAACTATACCAACGAGGAAGGAGTCACACTCTTCTAGATGTACAACCCTAGCCGTCAAACCCGACACCTTATCCTCGAGTATGGATATCTGTTTCATAAAACCGCAAGATTTGCTAGCTTTATCCATAGCCATCTACGCTTGGCGCTTCGCCAAAGACAAGCGGCTCTCAAGGTCCGAAATCCTTGAGGAATACTCAGTACATTGACAAGAAGGACGAGGAGGCGACGAAGCTCCGGAGTCGAAAACGTTGACAGGAGACGTAGCCCGATCGCGACCCGACGACCCACCAGCATGAATAGGCTGGAAGTCAAAAGAAAGGAAAAAGAAGCATCTCAGAAACTAAATCAAACAGGACATTTCACAAAAGGAGAATATTTACAAAAGAATAAGCCCTCTGACAAGTTCTCAGGCTACATGCGACTAAAAGTTCACTACATCTGAATAAACTACGATTACAAAGGGAGTCTAAGTCCACGCCACCTCAGCCTCAGGGTCCGCAGCGGAAGTAGGCATGGCAGAGGTAGCACCAGCATTGGGAGGAGGCATGGATCCACTTGTCGCCGGAGTCGAAGAAACCGGTGTAGGAGAGGTCGCAGAAGCCGCCGAAGGAGAAATCATCGATACGATGCCTGTGCGGATACCTCTTCGCCTTCTCGAAGAAAATCTTCAATTCTGAAAGGGGACGGCCACGGGAAGAGCTCACCTTCTCCCAGTTGACCTCCTCGCCATGCGCGTATGTAAGCGCAATGGCCCCCTCGACACCTCGCTTCACGGAGCAGCCTTTCATAAGAAGGATGGGATTGTCGGGGGTGTCGAAGGCCTTGGCAAGTTTCTTCAAATCTGGCACCTCCGCTCTTTGCTTGGGCCACAACCCGACAAAAATCCGCGTAAGCACGCGGTTAACCAACTCGAAGATCTCCTGGACAGATATCCAGTTTGCTTCCAGCAAGCTAACTGCGGCCATGAGAGGATCATCGTCTGGTTGCAAAGATGATGCAAACACCCCAGTATGTTCTGCAAAACCAAGGAAACAAAAACAGCAGAAAAGGAACACATCAGCAAGCACTAAAAGTGGGCAACTCGAAAAAAAAGGCATAGTATGTACCTCCAGCAACAGCACACATTTTATTCAGCCGCTCAGTCACGGCCCGTTCCCGCTGGAGGTGCTCCTTGTTAGCATCAGAAAGGGCCTTCTCCACTTTCTTTACCTTAGCCAATGCTGATTTAGTAGCCTTCTCAGTAGTGGCTTTGGCAGCAGTGGTGACGTCCCAAGCTTTTCTAGAAGCTTCAAGTTCAGCTTCCAGAGACGAAATACGAGCATTAGCTGTCGCCAAAGCATCTGCAGTTCAACAAAGAGGAAAGAAAAGTCAAGTAAAGAAGCAAAGAAAGGCATTCAAGGCAAGCAAAATATAGGAAAGAAAATTACCCTCGGAGGCCCTAGTAGCCTTCAGGTACTCGATACATTCATTGCCCAAGGCGACAAACTTCTTCATCAAGTTCTGTCCAGAAAAAGTACGTGAGTATGAAGATCACGCAAAAAATAGAAGAAAATATGCCAGTATCAACACGCACATCGTCGGAGGAGCTCGTGGACCAATGGGCCTCAAGGGAAGCACCGGCGTCTGTCGATTTATTCACGCGCTTAGAACTACGAACAGCGACGATCTTCTTAACAGGAGCCCTCAGAGATTTTGGAGATTTCACTACTGGATCGACCTCTTGTGAAGGTGGCTCGTCCATAGCAGGAGTATCAGTGGCAGGGGCAGCAACAACAAATCTCTTGGGGTTCTCCTCGTCACTGAAAAGGAAGCAAAAGGTAAAGCCATTTGTCCAAGTCGACAGAAAAAAGATAGTATATGAAAACAAGCAGCAGAACACTCACGAGTCCATGAGGTCGAAAAGCTCTACGTCTTCCTCTGGCGCGGAGGTCTCCCCGATCACAGTCATGTGCGCCGAAGTACTCGAAGAAAGAAGCTCCATCACACGCTTCCTCTTCTTGTCAACGCCACGATCTTCAGAAAGTGCAGGAGGAGGCAACGTCGTCGAGCTGGTATCTTCCAGCGAATCTTCACCTTCATCTCCTTCTTGGCTGTCCTCAACCTTGGGGGATTTGAAGGCAGCAGAAACAGGAACATTTTGAATGTCCCTCCCTCTGGGAGAGGAGGGCGAGCAACAAGAAATCGATGATCCTGAAAGGAAAACAAGCTGAGAGTTACAAGACAAACAACGGTAAGAGAAAGCTAAGGCAAATAAAGATAGTAAAACATACCGCAGGCAAGGATGCTCGGAGTCGAAGTAACTAGCAGCTAACTCTACAACTTCATGATCCTTGGTGAGAGTGGTAAGAGCTCTTACCCGCTTGTCGAGATCCTTCTTCTCCATAAGATCTTCAGATACTCGAGAAGAATCTCCCAAGCCGGAAAATGTCCACAGTTTGGAAAGGCGATGCTGCAGAGGTTGAACTCAACATTGCAGAAAGAACGCCATGAGTTGAGTACCCGACAGTGCACCTCCTCTACCGCCCTTCAGCTCCTGGATGTGGGCTAGAAGTGGCTTGATTTCCTCCATCTCAGCTTCCGTGGGAGGCGAATCCCACGAGGTCAATTTCTTCACTTCCTTGGAGGCATGGAAAGGGGCAGTGCCATATTGATCAGAGGAAGAAACTTTTCGGTCTTTGATATAAAACTATTTCTTCCTCCAACCTTGTACTGAGGCAGCCATGGAAAACTCTAAATAATGCAATTCAGCACGAATAGAGATAACAGCTCCGCCCAGTTCGGGTTTCTTTGATACAACAACACTGGGACGGAGCCGAAAGAGGAATTTCAAGAGGAGAAAGTGGGGTTCGATCCCCAGAAATGATTCATAGAGGGTGATAAAGCAGGCAATGTGGAGGATAGAGTTTGGTGTGAGCTAATGAAGCTGCACACCATAAACGAAAAGAAGCCCGTGAAGGAATTCGTGGGCAGGGAGAGATAGACCGCGCAAGAGAAAATCAAAAAACATCACCTGAAAGCCGCTCGGGGGCTTGGGGATGCGCTCAGTGCTAGGAAAAGTGACATGATCATCGGCGGAAATGAGGCCATTGGCTTGGGCTTTCTGCAAATCCCTCTGCTTGAAAACAGATGGTACCCAGCTGGTCGCGGAGTTTGCAGCGACGTTCTTGCCCATCTTGTTCTTCTGCGCGCAAGTCTTGACGCGCATCTATGGGCTGCGCACGGGGGCTATGCAGAAGCTCAGAAGGGCGTAGGGTCAGCAGCAATGGCGGCGGCGGCGGAAGCGAGGTAGCTAGTAAACAGTACCTTCCCCACTCTCCCCCTTATATAGCTTCCTATGGAAGGAACGTGGGCTGAGACATGGCGCAAGTAGCTGAAACGGCAGCCCACTAACGGGCAGGGATATTGTGAAATTACCGAGCTGCCCATGGGTAACGGTCAGCATTAAGAAATAATTACAAACAGATTAATTGTACTAATGACGTCACAAAATGTGCGAGTAACGGGAAGTAAGGTCTGTGACAGCAGTGGACACTAGTAAGGTGAACATTCAAAAGAAGGTCCGATATGACGTATCTAAGATGATCAAGGAAGTCGACGAAAAATTGGGTCCAGTAGAGGAGAAATCATTCTTTGAGTCTATACCCAAAATTATTCGACTATAGCCTCGGGGGCTACTACCATCGGGAGCGCTGAGCGCGCACCCGACGATATTATTGAGTCAAGCTATGATCTCATGACATGAAAGAAGGCACAATGTCTTTGAGCCTATACTCGAAATAAGTTTTTTTGACTATAGCCTCGGGGGTTACTACCATCGGGAGCGCTGGGCGTGCACCCGACGACGCTTTATAATGAATAATGAAGGAAAAGACGCAAAGGAGACTTTGAAAATATCACTACTACCATCGGGAGGGAGTTTTATCAATTAAGGTGGAATAACCTGAATATTTGACACATTAGAACAGTCAAACAAGGCTGCGACATATGATTCTCGAGTTGCGTCACCGCGACGGAAATCGAATGCCGTGGTTGAAATATATCACGAAGGTAAGACCCCGGGATCCGTCCTATGTGGCCCGGTATACGCACATGGATGCGCTCTGCTGGTACTTATCTGTGTCAACGACACAAAGAAAATCCCGGTGGACGCACTGGGTACCTTGAGAACCACTGGGATTCATTTTTTCTAAGTCCTAAATGCGGCAAAAGAATGGGTTTGACCGGTTTCCCGAATTCAAGTCCAAGGAGATTGAATTTGAAGTAGGTGACAAGTATCTATTCCGGCAGTTAACTGGCCTTGATCCGTCAGAGTTGTGAGGCTTGTTCATCAAAACCCCTTGCGAGATATCATAGCAAAAAGATAAAGTCGAAAGACCAAGTCGAAGATTTGAAAGATAAGAAGAAATCAAAGAAGTTGATCAAGTCGAAGATTTGGAGATCTCTGTAATTCTGGTAGAATCTCGGGGGCTACTGACAAGGGTTTAGATAATAGAGCCAGTTAGTTAGCTACCCCTATGGCCCGTTAAGCTCGGCCCAATTGTAATACTAGTCGAAATACGAGTTCATGTCGTATGTCGATATTGTAATATGTGTCGGATCCCTCCCGATCCCTGAGACCTGGCCACCTATATATAGGGGCCAGGAGGGGATGGTGAGGGACAGATTGAAATCAAGCCAGGTTTACACCCACGTTTACTTTTGATAGCCACCTTGTTTGACTGATTCTACCTTCGAGTTCATCCGACGCCATGTCTCCCCGATCCCAATTCCTTCATCTAGGACATTTGTCGAGTTAACCCTCGTCACAACCACATCAAAGCGGTCTCCATATCAGCACAAATAAAGAGCTCATGATTCACTGCATTTTTGAAGACCCCTAGTGCTTTCGCCTTCTCCTCTCTTGAGACTTCCATTGTGTCTAGTCGAGCAATGCAGTTCTTGATTGAGAACTCGTCCACATTACTTGAATCAGCTTTCGCACCCTCGATCTGCTTGGTCTTCATCTCAATGTACTTTTCCATCATTGCGGCCACATCTCCATTTGACCTGCGCTTCTTAGGTTTGTTCTCAGTGCTTGTTGCTGGTGCAGCAGCCACTGTTTGGAGAGCCTCATGACCAGTAAGGTTTCCTGGTAAAGTTGCTTCTTGCATTCCTCCTTGTGCATCCTGAACATCCACCGAGGCCTCTATAGTATGAGGATGAGAATGTGTGACCTCTACTAAACTAACCTCGGGATCCAACTCCACTTGTGCATGCACTGGTTGCTGAGTAGAAGTAAAGTTGTAGGTTCCCTCGGCAAGTTGTCCATCATATAGCTCTCCCAGGGCATCAAAAAGTGGAAAAGACTTGGTGCGGAACTTCCCTATCTTTGGCCATGACTGCACAATAGAATGAATATAAGAATAATGCATACTACAAAAAACGACAGAACAGAAGCAAATAGCATAAAAAATAAACAATCTTATGATTATGAGGTTGTCCCATATCGGCGGTTTGGCTTCAATCCTCCAACGTTTCTCATTCCAGGAAACTCCACTTTGCTGCCTAGCCTCCTTCAGCATCTTGTATTCTCTTTTCAATTCCTTCTCCTTATCTTGGATTTGCCCCTTTGTGTATGTCACATATGGATAATTGTCCAAGAATTTCTTGACGATCTTGTTCCAAGTGTCGGAGGACCCGTTTTGACCCCTATATTCAGCAGTATTGTGCTCATGGAGCAAATCCACAAGAACCTTTTCCAACTCTGCATCCCAAGAGGCCCTACCTGTTTGAGAATATTTTCAAGTTAGCTAAAACAAACACATATATATTTCCAAGAGGTCCTAGCTGTTTAAAAGTTAAGGCACACACCTTTAGAGGATGCTCCACTTCTTTTTGTTACCCCACCTTCTGGGGAAAGCTTATTTTGGGGATTAAATCTTGGAGATCGTCTTACAGTCGAGATCACGAGCCTGAAAATATTCATGATACAAGCAGCAAGACATTTAGTCATCACATAAGAATTGAAAAGGCTCACATGATACAAGCAGCAAGACATTTAGTCATCACATAAGAATGACAGAAGTTTACACAACACTTTATTACATCACATGTCACTATTTTATTACATCACATAAGAATAACTGGCATCACATGTCACTACTTTATTACATCACATTTGACTTGCACTCCCACTACCTAATGTCGGTAATCCGCCCACATTTGATGCGCAATCATATCTCTTAGATTGTTGCCTTCATTGTTTACTTGATGATTCTATGGAGGGTCACCATCAGGAAGGTCCACATAGTTTGCTGGAGGTATGTTATCTATTTGGTTATCCAACCATTTCTCATCTCCCTTATGCAAACGGATGATGTTATGTAATATTGCAGCAGCCAGCGGTAACTTTACTTGATTCTCTAATGTGTGATGTGTTCCCACTTTGAGAATGGGTAAGCATTTCTTCAAGATCCCCAAGTCCCGTTCAATATGATTTCATAACACGCCATGGCGGTGATTGAAAAGTTCCTGGGGGTTTTGGGTGCTCGACGACCATGCCCACGCTCTTTCAAATGGTACCGAACACCACGATATGGTGCAAGAAAAAATGGTGTATTCGCGTAACCACCATCTACAAGATAGAACTTGCCAGCAGGTACTTTAAACCCTTTGAGAAGTGCTGACCTAAGAACCTTAGCGTCAGTCGCAGATCCCTCCCAACCACATGATATGAAGGTGAAATTTAGGTCAAAGTCACATGCGACAATAACATTCTGGCTGAGTGTCCCCTTCCTATTTCTAAAGGGAGTGGCTTTCTCACCAGAGATGGTAACAGGAACATGAGTCCCGTCAATGGTTCCAATACAATTCTGCAATGAAAATGATAAGTTATTGCTTTGCTATCTAGAAAGAAAGATATTATCATGGGAATATGATTTGTTTTAGCAAAAAGCCTAAAAATAGGGGAAGAATCTCGGGTTAGACTGGATCTTTGGATGAACTTGAGCAGCATTTGGAGGCTTGAGAAAATGCCTTGATAGCGTAGGGATTATGTTGGAGAAAACCGCAATGTGCCGATGAAAAGTGTTATTACTGCGCTTGAACTGGACTTGCAAGTCCTAGAAGGAGGCATTATGGGACAACATCCATAGAAAGGCTGCTAGTTTCTCTTCCTGTAAGCCTGGTATCATGTACCAATTTCTCCCTTCGAAGAAAACTAGCAATATCCCTAAAGATATAAGGCTCCATCCTAAATGCTACCTAGCAGTTTTTGACGTGCCCTTCAAGCAAATCCCTTACAACCTCCTTGCCGGTTATCCCCGATGCATGGCGCGGCTTTTTTCCCTTGGTTCAATTTCACCAAATAAATGTAGTGCAGGTAAAAGTAAAAGCATCATATCATCATCATCCTCATCCTCATCTTCCTATCTCTTCCTAATACGGTCCCTTATTCCCAAATCCATTGCAAGACTTACAAGGAACAAAAGCCTCTAGTTATTACTAGTACCATGCAGGAATAATTGTGCAAGGTGAATAATAAATAGGAATATTGATGCATTGCACAAAAAAACAAGCATCAGCAAATACCGATGCTACTTCTAAAAATAGGAGGCCATCTTCTAATGAGGATCAAACCAACAAGACAATCCACCATATCAACATATAACACTTTGCTTTTCTAATCATTCAGTCATCTAAGAAGATTAACTTCTTTTCTATTACAGAAAAGGAATGAATACAATAAAAACATCGTAAGATAGTATGGCGTGAAAGACATGAAAAATTTGGAAGGATATTTGCTATTAGCCAAATAAATACAGAGGATCAAATGCATATAACACATTCCGTCAATGGTGTTTATCCTATTTTTACAAAATCCGTATTCGACAGCCAGACACTACACATAGAATCATGGTTAACTAAATTTGGCTAATTCATTCTTAAATGACTCAAAATACAAGGAGATACTTCTACTCATCGCACCCAGTACTGATTCTACTCTACCAGCAGTGCTTGGAATGGGAATTCAGCCAAGAGAAAGGCAAAACCAGGGCCTGAGAAAGAACTGATTTGGCATATTCACTTTTAACAAAGGGAATAATCAGTAGTACCAAAAATGCTGCAAAACAAGCATCTGACAAGCTAATTCAACTAAATTTCCCCAATTATACCATCTAGCCATTATGAGCATCCTAAACACAGTACCAAAAATAATACATAACGTTTTCCTCCTCATATCCTCTGAGTACACGAACAATACAAGGAGAACATCAGCTCATCGCCTAACCAGAGGCCGCTGTCTTAATGGACCCCAAGTACCAAACTTCATGTTAATTCCTATACCAAAACAAGCATACAAGATCTGTGTAATAATGAAGGAAACGTCTCCAGGAGGCCCAATGAGATCAAGAAACAACCGGAATACAACTTCTAGATCCAGGAGGCCCGAACGCGAGCAAGAAATCATCATCTCCCAGATCGTATACAAGAAGAGGGGAAGGTGATGAGAAGGAGGAGATGAACTTACTTCTAGCAGCCGCTGTCGGGGGTTGGGAAGGGAGTGTCGCCGAAGATTAGACGTGCAGTCGCCAGAGGTGGAGAAGGGGTCCGTGGCGGAGAGAGGTCGGAAGGGTGACGATCTCCTCTCCTCCGGCTGGTTCAGCGGCCATCGTTGCTTCCGTAGCCATAGGTAGTCCCGTCCGTCGCCGCCGCCGTCGCGGGAGAGGAGAGGGGCGAGGGTGTTTAGGGTCGCAGGAGAGGGGAGGAGTCAGCGTATCATTTCGCTCTGCGTCGCTCGGGATGATATCCACGGGTCTAGGGTCGCGTTTCTAAAACCCGACAAAACAGGGGGTTTCGGGGGGTGGGGAATCGGGCGGGGTTCAATACCAGTCGGGTTTAACCAAACAAACTATAAGAGCATGTCTAACAGACCCCCTATTTTTCTGCCCTGTAAAACGCGAGTAGAGGGCCCTGCATTCACTTTCCACCGGCCGAAAACTTGTCCGAGCTAGCAGACCTCGTATCCCCACCCCGTAAAACAAACACCTTGTGGACTCAACATCGAACACCTTGTCTACGTCCATGGAGGGTGGCGGCGGCGCGGGCGTCGCCGCGGACGGAACGGAGGGAGGAGGGGTCGTGGCCTTGGAGGGCAGTGGAGGCGCGAGGCCGATGCGGCTGACTGCCTTTGTCTTCACCTTGCTCGGCGGGGCACCCCTCGGCCCGGCTGCCTTCGTCTTCGTCCTGCCCCCCTTCTTGGCAGCTGCAGCAGTCACAGCCGGCGGAGCTGCCGCCGCCGCAGGGGCTTCGAAGAACTGCTTCGGGATCCTCTTCCTCTTCAACGGGATGGTGGCGGAGATCATGGGTAACACATCGCCGGCGTTTGGCGGACCTCCGACAGGGACATCAACCACCGCGGGCGAAGGTGGTGCACCGCCGGCGGTCGGCGGGCCTTGCGGGGGATCCATGGCAGCGAGATCCGGCCGCGTCCTTGCCGGGAAGGGCGGGGCGGAGGAGATCGGGCGGCGGCGGCGGCGGTTGGGTTTCGCTGAAACCCTTCGCGCGCAGTGGAGGGGAGAATGGTGGTTTGGCCCTCTATTCCCCTTCCCACCCCGCACAAGTAGGGGGCGAAGAGCCGCCCCGTAGCCAAAACTGAAAAAATTCGATGCGAGGGGCTGATTTACGGGGTCTGCTAGACGGCCGGGTAGAGCTCTACCCCGTATATCGGCGGTTATTTTACGAGGTTGGGCCTTTTAGGGGGTCTGTTAGACATGCTCTAAAATTGGACCGGGGTTAAAGCCGAGCGAGTCGAATCCCGGCTGTCAGACGGGGATTCGGGCCTGATCCCGGCCGGGTTGGGACGTAACGAACAAGGGGTTAGTGGGTTTCTCACAGTCCAACGGCAACGAAGTTCGTTTCGGGTTTGGGTCTGGAGTCCTTTTCGTAAACTATACAAGGCCCGGTGCCCAACCGAGACCGAGAGTGAGAGATAGGGTTCGCCGATCTATAAACAAGCGACGCGAGGTTCCTGCCTCTCCCCACCTGACCACCACCGAGGAAAGGAAATCCGCCAAATCGAACCCTCGATCTGCAGGAGGAAGACTCGGTCCGGCGTTCATGGCGAGCTCGTCCGAGGTAGTAGAAGAGCCGTTTGATGAATATGCCACAGCGAACCGAGTGGACGACCTCTTCAAGCTGGTAATGAAGAATAAGGACTCCCCGCAGGGGGCGGCCGCCTGGGCGGAGGCCAAGTCCTTGGCCAGGGCCCTCGGAAGAAACGCCGCCCGGAAAGAGAAGGAGAGTTCTTCCGCGACGGCGGCCACAGAAAATTACACGGTGGCGTTCCCCGTAGAGCAAAAGGTTTCCTGTGTGGCAAACGCAGCTGAAGCGGCGGCTCTCGCAGAAGCCTTCTACGGTCTGACGCCCGTAGAGGAGAAGACGAAAGAGGAAAAGGGAAAGAAGTATCGGAAGGTGAGGCTCCACAAGGCTGATCTCGATTACATACTGTCCTACAAGAGCACGCCCCTCCCTCATCCGCCGGAGGCATTCCTGTCGAACGACAAGAGGATACTCGACTGCTATCCGGTCCCTCCGGACCAGATTGTGGACTATTTAACCAAATTGAACTCCGTTTTCGATGACGCGGATGACGAGATCCTGGAGATGCAAAAGAGAGTCCGTGATGAGTACAAGAAGAAAGGTTACGCCCATCATTGGGTCACCGACGACGAAGATGATGCCACTCCATCTCGAGCTCCACAGCCTGCCCGAAGGAGGGCTCGCCCAGGGGTCATGAATCATAAGGGGAGAATGAAGAAGATCAACTGATAAACAATCCGAAGAGTTATGGTTCTCTGTAAGATGATCTAAGAGGTATGGATTTGTGTGGTGTGAGCAAGTAGATGATATGTTCTAATTCAGCGGCTGTACTGAAAATATTGCCCGTTGAATAAACTGCATAGGCCTCTCATTCAGATGCTTACCTATGTGTAAACATGTGTGCTCGTGTAACGGAACAGCTGTTTATCCGGTGCTTATGGTGAGCTCTTTGTCTAGTGCTATGCTTTCTTGCTTTACTAGAGGCTGGGGCGCCCCACCCTCGCCGGTCCTCTGCGTCCAAATTGCAATGATGTTGCTTATTAGTTTGACCAATTTCTTCATCGGCACATGAATTTGCAGCTTGCTGATACAATTTGTGCATGCCTTACAGACCCATCGACAACAGTAATTAATTTACTACTGAAAATCTCTAGTGATCACAACTCACCTTTATAGAAATTAAGAATCCTACACCACATACCTACTAATCAAACGACGACATGGTAAACAATGTACCCTTTCAGCGAGGCTGTGGCTGTTGGTTGCACACGATGAGCTCAGAGATGGATGTAGTCTTCTCAGACTCCTCCTTGGCACCCTTCCCATCCGACCTGCTGCCCATCCCCGCCGCCTGGCTGCTCTCCTCGCCTTTATCTTTGTTGTGGGCGCTCTCCTTCGTGGAGCCAGCATCCACGTTAGAGGACTGGACCTGATCACCTCCCATCACCCGAACGAAACACAAGCTCGTTCTTGTTAAGACCTGACGCAAGTACTCAACTGAAAGTGGTAATAGCTAGTGATAAGCAAGATGAACACGAGCACTACATATCTCGCAGGGCCTTCTTCACCTGCCTTTGGTCATCTCTTGCTTTGGCACATAGAGAAAGCAACAATAATGGCAAAAGAAAATCATGCAAATGAATAATATTAACGGAAGAAGTAAATTGCTCAGAAGAAATATAAGATTGCTTGGATGGACATATTACCAGGCCATATGCTTTGGGCTGTCCATAATAACCTCCAAAAGCCCTGCACAAGCATGCCGCCAATATTTTTTACTCGAATGAGCTGAACCAACACAGATGCTGAGAGGGCATATGTTGGTCATGGTTCCAGTAAGATATCAACATTTTCAAAACCCAGCACAAAACTTCGGGGTACATAAAAGCTAGACGACCACCAACAAGGCCACCCAAGGCAGGGAATGGAGCCGGGTAATCTAGCAGAAACTTTAATGGCACACTCCCTCCTTGCCAAAATATAGTGCGCATTGGTATCCGTGAAAGTCAAACACCATGAACTTTGACCAAATTTTTTAAAAAAAATATCGATGTCTACAATACCAAATGTACAACATATTAAAATATACTTCATTTTGAATCAAATGGTATTGATTTGATATTCTAGATGTTGAGTTTACACGGTTTAATTTTGGAAAATCTTATAGACACTACATTTTGGCATAGAGGGAGTATTTTATAAGGATGTCAAATTGACCGAACATTTTGTGGCGCGAACCAGTCAGGAGTTGCCATGTGGCAACGCGAGATCCTGGCCAGTTTTGCTCTTCCAACGGTTGGCAGCTCATTTGCTCCAAACTCTAAAATTCAAACGTTTGCTCATAAATTCCCTTTTATATATCAATCCCAATAACCTAAACCACTATCCAAAAGTTGGAGATGTACTTGCGAATGCGGTGAGGAGAGGTGGACGACGCCGAACAAAACAGGCGGCACGATAGGGAGCTGGATTGCACCGGTTGTGAAAATTTATCGGCGGTGGGACAGGGAGGCAGACACCGCCACTCGAAGAAGGAGTAGGGTTACTTGGTCATGAAGTGTGGAAGAGAGGTTATTTTTATCGTTTTTCACCGGAAATAGCAACCACGGAGCCGGTTAAAAATAACTGGCGTCTAGGAGCCCTGCAGTTGTTGCCATCGAGTGGGACTCACCCCTTGCCTTTTGACGACTAGGCGAGGCCGCCGCCGCCTCCGGCCGGCGGTGGAGACACCCAGAGAAGCATGGGAGGGGGGGCTGCTTGGGTTAGGGTTTGTGTTGCCTCCGGAGTCGCCCGAGCGGAGCGATCCGGGAGGCAGGGCGAAAAAATGGAGTAGGGTTATTTTGTTCATGAAGTTTGAAAGAAAGATTATTTTTGTTGATTTTCACCTGTAGCGGCAACTATGGAGCCAGTTTAAAAAAAACTGGCGTCAGAGAGCCCTGCAGTTGTTGCCTGCTTGCGGCAGCCGCTGAGCCACTAGACCTCATTGCTTCAGTTTGCAGCGCTAGCGGTCGTGGCAGCATGCTTAGCAGTGCGAGTAGGATAACCGAAGACTGGCGTACCAAGCCTGGTACGAGCAGAGTAAACAGACTGCAGGGCTCCCTTCCCGCCGCGCTCCTTGAAAACAGTCCGCGTGATGAATCCGTCAGACAACAAACAAAACGACGACGCAATTCAGGATCTAGGTGGACAGGTCTACATCCTGTCCACAATAGTCCCACCGTTGTCAATTGCATGATTAGGAGGGGGCACGTCCTCGAGTTCGCGCTTGCTAGCTTCACCTGCGTGTGTGCCAGCTTTGTCCAGAACTTGCACTACAGCATTGCCCCGACTGATCATCAAATTTTAATGTACGTGGCCAGAGAATTAATGATCATATATTTTCATACTACCTTCTCCTTTAGACCACATTAAGAAAAGTTAGTGATGTAATAAAAGAGTGCCAACAAACAAGTGCTACATACACTACTACTCGCTCCCTTTATAAATATAAGATGTTTTGGATTTGTGAAGTAAATGTATCTAGACAAATTTTAGTGTGTATATTTAAATAAACCTACACACTAAAATATGTCTACATACATTTGCTTCACAAAGCTAAAACATCTTATATTTATAAACGGAGAAAGTACTAGGGAAAACCCCACTACCGGCGCACCCAAAAGGGTTACCCCCGGCGAATTGTTGTTCGCCGGCGACCCTGATGCCGGTGGTATGGTGTTATTGCCGGTGCATTCACCGGCGCTAACACACTATGACAGCAGCAGGAGACGATAGCCTAGAACCAAAAGAGGTCATGATGGTTGAAGTTACTTGGATGCAACCGTAGCTAGCATACATATTAAATAAAACACTACCCGAAGATGTTGTTGAAGCACGGAGAATAGTGCGGCGATCCAAGGCATTCGTTGTAGTCAAAGGAGAACTATACAAGAAAAGTATCTCTGGGGTTCTGCAAAGATGTGTTACACCTCAAGAGGGGCAAGCTATACTGCATGACATCCATGCAGGAGTCTACGGTCATCATGCCAGTAGTCGAGCGATAGCAGCCAAAGCATTTCGTGCGGGTTTTTATTGGTTAACAACAGTTAAAGATGTAAAAGATATCGTTTGACGGTGTGAAGCATGCCAAAGATTCGCATCCAGGCCTCACGCCCCAGCAGCTGAACTCATGTCGATACCTTTATCTTGGCCGTTCACACAGTGGGGCCTAGATATGGTGGGAAAATTACATAAATCTTGGCCAAGTGGGCATGTTTATATGCTGGTCGCAGTCGACAAATTCACCAAGTGGATAGAAGCAGCTCCAATAACAACTCAAGATTCTACACCAGTGATCAACTTCATTAAGTCGATAGTATTTCGCTTCGGAGTACCGCATAGCATCATCATGGATAATGGGACAAATTTCACATCCAAAGAATTCAAAAATTATTGCGAAAGCATGGGCATCAAGCTTAATTTTGCCTCCATCGCGCACCCACAGACGAACGGACAGGTCAAAAAAGCCAATGGGTTAATATGCAGTGGCATAAAAAAGAGGTTGTTAGCACCACTCAAGAAAGCCAAACACACTTGGGTAGATGAGTTATCCTCCGTGTTATGGAGTTTGAAGACCACTCCAAACGCAGCAACTCAAGAAACACCTTTCTTTCTGGTCCACGGTGCAGAAGCCGTGCTTCCAGTCGAAATAACTCATGAAGCTCCTAGAATATCTGCTTATGAAGAAATCACTTCAACAGAAGCACTGCAAGATGATGTCTACGCACTCGACAAAGCAAGAGACATAGCACTGTTACGATCAATGCAGTATCAGTAGAACCTGCAAAATTACCATAGTCGTCGAGAACATCCCCGGTCTTTCGAGGTTGAGGACCTAGTCCTTTGACTCAAGCAAGATGGTCATAGCAAGTTAGATCGACATGTCTGAGACCTTACATCGTCACAGAAGTAATACCTGGAGGAGCATATCGACTGAAGGACTAAAAGACCGGCAAAGATGAAGGCAACCCATTGAATGCAGAGCAACTTCTACGCATAAAATCACACGAGTGTCAATTTATCGGCTCTTCAGCCTACGCCAGCAAGTCAATATTTTCTGTTTTTTAAATTCGAGTTTAGACCCTCTAAACCCAGAACACAGGCCACAGATCCGGTTTATTGGGTCAACCTGTGTACTCCTTATATTAATAAATTAAGATTGTCTCCTACACCAAAGCATTCGGGGCGGGAAAACAAGATGTGTGCACCATAAAATTCTTACATTATTGTGGTAAACACGAAAAAACTATCGGCTAAACAACGCCCAACCACTCATTGCAGCCATAAAGGAATTGCATATCTTGTTTAATTAATCAGGTAGGATTAGCATAATTGTAAGAAAAACCTCGGAACTATTTAGTTCCCTTGGTTTTTCTACAGTGATGTGCACGCAAAAGATATAAAAAAAGTACCAACATTGTTTACAGATGATCCATGCAAACGAGGGAAATTACAATAATGATTGCATAAAGTATCAAGATCATTGAAATCTAGATTTGCAACCTAAGAGGCAGTTGCATACTTCTTCTGGCATTGAGAACCATCGAAGATCTTGACGTCAAACTTGGCAGTACCACAATGGTAATTGAACATCAAGATCCATCCCTGGTGCAGATTGTGGTCTTCAGCAAAGCGGGGCTAGCCGCCCTTGAAGAATACATCACCTTGGCCGTTGTAATATACTTCTACCTTGTACGGAGGTCCGTTGCAGGACACCTCTCACAGAATAGCTTCGCGGAGCTCCCGGCCCTCCATAAATTCAGCAAATTTCAGAGGGAGACGCTGCTATTCATGGCATTGGGCACCAGCAAAAGCAAAAAAAGCAAAACAAACTCCCTGCATATGGTTATGATAGGGGAGGTTGCGTTAAACTTACGTCCAGATCTTTGGCGGCACCTGCAGTTGCAGCAGAGATCTTAGGCTTGTTCTTGCTACCTAATGGACGGCCGTGTCGGTGCTTGACGTAGTTGACGATGAAGCATCAGCAGCCGAAGCCTTGGGATTGTTTTTTTGCTTCCTCGAGGGCGGCCACGACCGTGCTTCTCCACCATTGTGGCATCGTCCAGATTGATAACCCCAACATCGGCCATGGTGATTAACAAAACTAGGATCAACGGAAAGCACAGAAAAAATACTAGATGCGTAAGGAAGAAGATGGTGTGCCGATGTTGTTTAACAGTAAAGGATTAGGGTTATAAAATAAAAGGAGTTCCCCTTTTATAATCAAGAAAGATGGTCTTTGGGCCAGTGAAGTAAAAGGAAACGCCCAATATGACCGATGTCCATGCAAAAGTCAGCCCAATCAGGGTTTCATATTTGTGATTCAAGAAGTATGTCAGAAATATGACAAAAGAAAGTGCATATGGTGAAGGAAGTTCGGAATTTTTGAGCCTATAATCGGCTGCAAAGCACCCCATTATAGCTTCGGGAGCGCTGTTTGTGCACCCGAATAGAAAAATCATAAAGAGAAAAATATTTTTACGCAAGTCGAAGGTTATCGATACACTCGAAGAAACTTTGAGCCTATATTCGAATCAAAATAATTCGACTATAGCCTCGGGGCTACTCCCATCGAGAGCGCTGATCGCGCACCTGATGATTGACAAATTCTCGGCTATTACGAAGGAGTAAAAACTCGACTTTATTATTGGTGGCAAACACCAGATAATAAACTCGACATTTCACTCCCATTGGGAGGGATTTGGCGCGAATCGAATAAAATTAACCCGATAATTTTGAGTATTATAACAGCCAAACAAGGCTCTCGGTAAATTCATATTATCAGACCGCGTCCGCCGCGATAAAATGTCTGAATGCCGTGATCGCAAAGATCATGAAGGTAAGACATCAGGATCCGTCCTGCATGGCCTAGTATTCACACACGAATGTGCTCTGCTAGTAAATTTTTGTATCCATGATACGAAGAAAATCCCGGTGGCGCACTGGGTACCCTAAGAAATATTGGAATTCATGCTTTCATAAGTCCTAAATGCGGCACAAGCTGGATTACGCTAGGTACCGAATTTGAGTCCGGGGACTCGAGTTTAAAGTAGGTAGCAAGTGTTTGCTCAGGCAATTAACTGGTTTCCTGATACGTCAGAAGCACCAGGCTTATTTACCAAAATCCCCATGAAAATTCGAAAATATGAAATACTGATAAAAACTATAAAGTAAAGAAGTCGAAGATTGTTCCACTCGAAGATTACAAGTCGAAGATTTGAAGATTTGAGATTCGACCTGAATCTGCGATTCAGATAGAATCTCAGGGGTTACTGACAAGGGTATGACTACCAAAGCCCACGATGTTGGTACCCCTGAGTTTTGTTCGGGTAGAAGCCCATAGAAACATAGGCCCAAGAGGGAAGCCGAAGTATACTTGTAATCGAATATGATAGCTACATTATAATGCATCGTGTATGATTAATTTGTATTGAACCCGATCGGATCCTCAAGACCTGATCACCTATAAATAGGGGTCAGGAGAGGCCGATCAGGGACACATCGAGATTGAGCGTGTAATCCACGCTTTGTCTCAATACACATCAAGTTTCGTCTTGTTTGTCTGAGTCCCTACCTTTGAGTTTATTGGACGCCCTCTTCCCCCGATCCAAAGTCCTAAATCTAGGACATTTTCGAGTTCCACCCTCGTCAAGATGTGTATGTCTTTTTTGTCTGCCTAATATGCCCTTTGCTTAAAAAAATACTACTCATTTAATCAATAAGTATTTGCCAATATGAACCATTAGATCTCCTATCGTGAACGGTCTATAATTGCCAGCCCCTACCGTAAGAAGACCCTTATATGAAGCACTCGTCAGTTAATTTGAGCTTCACATGCCTTGTATGGATATCTGAATCACATTGGATTAGACGTGTTTATTTCCCGAGCTTACATGCGATATCTACTTACTTTATGCTCAGTTTAATTGCTAGTGTTGCAAATACCACAAAAGAAAACAAGTTGAAAAGATAGATTCACTTTACCTAAGTGCATAATTGCACTATACTCGAGTAATTGAGTGCATGTGCTAAAGTTGACACGTGTCTCACCAACTCAATTGTCAACATTCAGTTCCATAATGTGATGCCACCCTACCCTCTGCTCTCTGATTGCATTAACAACGGAAATGCAGTGGCTACATATAAATGTTGCGAGGAAGTGATGCATCCATAGCGTCTAAGGGAATATGATCAAGACAGCAAACGCGGCTGAGCTGCGTGGTGAGGTTCAGAGTAATTGTAAGTGTAGCCATGGGCACGTGAGGTGTGGCTACACGGTGCCCAGGCACTGGTTAGTTTTAGGGAGTGCCCCACTCAAATATGGAAAGATAACTATCTGACACATCCCACGTGTTTCAAAAGTAGAAAAGTTCTAATTCTCCATGTTTCCTCCTCCGCACGGCTGTCTTCCCGTAAAATATTACACAGGCAGAGAGGCCTTCTCCTTTCAACTCCCCTGCTCCGTCGCGAGAAAAAAATAGTTCTTGATAGCATAGATCCACACCCGTGGCCAGCCAATCCAGACAAATAAAACACAAAGTAGATGGATCTACCGTCTCCTTTATAAATTACATCACTTGCCCGCACAGTACCTGAAATCTGGTCCAAAGGATGTAAAAAGGCAGTGGTGGAAAGTAATAAATATGTATTTATACTTTTGATATATTTTGTAACTTTTTTCCAATTGAGGATGTAAAAATAGCAGCGATAGATGTAAAAATAGATAGAAATTACATCAAAATGCACCAAAACTGGGATAGCAAACATAGTGTTGTACACCTTGATCCATTTGACATCTGGATGTAGAAGAACGAGATAATTACATCCAGATGCACCAAAACTGTTATCCAAAACATACTAGTGCTTTATACATTGACCCACTCAACATTCTAGATGTAGAAAAAAAAATAGAAAAATACATTCTGGATGTAGAAAAAGATAGAAAAATACATCTAGATGCATAAGTTTCATCTGGAATTGGGAAAATACACCTTGGGCCTTTCATCATCCTGAATGTAAAAGGAAGATAGGAAGTACATCTGGTTCCAAAATTTTCAGCCATAATTGGAGGAAAAACTATTGTTACATCCATCGATACTTCTCAATGTAGCAATAACAGAGTGGCCATGGATTCGCCATCTCTCACCAACCATGCATCAATGATCATCATGCGAAACCATACAACCATCAGCGCGAAGCGAAATCTCACCTTTCTGCAGACCGAGGTTGTTGGAATGGAGGAGCACCAGGAACAATGAAACCAAGCATCGCGACGGCTCCCAGCCATGAAGGTTGGCTCGGAACCACCCTCTCGCCCCACCGCAGCGTCCCTCTCGTCGCCGGAATCGTATGATCAGGAGGACCCCACCGCCCCACCAGCAGATCCTCCCAATGGCCTCCGTGCCGGGAGGCCAAAAAACCATCCTGCAGATTTAGCCATACACCCCAGCGTGTATATTTTCTCTAATATTTACATCCTAAAAAGGATTATGCTTTGACCAGTAGTGGAAAAGTAACTTAAAAGTTCAGAAAAAAATCTAACAGTAGTGATTTTACTTTTTATTTACATATAAAAATGGTAAATATACATCCAGTGATGTATAATCCTACATATGATAATCTTGAAAAGGATTATGCATTAACCATATATCAATAATAATTAGTACAAAAAATACATCCTGCAGATTTAGCCATAGACCCCAGGGTGTACTTTTTTACTAATATTTACATCCTGGAAAGGATTATGCATTAACCATTACTGGAAAATAACTTAAGTTCAGAAAAATACATCTAACAGTATTCTCATCTGTATCTGAATCAGTATTGCATCGCGGTATCAACCTAGCATGCATGTGTATGAGGTTGAGAAAGCTGATTCTTCTATCGGTAGTCAATCAAGTTCACCAGCCAGCAGTGACCATAGCAACGCACATATATTGTGCTAGTTATACTTAATCCATGTATGCTCAAAACCTCAAAATCTTGCAAGAACATACATCTAACATTTATAATTTTATTTGTTATTTACATACAGCAATGGGAAATATACATCCAGATATTTTTTTAAAAAAAGTAGTAAAAAATTACATTCAGGTATGTTTTTGACATAGCATCAGTATGTACATAAAAATATATACTACTCTAGTTACGTCCACTATTTTTTTTTACAAAAACATGATGATATTTAGCCCAAAAACAGATGATTATATGATCAACGATACATGAACATGCCTACAAGTTTTTTGAACAAAAAACTCAGAGATCCGGTCATAGCTACAGAAAATGGGACAAAATGAGGCCTAGAATTGCAGTTCAGTTCTACAAATCGACTGGGGATATACGACCAGGAGCACGGGGGGATTTTCCGTCCTAGTCAGGCCTGTGTCTCCGCCACTAAAAATTGAACGCAAATCGACCACTAAATCACCACCGCGGGAGATAAACTGGGAGGAATGTTTGGGACAGAATCACTCACCAGCTCAGTAATCACAACCGCGGTCTGGACGTAGAACGACACCGTTGAATCCTCTCGCGCCGACGCCTCCAAACACATCCACCCCCCGAGCCTCGAATGCGTCCAACATCCAAAAATCCAGCCTCCGTCGGGTCGATCTGCGCAACCGCGACGGAAAAAAGATGCTCCACTGCTCCTACCACGCCAGAAAACCCAACCCCGCTGCTCCCCAGTACTCCACTCGCCGCCGCCGAAGCTGATTTGGTAGGGGAGATGGGGATCGGCGCGGGAGGAGCGAGCAAGCAGACGCAGGGGAGAGAGGAGAGAGGATGAGGACGACTTGCCTTCGAACAGTCGCCGAATGAGGTCGTTTACTTGGACGCTTGCGTCGGTGCTAAAACGAGCCACACGATTGAGATCTGACGGACGCGAGATGGGAGCACCGTGTAAGACCAGAGAGTGCCCTGGCAATAATTAGATTTTGCGATCAGTAAAATGTTGGCCACGGAGGTCAGCGCTGCAACCTGATCGGGAAGGGAAAGTATGTTCTCCAACGAAATAATGTGGCCTTGCACATCCCAGACGTGTCACCTACTCACCTTCTGTTGATGCTCGCCAAACATCTCGTGCACAAGCAACCAAATCGGTATCTCTTCCCACGAGCCACTGTGTCGATCCAGACTGTTCTATGCTGCCCTCGGCGTTGTTGCTAACCTAGAGTAGAACATACAAATGTGACTACTATAGCATTACGTAAGACATGAGCAATTTTATTCATTACATACAAATGTGATCTTTACAAACTAATTTGCAATATGGCGGAAATACTACTATAGGATATTCTACAAGACAATCTATAAGATTTCTAAAAGACATCCTATAAGATTTGCCATCACAAAATCTGACTGTCTTCCCCTAGGATTTTCAAGATGGAAAACTTAGAACAAGAATGTTGTGTGAAACGGTGAGATGAAGCCACCCCTCGGGAAAAAAATCAACTGGTCGACAGTGTGCGATGAATTTGATAAAATCGTCCAAAAAAGCTCAAAATATGAACACGAAATAGACCTTCAAACACTTCACGAAATTAGTAACCGGTCGCGAGAATAGAATCACAATGTCGAGGCGCGTCTTCATATAGAGCACATCTCGAATCAAAACCCTGTTGGATAGATTAGAGGAGATTAAGATAAACTAGTTTAGTTAAACACAGCCCACTCAATGGCTCATGTTGCACGCGCTGTAACCAAAAGCCATGCCTCTTTTCTTGCCTCTGGGACTGCGGGTGGCCAAACCCTCTGGGACTGATACTGGTGATCAACCAAACGAAGTGCAGAATGTGAATTTAGACTCGTTTCCACTCATCCAGTCCCGTAATCTCATGGGCGGAAAATAACAGCCTATACGCAAATCTAATTTGCATTCTATTTCCAGTGAAGTTGTAAGCAATACTCCGTGACAACTCACTGCTCCGCATGGTCACATGAAACGATTCGAAAGATGCCCACAAAAAGGATTTTGCAGCAGGATAGCAGAGGCCTGACTCTTTTTATTACGGAAAAACAAGGTTTAGTCTATTTTAAGATTAGGTCAAAACACCATCTAGTTTCAGATAAGTGTAGCTCTAAAATCCAAGTTTTCACGTGTTTCGGAAAGTTCGCTCCAAAGCTCCACGACATTCGCAGCAGATAAACAAATATTTGATAGTTTCATACTTCATCGACGAAACAGGCTTTCGCTCCGCTTTATAAATAAAGCAACCACATCCATACAAAGTTTAAGTACCCAACACAACAGAGAAGAAAAGGGTTCGCTGGGGCCACAGCACAGACATGCCCAACAAAAGGTAATAGAAAGAGACACAGCCACACAGCCACACAGTTCATACTTCATACCAGTGACTACTTCAGAAGAGACACAGCCACACAGGTTTGTACAGCACAGAGGCATCAAGTAGCAGCAGAGTAACATGAATTATGCTGAGGAACGACAGTTAAAATACCACCACTTATTTAAGTACAATATGCTGAAGAATTACAGATGCAGTATAATTAATTATTTTTTATCAAATGATTAGGGATGCACAATGACCGTATTTGTGGTTTGGCTTTGGCCGTGGGGACAGAATCAGAGCATGTGTTTGTGGAAACCTGCTTCTGCGCTACAAGTGGACAGCAAGAATTCCGCCGGTACGAGATAAGATCATCTTTCCTCATAGCTCTGCTCTAGATTCACTGTCGATGGTGTCATCTTTGTCTGTGGCCAGTGCCTTGATTATGGACTCATATATCCCAATTCCTTTTAGATATTCATCTTTGTGCAGGAACTGCAAGACATGTACACATCATACTTGTAAGGAACCTCGGTATTTCTTGTGTACAAAGCAAAAGGTCGCATGGACGGTATGTTGCTATTTCAGTTGCCAGGTACTATATATCACGTTGATGTTTATAGTTCCAAGGTTATGCGATCTAAAAGACGAAAACTAAAGAATTTTTCAGTAACTTGATATATTAAAAGAAGCTTCGTGACACAAACCTCGTTATGATCATGTAGCAGTATTGGGGTGTTCGCCATAGGAGAAAACCCGAATGCTGGAATGCCAAGTTCCCGGAAATAACGAGCATCCGTAGACGCCGGAAATATCTCCGGCTTACCAAGTTTGCCACCAGCTCTCTTCACAGCTTCTTCAAAAACAGGCCACCATGGGTTTGAGCTGTCAGCAGTTGTCATAGCTGGCTTCCCGAAGTTGTCAAGGACAGAGCCCTTCTGCTTAAACTGTTAAATAGACAACCAGAAATAAACATGATTACAAACTTCTCTAAGCTTCAAGCAACAAAGGTCCATACATACGCACCATGAAATGTTACTTGAAAGTTTGGAGATTTTTTAAAATAAAAGGAAGCTCTCAGCTGAACTGCTCGTTTGGTTTTCTCATCAAAGACTAGCATTATTACACCACCTTTTTATCTGCTTTGGACAAATCTTTGGCAATGTGTTGTCCTCAACAAACTGATGGAATTATTTTTCACCAATATAAGTTCAAGCTTTAGTGCGTGAAATGAAAAAAAAAAATCATGTCTCAGTCTTTTAACACGCTAGACAGTCAGAAAAAACAACCTCAACTCAGAGTATCCAATTAAAACTAGCTACTACAAACTAACACAGCAAACTTCAATAATTACCTCAACCCTTCAACTGAATGACCAATTACAAGAATAAATAAACTTCTAATTATTTTAACAAACTTCACCTTACTCTGTGCTAGTTATTCCTTATATTTTTGCCTAATTTACCGAAAAGAAAATTCAGAAGATTTACAGCCTAGAAGAAGAATGGCAAATTAACCTTCATTTTGCATGGGATACCCCCCCCCCCCCCCCCCCCGACAAAGAACACAGTTATACAAACATCACAGACAAATGATAGCTCTTTACAAGAAGGCGATAATGTGTTTACGTTGCATAGGCAATTGCCCTATCAAGAGAACATCATACCTCGAAGGTCAAATTGCGTGAAGCAGGTGCCCATTCTTCGACAAGACGCCTCTCTAGAGCTTCAGTATGAACACTAGGAGGGATTCTGATGTCAATACCTACCTCTGCTTCAGATGGTTGTAGATTCATCACAAAACCCTGAAATAAGAGTAAAGATAAAACTTATATTAATTGAAACATGAGTTATTCAGGGTGAACTTGATGGCGAAGTGTTCTCCTTTCAACAAAAACTACATGAGTAAGATAGGAAAAGATTGTAACAAATCCAATAAGTTAAATGTTTTTTCGAAAGGGAGGTGGAAACCCCTAGCCTCTGCATTGTCCATCAGCCTCTCCATCAAAATGATGCACAGCCTTTTAATTATAGTTATAGAAAAGAAAAAGTTATTTATAAAAAGTCAAAAGTTAAAAGAATATAAAAACATCATAATCTAGATAATAATCATTGCGAGCTCCGTGGCAATTTTTAAAGTAAATGAACCGTGAGAACTGACTAACAGTTCTATGAAGCCCTCAAACAAAACTTCTGTATGATTAACTAGGGTATTTCTTAAAAATTTAGACTTGAGGTTACTGACCAGGACCAACTAGGAAGAAAACAAGCGTTAGTAGATGACTTGTGATGCTGATGAAAGCATATGGTTCTATTTTTTTTAGCAGGTGGACAAGATAATTCCTTCATTGCCTGTCTCATCAGATAGACACCAAACATGGCATAGATTCTTAGGCGTTAAAACTGAACAACATCAATACTAATCAGATACTGAGGATAGAATAGAGAAATCCTAGTCAAAGTAACTGATTGTTTACTCTGAACAAATATCAAATATGAAACCTATGCACCGTATCATCTGGAAATATCAGTTTAAATGCGTAGGCTGATCAAGAAAAAGGGCACCACATTAACAATGAGCAAGCGATCAAATATTCAAGCTGCCAATATTTTTAACGGGCCTCACGAAGGATCCAATAGCAACTACTAAACTGAACTTAGCACACTGTTAACAGGAACTTGAATCAACTAACCGTGGGCGTTGGCGTCCCAGCCTTCAAGTACGCAAAATTTACCGATACAACGTCCCCTTCAGCTTTCTCTCCGGACTTAACCAAATCAAACTGAGCTGTCCTGAACCTCCGGATAGCCTCCACACTCTTCATTAAATTCTCCATTGCGCTACCATCATACAACTTTGCACCATGCCCTGGTGCTCCCTTTGCTTTAATAGTCAGCCACCAAGGGCTACGCTCTGCATAAAAGACCCGGTACTCCTCCCCAGGGGATGCAAGTCCCTCGTCAAGAACCAAACCCACATTCAGCTCTTTGAAGTCCTTTGATGCAACAAATGGCTCAACACCCTCGTGTCCACCTATCTCCTCATCAGGGACAAATGTTATGTAGATGTTCCGGTCTGGGACAAAGCCCGCATTACAGAGACGGCGGACAGCTTCAAGATACTGCATCCCTACACACTTCATGTCCTACATTCACGAATAACAGCAAACATCTCTTAGATAAAATAAAGATGTACAAGTTATAGCTTATCGCATCACGTTCTTGCTTTTAGCAGTTTCACTTATTTATCAAATTACAGACCAGGAAACATGCCCCAAAAGATCAAAGCTGCATAGATCACTCAAGCACACATGTTGATTAAAGAACACTAAAATTGTATCTTGGCAACCAAGAAGCTTGCTTCCGATATGACACAGATTGTACAAGGCTACAGCCTACACAAGTACAGTTATACTAACGATTATAAGCTGGCAACATTAACATCTCACACGAAAAAGGGTAAAATTCGCGGCTCTAATCAATCTTGCCTGGGAGCCACGCGCGTAGATGCGGCCGGATGCCTCGTCGAGAGCGGCCGAGAAAGGCCCGTGCTCCCACTTCTTCGGCTCCGACGGGACGACGTCAGTGTGGGAGTTGAGAAGTATGGAAGGGAGCGACGGCCGCCGCCCGGGCCACCGGAGCAGCAGCAGAGGCTTCCCGGCGACGGGCTCTAGAGTCCGCGCCTCGAGCCCAGCGGCCGCCGCCTGGTCCCGGAGAAAGGCCACCGCCGCGGCATAGTCCGGCGCCGGCTGCGAGGTGTCGATGCGGAGGTACTCCTGGAACCGGGAGACCGCCTCCGCCTCCGCGTCGGAGGACAGCGAAGTGGCCGCGGCGGCGGAGACGAGGAGGAGGAGCAAGAGGAGAATCTTGGTCGATCCGACCATGGTAGGCGTCCGGGTAGGGTTGCTGCTCCCCCCTGACGAGAAGAGAGGGGAGTCGTGGCGGAGACGGAGGTTGGACTCTGGAGTTGTTCGTGGTGACGGAGGAGGAGCCACTGGTAGTGGCAGGAGAATCAAGGACTGACGTGGAACATCTGTATTGCGTTCTGCATCAAGAAAAAAAGATGAGTATTATTGGGGAAACTACAAATCATTCGAGAATATTTTGTGTTGAAGAACCTTGAACGGAGAATTGAGATGTGCAGCTTTGTAATTCTGTGAACTAGGATCTGCAACAAGTCGAAATTGAGCATTGGACTTGCAGCGTGCCTCCACATGCAGGTTTTGCTAGTAGCCCATGAAGGCCTCACAAAACGAATTTTTGACAGAAGAGACCACCTGCACCAATGAAATGGCAAAAGAGATCACCTCTAAAAATATTTGCCAAAAAAGACCCCTACTGAGTGGCGGCACCCCTGGCCAGGCGACACGTGGCACGTGCCGCCTGGGCCAATGCCGGCAAGGGCCTGCCGCCGTTCCCAGTTCCGGCATGTTGCCGTTGCAACGTCACCGGTCGATGCCGTAAGCCGCTGTGGGGCCTGCCGCCAATGGAGAAGCCGGCATGTCCACGTGGCAAGGGGGTGCCGACAACGGGGGTGGCGGCATGCCTGCCACGTCACCCTGCCGGAATTGGGGCAGGCGGCAGGGCCCACCTGGCCAAACGCCACGGCCACGTGCCGGGTTTGGCAACGGCGGCAAGGTGGTGCCGGCATTGGCCCAGGCGGCACGTGCCACGTGTCGCCTGGCCAGGGGTGCCGCCACTCACAGGAGGTCCTTTTTGACAAAAAAATTCGCAGGTAGTCTTTTCTAGCATTTCACTCACACAGGTGGTCTAATCCGTCAAAAATTCTCACAAAAATGATTCTGCATTGTGGGGGTCAACTTTTAAAAATTAGGGAAAACAAGGTTCAATTTAGTTTCAGGTTTTAGATTAGGCCACAACTCAAGCCAGTTTAAGTGTAGCTTCAAGATCCAATACTCTTTATACTTGAACAAAGTTCTCTTTACCACGGAAGCCTCAGAAGGAGCTCGAGCTCCACGGACGCTTTAAAAAATGAAATTGACATTTGTAAGTTTTAAAAATATCAGAACAAAAATACTAGATATAAATAATATTGAACTCTACCAGTGTGTAAAACCTCAATTCAAAATTTGTTGTATTGTAGGCTATACAAAAATGAAAAAATGACAAATTTTAAAATTTTGAAACCGTAAATTGTTCACTGCACTCAGATTCACGCGTTTGTCATTTTTGCTGAGCCTACAATATAACAAATTTTGTATTGTTTTTTTACAAACTATTAGATTTCATAATTATATACGTCGAGAATTTTTCTCCCCTTTTTTACTTTCAAATGCCATTTTAGATTTTTCAAGAAACGAGCTCCTTGGAGCTCGGGAGCCATTTGTCCACTCCCATCTCTACCACAAGTTGATGATGGTATTATTTGGTCTCTCTCCCCTATGAAAATTTTCATGGCCTCGTCTATGTATACTTTTCCGGAGAAAGACTTTGCTGAGGCAAGTTGAAATGGATTTGGAAATCCGAAATTCTTTTGAAAATTCTTTTTTCCTTATATATAGCAAATTGTTTAGAATGTTGTGTTAACCACTAACCAGGGACAACATGAAAATAAGAGATTGGACAGGCTATCATATGTGTTCTTGTTGCGATTTCGCTCGCCCTTTGGCTCGTGCTGTCTGGGGGCTGTGGGTTCTGTACTGGACCGAATTTGTGTCTAAACTCTGGTTGGCAATGTATTGCTTGGTTTCATCGTTTTTGGCCTGGTACATTTAAAAAAATAGACAAAGCGCAGTAAGACTCATATTCGTCAGTGAATGACCCGTACTCGCCACTTTTAAAATTTTGGCATTCTACCATATGAGAAGTTTCTTGGATTGCAGCTTATATTGATAATAACACGTTGTCTAGGAGATGAAATAAGCTGGTCCAATTCCAAACACGATATTAACTTCAGATCACTATTAACTTTGGCGTAGCAGCTTTAGACAGAGTTCAGCTCATCGCAGTTCTGGAGCCACAGATTGAACAATGATTGCAGATGCCATTCAATGAGCGGATTTGTGTAATTTATCATCCATCATTTTTAGATTTACTGATGCATATGCATGGTGGACCTGTTGAGGTGGTATACAAGAACGGAGGGAGGACGGTACTATAAATTGGATCGCCCTTCATTTATCGACGTCAGGTTCAGCTGGGTCCTTGATCCTATACCTGCAGACCTTGTCTTTATGTTTAACCTTTCCAAATGGAAGTCAGTGAATCAAGGCAGCATGTGCCTCGAAAGATGGTAGGGCAATGTCCTGACTATGCTTAACGAGCGCTCCGTTTGCTCGACTCGTTTTATCAACGAACAGAGATAGACAGTAATTTTTGCGGCCTTTTTTTTCCAAGGATACACATCACGCATGGAACTCGAAGGTGGTGCCGGCATTGGCCCAGGCGGCACGTGCCACGTGTCGTCTGGCCAGGGGTGCCGCCACTCACAGGAGGTCCTTTTTGACAAAAAAATTCGCAGGTAGTCTTTTCTAGCATTTCACTCACACAGGTGGTCTAATCCGTCAAAAATTCTCACAAAAATGATTCTGCATTGTGGGGGTCAACTTTTAAAAATTAGGGAAAACAAGGTTCAATTTAGTTCCAGGTTTTAGATTAGGCCACAACTCAAGCCAGTTTAAGTGTAGCTTCAAGATCCAATACTCTTTATACTTGAACAAAGTTCTCTTTACCACGGAAGCCTCAGAAGGAGCTCGAGCTCCACGGACGCTTTAAAAAATGAAATTGACATTTGTAAGTTTTAAAAATATCAGAACAAAAATACTAGATATAAATAATATTGAACTCTACCAGTGTGTAAAACCTCAATTCAAAATTTGTTGTATTGTAGGCTATACAAAAATGAAAAAATGACAAATTTTAAAATTTTGAAACCGTAAATTGTTCACTGCACTCAGATTCACGCGTTTGTCATTTTTGCTGAGCCTACAATATAACAAATTTTGTATTGTTTTTTTACAAACTATTAGATTTCATAATTATATACGTCGAGAATTTTTCTCCCCTTTTTTACTTTCAAATGCCATTTTAGATTTTTCAAGAAACGAGCTCCTTGGAGCTCGGGAGCCATTTGTCCACTCCCATCTCTACCACAAGTTGATGATGGTATTATTTGGTCTCTCTCCCCTATGAAAATTTTCATGGCCTCGTCTATGTATACTTTTCCGGAGAAAGACTTTGCTGAGGCAAGTTGAAATGGATTTGGAAATCCGAAATTCTTTTGAAAATTCTTTTTTCCTTATATATAGCAAATTGTTTAGAATGTTGTGTTAACCACTAACCAGGGACAACATGAAAATAAGAGATTGGACAGGCTATCATATGTGTTCTTGTTGCGATTTCGCTCGCCCTTTGGCTCGTGCTGTCTGGGGGCTGTGGGTTCTGTACTGGACCGAATTTGTGTCTAAACTCTGGTTGGCAATGTATTGCTTGGTTTCATCGTTTTTGGCCTGGTACATTTAAAAAAATAGACAAAGCGCAGTAAGACTCATATTCGTCAGTGAATGACCCGTACTCGCCACTTTTAAAATTTTGGCATTCTACCATATGAGAAGTTTCTTGGATTGCAGCTTATATTGATAATAACACGTTGTCTAGGAGATGAAATAAGCTGGTCCAATTCCAAACACGATATTAACTTCAGATCACTATTAACTTTGGCGTAGCAGCTTTAGACAGAGTTCAGCTCATCGCAGTTCTGGAGCCACAGATTGAACAATGATTGCAGATGCCATTCAATGAGCGGATTTGTGTAATTTATCATCCATCATTTTTAGATTTACTGATGCATATGCATGGTGGACCTGTTGAGGTGGTATACAAGAACGGAGGGAGGACGGTACTATAAATTGGATCGCCCTTCATTTATCGACGTCAGGTTCAGCTGGGTCCTTGATCCTATACCTGCAGACCTTGTCTTTATGTTTAACCTTTCCAAATGGAAGTCAGTGAATCAAGGCAGCATGTGCCTCGAAAGATGGTAGGGCAATGTCCTGACTATGCTTAACGAGCGCTCCGTTTGCTCGACTCGTTTTATCAACGAACAGAGATAGACAGTAATTTTTGCGGCCTTTTTTTTCCAAGGATACACATCACGCATGGAACTCGAAGGTGGTGCCGGCATTGGCCCAGGCGGCACGTGCCACGTGTCGTCTGGCCAGGGGTGCCGCCACTCACAGGAGGTCCTTTTTGACAAAAAAATTCGCAGGTAGTCTTTTCTAGCATTTCACTCACACAGGTGGTCTAATCCGTCAAAAATTCTCACAAAAATGATTCTGCATTGTGGGGGTCAACTTTTAAAAATTAGGGAAAACAAGGTTCAATTTAGTTCCAGGTTTTAGATTAGGCCACAACTCAAGCCAGTTTAAGTGTAGCTTCAAGATCCAATACTCTTTATACTTGAACAAAGTTCTCTTTACCACGGAAGCCTCAGAAGGAGCTCGAGCTCCACGGACGCTTTAAAAAATGAAATTGACATTTGTAAGTTTTAAAAATATCAGAACAAAAATACTAGATATAAATAATATTGAACTCTACCAGTGTGTAAAACCTCAATTCAAAATTTGTTGTATTGTAGGCTATACAAAAATGAAAAAATGACAAATTTTAAAATTTTGAAACCGTAAATTGTTCACTGCACTCAGATTCACGCGTTTGTCATTTTTGCTGAGCCTACAATATAACAAATTTTGTATTGTTTTTTTACAAACTATTAGATTTCATAATTATATACGTCGAGAATTTTTCTCCCCTTTTTTACTTTCAAATGCCATTTTAGATTTTTCAAGAAACGAGCTCCTTGGAGCTCGGGAGCCATTTGTCCACTCCCATCTCTACCACAAGTTGATGATGGTATTATTTGGTCTCTCTCCCCTATGAAAATTTTCATGGCCTCGTCTATGTATACTTTTCCGGAGAAAGACTTTGCTGAGGCAAGTTGAAATGGATTTGGAAATCCGAAATTCTTTTGAAAATTCTTTTTTCCTTATATATAGCAAATTGTTTAGAATGTTGTGTTAACCACTAACCAGGGACAACATGAAAATAAGAGATTGGACAGGCTATCATATGTGTTCTTGTTGCGATTTCGCTCGCCCTTTGGCTCGTGCTGTCTAGGGGCTGTGGGTTCTGTACTGGACCGAATTTGTGTCTAAACTCTGGTTGGCAATGTATTGCTTGGTTTCATCGTTTTTGGCCTGGTACATTTAAAAAAATAGACAAAGCGCAGTAAGACTCATATTCGTCAGTGAATGACCCGTACTCGCCACTTTTAAAATTTTGGCATTCTACCATATGAGAAGTTTCTTGGATTGCAGCTTATATTGATAATAACACGTTGTCTAGGAGATGAAATAAGCTGGTCCAATTCCAAACACGATATTAACTTCAGATCACTATTAACTTTGGCGTAGCAGCTTTAGACAGAGTTCAGCTCATCGCAGTTCTGGAGCCACAGATTGAACAATGATTGCAGATGCCATTCAATGAGCGGATTTGTGTAATTTATCATCCATCATTTTTAGATTTACTGATGCATATGCATGGTGGACCTGTTGAGGTGGTATACAAGAACGGAGGGAGGACGGTACTATAAATTGGATCGCCCTTCATTTATCGACGTCAGGTTCAGCTGGGTCCTTGATCCTATACCTGCAGACCTTGTCTTTATGTTTAACCTTTCCAAATGGAAGTCAGTGAATCAAGGCAGCATGTGCCTCGAAAGATGGTAGGGCAATGTCCTGACTATGCTTAACGAGCGCTCCGTTTGCTCGACTCGTTTTATCAACGAACAGAGATAGACAGTAATTTTTGCGGCCTTTTTTTTCCAAGGATACACATCACGCATGGAACTCGAAGGTGGTGCCGGCATTGGCCCAGGCGGCACGTGCCACGTGTCGTCTGGCCAGGGGTGCCGCCACTCACAGGAGGTCCTTTTTGACAAAAAAATTCGCAGGTAGTCTTTTCTAGCATTTCACTCACACAGGTGGTCTAATCCGTCAAAAATTCTCACAAAAATGATTCTGCATTGTGGGGGTCAACTTTTAAAAATTAGGGAAAACAAGGTTCAATTTAGTTCCAGGTTTTAGATTAGGCCACAACTCAAGCCAGTTTAAGTGTAGCTTCAAGATCCAATACTCTTTATACTTGAACAAAGTTCTCTTTACCACGGAAGCCTCAGAAGGAGCTCGAGCTCCACGGACGCTTTAAAAAATGAAATTGACATTTGTAAGTTTTAAAAATATCAGAACAAAAATACTAGATATAAATAATATTGAACTCTACCAGTGTGTAAAACCTCAATTCAAAATTTGTTGTATTGTAGGCTATACAAAAATGAAAAAATGACAAATTTTAAAATTTTGAAACCGTAAATTGTTCACTGCACTCAGATTCACGCGTTTGTCATTTTTGCTGAGCCTACAATATAACAAATTTTGTATTGTTTTTTTACAAACTATTAGATTTCATAATTATATACGTCGAGAATTTTTCTCCCCTTTTTTACTTTCAAATGCCATTTTAGATTTTTCAAGAAACGAGCTCCTTGGAGCTCGGGAGCCATTTGTCCACTCCCATCTCTACCACAAGTTGATGATGGTATTATTTGGTCTCTCTCCCCTATGAAAATTTTCATGGCCTCGTCTATGTATACTTTTCCGGAGAAAGACTTTGCTGAGGCAAGTTGAAATGGATTTGGAAATCCGAAATTCTTTTGAAAATTCTTTTTTCCTTATATATAGCAAATTGTTTAGAATGTTGTGTTAACCACTAACCAGGGACAACATGAAAATAAGAGATTGGACAGGCTATCATATGTGTTCTTGTTGCGATTTCGCTCGCCCTTTGGCTCGTGCTGTCTGGGGGCTGTGGGTTCTGTACTGGACCGAATTTGTGTCTAAACTCTGGTTGGCAATGTATTGCTTGGTTTCATCGTTTTTGGCCTGGTACATTTAAAAAAATAGACAAAGCGCAGTAAGACTCATATTCGTCAGTGAATGACCCGTACTCGCCACTTTTAAAATTTTGGCATTCTACCATATGAGAAGTTTCTTGGATTGCAGCTTATATTGATAATAACACGTTGTCTAGGAGATGAAATAAGCTGGTCCAATTCCAAACACGATATTAACTTCAGATCACTATTAACTTTGGCGTAGCAGCTTTAGACAGAGTTCAGCTCATCGCAGTTCTGGAGCCACAGATTGAACAATGATTGCAGATGCCATTCAATGAGCGGATTTGTGTAATTTATCATCCATCATTTTTAGATTTACTGATGCATATGCATGGTGGACCTGTTGAGGTGGTATACAAGAACGGAGGGAGGACGGTACTATAAATTGGATCGCCCTTCATTTATCGACGTCAGGTTCAGCTGGGTCCTTGATCCTATACCTGCAGACCTTGTCTTTATGTTTAACCTTTCCAAATGGAAGTCAGTGAATCAAGGCAGCATGTGCCTCGAAAGATGGTAGGGCAATGTCCTGACTATGCTTAACGAGCGCTCCGTTTGCTCGACTCGTTTTATCAACGAACAGAGATAGACAGTAATTTTTGCGGCCTTTTTTTTCCAAGGATACACATCACGCATGGAACTCGAAGGTGGTGCCGGCATTGGCCCAGGCGGCACGTGCCACGTGTCGTCTGGCCAGGGGTGCCGCCACTCACAGGAGGTCCTTTTTGACAAAAAAATTCGCAGGTAGTCTTTTCTAGCATTTCACTCACACAGGTGGTCTAATCCGTCAAAAATTCTCACAAAAATGATTCTGCATTGTGGGGGTCAACTTTTAAAAATTAGGGAAAACAAGGTTCAATTTAGTTCCAGGTTTTAGATTAGGCCACAACTCAAGCCAGTTTAAGTGTAGCTTCAAGATCCAATACTCTTTATACTTGAACAAAGTTCTCTTTACCACGGAAGCCTCAGAAGGAGCTCGAGCTCCACGGACGCTTTAAAAAATGAAATTGACATTTGTAAGTTTTAAAAATATCAGAACAAAAATACTAGATATAAATAATATTGAACTCTACCAGTGTGTAAAACCTCAATTCAAAATTTGTTGTATTGTAGGCTATACAAAAATGAAAAAATGACAAATTTTAAAATTTTGAAACCGTAAATTGTTCACTGCACTCAGATTCACGCGTTTGTCATTTTTGCTGAGCCTACAATATAACAAATTTTGTATTGTTTTTTTACAAACTATTAGATTTCATAATTATATACGTCGAGAATTTTTCTCCCCTTTTTTACTTTCAAATGCCATTTTAGATTTTTCAAGAAACGAGCTCCTTGGAGCTCGGGAGCCATTTGTCCACTCCCATCTCTACCACAAGTTGATGATGGTATTATTTGGTCTCTCTCCCCTATGAAAATTTTCATGGCCTCGTCTATGTATACTTTTCCGGAGAAAGACTTTGCTGAGGCAAGTTGAAATGGATTTGGAAATCCGAAATTCTTTTGAAAATTCTTTTTTCCTTATATATAGCAAATTGTTTAGAATGTTGTGTTAACCACTAACCAGGGACAACATGAAAATAAGAGATTGGACAGGCTATCATATGTGTTCTTGTTGCGATTTCGCTCGCCCTTTGGCTCGTGCTGTCTGGGGGCTGTGGGTTCTGTACTGGACCGAATTTGTGTCTAAACTCTGGTTGGCAATGTATTGCTTGGTTTCATCGTTTTTGGCCTGGTACATTTAAAAAAATAGACAAAGCGCAGTAAGACTCATATTCGTCAGTGAATGACCCGTACTCGCCACTTTTAAAATTTTGGCATTCTACCATATGAGAAGTTTCTTGGATTGCAGCTTATATTGATAATAACACGTTGTCTAGGAGATGAAATAAGCTGGTCCAATTCCAAACACGATATTAACTTCAGATCACTATTAACTTTGGCGTAGCAGCTTTAGACAGAGTTCAGCTCATCGCAGTTCTGGAGCCACAGATTGAACAATGATTGCAGATGCCATTCAATGAGCGGATTTGTGTAATTTATCATCCATCATTTTTAGATTTACTGATGCATATGCATGGTGGACCTGTTGAGGTGGTATACAAGAACGGAGGGAGGACGGTACTATAAATTGGATCGCCCTTCATTTATCGACGTCAGGTTCAGCTGGGTCCTTGATCCTATACCTGCAGACCTTGTCTTTATGTTTAACCTTTCCAAATGGAAGTCAGTGAATCAAGGCAGCATGTGCCTCGAAAGATGGTAGGGCAATGTCCTGACTATGCTTAACGAGCGCTCCGTTTGCTCGACTCGTTTTATCAACGAACAGAGATAGACAGTAATTTTTGCGGCCTTTTTTTTCCAAGGATACACATCACGCATGGAACTCGAAGGGTGTATTGGTTTCATCATAGGAAAAGTAGCCAAGCGGCTAGGTACAACCTAATTCAAAAGCTAGCCAACACACAGTACAACCACAATGCATAAAAGCCATCAGTTATCACGGAAGAACGATATTTCTATCCGAGCTCTCGTTAACATGCCCTCCACCCTTGATTGCCCAAGGAGTTAGCGAGTGGGTGGCATGACTTGGATAGTACCAGGAAAGACGTCACCTTGGAGTCACCAACGGCAGTTTACATGGCGCCATGTAGACTCAACCCTGAGCAGAAACAACGCCAGAGAACCACAACAGAACCCCGTGCTTCCAAAGTCCGTCCCTCCAAGTCTATGCTTGAAAGAAGGCATCGGTGATGAAGACGTTGTCATCATCGATCAGACTCTCCTATCTCATTTTTCATCGGAAGACACCACCCCGAGTGGTCTAGGAAGGTATCGACACTCCTCGGTAATGCCTCCATGTAGGGGAACGACGCCCACAAGCGGCGTCATTGTCGGCTCAATCCGAAGATAAGCAGGATTTTCATCCGGAGTATCTGCACACCACTGTACCTTCCCACCGGGCCATGGTCAATTCACTACACAGCTTTTTGGCAATACAAGCTAAAAGTATGTAAAAATAATTAAAAAACCATACAAATACATGTATTTGACTACACAACATCAAATTGACTACACGGTATTCCTATACTGGCTCCGCCACTGGTTCTAGCTGGATTGCATTAGCACCATGATACCTTCGATCCAGAATACCTGATGTAGTATAGTTGCTTTTCCCTAGAATACCTAGGTTTATATCAGATCTTGGGAAGCGATTTCTATGGTGATTTACTCAAGCAAGATCTTGTTAACCTGTAGTATTTTTGTTTCACTAAACCTACGAAATTATTTATGGTTGTGTATTTATGAATGGAAATAGGCCAAGGCCAAGGATTCACTTGCAATTATGCGTACAAAATGGATATATAACAATAAGCTCATTTTTTACCCGCAAAAAAATAAGCTCGTTTAACAGTGTTAATTCAATATATATATGATTCTTGTGGGCGATGCATCCTTATGTACTACAGATTTTGCAAGTCAAATATGACTATAGTCTTTTGTGTAACCACAACACTCTAGTTGAGTTGGTTATGCCATAATTATTAAGTTGCGTATGCACGGACCAAAGTATTAAGATCAATGATGTCACGATTACTCCCTAATGGATCTCAATCAACTACTATACTTCCCCTGCTGCCACTGAGTTACACACGTAGGAGAAGATCTCCACTCATCTTACCTCACTATCTTTACTGATCATCGGGGTCTTGGGGTACCTGACAAGTCCTAGATTCATGTAGGTGTGGCGGTCCAGCATACCACTACATGTTGTATTATGCAAGTCGTTGATATAACACTCCTGAAGTACCATTTCACAAATATTACATCCCTTAAAGTGATACAACGGAAACATTTCGAGTCTTTATTCAAACACATAATATTAAAAGCCACAAATGTACAATGGACTCCACTTCCTCCTCGGTCCAAATATGAACACTTGACAGTTCGACTTTGACTTTAAACAACTTAACTACGACAGAAAGTAATAGACTAAACACCATGATAACTCAAGCAACTTTATTCCAAGAGTGTTTGGTGCTGCTACTACACTACACGAATACTAATCACACTCCTCCTCCCGGGCTTCGCCGACTCCATAGGTGATGGTGTAGTAGACACCCTCAACTCCTCCAGACAGATCCGGCTCCTCATAGCATACCTCCCCGATGCCTTCCGGTGTTTTGCCGGCCTCATCTTGCTGGTCTTCAGAATCTAAGCATGGTATTCAAAGAAGGATGAGTACGAGCGTAATCAATAAGTTCATTTTCAAAGGAATAAGGTGTTTAATGCACTATATATAGCCGTGAACCAAAGAGTCATGGGCTAATGCAAGTTTTTGTAATCCTTTCTTCAAAAGGTTGATTTTATTCTGAAAACTATGCTTGTCAGTCTTCACAGGTTGATCAGAGCTTCGATGGGCTCCTTTCGTGCCGTGTTCGCAGTTCCTTCCTTAAACAAGGAGTATATTGATACTTTCATTCACTCTGTGGAGGTGGTCACTTATACCCATAAGAGTCCAAAGCATTGTTGCTCAACCAGACGTACTTTTCCGTCCACACCTCTTTGGTGTGGGGCCTAGTCGATGATCCAAGCCAATCATTTCCTTTCTCCGTGACACCACATACCCACCCTTTTGTAGGTCCGCCCTGCCCCTATACTAGTATAGCTAGAGCATGCAGGACATAATCCTCACCTCTCCCCTATAAAGGCAGACCGATCTAGGCAACACCTACAATCCATCATATATATCGTAAACACATGGGAATTAAGGGATCCCACCCATGTGTTACATTCACCCCCAAATGGTTAGCCTATGGTCCGGTAATTCCGTTGATATGCGAAAGGAAGAAGATACAGCTGACTTTCCTATCCCACACCCACAACAGATCTTATGGTTGATCGTTTATTTCCGACGCTAGAATCACTAGCGATAATTGTTATTAAACCTAGGTAAACTTTCAAGTTGTATTGGGACCTCCACCATCCACATATACCATACCATGGTTCCACTGCCTACCATTCTAGATTTAGATTAACAACCACCATGGTTTATAACCACTATTTCAATTTCATTATGAAAAGAGAATCTTTTCACTGGTGGAAAAAAGGCCATTAATCCTGGTTTATAAGGTCCATTTGTCTCGGTTGTAGCAACCGGGACTAACAAAGCGGGACTAAAGGCTCCAGCCTTTAGTCCCGGTTGTTTACGAACTGGGACCAATGGGCCTCCACGTGGCTCGGGTCATGTGATGCGGCTGGAGGACCTTTGGTCCCGGTTCGTAACACAGACCGGGACTAAAGGGCCATTCGGAATAAAATTTGTATTTTCTATTACGGAATTTCTCTATTTTTCTTTATTTCTCTAATATCTAATCACCTCTGTTCTCATATCAAATTAGATACTTATGGCTCTCATTCTATTCTCATGTCAAATTATATACTTGTGGTCCTCACTTCCCGGTCGGTCACTTATACGTCCAAAACGTATCTACTTTTCCGAATACTTTTGCTATTGTTTCTCCTCTAATTTGTGTGTCTTGAATACAACTAACACGGACTAACGCAGTTTTTAGTAGAATTGCCCTGGTGTCTTGTTTTTGTGCAGAAATCCGACTTCCAGGAAAAATCTCGGAAAATACTGCAAAATTCCTATTTTACCAGAAGACCCACGGAGCCAGAAGACGAGACAGAGAGGGGCTGGGAGCCAGGCTCACCACCAGGGGGCGTGGCCCAGGCCTGGCCGCGCCCACCTGTGGTGAGGCCACCTCGGTCATCGCCTCGACCCCTCCTTCCGCCTACATATACCCTCTGACCTGAAAGGAGCGGGGGTTCGGCGTTTTTCCCAGATAGACTTCTGCTGCGCCGCCACCATCAGAAACCGCGATTTGGAACCAGAAACTCCGTTCTGGCACCCTGCTGGGACGGGGATTTGGAGGAGATCTTTATCACCGACGTCTCCGCATCAACCATCCATGACTCCCCCATCCATGTGTGAGTAATTCCCGTTGTAGGCGAAGGGGATGGTAGGGATTAGATAAGGTCATTCATGTAATTTGCTATGAGATTGTTAGGGCATGGTGCCTAGTATCTATTGTTAGTGCTTATGACATTGTTGCAACTTGGTGTGCTTAATGCTTGTCACTTTGGGCCTGAGTGCCATGATCTCAAATCTGAACTTGTTATTGTTTTATGATGATACTTGTTGTTTATGATCTTACCTGCAAGTTGTATATATATATATCATTGTCCGGAACCCGAGGCCCTAAAGTGACAACAATTGGGATAACCGAAGGAGATGGCTATGATGTGAGGATCATATGTGTTCACCGAGTGTTAATACTTTGCTCCGGTACTTTATTAAAAGGAGTACCTTAATTACCAGTAGTTTCTCTTGAGGCCCTGCTGCAACAGGCTGGTAGGACAGAAGATGTCATGCAAGTTTCTCCTTGCGAGCACGTACGACTATATACGGAACACATGCCTATGGTTGTTTAGTACTAGGATGCTTTATCATTATTTATCTGCAATTGACCATGTCTCACTGATTTCATGAATTATCTTATCCATGCAACGCCCGTACATCTATCCCTATGCCTACATTATTTGATCCTACTATTACTATTGCTATTATTACTGTTTTTACTTTATTATTGTTGCTACTGATAACCCACAAGTATAGGGGATCGTGTGTAGCCTTTTCGATAAGTAAGAGTGTCGAACCCAACAAGGAGCTAAAGGTAGGATAAACGTTCTCTCAAGTTCTATCAACCGCTGATATAACTCTACGCACACTAAACATTTGCATCATCTAGGAAATAAAACTAGTGCAACCATACAGGTATGAGAGATAGCTTTGCAAGATAATAAATACAAGAAAGTAATTGTTAGTGCTGCAGCAATAAAATATAGGGATTTCTATTTTAGTGCCCTCAGGTCCTTAGTTGTACTCAGTTTTCCCCAGCTCCTTAGTTTTTCCTCAGTTTTCCCCAAGCCCTTGTCTGAAACCCTCAGAAGGAGCTCGGACGGGAGGATTCCCGTTTAGTTGACCGTTCCGTGCTGACGTGTGGGGCCGCGTCGTATGGGGCCGCGTCGCGTGGGGCTGGTAGAAAGGGACCGCGTGGGACAGGAAGAGACCGCGTTTGGTTATACGTGAGAGCTCGGTTATGTCTCTCTCGGCCCAAATTGGCATTTTTCAGAGCGCCTTTTTCCCCTCTCTCTGTAACAGTTCTCTCTCTTTTCACCAAATTAGTATCAAATCTAGAGAAGCTTTTATTTCTGTCTTTCTTTAATGATTGTTGCCTTTTGACCCTTGTTTTTTGCCCAATATGGTAATAAATCTAGTAGCAAATGTAGAAGCTAGTATATGATAAATTCACAGCAGCATAATAAATCTAGAAAACTAAGTATAATACATAAACAGCATACAGCTGCCAAAAGCAGCCAATAATGATGTTAATGTTCACTGATAAACTAAGCTGAAAATAATACAAGAGGCAATGTATGGCCAACATGAAGATTAGGATACCCCAGGATGAATGAATATGTTCTTCATTCAGCATATATTTCTTCGTCGCTCCATTCTCTGATCTGAAAGAAAAATTCATTGAACTCCTTCCGTCTGCAGTGTGCAGCCAATACATCCTCCAAACGGTATGGCCTTTGTTCATTTCTCAGACCGTACTTTCCTAATCTATCGACACGTAGTGACCACTCATCCCAGGCCTTTATATCATCAAAGTACTCTCTGATATAACCCAAATCTGCGTAGTAGATGCAGCCAGGTCAAAGTGTCGGGTGCACTCTGGTGTCGATGGAGATACACCGGATATAATGGATAAAGAAGGCACGACTGCCAATGTTACTGACGGCATGGAGAGAGCGGCTCTCAGTGTCCACATGGTACACCAATGGTTGACCTTCCTCCAAACGACCGCCCAACAACACAAGCAGCAGATCACCATCCGACTTCACAAGGTAGAACTTGTCATTTCCAAGTTCTGGAAAATAAAATAGTATCTCCATGTTGACAGTGCTCGCGTGCTGCTCCAACTGGATATTGTTGGTGCACACTAATTTTCTGAACTCAAAATTGTTCACAGCTATTGCATACAATTCACCATTGAACGGGGTAATGCAACGCATAGAATGGTGCTCGATCGAAAATCTTCCTTCTCCCCAATCTTCATATATACCCTTAGTTGGAGTGCTCTCATCGACCCAAGCAATTTCCGCCGGGTAATCTGTGGAAACGAAGACCATAGTCGGGGACTTCATTACAGCGACTGACTCCAGAATAACAGATGGCATCTGTGCCTCAAACATAGTGTTCAATGTCTTTGTGAGTGGGTTCAGAAGCCGTATCTTGTGCGGCTGGTTCTTCTGGGCAAGCATGATGACGCCACAGCAAAAGCCGACGAAGTAGTATCTAAAATATATTGATGAAGATAACATTCAGCACTAAGATGTTTACGATTGAAAATAAAAATAGATTAACTCTATAGATATGGAGGAATTTGAACCTTGCATGTACTTCCGTTAGATCGATGGTGATGTAGCGGGATGTGTGGAGGTGGAGGAAGGTAAACTCAGCGGTGCGTGGAAGGGCGTGTTCTACCATGATTTATTCATGCAGGTGCACGTCAGGCTCAGGTAAATCTGAGCGCCAATTTCTATGAACTTGCCTCAAAGCAGAGTAGGTGTCCACGTACTCCTCATTCGCCAGTAATTAGTCGCCAATCTTGTGAAGTGGTCCGTCAGCCATGAGAGAGGCCCAGTTCACGGAGGCGCCGCGCTTGGATGTGCCGCCCTTGGAGGCGACGGGCTCAGCGGCGACGGGCTCGGATGCGACGGGCTCAGCGGCGACGACCTCAGATGCGACGGGCTCGGAGGCGATGGGCTCAGAGGCGATGGGCTCGGAGGCGATGGGCTCGGAGGCGACGGGCTCGGGGGCGACGGCCGCCGGCGCATTCTTCTTCTCCATTGCCGACAGGGGAGCGTGCGTAGGGCGGTTGGGGTTTTTTCCTTCGATTTAGAGAAGTTGATGGGACGTGAGAGGCGTGGTTGCGTGCGTGAGTGAGAATGAGGCTGTGTGCAGAGAGAGGGAGAGAGGGGCTCTGTATATGCAAAGTGACGGTTGATCTCAGCAGTTTCTCAAAAAAACTAGACGTTTGGTCTCAACACGTGTCCGTGGTACTGCACGTCTGCACCGTTACGTGTACTCAGTTCTACCCTCGAGTCTTACACTGGAAAAATATATGTACTCAGTTTTCCCCTCGAGTACTAATACTGGCTAGTGCAATATACTCAGTTTTACCCTCAAGTGGCTGGTCAACAGAGAGTCAACAAATGGGATTAAGCTATCTAATTGAGTCATTTCATGCGCAAAAAAATCAAATAAAATAAAATCATAGTGCCTCCTACTCATGGAGTCTTGTTACGCGACCTGCCACGTAGACAATCATAACAATCATATATAAATCAAGTTTTACCACAAATGGCCACTTCTCAAATCACTAGTAGCTATGAAGGTTCATGGCTTTCCACTCAAACCCTTTCTCAAAACATCTATACCCAAAACATAGTTTGTCTGAATGAGGCCATAATTTTCACACTCATGTATATTTAAATTGCTAATACTTTGAGGTAGGCCAACCTGGGTTTCATTGTACAAAATATGTGTTTTTCTAAATCTCTTATTTGAATTCCTTATCATGTTTACTATTTACTTGCCCTTGGATCCTTGATACTACTCAGTTTTACCCTCTCCCTTCTCACATAAGCCCAAACTTGGCCTGATTGGTCGAGCTGTTGTCACACGGATCGTGCCCACCTACCGTCGATCCTATGATCTAACGGGCAGGATAACCCCTCTTTCTCTCTCATCATGGCCACCCTCTCTCTATCTGTCGGTGGCAAACTACTACCCCTCTATATATGCTAAATAACGAGTTTGCCACCGGATTCAACAAGTTTGGTAATCACGAATTTCTTGTAGGCATTACTTTTCACGGTAAAATAATAAACGATCACGAATTTACATTTCTTTTAGGCATTACTTTTCACGGTAAAATGATAAACTATCACGAATTTCCATTTCTTGTAGGCATTACTTTTCACGGTAAAATGATAAACTATCACGAATTTCCATTTCTTTTAGGCATTACTTTTCACGGTAAAATGATAAACTATCACAAATTTCCATTTCTTGTACGCATTACTTTTCACGGTAAAATGATAAACTATCATGAATTTCCATTTCTTTTAGGCATTACTTTTCATGGTAAAATGATAAACTATCATGAATTTCCATTTCTTTTAGGCATTACTTTTCACGGTAAAATTATAAACTATCACGAATTTCCATTTCCGTCAAGATAGTCAGCATTACTTTTTTGTTGAGATATAAACCCTCACAACGGTTATCTCCTCCTTAATTTATTGTGTAAACCCCACAACGGTCATCTCTACCTTAATTTATGGTGTAAACCCCACAACGGTCATCTCTCCCTTACAAACCCCCACAACGGTCATCCCTCATGTCAATAGGTTATGCCTCTCTCTTCTTCGTTCACATACACTTGATCCATTGCCATGGCTTCCACATCTCGAATGCCGACCGGAAGGGGAAGGGGAAGGGGCGACCGGGGTGGTGGATCATCATCATTGCCACCACCACCGTCAACACTGCCATTGATCATAGAGGAGTTCTTCACCGCCATCTATAAAGACCCTTTGGCCAAGAAGGTACGTACGCATTCCCACATATATGATGCATGTGATTAATTATGTGCATGTTCTAAAAAACCTTTAATTTCAAATGATCGGCGCTCGATCTTTTTGCAGGCACTCCCAAAAAAGTTTGTGGACTATCTTGACGGCCAGGAGCCCGCTAAGGTGTATCTGCGAGCAACTGACTGCGGTCCTCATCTCTGGACCGTGGAGGTCCTATTTGACGGACAAGGCCGGATGTACCTCGACAAGGGCTGGGAGAATTTCGCCATCGCGCACGGTGTGGATTTCGGCTGCTTCCTATACTTCAAATATGAAGGCGATGATGTGCTCACAGTGAAGGTGTTCGACGGAACAATGTGCAGGAAGTACTACTACATGGACGACGAAGATACTGACGATGAAAGCGACGACGACGTGAAGCCATGCATCCATCCCCTTTAGATAAGGGGATTATGACCAAGAATATATATGTAGCTTCATATGCATCGATTTAGAGATCTAGCTATTTTCTATATATTATGCATGTAAAAATAATATCGCAATTTCCACCATGATTTGAGCACCACAGCCTCCAAACGATGCCGATGCCGATATCGGCATGGTTAGAACGGCTATGCTCGTCGCCACTGCTAGGTCACCGTCGGGATGCACCCTCAATCCCGTCCCCTCATTCGATCACTAACACACCAGAGATACCGCCGAGGCCAATGTCGAATGTACATGTTGATGCCAATGCCGAACATGCACGCCGTGGTGGGCACAGCCACACCGACCCAATATGCTGGACGCCACAGACCACCGCGAGGTCTTTCGCTTCGCCACCACACTCCCCTAGCACCCATCTACACACGCCAGAAAGGAGAGACACTAGTTTTCTCTACATTGCTCGTGTTCATGTCCGACACCATCAGTCAAAGTGTTGAGGTCGTCGTCGATGTCCTTGACCATTTCTTCTCTTCTTTGCATGGTTAAACGCGTCTAGTTCATATCTATCTAATGCGTCTGGTCTTGCCTCATGCAGTTCTTTGTGGACGTCGATCTCATCTCGGCACCCCACAGGCCACCTCCTCCGTGCCATCGCTATAGAGCTCCGTTTAAAAATCTAATCCTACCCGTGTATTGCCCCTTGAATCAGCATCATGGCCCCACTTGTCATTCGATATACCGAAGCCCCACTCGTTCGCGTTTTGGTCAGGGATACAGCGATGCTTACGGTCAAACAAAGATGGATGGTCTGACGTGTCTTTGCGGGCTCTACGTGGCCCCACTAGTCAGCAGATAACGGTCAAAGTTGTTGACTCGTCGGGCAACCGGCCGTTCCAGCACTTGTGAGGGTTTCAGACAAGAGCTTGGACAAAACTGAGGAAAAACTAAGGAGCTGGGGAAAACTGAGTACAACTAAGGACCCGAGGACACGAAAATAGAAATCCCTAAAATATACTAAGTAACCATAAACTAACAGTACCATGAGTGTGGAAAAGTGGTGGTAATAGTGGTGGCTTTGTCTAATTTCAATTAGTGAATAAATCGGGTTCACTGTCTTGGATGCAGTTTTCTATGTGGGAGAGGCTAAATATACATGCACTTCACTACTTGGAAATACAAGTACTATATGATTGGATTGTTAGCAAGCATCCGCAAATACTAACAATGCATTAAGGTTTCCCCCAACCACAGCCTTAAGTTAATGGTCCTCTTACTCCCATACGTGCAACGTTCCGGTTCGTGTCCTCAGGTTTCTGTCGCTCCGACAGGACTACCCCTTCCTTTTGCACATACTACTAACCCTAAGATGTTTAATCCATGCGCGCATAAATATAATGGACACAAAAGGACAGTACCATATTGACAAGGGTATAGATAATAGAGCCCGTCAGTTGAGTACCCCTGAGGCCCGTTAAGCTAGGCCCAATTGTAATACTAGTCGAAATACGAGTTCTTACCATATGTCGATATTGTAATCTGTATCGGATCCTACCCGATCCTCAAGACCTGGCCACCTATATATAGGGGCCAGGAGGGGACGGTAAGGGACAGATTGAAAGCAAGCCAGGTTCTACACCCACGTTTACTTTCATAGCCACCTTGTTTGACTGAGTTTACCTTCTAATTCATCCGACGCCCTATCTCCTCGATCCTAAGTCCTTCATCTAGGACATTTGCCGAGTTAACCCTCGTCACATATCAACATACAACTCTAATGAACCAAAGACATTCAACAAATCAATCTAAGAACAAATAAACTATGCAAACATGACATAGATCATAGGATAAATATTATAGCATTAAACACCATGTTTACATAGGACGGTACAGAGGTGTGTGGGCTGCATAATAGGAGGAGTTGGTGATGGAGATAGCGGTGAAGATGGCGGAGATGAGCAGCGAGGGGCACCGGCGCCGGCGCCGGCGGCGGTGCGGGGGACTCCCCCGCCGCCGGCATCATGGGGGAGCGCCGCCCCTTAGCCCCCTTCCTTCATGGCTTCATGGGAGCCCTCCCCCATGGAGATGAGATCCATGGGGGAGGCGAAAATGTGGCTCTGGTGGCTGCGAATTCATGGTGGAGGTGTCCCCCACGAGCTAGGGTTCCTCCCTTTATATAGTCTCTCGGATTCCCGTCTCCCCATCTTAGGTCGCACTAGATCAGGCTTAACTCGGCCGTCTGGACTCGGAATCAGGTAAATTTTATGTCCAGAACGTTTGCCGTGAAATTCCCTACAACTTTGTAGGTGAAGAGTTTTTCGTTTGATGCTGTATTCGACCCGTAACGTGACCATCTTCGAAAAGAGTTCTGGCACAGCTTTCTAGAAAGTCCCAATTTGACTCCAACAAGGTTTTCACTTGTATTCTTGGTAATTCCTACACATCAAAGTGTAAAACAAAAACATTGTGCACTTTTGCAACTATTAGTAGGTTAGTCCAAATAAATCATAAAAGTGGCACAAAGTGTAGACAAAACATATAGCAATTAGTGTAAAACAAGCATGGAGCATCAAAAATTATAGATACGTTTGCAACGTATCAGTTACTATTTTACTACTATCACCACTATAAAACTGTTGCTACTGATAAACCGCTGCGCGCAAGTCTGTTTCTAGGTGCAGCTGAATTGACAACTCATCTGTTAAGTCTTATAAATATTCTTTGGCTTCCCTTGTGTCGAATCAATAAATTTGGGTTTTACTTCCCTCGAAGACTGTTGCGATCCCCTATACTTGTGGGTCTTCAAGACTATTTTCTGGCACCGTTGCCGGGGAGCATAGCTTTATTTGTAAGTTCACTTGGGATTCATATTGTTCGCTGCAATCCATTCATCATGGGTAAACCTCGTGATGGAAAAGTTCCTATATTGCCATCCACTATAAGAAGAGGTACGACTCTAAACACCTTTGTTGCTCTTGACTCACCATCTGTTATGAGTAAGTTGCTTACACCACCGCATGCACATGCTACTTCTTCTGCTGAGTTTGAGAATGCTACTGATAATTTTGATGATGCTTCTACTGTGCTTGATGAGAGTGGTTCGTTAGGTTCCTTTTTAGATGCTACAATTGCTAGGACTAAGCAATTGGGGAATACTACTGTTACGCCTGCTAGCTCACCTGAGTCTAGGGAACACCCTAGTAATGATTTTGATGATGCTTATATTGATTTAGATGATGCCTTTATTGATGAATGTCATGCTACTAGTGATGCTGGTGCTATTAAAGATCTTCTTGCAAGACGTGCTGTTAGATACAAGTTATCTCCTAATGCTAAGTTTGCTGCTTCTCCCATACATATTAGTGATAAGGATTATGATTTCTCTTTGGATTTATCTTACATGTCTATTGTTGAGAAAGAACCCTTCTGCTGTAATGAAAGTAAGAGTGCTATGGAGCATATGAATGAGCTTTCTTCTTTGAGTAATTTGTTTTCTGATGATACAAAGCTGCATATGTACTTTGTTGCTAAGATTTTTCCTTTTTCATTGAAAGGTGCAGCTAAAGCTTGGTTTAATAATTTGTGTCCTGGATCTATTGATAGTCCTATTGCTTTGGTTAACACTTTCTTTCAGAAGTATTTTCCTGCTAGTGCTCAACATGCTGCTTTGCAAAAAATCTTTGACTTTGAGCAGGTAAAAGGAGAGAAACTGCCGGAATCATGAGGAAGGTTTTGCTCTTTAATTAGAGTACTGCCTGGAGAGCCATTACCTAAAAATGAACTCATTGACATATTTTATAATGGACTAACTGTTGAATCTAAGACATACTTGGATAGTTGTGCTGGTGGTGTTTTCAGGGAAAAGACTCCAGCCGAAGCTGAAGAATTAATGGCTAAAATAAGCCAGAATTATGATGACTGGACTATGGCTGAGTCAATGTCAGCACCAGCACCAACACCAACGCCAACACCAACACCAGCACCAATGCCAGCGCCGACACCAAAGAAGAGAGGGATGATTAAACTAAATGATGAAGTGATGAGAGAAGCCAAGAAATCTCTTAAGGAGAAGGGTATTAAATTTGAAGACGTGAAGAATCTACCGCCTATAGAAGAATTATGTAAGCCAATCCCTTGCTCATCTACTATTGAGGTACATTCTCTCCAACGCTTTGATAATAGAGATATTCCTTACTCTAAGCCTCCTGATCAATGCTTGGATGAGTTGGATAATTTCATTGTTAAGCAAGATAATTTTAATAAGAGAGTGCAAAATCATTTGTTGGAAAATTCTAGAGCTATTAACAAGTTGCAGGATATTGTGGAGAGAACCACCAATGATGTGAAGATGCTTGTTAAACATTTTCAAATGGTTCAAACTCAAATTGATCAGCTTACCAAGGTGCAAAAAGACTTGCTAGTTAATGCCGCCAGAGAAAAACAAGCGTGTGAAATACGCACTAGAGGTGGTGCTACTACTCAAGATCCTTTATATCCTGAAGGGCATCCTAAGAGAATCGAGCAGGATTCTTAACGTGCTACAAGTGATGGTAATCCTTTCAAGAAGAAGAAGAAGCATAAAGTAGTTGCGGAATCTTCTGAAACAGGTAAGGATCCTAATAGTGTTTCTATTTCTGATGCTGAAACCGAGAGTGGTAATGCTTCTGATAAAGAAGAAGTTGAAGAGGAACCAGAAAAGCTTGTTAAGAATGCAAAGTACACTAAGGAAGACTTCATTGCCAACAAGCATGGTAATGAGAGAGAACCTTGGGTGCAGAAACCAATGCCTTTTCCTGGTAAGAAACACAAATCCAAGGAAGAAGAACACTACAACAGGTTTGGTGAATGGATGAGACCTTTATTTTTGCAAATTTCTTTGACTTATGCTATTAAAATGCCTCCTTATTCAAAGTATATGAAAGATATTGTTACTAACAAAAGGAAGATTCCTAGTGAGGAAATTTCCACTTTGCTTGCTAATTACTCTTTTGATGGTAAACTTCTGGAGAAGCTTGGAGATCCAGGTATACCAACTATTCCTTGCTCTATTAAAAATAACTATGTTAGAACTTAGAACTGCTTTATGTGATTTGGGAGCCGGAGTTAGTGTCATGCCTTTTTCTCTCTACAAGAGACTTGATTTAGAAAAGTTGATATCGACTGATATATCTTTGCAAATGGCTGATAAGTCTACTACTATTCCTATTGGTATATGTGAGAATGTTCCTGCTCAAGTTGCTAATAATGGTTTGATATTAACTGACTTTGTTGTGTTGGAAATGCTGGAAGACGATAATATGTCTATTATTCTTGGGAGACCTTTTCTAAACACTGTAGGTGCGGTTATTGATTGCAATCAAGGAAAAGTAACTTTTAATGTCAATGATAAAGAGCACACTGTGTATTTTCCCAAGAAGATTGATAGAAAATTTACTTTAAATTCAATCAAGAATATTGAGACCATCAGAGTTGGTCAAATCATTTGTTCAAAGCCAAAGCCCAAAGAAGAATATCAAATTGTTATGATTGGGACTATGCCTATCAAGGTCGAGGTAACATAATCATTTAGTGAAATGCAAAGTTTTGCTTCATAGAAAAGTGGTTTGGTAACAAGACCTGATCAACCTTGTTATCAAAGCAGTTTTCAAATGAACAAAACTATGCTTTCACCGCATTTACTTTTGTTTCTACCTTGTTCATTTTCGTTTCCGCTGTTTAGTTTAATATTAGAATATCTTAGAGCTGCTGTAAGGTTGAGTTGGATTTGCTTTCTATCATTCCATCGTCGTTTTTTCAAGTTTTATTCTCTTATCATTTTTCTAAAAAATCCTCGAAAATAAAGTTTCTCGAAAAATTCCAGAATTTTTTTAAAAAAAATTTATGTCAAAAATGGGGCAGAGAGGCACCTGGGAGACCTCAAGGGGACCCACCACACCACCTCACCACCAGGGGGCACGGCCCAAGCCTGGCCGCGCCGACCTATGCTGAGGGGCTCCCCTGGCCCCTCACTTATCTCTTCATCCTCACCTCCTTCTCTCTCCCGAAATATCTCAACACCCCAGCTCAAACCCGTGTTATTGCTACTCTCCATCGTGATTTTTCGATCTCCTTGCTCAGCCCATCTTTGCTGCTGAGATTTGGAGCAATTGTTCTCCGATATGTGACTCCTTCGATTGTCCAAGTGGAATTTTGTTTAGTGGAGTATTTCTTGAGTATTTTAGCTCTATAGGTGACAGGTGAAATGAGTTTGCATGCTTGTTCTATTGCTTAGAAATGTTATTTTGATGCATGTTAGCTCTCTTGTAACTCCCTATAGTAGTTTCCTACATTTGTTTATCTCAAAATCATTTTTTATGAGGTTTGTTTAAAAAATTAGAAATGGAGGAGAATGCATACCAACTATTTCAACATGAACTAGAGGTGCATGAGGTCATGAGAGTTCACCGTGAAGAGAGGGTCTTTCCCTCAATCTATCCATGCTCAGAGTTCATGAATGCTGATGGAATCCTGCAGGACTTCCAAACTCTAATTTCTAATGCAGGATTGGAACATTTTATTGATGATGAACCTCCCCAATATGTTAAACTAACAATGTCTGTGGTGCAGGATTTTAGATTCAGTTCGTCCACATCTAACCCCATGGTTCATTATAAAATTTACAATAAATCTGTGGACTTGCCCTTTGATGTTTTCTGTGCAGCCATTAGAGTACCACAGTGGGAATCGCGTGAAAAGATGAAGGAGTGACCCAGGGCATTGATGGACCTATATGAGGAGATTTGTCAAGGAAGACGCTTCACAGGAGAGAATGGTAAAATTCGGAATATTCATTTCCAATCCATTTGATATTTTGCCTACTTTATTACCAAGTGTGTTCTTGCTAGGAAAGTTGCAAGTAAATTATCCTCCTGTGATCTAGCTTTTATTGCTACTGCTTTGAGATGTGATTGGACTTACAATTTGGGTGCTTTAATAGCTTTCTGTCTTGATGCTAACCGTGAGAAAGGGGAATCTGTGGAGGGCTTATTGCTTCACACTTATTAGCTTTGCATGGTGTAGTGCCCCATATTTTAGACCTTTAGTTCCCCGTAGAGAGGCTTGATTTTTATTCTATGTTGCTGATGACCCACAAGTATAGGGGGTGTATCGTAGTACTTTCGATAAATAAGAGTGTCAAACCCAACGAGGAGCAGAAGGTGTTGACAAGTGGTTTTGATCAAGGATTCACTATAAATACTAGCAAACGGGTTTTCAGGGGTATTTGGTAATGCAAATAAATAAAGTACAAGTAAATAAAAGACAGTAATAGCAATTGCAGCGAGTGGCCCAATCCTTTCTAGAGCAAAGGACAAGCCGGTCGTGTAACTTATGATAACCAAACGTTCTCGAGGACACACGGGAGTTTCTATCAAGAGCTTTCGCTTCATACCGCTAAATAATCTTTATTGGTTTGATAAGTGTTATGGGGGTGAACCTGTGCTAGCGCACTACCCTTACTAGGATAAATACACACTTGTGATTATAGCCCTTGCAAGCATCCGCAAATACAAGAAAGTAATTAAGATAAATCTAACCACAGCCTTAAACTCTAAGATCCTACTCTCCCTGGTGCAATGGTTTCCCAACGAAGGTTTAGGTTTCTGTCACTCCAGCAACCCCACAATTAGTAGCCAAATACACAATGCATCTCACTAGGCCCATAAATGGCGAAGTATCATGTAATCGACGTTCACATGACACCACTAGTGAAATAGCACCACAACAAATAAATATCAAACCATTAAATATTACTTAACATAATTCCACTACTAACATCTTGACTTCTCCCATGTCCTCAAGAACTAAACGAACTACTCACAAGACATCATATGGATCATGATCAGAGGTGAAATAATGGTAAATAACAATCTGAACATAAACCTTAATCCAACGGTTCCACTCAATAGCATCAACCATAAGAGTAATCAACACCGGGAAAGTTTTCCCTAAGAATTTGATAAGATTCAACTCAAGATGTTACAGCGGGATGGCGTGGTGATGGTGGAGATGAAGGTGCTGGTGATGGAGATGATGATGATGATGATTCCGATGAAGTCCGGAGCGATGGCGATGGCGACGATCTCCCCTCTTCGGGAAGGAATTTCCCCGGCAGATTTCTACCTGCCGGAGAGCTTTTCTCTCTCTTGTGTTTTCCACCCCGCAGAGGCGGTGGTGTCTATCTCTGAGCCCCCCTTGACTTAGGTTTTTGGGGACGATCAAATACGCGAAGGGGCGATGGCAGAAGTGGGCCAGGGTGGCCACACAACAGGCCGGCGCGGCCAGGGGTCAGGCCGCGCCCCCTGTGTGTGAGCCTGCCTTGTGGCTCCTCTCGCCTCCTCCTTCTGACTTCTTCAGTCTTCTGGTAAAATATAATTTCCTGGTATTTTTCTGGAATTTCCTGATCTTCCGAAATATGGTGTCTTGGCGGTCCTTTTTCCAGCAGAATCCTGATTCTGGCAGCAAATCCTCCAATGATCATCAAACATGTAAAAACAGAGGAAACAACATAAGTATCATCTCTAAATGTGAAATATATCAATGAAAAGTAGTAAATTATGATACAAAATAGTGATGCAAAATGGACATATCAACCCCCCCAAGCTTAGACCTCGCTTGTCCCCAAGCGAAAACTGAACTCGGTAAACATGACCATAGGTTTATGGAGTGAAGTGTCAATAATCAAAATATGGACAAGAAGCATCACATTCACTAAGGCACAAATTATAATAGACAACAACTTCCCTTTATATGATATAGACTTGCAATAAGTAAAATGGAATCACAAACAAAGATGCATAAGGTAAACTATAATTGGTGATGGCAAACCTCAGTTCTTGGTCAGAGAACAATGAACAAACTATACTTATTTTTGAACGGAGCCTTTTAAAACAGAGCTAATATAGCAAAAACTATATGCTCAACAAGACAAACTCTTTGTAATCATGGAAAGCTTTCAAAGATAGATTCCTTCAGGTAAAAGCATTATACTAAACAAAGGAAGATAGTAAACATGATTGAATGGATCAACATATGGATGAGTGAAACATAACAACTCAAATGCTTGCTTGAGATAGAGGGGAATAGGTTGACTCAACATAAAAGTAAAAGACAGGCCCTTCGCAGAGGGAAGCAGGGATTAAACATGTGCTAGAGCTTTTCATTTGTAAAACAGAGGTAAAAGTTGTTTTGAGAGGTGGTTGCTTTTGTCAACGACTAGCAACGGAGTTCTTGATATCTTTCATACTAAACAAGTGAGAGCGGTTCTGAGATGTTCGATTAGTTGGCACAATTGTGCTCTTTTATAGCTTAGCACTCCTCCCCACCTTTTCCTTTCTCAAACCATGGCTAACCGATTCCATCGGGTGCCCACCAACTTTCACATACCATGGAGGAGTGCTCTTTTTCTTTTCTTTCTTTTTGAGATTACAATGGTCTGACCAGCTCTCTTGCAAAATTAATGACGAACAGATGAAGCTGCCTAGTCGAGGGGTACTTAATTTAGTATGGAAGATAACAAACCCATCCATTGCGTCCTCATGAGCTAAAAACAGTGGCACAAAATGAAAAGTATTTGAAGGTTTTTGAAAGGTAGCACATGAAAATTTACTTGGAATGGCTTGAAATACCATGCATAGGAATTTATAGTGGACTCTTTGGAAGTAACTTGGCTTTTGGGAATTGGATGCACGAGAAGTATTCCCTCTCAGTACAGGTTTTTGGCTAGCAAGGCTGGGTAGCAAGCATAAGAGTTGCATGAAACAAACAAACATACATATAATAAGAACAATCATGCAAACTCCCTTGAAAGTACAACGATTTTAACTTGAGAATACTATTGCTTATGAGCCAAACATGAAGGAAAACTGAGATGATATATCTACTAGCACTTCTTTCTTCTTTTTCTACTCAAAACTCAAGGTAATGTTGCTACTGACCAAGCTAAGTTTGCCAAAACCAACTAAATTTACTCATGCTCCCAAAGTGATACCAATACTAATCAACAAGACTAATCGTATAAGAGAGATTGCAAACTAAAATAAAGTGTGCGGAAAGTAAACAATAAAACTTCTCATTAATATTTCAATACCGCAACTCACACCAAGGGATACATAGATAACCAACTAAGGAGGATACTTCCACACTGCAAACTATTCTATAAGATAACTTCTCTATTCATGATATGACTCTACTTGAAATGTAAATGAGTAAAAGATAATGATGTGATACCACGGCACTCCCCCAATCTTGGAACAAGCCAAGGGGATGCCAATACCAATGACGAATTACTCCTTCCGCGGTGGTGGTGAGTCTTTATCATCATCATACTTCCAAGGCAGAGGTCCCCCATCAAGGAAGGATGTCTTGGTCTCCAATATCCTGAAACTTGCAGCAGCACTCATTTGTTGAAACCTAGCTTCATACTCACAATTTTGGTTCTGCAAGTCGTAGAGTTGTGCTTGTAATTGGTTAGTGGTCTCATGGAGCGAAAAGATGTCACTCCAGAGCTCTGTAGTCTCTTTCTTGTACTTGGTGACAAGCTCTTGATTAATCCTATGGATGATGTCCACCTCGCGTTCCGCCATCTTCTTATATTTAAAAACTTCTTGTTCCAACGCTTCCATCCTAGCTTCGAGACTCCCTTCTCCCTTAGGGCCCTGGACATCTTCAATCTGCAACTCCCCATCCTTGAGTGACAACTCCTTCGGATGCATCTTTAGCTCCCTCATGTACGGATTAATGATATCCGCAAGAGAGTTCTCCTCGGATGGATCGGACGAAGACATTGTAACTCCAAAGCTGAGAACAATCCCCTGACAGAAACAGCTCGAAACAAAAACACTATGAAAACACGATATACAAACCTCGGGTACTCCGGGGGTTATATAGGCGAAAATTAAACATCGAAGCAAAATCACAGGAGGAAATCGGGACGGAAACAAGCTCCGGGGTGCTCTCACACCAGGGCGGCGCGGCCAGGGGTGGGCCCGCGCCCCCTGTGTGTGAGGGCACTCCGAACTCCGTCTCTTGCTCATCTTCGTCTCGTGATTTTTCATATTTAGCAAAAACAATAAAAATAGTACTGAAAAGGTTTAACGTGAACCTTTTCTGACTAGAACTGTTACCTATTCGAAAACGAACTCTGCAGGTTCCTGCATATTGTCCTGGATGAATTCTTCCGGAGAAACCGTTTGAATAACATCAACATCTTCATTATAAGAATCTCCAGCGATATAATGTTTGAGTCTTTGACCATTCACCACTTGTGTAGTGTCATCTTTTAATGAAGCAATATTTATCGCACTTGAGCGGTACACTTCCTCAATAACATAAGGTCCTTCCCATTTTGAGAGTAATTTTCCTGCAAAAAATCTGAGATGAGACCTATACAAAAGAACTTTCTCACCAACATGAAACTCTCTCTTAAGAATTCTCTTCTCATGCCATTGTTTAACTTTCTCTTTGAAAAGTCTGGCATTCTCATAAGCTTCGTTTCTCCACTCATCTAGGGAACTTAAATCAAGCAACCTTTTCTTACCGGCGAGTTTAAAATCCCTATTAAGCTCTTTCACTGCCCAAAAAGCTTTGTGTTCTAATTCTAAGGGCAAGTGACACGCTTTTCCGTAAACCATCTTGTAAGGAGACATGCCCATAGGGTTTTTATAATTAGTTCTATAAGCCCATAAATAACTTGCTAGCCCAGTTTTTCCTAGATCTATTGACAGTCTTCTGCAAGATAGACTTGATCTCTCTATTTGAAAGCTCTACCTGCCCACTAGTTTGGGGATGATAAGCAGAAGCAATTATATGATTAACGTCATATCTAGCAAGAGTTTTTCTAAAACCGCCATGAATAAAATGAGAACCTCCGTCAGTCATAAGATATCTAGGCACACCAAACCTCGGAAAAATAACATCCTTAAGCATTTTTAACAAGGTCTCTCCATCGGCACTCTTTGTAGGTATGGCTTCTACCCACTTGGTAACATAATCAACAGCAACAAGTATGTGAGTATAACCTTTTGAAGGAGGAAAAGGACCCATGAAGTCAAATCCCCAACAATCAAATGGTTCAATAACAAGAGTGTAACTCATAGGCATTTCATTGCGTCTAGAAATATTACCAACTCTTTGACATTCATCACAAGATAAAACATACCTTCTAGCATCTTTAAAAAGGGTTGGTGATGACCCACAAGAATAGGGGATCGCAACAGTCTTCGAGGGAAGTAAAACCCAAATTTATTGATTTGACACAAGGGGAGCCAAAGAATATATGTAAGCCTTAACAGATGAGTTGTCAATTCAGCTGCACCTGGAAACAGACTTGTTCGCAACGGTTTATCAGTAGCAACAGTTTTATAGTGATGATAGTAGTGAAACAGTAACAACAGTATTAAAATAGAAGCAGTAATAGTAGCAATAGTAACCAGTAGGATGGAATACTGTAGGCATAGGGATAGATGTACGGGCGTTGCATGGATAAGATAATTCATGAAATCAGTGAGACATGGGCATTGCAGATAAATAATGATAAAGCATCCTAGTACTAACAATCATAGGCATGTGTTCAGTATATAGTCGTACGTGCTCGCAATGAGAAACTTGCACGACATCTTTTGTCCTACCAGCCTGTTGCAGCAGGGCCTCAAGGGAAACTAATGGTAATTAAGGTACTCCTTTTAATAAAGTACCGGAGCAAAGCATTAGCACTCGGTGAACATATGTGATCCTCACATCATAGACATTCCCTCCGGTTATCCCAATTTCTGTCACTTTGGAGCCTCGGGTTCCGGACAACAATATGTGTATACAACTTGTAGATAAGACCATAAACAACAAGTATCATCATATAACAATAACAAGTTCAGATCTGAAATCATGGCACTCGGGCCCAAAGTGACAAGCATTAAGCACAACAAGTTGCAACAATGTCATAAGCACTAATAGAAGATACTAGGCACTATGCCCTAACAATCTTATAGCAAATTACATGAATGATCTCATCCAATCCCTACCATCCCCTTCGCCTACAGCGGGAATTACTCACACATGGATGGGGGAGTCATGGATGGTTGATGGAGAGACGTCGGTGATGATGGTGATGAAGATCTCCTCCAAATCCCCGTCCCGGCAGGGTGCCAGAACGGAGTTTCTGGTTCCGAATCGCGGTTTCTGATGGCGGCAGCATAGCGGAAGTCTATCTGGGAAAAACACCGAACCCCCGCTGTTTTTAGGTCAGAGGGTATATGTAGGCGGAAGGAGGGGTCGAGGCGATGGCCGAAGCGGCCTCACCACAAGTGGGCGCGGCCAGGGCTGGGTCGCGCCCCCTGGTGGTGAGCCCAGGCCGTTGCCCCCCTTCGTCTCTCCTTCTGGCTTCGTGGGTCTTCTGGTAAAATAGAATTTTTGCAATATTTTCTGGGATTTTTCCTGAAAGTCGGATTTCTGCACAAAAACGAGACACCAGAGCAATTTTGCTAAAAACAGCGTTAGTCCGTGTTAGTTGTATTCAAAACACACAAATTAGAGGAGAAACAATAGTAAAAGTATTCAGGAAAGTAGATACGTTTTGGACGTATCAACTCCCCCCAAGCTTAGGTATTTGCTTGTCCTCAAGCAATTCAGTTAACAACTGAGAGCAATAAAAGAAACTTTCACGAACACATTTGCTTCATATGATGTATATATACTAACTATATGATCAAGTACTCAGGCAATTCATAATAAGAAATATGCAACTAATGTTACCTCATAGTCAAGCAAGCTATGAAAGAGTGCCAATGCACTAATAACAAGTAACATGAACATAAGAAGCTACAAGATTGTAATGTTCATAAATGATATGAAAGAGTGGTATCCCGCTTGCCTTTATTTGTGGAGCAAAACATAAATGCTGAGGCACCTCTGAAGTCCAAAGGAAGACTAGAAGTAAAAATATCAAAGAAACCAGCATCAAAGTTATACCACAATTAACCGTGTTCTGGGACAAGCACATAACACTAAGAATAACAGCTATGCTCTCAAGAAGGTGCTTAAAGTTAGAAGATGAAGACTCAACATAAAAGTAAAAGAAAGGCCCTTCGCAGAGAGAAGCAGTGATTTAACATGTGCTAGAGCTTTTTATTTGTAAAACAGAGATAAAATTTTATTTTGAGAGGTGGTTGTTTCATGTCAACGACTAGCAATGGGGACTTGCTATCTTCCATAATAAACAAGTGAGAGCGGTTCCGAGTTCTTTGAAAATTTGGCACATTGGTGCTCTTTTATAAAGCTTTGGCACTCCTCTCCACCTTTTTCCTTTCTCAAACCATGGCTAAACGATTCCATCGGGTGCCCACCAACATTCACATACCATGGAGGAGTGCCTTTTTCTTTCTTTTTAGAATTAGATTACAATGGTCTGACCAGCTCCCTTGCAAAATTAATGACGAGCAGATGAAGCTGCCTAGTCGAGGGGTACTCAATTTAATATGGAAGATAGCAATTCCGACCACTACGTCCCCATGAGCTAAAAATAGTGGCACAAAATGAGAATTAGTTGAAAGTTTCGAAAGGTAGCACATGAAAATTTACTTGGAATGGCTTGCAAATACCATGCATAGGAATTTATAGTGGACTCTTTGGATTACTCAGTTTCAGGAGTTGGATGCACGAGAAGTATTCCCTCTCAGTACAAGTGAAGGCTAGCAAAAGACTGGGAAGCGACAATCGAGAGAGCAATAACTGTAATAATCATGCTTGCGACAAAACAAAATTAATATAGGCATAAAAATGATACAAGAACTCTGAGGCAAAGTAATTCATCGAGGCTTAATTGACTTTTTGTTCAGTCATATGCATGCTTGAGCATGTGCCAAGTCGATTCAAATGAAACTTTCAGAGGTGGATACCACAATAACATACCACATTATAAATAAAACAATGCAAGCAAGCGTCTACATGACATGCTACAAACTATTAGTAAATTGGAACTAATCATATGAGAGCAAGAACTACAAAGCATCCATTAGATAACATATACCTTACATGAACCGACTAAGCATGTCCACATAGTTGAGTATATGTACAAAAATGAAAACAAATAGAGTTCATACCAGCCTCTTACCACATCTCGGATTGTCATATGTCGTCATTATTGCCTTTCACTTGTGTGGCTTGAATAATATGAAGTGAATATCAAGCTCCAATGGAGTCACGGGAGACTGAACTCTGCAACAGACTTTACAAAACTGAAGAAGAACAACAAATATTTTTGGGTTTTCAATTTTTGAAACAAGAACAGAAGGAAACAACAAACAAAGCAAAATATTTTTGGATTTTTCAAATATCAAACCGAAAATAGCAAGTAAAGCAAACCAAAGCTAGCAAACTAAAAAGGCAAACAAAGAGAAACAACGGAAATATTTTTGGTCTTTTTGTGTTTTGGAAAGAAGAAATAAGAACAAGAGCAATAAAGAAAGCGAAACATGGATATACAAAGTACCAACTAAGTATGATATGTAGATGAGTGAATCGTCGGCGTACCTCCCCCCAAGCTTAGGCTTTTGGCCTAAGTGGAGATCAATCCCAGCTCGGCCATGAAGTGGCATCCCCAAAATATGACGAAGAAGCACCTTCGTCCTGATATGAGCTCAAGGGCGCCCCAAAGTGGTACGTGGTGTAGTGATAGGCCGGCTCCTCCTCTTCCTCCTGGTCCACGACGCCATGCTGTACGTTGAAGCCAAGCACCCTAAGTCACTCGTCCAACTCCTCCTTCATGCGTGACCATGGCCTGTTATCAATACTGAACAAACTGGGTTGTGGCAAGGGCACTTCCCTTTCCTCTCCATCCATAAATAACATTTTATAAACTAATTTCCCTGCACATGAGTTAGCAGTAACAAAATGATGGAGCTTCATGGCAGCAAGATCAAGCCTCTGTGGAGTCAACAATATATCATGAGGAGCAATAGGAAGTTCAAGAGCAGCAACAATGTGCGCAACAATAATACCTCCATAAATAGGTCCCCTAGCGGCTAGGCGACGAGCAATAATAGCACCGAGGTTATACTTCCTACTAACATCAAGAGCGGTAGCTAGAAAAGCTAAATGATAGTTGGAGATATTGCTAGTGTTTCCTCTACCAAGTACACTAGTGGCAAGATAGTAAGTAAAATATCTAATAGCTGGGAGTTGAATGTTTCTTATCTTGCCACGCTGTGCTGTGCGGTCATCGTCATTGGTCACTCCTCGGTAGAGCTCCAACAAATCAGTGGGCTGATGAAGCATCTTCTTCGCTGTCCCAAACATGGGAATACCTAAAATATCACAAAACCTCTCCAAAGACATGGTGATAGACTTATCATAAATCTTAAATGCAATGGAAGGATTGAAATGAGAGTTAGCGAATTTAAAGCTTTCAACAAAAATCTTTGTGAGAATAGCATATTGATTACTCTTATCCATCATGTATGTAGTCAATCCAACCCTGTTAATAAGGAGCAAGAAATCATCAAGAATCCCTGCATCACGCAAAAAGTTAGCACAAGGGAAGGTCGATGGATGTGCATCTCCATCGTCTCCCTCAAGGTTCGGTGACATAAGATCTTCATTGTAGGATATCCTATATTGAGCAGTGGATCTTGAAGGCCTCGATGACCTTGGTGCTTCTCTTTCAAACACTTCTCCATAGGTGTAGTTATTCATGTCCCTTTTCTGAAATTTTTAACAAACCTCATAAAATATGATTTTGAGACAAACAAATGTAGGGAACTACTATAGGGAGTAACTAGAGAGCTAACATGCATCAAAATAACATTCCTAAGCAATAGAGCAAGCATGCAAACTCATTTCACCTGTCACCTATAGAGCTAAAATACTCAAGAAATACTTCACTAAACAAAATTATACTTGGACAATCGGAGGAGTCACATACCGGAGAACAAATGCTCCAAATCTCAGCAACAATGATGGGCTGAGCAAGGAGATCGAAAAATCGAGATGAAGAGCAGCAAGAACTCGAGTTTGAGCAGGTGTGTCATTGTTTTTGGGAGAGAGAAAGAGCTGGGTTGGAAAATATAAGTGAGAGGCCAGGCCCCCCCCTCACCATAGGTGGGCGCGGCCAGGGCTTGGGCCGCGCCCCCTAGTGGTGAGGTGGCATGGAAGGTCCCCCTAAGTTCTCCCAGGTGCCTCTCTGCCCCATTTTTGACATAAAAATTTAAAAAGATTTTTCTGGAATTTTTTTAGAAACTTTATTTTCGAGGATTTTTCAGAAAAACGATAAGAGAATAAAACTCGGGAAAACAACGATGGAGCGATAGAAAGCAAATCAAAACCAAGTATGCAGCAGCTCTAAGATATTCTAATCATGTAACTAAACAGAGGGAACAAAAATGAGCAAATAAATATAAGTGAGGTAAAGTAAATGCGGTGAAAACGAAGTTTCGTTCATATAAAATCACTTTGTTAACAAGGTTGATCAAGTCTTGTTGCCAAACTAACTTTATATGAGGCAAAACTTTGCATTTCACTATATGCTTATGTTACCTCGACCTTGATAGGCATAGTCCCAATCATAACAATTTTATATTCTTCCTTGGGCTTTTGCTCTGAACAAATAATTTGACCAACTCTGATGGTCTCAACATTCTTGACTGAATTTAGAGCATTCTTTCTATCAATCTTCTTGGGAAAATAGACCGTATACTCTTTGTCATTGACATTAAAGGTTACTTTTCCTTGATTGCAATTAATAATAGCACTTGCAGTGTTTAGAAAAGGTCTTCCAAGAATAATAGACATATTATCATCTTCAGGCATTTCCAACACAACAAAGTCAGTTAATATCAAACAACTGTTAGCAACTTGAACAGGAACATTTTCACATATACCAATAGGAATAGTAGTAGACTTATCAGCCATCTGCAAAGATATATCAGTCGATACCCATTTTTCTAAATCAAGTCTCTTGTAAAGAGAAAAAGGCATGACACTAACTCCAGCTCCCAAATCACATAAAGCAGTTCTAACATAGTTATTTTTAATGGAGCAAGGAATAGTTGGTATACCTGGATCTCCAAGCTTCTTCGGAACTTTACCATCAAAAGAATAATTAGCAAGTAGGGTGGAAATTTCCTCATTAGGAATCTTCCTTTTATTAGTAACAATATCTTTCATATACTTTGCATAAGGAGGCATTCTAATAGCATCAGTCAAAGGAATTTGCAAAAATAAAGGTTTCATCCATTCACAAAACCTGTTGTAGTGTTCTTCTTCCTTGGACTTGTGTTTCTTACCAGGAAAAGGCATTGGTTTCTGTACCCAAGGTTCTCTTTCATTACCATGCTTGTTGGCAATGAAGTCTTCTTTGGCATACTTTGCATTCTTATCAATCTTTTCTGGTTCCTCTTCCACTTCCTCTTTATCGGAAGCATCATCTGGTTCAGTTTCAGTATCAGAAATAGAAACACTATTAGGATCTTTACCTGCTTCAGAGGATTCTGCAGTTGTTTTATGCTTCTTCTTCTTCTTCTTCTTCTTCTTGGAAGGAATATCATCTCTTGAAGCACGTTGAGAATCTTGCTCGATCCTCTTAGGATGTCCTTCAGGATATAAGGGGTCTTGAGTAGTAGCACCTCCTCTTGTGCGTATTTCACATGCTTGTTTTTCTCTTGCAGCATTAACTAGCAAATCTTTTTGCACCTTGGTAAGCTGATCAATTTGAGTCTGAACCATTTGAAAATGTTTAACAGGTATCTTCACATCATTGGAGGTTCTCTCCACAATATCCTGCAACTTGTTAATAGCTCTAGAATTTTCCAACAAATGATTCTGCACCATCTATTAAAATTATCTTGCTTAACAATAAAATTGTCTAACTCGTCTAAGCATTGATCAGGAGGTTTAGAGTAAGGAATATCTCTATCATCAAAACATTGGAGAGAGTGTACCTCAATAGTAGATGAGAGAGGAATTGGCTTACATAATTCTTCTATAGGAGGTAAATTCTTCACATCTTCGGCCTTAATACCTTTCTCCTTAAGACATTTCTTGGCTTCCTTCATAACTTCATCATTTAATTCAATCATTCCTCTCTTCCTAGGTGTTGGCTCTGTAGATGGCGCATGTGTTGGTGCTGGTGTTGGCTCAACTAGAGTCCAATCATCATGATTCCGGCTTATTTTAGCCATTAATTCCTCAGCTTCAGCCGGAGTTCTTTCCCTGAAAACACAACCAGCACAACTATCCAAATATGACTTAGATTCATCAGTTAGTCCATTATAAAATATATCAAGGAGTTCATTTTTGGGCAATGGCTTTTTAGGCAAAGCTCTAATTAAAGAACAAAACCTTGTCCAAGATTCAGGCAGTATCTCTCCTTTTCCCTGTTCAAAATCAAAGATTTTCTGCACAACAGCACGTTGAGCACTAGCAGGAAAAAATTTCTGAAAGAAAGCATTAACCAAAGCAATAGGACTATGAATAGATCCAGGAGACAAGCTATTAAACCAAGTTTTAGCTGCATCTTTCAACGAGAAAGGAAAAATCTTAGCAACAAAGTAAGTGCGAAGCTTAATATCATCAGAAAATAAATTACTCAAAGTAGAAAGCTCATTCATGTGCTCCATAGCACTTTCATTCTCAGTACCACAAAAAGGCTCTTTCTCAACAATAGATATGTAAGATAAATCTAAAGAAAAATCACAATCCTTGTCTCTAATATCTATGGGAGAAGCGGCAAACTTAGGATCAGGAGACAATTTATATCTAACAACACGTCTCGCTAGAAGTTCCTTAACAGCTTTAGCATCACGAGTAGCATGAGCTTCAGCAATAAAATCATCATCAAGCTCAATATAAGCATCATAAAAATCATCACTAGGACATTCCCTAGACTCAGGAAAACTAACAGGTGTAACAGTGGTGTTTCCCATCTTAGCTCTAGCAATTGTAGCATCTAAAAAGGAACCTAGTGAACCAATGTCATCAAGCACAGTAGAAGCATCATCTAAATTATCAGTGGCATTTTCAAACTCAGCATAAGTAGTAGCAGTAGCATGTGCGTGTGGTGGTGTAAGCAACTTACTCATAACAGATGGCGAATCAAGAGCAACAGAGGTGTTCATAGTCGTACCTCTTCTTGTAGTGGATGGCAATATAGGAACTTTTCCATCACGAGGTTTACCCATGATGAAAGGATTGCAGCGAACAATATGAATTCCAAGTGAACTTACAAATAAAGCTATGCTCCCCCCGGCAACAGCGCCAGAAAATAGTCTTGATGACCCACAAGTATAGGGGATCGCAACAGTCTTCGAGGGAAGTAAAACCCAAATTTATTGATTCGACATAAGGGGAGCCAAAGAATATATGTAAGCCTTAACAGATGAGTTGTCAATTCAGCTACACCTGGAAACAGACTTGTTCGCAGCGGTTTATCAGTAGCAACAATTTTATAGTGGTGATAGTAGTGAAACAGTAACAACAGTAGTAACATAGAAGCAGTAATAGTAGCAATAGTAACCAGTAGAATGGAATACTGTAGGCATAGGGATGGATGTACGGGCGTTGCATGGATAAGATAATTCATGAAATCAGTGAGACATGGGCATTGCAGATAAATAATGATAAAGCATCCTAGTACTAACAATCATAGGCATGTGTTCCGTATATAGTTGTACGTGCTCGCAATGAGAAACTTGCACGACATCTTTTGTCCTACCAGCCTGTTGCAGTAGGGCCTCAAGGGAAACTGCTGGTAATTAAGGTACTCCTTTTAATAAAGTACCGGAGCAAAGCATTTGCACTCGGTGAACACATATGATCCTCACATCATAGCCATCAACTCCGGTTATCCCAATTTCTGTCACTTTGGGGCCTCGGGTTCCGGACAACAATATGTGTATACAACTTGTAGATAAGACCATAAACAACAAGTATCATCATATAACAATAACAAGTTCAGATCTGAAATCATGGCACTCGGGCCCAAAGTGACAAGCATTAAGCACAACAAGTTGCAACAATGTCATAAGCACTAATAGAAGATACTAGGCACTATGCCCTAACAATCTCATAGCAAATTACATGAATGATCTCATCCAATCCCTACCACCCCCTTCGCCTACAGCGGGAATTACTCACACATGGATGGAGGAGTCATGGATGGTTGATGGAGAGACGTCGGTGATGATGGTGATGAAGATCTCCTCCAAATCCCTGTCCCGGCAGGGTGCCAGAATAGAGTTTCTGGTTCCGAATCGTGGTTTCTGATGGCAGCGGCGTAGCAGAAGTCTATCTGGGAAAAACGCCGAACCCCCGCTATTTTCAGGTCAGAGGGTATATGTAGGCGGAAGGAGGGGTCGAGGCGACGGCCGAGGCAGCCTCACCACAGGTGGGCGCGGCCAGGGCTGGGCGCGCCCCCTGGTGGTGCGCCCAGGCCGCTGCCCCCCTTCGTCTCTCCTTCTGGCTCCGTGGGTCTTCTGGCAAAATAGAATTTTTGCAATATTTTCCAGGATTTTTCCTGAAAGTCGGATTTCTGCACAAAAATGAGACACCAGAGCAATTCTGCCAAAAACAGCATTAGTCCGTGTTAGTTGTATTCAAAACACACAAATTAGAGGAGAAACAATAGCAAAAGTGTTCGGGAAAGTAGATACATTTTGGACGTATCAGTTTGCCAATAAAAATCTGATTGTAGAACCTTTTGCGCAGTTCTATCTCCAGCATGATGTCCTCCATAACCACTTCCATGGACTTTTCTTAATATTTCTTGTTGTTCATACTCTGGAACACATCTTCGCATAATACCATCAACTCCTTCTATATATATGTGTGGGTCATCCCAAAAATAATGCCTCAGATCATAAAAGAATTTTCTTCTTTACTGAGCTATAAAGGTTGGAGGCAAATTCTTGGAAACAATAAAGTTAGCATAATCAGCATACCAAGGAAGGTCTCGCGAAGTTACATTTATTGAAGCCAACTGTTCATTTGGAAAACTATCATTTACAGGAATAGGATCAAAAGAAATGTTTTCCAATCTAGACAAATTGTCAGCAACAGGATTTTCAGCACCTTTCCTATCTACAATATGCAAATCAAACTCTTGTAAAAGCAACACCCATCTAATAAGCCTAGGCTTAGCATCCTTTTTTGACATAAGATATCTAATAGCAACGTGATCAGTGCTGCGTTTGATGGCGTGTGGTTAACGTGGGAGCAGACGGTCCTTGTGCGTGGTGAATAACCAGCCCGTTGGGAACCCCAAGAGGAAGGTATGATGAGTATAGCAGCTAGTTTTCCCTCAGTTAAGAAACCAAGGTATGTCGATCTTGGAGAGGAGAGACAAACGACTGAAGGTGATGCTTGCTAGCTTGCGACAGCTCCGGACAATTTATATATGGCGCCTCGTCCAAGCTTTGCTTGCTAGCTGCAACGCGGAACCTGCACACAACACAACCAAGTACTTCGTTCCCAACTTGCGATGAGGTTGTCAATCTCACCGGTTTGCTTGAAACAAAGGTTATGAGCGTATCGAGTGGAAAACAATAGAGTATGCGAGTAAAGTAAACAGTGCGAGTAAAGTAAACATGTGATAGCAATATGATGTAAATAGGACCGGGGTCCACAGTTCACTAGTGGTGTCTCTCCATAAGGTAAATAACACATGCTGGGTAAACAAATTACAGTTGGGCAATTGATAGAATAAAGATAACGTGATATGTCAAGAAGATCACTATGAGATTTACTCTGGGCATTACAACAAAATACATAGACCGCCATCCAACTGCATCTATGACTAATAATCCACTTGAGGTGAATCAATCTGAGAACTCCACAAGTATTAAGTTGCGAACAACAGATAATTGCATTAAGCAAAGTGTGTAATGTAAACAAAGCATATGCCCTTGAGCATATGAATGTTGTTTTCTCCCTAGTAGCAACAGCACATCTACAACCTTAGAGGGTTCTGTCACTCCCCCAGATTAAATAGAGGCATGAACCCACTATCGAGCATAAATACCCCCTCTTGGAGTCACTAGCAACTACTCGGCCAAGATATCTACTAACAACGGAGAGCATGCAAGATCATAAACAACATAGAGATAACAAAAGATATAATTCAATACAGCAACTTAATCATAAACACCAATATTCATCGGATCCCAACAAACCAAACATGTAGAATTACATAATGGTGATCTCAATCATGTAGGGCAGCTCATGAGATCTAAACATGAAGCACGTGGTGGAGGAGACAACCATCTAGCTACTGCTATGGACCCATAGTCCAAGGTAGACTACTCACTCATCGCTCCGGAGGCAAGCATGGCGATGAAGAAGACCTCCGGTGGTGATTCCCCTCTCCGGCAGGGTGCCGGGAAGAGCTTCTGGACCCCCCGATCTTCGGGTCGATGGCGGCGGCGGATCGCGATGTGTTCTGGAAAATTGATCGGGTACTTAGGTTTTTTTCATCGGGGGGTCTTTATAGGCGAAGGGACGATGTCAGAGGAGGGACCAGGCGGCCTCACGCCAGGCTCGCGCGGCCAGGGGCCTGGCCACGCCAGCTAGGCGTGTGGGCCCCTGGTGGCCCACCTCCTACTCCTCTTCGGATCTCTGGAAGCTTCCGGGTAAAATAAGACTTCAGGAACTTGTTTCGTCCAATTCCGAGAATATTTCCTGTGTATCACTTCTGAAACACAAAAACAGCAGAAAACAGGGAACTGTCACTGTGGCAACTCGTTAATAGGTTAGTTCCGGAAAATGCATAAAAGTGCCACGAAGTGTAACGAAACAATAGACAAATGGTGTAAAAACAAGCATGGAGCATAAAAAATTATAGATATGTTGGAGACGTATCAAGCATCCCCAAGCTTAACTCCTGCTCGTCCTCGAGTAGGTAAGTGATAACAAAAGAATAATTTTTGAGGTGACATGCACCTACACAATCTTGATCATATATGTAAGCATTTGTGAGCTGGGATCATAAGAACTTAAAACATGGGCATGAAGATATAATCTTGACAATAAGAACTTAGCAACCATGTTGTAAACATGCAAATGAACACAAACAAAAGATCATGAAAATGAAACAATGAAAGTCAAACGTGTGTTCAAATCATAAGGAAAAACATACAAATGGTTTTCAGCTTGTCCTTCAAAGAGAGCAAAACATAAATGCATAGGGCACCTTCAAGTTTAAGAGGGCGACTAGATACAAATAATTTAAGAACAAGTGAAACCAACAATATGAATCAATTAATGAACTTTGGGACAATGCATATTACACTAAGAATGACAGCTATGCTCTCTTAATGGTGCATAAAGAAAGAAGGTGGTGACTCAACATAAAAGTAGAAGAAAGGCCCTTCGCAGAGGGAAGCAGTGATTGCAAGTTTTATAACCTTCAAAAATTATGGTACTTACCGGCTTTGAGCTCTCATTGCCCCCATCATAAGCATCTTGAATGGTTAAAGTTAATGCGAGAACAATTATGATGCATATGCTTGACAAATCATAAGTTGAAAACCTCGTGTCCCGTGAATACGAGTACCCAAACCTCATGCTACTTTACTTAGAGTCCCAAGCAAGGCTCTTGTCATTGTAAGTATATGCATATCATTGAGAACCGCCAATGGGGTACCTCCGTGCCCGATGACATGGAACAAGCCCACACTAAAATGACAGGACAAGCAGACAATGAACACCTCGACATCTCTTTTATTTCCCTTTTGTTTAGCTTTTTATTATGAGATGCGTCGTCGAATGTTCACCATGGGTATGCTGCAAATTTCCACCATGAATTATGCCTGGCTTAGATTGGCGGCCCGGCGTTTCCCTAACACATATACAAACTCCATGATCCCCACAAGATTCCCAATTCATTTCACACTGCAGGCATCCATAAACAAAAGATCACGATATCAACTCAAATAAGAAGTGCAATCTTGAAAGCTTGCCCCATGACAGCATGGCTGGGCTAGAATCCAACTTACAACTTGCAAGCATAACAACTCAACATAAGAGACCACAATGTCAAATTTTTAAGAACAGGAAAAAGTAAAGTGTGCCTTCCGGTTCGTGAGAGCTTTACTGACCGAATTTCGCATAACACTGGTAAGAGTTTAATTTGAAGAGAAAATAAAAGCAAGTCAAATTTACTTGGAATAGCAAATTGCTAGTAGGTATGTATGGTGGACACTTTGGAAAACTTTGGCTTTTAGGAGTTGGATGCACGAGTAGAGCTCATACTCAGTACAAGGCGAGGGCTAGCAAAAGACTGGGAGCGACCAACTAAGAGAGCAATAATGGCCATAATCATGCAAAGCGACAAAGCGACATTAAAAGAAGCATAAGATGGCATCAAAAGTCAAAAACTAAATGATCATGAAGGCTATTGGCGACTTTGTAAGAGTCTAACATGTGTGAGCATGTGCCAAGCCAACCCAAATAAAGCATCAAGGAGAAAACCAAAATAATGCTTCCATACAATAAAAACAACGCATGATTTTTTCAAAGGCTCATTAAGCAATCTCAGTTATTTGAGACAAGTCATGCTACAGCAAAACCACTAAGCATACTATCAAAAAGACATCAAGCATGACATGAAAAAGCCTAAGCCACAGTCTACACAAGCTCCTTCTTGTACCACTATTTTGCACAAAGCTTTTTCTCTTTTCCAACACCATTTGAAATTTTTATAAACACCTCTTTTGATGAAAACCAATAAAGATCAGAGGCAAAAATACACCTTGATGAAAAGATATGACAAGGTCTGAACGCAAATCAAGGCGAAAACGAAAACCAAAAGCAGTAGCAGGAAAAGAAGAACACCCGGTTTTTAATAAGAGTGAAAACTAGAGCGTTCTTGGCAAATGAAAAGCAAGGCAACTTTTCCAAAAGAAAATTTGTTGGGGTCCAACCATTTATTGCAGCAAACAAACAAACTAAACTAACTAAGAAAACTAAAACAACTGACGCTCCAAGAAAAACACATAGTGCATGAAGCAATAAAAATATAGTGTCTTGAAAGGTGACCTGATTTTTGCCGATGAAGAAGGGGTGCCTCGGGGCATCCCCAAGCTTTGACGCTTGTACTTCTTGGATATTTCTTGGGATGATGCATGGGAATCCCCAAGCTTGAGCTTTTGTCCATTCTTCAACTCATCTCATCATTCTCCAATCCCTACACTTGAAAACTTCCTTCATACAAAACTAAACACAATTCTATTAGCAACATTAGTGTAGCATAACATATAATCAACCCTCTTTTGCTTCAGGTTTCAACTCAAAACCACCACATATATAGCAAATACTACTGTAGCAACTTCTCTAAAAGTTCCATGATCAAAAGAACTCAAAAGAAAGCGATAAAGTGGCAAACACAAATATTGGCAGAAATCTGTCAAAACTGAACAGCTGACAAAGATCGAATTTTTGAGGGATTTTCTGTTGCTCAAATCAAAAAGTTTTTAACTAACAAATGTTTGGATATAACCTGGGGCATATGCACAAGAAATTGCAGGTCCAAAAGATATACAGAGAATTTATACGAATTTTTACGGTGCAGCACCGAAAACAGTTTCAGGACAGCAACATCCCCAAATCTTTACCTCACTCGAATTAGAGGCTTCTCTTGGCACAAAAACGAAATAAACAAGATAAGGAGCGGTCATTACAGTAGTAATGACTTCCAAGACTCAAATAAAAGAAAAAGTACTGAAAGTAAAATATTGGGTTATCTCCCAAGAGTGCTTTTCTTTAACGCCTTTGAGCTAGGCGCAGAAAGTGTGAAGATGCTCACATAAGAAATATGAATGGAAGCCAAAAAGAGCATCAAGAAGCAAATATAAAACATATTTAAGTCTAACCCACTTCCTATGCATAGGAATCTTGTAAGAAAATAAATAAAAGAAGCACATAGTCACAAGTATGGGTAGATAAAACAAGAGCAACTTTGGAACTTTCAATATAAAGAGAGGTGTTTTAGTAACATGAGAATTCCAACAACCATATTTTCCTCTCTCATAATAATTTTCAGTAGCATCATGAACAAACTTAACAATATAAATATCACACTCATCCTCCTTTGTTAAGCATGGAGGTCTATCAAATAAGGTATTAGTTAAAGAGTTACTCTTATTGGGGGGTAGACATGGGTAACTCCATTCTTCCTCCTCTTTATCATCACTCTCCTCCTATTTTTCATCCAATGAGCTTCCAGTTTCAGCAATTTCTTCTTCCATAGGCTCCTTCAAGGCATTAGTCACTTTCGTTGGAGAGCATCTATTAAGATATTTAAGAATATAGCCATTTTCTTCCTTGTAATTATCAAAGCAAAATGTAAGTATATCATCAACCTCATATTTATAAGGTGCATCATCAATATTTCTAAGCAAATAAGCAAGTTCGAATGCACCCTTCCAAGCAATAAATTCTTCAATTTGTTCCACATCATAAAAGTCATAATTTCCATTAATATAAGAAGATATGGTAACATCATCATTATACTCACATTGAAAAGGGAGGTGTTTATACCTCCTACAGCAACAAGATCTATCAAAGCAATAAGTAACATTATAAGTAGAGCACACATTTCTAGCAATGATATACAATCTATTGATTTGTTCCCATAAGTGTTTCCCTTTTTGTGACAAGCAGTGTTCCTCATAATAATTTTGCTGCTCTTTCGTGAACCCACCTTGCCAAAAAGATTTAGTTTCAAAGGAAACAACCATTGATAGAAAGCATGATAAAGCAAGACAATAACAGACCAACAAAAATAACAACTATAGTAGGAACTAATTTTTTTGTATTTTTTATAAAATGATGCAAGTAAAAATAAAATAAAGTAAAGCAAAACAATAAAACAAAGTAAAGGATGTGCGTGCGAAAACTCCCCTCGCAGAAGTCTTCTACTTCCTCCCCGGCAACGGCGCCAGAAAATAAGCTGTTGCGTTTGATGGCGTGTGGTTAACGTGGGAGCAGACGGTCCTTGTGCGTGGTGAATAACCAGCCCGTTGGGAACCCCAAGAGGAAGGTATGATGAGTATAGCAGCTAGTTTTCCCTCAGTTAAGAAACCAAGGTATGTCGATCTTGGAGAGGAGAGACAAACGACTGAAGGTGATGCTTGCTAGCTTGCGACAGCTCCGGACAATTTATATATGGCGCCTCGTCCAAGCTTTGCTTGCTAGCTGCAACGCGGAACCTGCACACAACACAACCAAGTACTTCGTTCCCAACTTGCGATGAGGTTGTCAATCTCACCGGTTTGCTTGAAACAAAGGTTATGAGCGTATCGAGTGGAAAACAATAGAGTATGCGAGTAAAGTAAACAGTGCGAGTAAAGTAAACAGGTGATAGCAATATGATGTAAATAGGACCGGGGTCCACAGTTCACTAGTGGTGTCTCTCCATAAGGTAAATAACACATGCTGGGTAAACAAATTACAGTTGGGCAATTGATAGAATAAAGATAACGTGATATGTCAAGAAGATCACTATGAGATTTACTCTGGGCATTACAACAAAATACATAGACCGCCATCCAACTGCATCTATGACTAATAATCCACTTGAGGTGAATCAATCCGAGAACTCCACAAGAATTAAGTTGCGAACAACAGATAATTGCATTAAGCAAAGTGTGTAATGTAAACAAAGCATATGCCCTTGAGCATATGAATGTTGTTTTCTCCCTAGTAGCAACAGCACATCTACAACCTTAGAGGTTTCTGTCACTCCCCCAGATTAAATAGAGGCATGAACCCACTATCGAGCATAAATACCCCCTCTTGGAGTCACTAGCAACTACTCGGCCAAGATAGCTACTAACAACGGAGAGCATGCAAGATCATAAACAACATAGAGATAACAAAAGATATAATTCAGTACAGCAACTTAATCATAAACACCAATATTCATCGGATCCCAACAAACCAAACATGTAAAATTACATAACGGTGATCTCAATCATGTAGGGCAGCTCATGAGATCTAAACATGAAGCACATGGTGGAGGAGACAACCATCTAGCTACTGCTATGGACCCATAGTCCAAGGTAGACTACTCACTCATCGCTCCGGAGGCAAGCATGGCGATGAAGAAGACCTCCGGTGGCGATTTCCCTCTCCGGCAGGGTGCCGGGAAGAGCTTCTGGACCCTCCCGATCTTCGGGTCGACGACGGCGGCGGATCGCGATGTGTTCTGGAAAATTGATCGGGTACTTAGGTTTTTTCCATCGGGGGGTCTTTATAGGCGAAGGGGCGATGTCAGAGGAGGGACCAGGCGGCCTCACGCCAGGCTCGTGCGGCCAGGGGCCTGGCCGCGCCAGCTAGGCGTGTGGGCCCCTGGTGGCCCACCTCCTACTCCTCTTCGGATCTCTGGAAGCTTCCGGGTAAAATAAGACTTCAGGAACTTGTTTCATCCAATTCCGAGAATATTTCCTGTGTATCACTTCTGAAACAAAAAAATAGCAGAAAATAGGGAACTGGCACTGTGGCAACTTGTTAATAGGTTAGTTCCGGAAAATGCATAAAAGTGCCACAAAGTGTAACGAAACAATAGACAAATGGTGTAAAAACAAGCATGGAGCATCAAAAATTATAGATACGTTGGAGACGTATCAATCAGTATGAATTGTAACTTTAGAATCAACAATGTAAGGTCTAAACTTATCACATGCAAAAACAACAGCAAGAAACTCTTTCTCAGTAGTAGCATAATTCTTCGGAGCAGCATCAAGAGTCTTACTAGCATAATGAATAACATTTAACTTCTTATCTACGTGATGTCCAAGAACAGCACCAAAGCAAAATCACTAGCATCACACATAATTTCAAAGGGTAAATTCCAATCAGGTGGTTGAACAATAGGAGCAGTAATTAAAACCTTCTTAAGAGTTTCAAAAGCTTCCTTACAATCATCATCAAAAACAAATGGTACACATTTTTGAAGAAGATTAGTAAGAGGCTTTGAAATCTTAGAGAAATCTTTAATAAACCTCCTATAGAAACCAGCATGACCAAGAATACTACGGATACCTTTAACATCTCTGGGACAGGGTATTTTCTCAATTGCTTCAACTTTCGCTCTGTCAACTTCAATACCTCTTTCAGAAATTTTATGTCCAAGAACAATTCCTTCATTAACCATAAAGTGGCATTTCTCCCAGTTAAGAACAAGATTAGTTTCTTCACACCTCTGCAAAACTTTATCAAGATTGTGCAAACAATTATCAAAAGAAGTTCCATAGACGGATAAATCGTCCATGAAAACCTCCACAATTTCTTCACAAAAACCATGAAAAATAGCAGACATGCATCTTTGAAAAGTAGCAGGAGCATTGCACAAACCAAACGGCATACGTCTATAAGCATAAGTTCCATAAGGACAAGTAAAAGTGGTTTTCTCTTGATCTTCCTTTTTAACAGCAATCTGAGAGAAACCAGAATAACCATCAAGAAAACAAAAATGAGTCTTCTTAGACAGCCTCTCTAACATTTGATCTATAAACGGTAAAGGATAGTGATCTTTCTTAGTAACTTTGTTTACCTTTCTAAAATCAATGCACATCCTATAACCAACTACTACCCTTTGAGGAATAAGCTCATTATTCTCATTAGGCACAACAGTGATACCTCCTTTCTTAGGAACACAATGAACAGGACTAACCCATCTACTATCAGAAATAGGATAAATAATACCAGCATCAAGGAGCTTCAATACCTCATTTCTTACCACTTCCTTCATCTTGGGAATTAAGCGGCGTTGATGTTCAACAACTGGCTTTGCGTCTTCCTCCATGTTAATAGCATGCTGACATAAAGTGGGAGAAATCCCTTTTAAATCATCAAGAGTATATCCCATAGCTCCTCGATGTTTCCTCAATATCCCCAATAACCTTTCTTCTTCCTTTCCTGAAAGCTTAGAACTGATAATAACAGGATATATTTTCTTATCATCTATATAAGCATACTTAAGATCATCAGGTAAAGGTTTTAATTCAAAAATAGGATCTTCCTTAGGTGGCAAAGTGGTACCAAGATCCTCCACAGGTAAATTGTGCTTAATCAACGGTGGTTGACGAAGAAGAATATCGTCAATCTCTTCCCTTTCCTTCCTGAAAATATCATTTTCATGGTCCCCCATAAATTGCTGCAGAGCATTGTTAGGAGCAAGAGCAATAGAGGCAAGCTGTTCAACTCGAAAACTTTCATCAAGCAATTCACTTTCAAAAGGAGTTTTAGTGAACTTAGAAAAATTAAACTCATAAGATTCTCCATCGAACTTAGTAAAAAAATTCTCCTTCTTACAGTCTATCACAGCGCCACAAGTATTCAAAAAGGGTCTACCAAAAATAATAGGACAAGTTTTACTAGCTTCCTTACCAAGTACAAGAAAATCAGTAGGATATTTAGTCTTACCGCATAGAACTTCCACATCTCGAACAATACCAAGAGGCCAGACAGTCTCTCTGTTAGCAAGCTGAATAACCACATCAATCTCCTCTAATTCACAAGGGCCAATCTCATGCATGATTTCTCTGTAAAACTCTAAAGGAATGGCACTTGAACTTGCACCAATGTCACATAAACCATAATAGCAATGATCGCCAATCCTGACAGAAATAACAGGAACACTTGTTTTCCTATGCCTATTAGGATGTAAAACAATGTTAGTAGCATCTTCACAAAAGACAATATGCTCATCTCCCACATCTTTAGTAACAAGGTCCTTCACTATAGCTACAGGAGACTTAATAGTAATTTGCTCATCAGGTTCTGCAGCTTTCTTAGTACTTTTTAAGCACACTTACCAAAGTAGAATGCTCTTTTACCTTAGCAAGGAAAGGCGTTGATGACCCACAAGTATAGGGGGTGCATCGTAGTAATTTCGATAAATAAGAGTGTCGAACCCAACAAGGATCAGAAGGTGTTGACTAGTGGTTTTGATCAAGGATTCACTGTAAATACTAGCAAACGGGTTTTCAAGGGTATTTGGTAATGCAAATAAATAAAGTGCGAGTAAATAAAAGACAGTAGTAATAATTGCAGCAAGTGGCCCAATCCTTTCTTCAGCAAAGGACAAGCCGGTTGTGTAACTTATAATAACCAAACATTCTCGAGGACACACGGGAGTTTCTGTCAAGAGCTTTCGCTCCATACCGCTAAGTAGTCTTTATTGGTTTGATAGGTGTTATGGGGGTGAACTTGTGCTAGCGCACTACCCTTACTAGGATAAATACACACTTGTGATTATACCCCCTGCAAGCATCCGCAAATACAAGAAAGTAATTAAGATAAATCTAACCACAGCCTTAAACTCTAAGATCCTACGCTCCCTGGTGCAATGGTTTCCCAACGGAGGTTTAGGTTTCTGTCACTCCAACAACCCCACAATTGGTAGCCAAATACACAATGCATCTCACTAGGCCCATAAATGGTGAAGTATCATGTAGTCGACGTTCACATGACACCACTAGTGAAATAGCACCACAACAATATCAAACCATTAAATATTTCTCAACAATAATTCACTACTAACATCTTGACTTCTCCCATGTCCTCAAGAACTAAACGAACTACTCACAAGACATCATATGGATCATGATCAGAGGTGAAATAATGGTAAATAACAATCTGAACATAAACCTTAATTCAACGGTTCCACTCAATAGCATCAACTACAAGAGTAATCAACACCGGGAAAGTTTCCCCTAAGAATATAACACGATCCAACTCAAGATGTTACAGCGGGTTGGCGTGGTGATGGTGGAGATGAAGGTGCTGGTGATGGAGATGATGATGATGATCCCGATGAAGTCCGGTGCGATGGTGATGACGATGGCGACGATCTCCCCTCTCCGGGAAGGAATTTCCCCGGCAGATTTCTGCCTACCGGAGAGCTTTTCTCTCTCTGGTGTTTTCCGCCCCGCAGAGGCGGCGGTGTCTATCTCTAAGCCCCCCCTTGACTTAGGTTTTCGGGGATGATGAAGTACGTGAAGGGGCGAGAACAGAAGTGGGCCAGGGCGCCCTCACACAGGGCCGGCGCGGCCAGGGGCCAGGCCGCGCCCCCTGTGCGTGAGGCTGCCCCTGGCTCCTCTCTCCTTCTCCTTCTGGCTTCCGGAGTCTTTTGGTAAAATATAATTTTCTGGTATTTTTCTGGAATTTTCTTGATCTTCCAAAATATGGTGTCTTGACGGTCCTTTTCTAGCAGAATCCTGACTCTGGCAGCAAATCCCCCAATGATCATCAAACATGTTAAAATAGAGGAAATAACATAAGTATCATATCTAAATATGAAATATATCAATGAATAACAGTAAATTATGATACAAAATAGTGATGCCAAATGGACGTATCAACCCCCCCCCAAGCTTAGACCTCGCTTGTCTCCAAGCGAAAACTAAACTCGGTAAACATGACCACAGGTTTATGGAGTGAAGTTTCGATAATCAAAATACGGACAAGAAGCATCACATTCACCAAAGGCACAAGTTATAATAGACAGCAACTCCCCTTTATAATACAGGCTTGCAATAAGTACAGGGAATCACATATAAAGATGCACAAAATAAACTATAATTGGTGATGGCAAACCTTAGTTCTTGGTCAGAGAACGATGAACAAACTATACTAGCCTTTGAATGGAGCCTTTTTAAAACAGAGCTAATATAGCACAAACCATATGCTCAACGAAACAAACTTTTTGCATTCATAGAAAGCTTCAAAGATATATTCCTTCAGATAAAAGCATTGTACAAAACAAAGAAGATAATAAACATGATTAAACAGATCAACATATGAATGAGTGAAACATAACAACTCAAATGCTTGCTTGAGATAGAGGGAAATAGGTTGACTCAACATAAAAGTAAAAGATAGGCCCTTCGCAGAGGGAAGCAGGGATTAAACATGTGCTAGAGCTTTTCATTTGTAGAACAGAGGTAAAAATTGTTTTGAGAGGTGGTTGCTTTTGTCAACGACTAGCAACGGAGTTCTTGATATCTTCCATACTAAACAAGTGAGGGCGGTTCCGAGATGTTTGATTAATTGGCACATTGGTGCTCTTTTATAGCTTAGCACTCCTCCCCACCTTTTTCCTTTCTCAAACCATGGCTAACCGATTCCATCGGGTGCCGACCAACTTTCACATACCATGGAGGAGTGCTCTTTTTCTTTTCTTTTTGAGATTATAATGGTCTGACTAGCTCCCTTGCAAAATTAGTGACGAGTAGATGAAGCTGCCTAGTCGAGGGGTACTTAATTTAGTATGGAAGATAGCAAACCCATCCACTACGTCCTCATGAGCTAAAAACAGTGGCACAAAATGAGAAGTATTTGAAGGTTTTTGAAAGGTAGCACATGAAAATTTACTTGGAATGGCTTAAAATACCATGCATATGAATTTGTAGTGGACTCTTTGGAAGTGACTTGGCTTTTAGGATTTGGATGCACGAGAAGTATTACCTCTCAGTATAGGTTTTTGGCTAGCAAGGCTGGGTAGCAAGCATAAGAATTGCATGAAACAAACAAACATACATTTAATAAGAACAATCATGCAAACTCCCTTGAAAGTACAATGATTTTAACTTTGAGAATAATAATGCTTATAAGCCAAACATGAAGGGTAACTGAAGTGACATAGCTACAAACACTTCTTTATTCTTTTCTACTCAAACCTCAAGGTAATGCTGCTACTGACCAAGCTAAGTTTGCCAAAACCAACTAAGTTTACTCATGCTCCCAAAGTGATACCAATACTAATCAACAAGACTAATCATATAAGAAACATTGCAAACTAAAATAAAGTGTGCAGAAAGTAAACGATAGAACTTCTCATTAATATTTCATTACCGCAACTCACACCAAGGGATACATAGATAACCAACTAAGGAGGATACTTCCAAATTGCAAACTATTCTATAAGATAACTTCCCTATTCATGATATGACTCTACTTGAAAAGTAAATGGGCAAAAGGTAATGATGTGATACCGCGGCACTCCCCCAAGCTTGGAACAAGCCAAGGGGATGCCTATACCGATGACGAATTACTCTTGTGGCGGCGGCGGTGAGTCTTCATCGCTGTCATACTTCCAAGGCAGGGGTCCTCCGTCGAGGAAGGATGTCTAGGTCTCTAATGTCCTGAAACTTACAGCAGCACTCATTTGTTTAAACCTAGCTTCATACTCACAATTTTGGTTCTGCAAGTCGTAGAGTTGCGCTTGTAATTGATTGGTGGTCTCATGGAGCGAAAAGACGTCCTTCCATAATTCTGTGGTCTCCTTCTTGTACTTAGTAACAAGCTCTTGATTAATCCTATGGATGAGTTCCACCTCGCGTTCCGCCATCTTCTTATATTTGAAAACTTCTTGTTCTAGTGCTTCCATCCTTGCTTCGAGACTCCCATCTCCCTTGGGTCCTTGAACATCTTTAATCTGCAACTCCCCATCCTTGAGTGACAACTCCTTCGGATGCATCTTCAGCTCCCTCATATACGGATTGATGGAATCCGCAAGAGGGTTCTCCTCGGATGGACCGGACAAAGACATTGTAACTCTAAAGCTGAGAGCAATCCCTGACAAAAATAGCTCGAAACAAAATACGACGAGAAAACGATATACAGACCTCGGGGACTACGAGGGGTTAAATAGGTGAAAATTATACATCGAAACGAAATCACAGGAGGAAACTGGGACGGAAACAAGTTCTGGTGTGCTCTCACACCAGGGCGGCGCGGCCAGAGGTGGGCCCGCGCCCCTGTGTGTGAGGAGCACACGGACTCCTTTTCCTGCCCGTTTTCGTCTCGTGATTTTTCATATTTATTAAAAACAGCAAAAATAATAAAGTAATTGTTTGTCACAAAACTTCTCTGACTAGAACTGCTACCTATTCAAAAAACGAATTCTGCAGGTACCTGAAATTTGTCTTGGATGAATTCTTCTGGAGAAACTGTTTTAATTACATCAACATCTTTATTATAAGAATCTCTAGTAATATAATGTTTGAGTCTTTGCCCATTCACCACTTGTGTAGAGTCATCTTTCAATGAAGCAATCTTAATATCACCTGAGCGGTATACTTCCACAATAACATATGGTCCTTCCCATTTAGAGAGTAATTTCCCTGCAAAAAATCTGAGACGAGACCTATACAATAGAACTTTCTCACCAACATGAAACTCTCTTTTAAGAATTCTCTTATCATGCCATTGCTTGACTTTTTCTTTGAAAAGTCTGGCATTCTCATATGCTTCGTTTCTCCACTCATCTAGAGAACTCAAATCTAACAACCTTTTCTTACCGGCTAGTTTAAAATCTCTATTAAGTTCTTTCACCGTCCAAAAAGCTTTGTGTTCTAATTCTAAAGGCAAGTGACACGCTTTTCCGTAAACCATCTTATAAGGAGACATACCCATGGGGTTCTTATAAGCAGTTCTATAAGCCCATAAAGCATCGTTTAACTTACTAGCCCAATTTTTCCTAGATCTATTGACAGTCTTCTGCAAAATAGACTTGATCTCTCTATTTGAAAGCTCTACCTGCCCACTAGTTTGGGGATGATAAGCAGAAGCAATTCTATGATTAACATCATATTTAGCAAGAGTCTTTCTAAAACTGCCATGAATAAAATGAGAACCTCCATCGGTCATAAGATATCTAGGTACACCAAACCTAGGAAAAATAACATCTTTAAGCATTTTTAACGAGGTCTCACCATCGGCACTCTTTGTAGGTATGGCTTCTACCCATTTGGTAACATAATCAACATCAACAAGTATGTGGGTATAGCCTTTTGAAGGAGGAAAAGGACCCATAAAGTCAAATCCCCAACAATCAAACGGTTCAATAACAAGAGTGTAATTCATAGGCATTTCATTGCGTCTAGAAATATTACCAACTCTTTGACATTCATCACAAGATAAAACATACCTTCTAGCATCTTTAAAGATGGTTGACCAATAAAAACCTGATTGTAGAACCTTCTGTGCGGTTCTATCTCCAGCATGATGCCCTCCATAAGCGCTTCCATGGCACTTTCTTAATATCTCTTGTTGCTTATATTCTATTATGCATCTTCGCATAATACCATCAACTCCTTCTTTATATAAGTGTGGGTCATCCCAAAAGTAATGCCTCAAATCATAGAAGAATTTTCTTCTTTGCTGAGCTGTAAAAGTTGGAGGCAAATACTTGGAAACAATAAAGTTAGCATAATCGGCATACCAAGGAAGGTCTCGTGAAGTTACGTTTACAGCAGCTAACTGTTCATTTGGAAAACTATCATTAACAGGAATAGGATCAAAAGAAATGTTTTCCAATCTAGACAAGTTGTCAGCCACATGATTTTCAGCACCTTTCCTATCTACGATATGCAAATCAAATTCTTGTAAAAGCAACACCCATCTAATAAGCCTAGGCTTAGCATCCTTCTTAGTCATAAGATATCTAATAGCAGCGTGATCAGTATGAATAGTAACTTTAGAATCAACAATGTAAGATCTAAACTTATCACAAGCAAAAACAACAGCAAGAAACTCTTTTTCAGTAGTAGCATAATTCTTTTGAGCAGCATCAAGAGTCTTACTAGCATAATGAATAACATTCAACTTATTATCTACTCGCTGTCCAAGAATAGCACCAACAGCAAAATCACTAGCATCACACATAATTTCAAAAGGTAAATTCCAATCAGGTGGTTGAACAATAGGAGCAGTAGTTAAAGCCTTCTTAAGAGTTTCAAAAGCTTCCTTACAATCATCATCAAAGACAAAAGGTAAATTCCACTTTTGCTCTATCAACTTCAATACCTCTTTCAGAAATTTTATGTCCAAGGACAATTCCTTCATTTACCATAAAGTGGCATTTCTCCCAGTTAAGAACAAGGTTAGTTTCTTCACATCTCTGCAAAACTTTATCAAGGTTGTGCAAACAATTATCAAAAGAAGTTCCATAGACGGAGAAGTCATCCATGAAAACCTCCACAATTTCTTTACAAAAGCCGTGAAAAATAGCAGACATGCATCTTTGAAAAGTAGCAGGAGCATTGCATAAACCAAACGGCATACGTCTATAAGCATAAGTTCCATAAGGACAAGTAAAAGTGGTTTTCTCTTGATCTTCCTTTTTAACAGCAATTTGAGAAAAGCCAGAATAACCATCAAGGAAACAAAAATGAGTCTTCTTAGATAACCTTTCTAACATCTGATCTATAAATGGTAAAGGATAATGATCTTTCTTAGTAACTTTGTTTACCTTCCTGTAATCAATGCACATCCTATAACCAACTACTACCCTTTGAGGAATAAGCTCATTATTCTTATTAGGTACAACAGTCATACCTCCTTTCTTAGGAACACAATGAACAGGACTAACCCATCTACTATCAGCAATAGGATAAATAATACCAGCATCAAGGAGCTTTAATACCTCATTTCTTACCACATCCTTCATCTTGGGAATTAAGCGGCGTTGATGCTCCATGACTGGCTTCGCGTCTTTCTCCATATTAATGGCATGCTGACATAAAGTGGGGCAAATTTCTTTTAAATCATCAAGAGTATATCCCATAGCTCCTCGGTGTTTCCTCAATATCTCCAATAATCTTTCTTCTTCCTTTCCTGAAAGTTTAGAACTAATAATAACAGGATATATTTTCTTATCATCTATATAAGCATATTTAAGATTATCAGGCAAAGGCTTTAATTCAAATACAGGATCTTCCTTAGGTGGCAAAGTGGTACCAAGATCCTCAGCATTTATGTTTTGCTCCACAAATAAAGGCAAGCGGGATACCACTCTTCCATATCATTTTATGAACATTACAATCTTGCAGCTTCTTATGTTCATGTTGCTTGTTATTAGTGCATTGGCACTCTTTCATAGCTTGCTTGACTATGAGGTAACATTAGTTGCATATTTCTTATTATGAATTGCCTGAGTACTTGATCATATAGTGAGTATATATACATCTTATGAAGCAAATGCATTTGTGAAAGTTTCTTTTATCGCTCTCAGTTGTTAACTGAATTGCTTGAGGACAAGAAAATAGCTAAGCTTGGGGGAGTTGATACGTCCAAAACATATCTATTTTCCCGAACACTTTTGCTATTGTTTCTCCTCTAATTTGTGTGTTTTGAATACAACTAGCACGGACTAACGCTGTTTTCTGCAGAATTGCCCTGGTGTCTTATTTTTGTGCAGAAATCCGACTTCCAGGAAAAATCCTGGAAAATACTGCAAAATTCCTATTTTACCAGAAGACCCACGGAGCCAGAAGACGAGACGGAGAGGGGCTGGGAGCCAGGCTCACCACCAGGGGGGCGCGGCCTAGGCCTGGCCACGCCCACCTGTGGTGAGGCCACCTCGGCCATCACCTCAACCCCTCCTTTCGCCTATGTATACCCTCTGACCTGAAAGGAGCGGGGGTTCGGCGTTTTTCCTAGATAGACTTCCTCTGTGCCACCACCATCAGAAACCGCGATTCGGAACCAGAAACTCCATTCTGGCACCCTGTCGGGACGGGGATTTGGAGGAGATCTTCATCACCATCATCAGCGACGTCTCCCCATCAACCATCCATGACTCCCCCATCCATGTGTGAGTAATTCCCGCTGTAGGCAAAGGGGATGGTAGGGATTGGATGAGATCATTCATGTAATTTGCTATGAGATTGTTAGGGCATGGTGCCTAGTATCTATTATTAGTGTTTATGACATTGTTGCAACTTGTTATGCTTAATGCTTGTCACTTTGGGCCTGAGTGCCATGATCTTAGATCTGAACTTGTTATTATTTTATGATGATATTTGTTGTTTATGATCTTACCTGCAAGTTGTATACACATATCATTGTCCAGAACCCGAGGTCCCAAAGTGACAACAATTGGGATAACCAGAGGAGATGGCTATGATGTGAGGATCACATATGTTCACCGAGTGTTAATGCTTTGCTTCGGTACTTTATTAAAAGGAGTACCTTAATTACCAGTAGTTTCCCTTGAGGCTCTGCTGCAACAGGCTGGTAGGACAGAAGATGTCATGCAAGTTTCTCCTTGCGAGCACATACGACTATATACGGAACACATGCCTATGGTTGTTTAGTACTAGGATGCTTTATTATTATTTATCTGTAATTGCCCATGTCTCATTGATTTCATGAATTATCTTATCCATGCAACGCCCGTACATCTATTCCTATGCCTACAGTATTTGATCCTACAGTAACTATTGCTATTATTACTGTCTTTACTTTATTATTGTTGCTACTATTTTACTACTATCACCACTATAAAACTGGTGCTACTGATAAACCACTGCGAGCAAGTCTGTTTCCAGGTGCAGCTGAATTGACAACTCACCTGTTTAGGCTTATAAATATTCTTTGGCTCCCCTTGTGTCAAATCAATAAATTTAGGTTTTACTTCCCTCGAAGACTGTTGTGATCCCCTATACTTGTGGGTCATCAGTCACCCATCCTCACACTGCTCCACCCTTAGCACGCTTAACTTCTTCATTCCTTCCATAGTAGCTTTCAAGACTGCGCTCGCAACTTCTTGATAATGGTATGCTACCAATTCTATTAACCTATACACTTTGGTAATATATAATATTACTTTTTTAAATTCCAAATAAATTCACAAAATAAGCAACAATGATTAAGTAATAATAAGCATCAATGAATTCCAAATAATCTTTATGCATAATTTAATTATTAATTTTTAATAATTAAAATATTCAAAAAATCCAAAATACTTGAAAAATTCAAAATTAAAAAATTAATAGACTTGTTAACCGAAACAGAGGGAGTACATTTTTCCAAACATTATACTCATCCAATAGAATAACAATAAGAGACACGAGAAATCTCAAAGACTCACACAACCACACATCTACGATCATCCACCTAAATGTTGAGACGATCAACATGGCTATGTAGCCTTGTAGCTTCCAGTAGCTCCTAGCAATCTCGAAGCCCAGGCGAGCGTCTAGAGCGACATATAACACTTGCTCGAAGCTCAATGGAACTTTGGCCCAACCAAATATTAGTTCTTCTTCTTTTTCTTCCTTCTTCTTGTCCATCTTCTTGTCCATCTCCTTGTCCTTCTTGATCCTCTTCTTCTTCTCAAGATGTGTCCCAATAGTAGCATTGGCCAGATCATAGAGACTCGGAGTTAGTTTGTTGGTAGGGTTTGGGACAATCTTTTGGAGATCATACGCAGATGGAATTTCAATTCCGTATGTCCTCAGCATGCGCACATCATTGGCGATAGCCGCACCGCAGAATTTGATGGTGGTGTTCTTCAAGAATTCCTTAAGCAGCTGCGGCACGCGATTGGCCCAACATATCTGGAAGATCAAAACCTCGGACGCCACCGAGAGTTGAAGGATGGCGGCACGCTGATGGAGCTTATCGCGAGGGGTGGTGAACTCACAGTCCAAGCCCACACACTTGATCGATGCGGCGTCGAGGAACCGTTGCTTGACTGCGCAGATCCACTTCTCCACCCTTGATGCACGGAGAGTTTTCGTGACAGTGAAGTTTATCTCTTCGACGGTGATATAGTACAGCCGAGATCGAGGTAGCTCCATTGGAATGAGAGGGAGAGAGAGGGCACCAACGGTGTGTGAAGATTCTATGTGGGATATGTGAAGATGTTTTGGGAGAAGATTAGCTAGAGAGGGATGAAGAGATGTGCTTAAGATGAAAATGTGAGTGTTCTTATATAGTAGAGATAAATCTGGAACTGGACGGGAGTCCAAATCCAAAAACGCAGTATCCACGTGGTTTCCAATTTCACGATGTGCGGTCCAGCTCCAATCCATTCTAGATTGATTAATATCCAAGCCCATCCAACTCCAACAAATTTTAACACTGGATATCCAAAGTCCACTGGGCCTTACTTTAATGCCTAGCTGCCGACCGATAAAAAAACAGCCCACCGTACATGTCTCTTATCTTTCCATCGTCAACCTCCCGATCCCTAATTCCCCACCTCATCTGGCAGCTTCATGTTAGGGGAGGTCACCGGCAGCGGCTGTATGGAGTCGAGGCCGGCAGCGTTTGGATGGAGTCGAGGCCGGCAGCACCTGGATGGAGTCGAGGCCGGCAGCGCCTGGATGGAATCGAGGCCGGCAGCAGCACATCGGGGACGTCGCCAGTGCCAGTAGGTCAGGGAGGGTCACGGAGGTCGCCGGCAGCAGCAGCTCCAGGCAGGCGAACACCATCTCGTCCTCTGCGCCTCCCCGCCTCCATGCCTGCAAGGCGGCGACCTACTCCCGCCGGACGCGACCGACATCGAGCGTCACCGTCGCCCCATCTTGGTGGTCCTCGCCGGCCTAGCACCACGCGTGGAGGAGGTCCGTCGCCTCCCTTTCTTTGGCTAGACAGCGCCTGCACTGAGCTATCTTGCCGTGGCTCGGCCAGCCACAGGAGCGAGCGCGGGCATGCGGCCAGCCGGCGCGGCTCCACGGTGGGCTGCTCCGCGGTCAATAGGAGGAGGAGCAGGGAACACGGAGCGGCGGTGTACCAACCGTCCGTGTCGGAGAGGCCGATGACGGGGGGCGGCGGCGATGGGAGCTGCGGGAGAGAGAGCGGTGGTGGAGGGGGATCCTGTGCGCATCGTGGTGAGGTCCAATGGACACTGGACTATCCATGTTTGATGTCCATATGCGTCCACGGTTGTTGGACCTCGCATCCAGTTTATGTCCATATCCAACAGAGTCCAGTCCAAGTGGGCCCAGTCTATTTTAGGTCCAAAGCCCATGGACGTATCAAATCCAGTTCCAGATTTAAGTAGAGAGAGGGAGATGAAGCTGCAGCCGCCGGTGGTGTGATCAAGCCGGCAGGCGGCGCGCTGATCTGAAGCGTTTCCGGCGATTTACGAAGCGACACCGCATAATGGCGATCGAATTCCGAAGCGATCACGTCGTAACTGGAGCGGGAAATGGACGGTTCATTTGAACGGGCCTTTGGTCCCGGCTCGTGACACGAACTGGGACTAAAGGGTGCCCTTTAGTCCCGTTTTCTCCACGAGCCGGGACTAAAGGCCCCTATCCGTTAGCCCCGGTTGTTAACAAACACCGGGACTAAAGATCACATTTGAACCGAGACTAATGCTCCCTAGCCCACATTTTTGAATGAACCGGGACTAATGCCCCCTTTAGCCGCGGATCGAATAGTTTGGGGACTAATGGGGATGAATGGAAGCACTTTTTTCTACTAGTGTTTGCTTTAAAATGCAGTAGTGATAAGACATAATGAAGTTGTAAATAATTTTATAACAATACGGCAAGCAAGTGATGAACTTACGTGATGCGTGTAGACTTTAAGGTGGTGCAGTTGGATGCTCTTATACTCCCAGCCGCAAACGTCGAGGGGGCACCACCGGCACGCGAAGAAACGTGATCGACGCGGCGCTAGACGCTGAAAGACCGCCGCGCGGTGCAGAGCGGAGCCGAGCAGCGCCGCGCCCCGCCGGCCGCCCTCAGCGGGCTGACGAGGCGCGAAACGGGCGAAAGAAAATAACCGCCTCCGGCAGCGGTGGACCCGCGCGCATGCAGTGAGGAGGCGAAGTCAGCACTGCGGAGCAACGAACGGTGCAGTGGAGTGGTGCGGGCGTGCAGGAGACAGAGTCAGCAGGGTCGCAGCCTCGGGCGGGCCCAAAAGATTCATCGCTCATCACTTCCCCCCTTGCCTTTGCCTTCCCTTCCCACCGAAGGGCCGCCCTGGGACGAGCCCGCTGCTACGCGCACGCTCCTGTTTCCTGTTTCTCTCACTGACTGGTGGGTCTGCTCCATCTTTGTCAACGTGCTAAGCCTTCTGAAAAAAATCGTGGAAGCTAGAACAAACTCTTCCTTTCTCATGGAGGAGAGTGCACAATCATCTAGAGCTTGCTTGGGTCCTACGATGTTCCTCTTTTAACATGACATGATCGCGCGTTTGGAATAGTTCTTGAACAATACAAAAATTACATACGTACCTAAGATTTTTTTTCTCGATTTGAGGCATCTTAACCACTAAACAACACATCCACCAATGCATGGATAATTTGCAGGTTCATAGTACTGTTATAGTTGCGATGTCACACTTTTTGCATTGTTCAAAACAATATATTATAAGCATTTACCATTCGCTTCAAGGTTTTTGGCACGACTCAATGACATTGACACGGCCAAGTAGGGAACATCGGTCCACAAATACAAGTCATGCTTAGGTTGCCCTAGCTAATCAAACACTACTAAATCAAAATCGTGATTCTTCAATTATTTATTCAGATATGTAACTATCATAATTTACTCTTTCCAAGTTTTTTCTTTACTATGCATAGTAATTCAACCTATTAAAGAAACTAGAATGATTATTCAAATAGAAGACAAAAAACGATTGCTAAATTGAATACCAATTTGTTAAACATTGGTTATGATACCATGTTTCTACTGGTCGGTTTGGTCTCGTCGTCCAAAGAAGTTCATACCATGATGTATCTATGATAGCAGTCGTGTAGGCAAGCACTTGTGATGCATTATTGGCCTTCCGATTCTACCCAAACACAAGTCTTGTCATGTAACTGAACTGAAGAGAACACATGTAATATATATTTATATATAGCACGCTAACACAATATGTTAGATGCCCTAGGGCAGCTATATGTAGCCTATATACTAAATTATGCCTCCACGGGTAAGAATAACAAATTTGTGATAGCTTACCATGACTTTCAATGGAAAACTGAAGGCTGGTGTGGTATTGGTGTCTTCTGCTTGTAACTTTATAGCATCATGCCTTCCAGGTGGCACATGAGCGACATGGTATGACGTGGCAAGTATTTGTCATTTGAGTGCAAGATGTTGGTGCCGCTTAAATGACTTTCGTTTCCATGCACCGGCATGTCCATATGGTGAACATGGTTTCACCTATAAACACAGCTCACAAAGAGGTTGATATAGGTACTAAGACAAAAAAAAAAAAAACATATGGCGTCCCGTGCAAGCAATCACTTACGATCGCTACTATAGCCGTTTCTACTCGACTGGAAATCTTATCACGCCACCAAACCAAAGAGGACACAAATACACAACACTATGTTATGGTGGTACATTTTCCTTTACTCAAAAGGAGTATGATTTCCGAGCTCTGCATCGATTGACGCACACAACCATTACACCAACACATACACCCAAAGCCCTAATGCGACCACCTTGGCACCTTAATTTTGGGATATCATCGGTGCTTTGCAACTTGATGACGCCATATCTTTTACTACGTGGCAAGTCGCACATGACAGTGTGGAGGACACGGTTTCGTCCATAATACACAGCTCAAGCGTAGGCTATAAGCCGACGTAATTAAACACCCTGTATATACGCTTTAGGCAAGCACTTATGACGGCATAGCCTGGACTTCTATTTCCAGGTAATAGAAAACTTATCTGCGTTTCGACCGCGTGGACGGATTTGCCAAGAAACCACTCGGGGCCCACATGTCATCCTCATAGCTACCTGTTCGCCCCAGACGGAGGTACGTGGAGCCTTTATCGGCTTGAAAATCAGCGAAAGAATCCCAACGCACGCAGCCCCTCCCGTCTCCACCTCCTCCTGCTCCCTCCTTCCCTTTTATTTTCCTCTCGAGAGAAATCTCCCCAGTCTTTTGGTTCAAACACCACGCACCGATTAATCTCTCTGTCTCTCGCGCATAAACAACGCCAAGGAGCCGTCCCCGCTTCGCCTCCTTGTCCCCTCGATAAACCCCCGCTCCGCTCCGTCGGTCGGTCCACCCATGGCGTCGGGGGGCGGCGGCAGGCCGGCCGAGAGGAGCAGCAGGGACATACGGCTGACGGTGCAGGAGGCGGCCAAGAAGCTGTCCCTCTGGCACACGGCCACCTTCCGCCCCATAATGACCCACGACGACCTCGAGCCCATCCTCGCCGACGCCGGCTTCGTCGCGCTGCCCATGGCGCCGGACCCGCCCCCGCAGGATCAGCAGCCGCAGCAGGTTCAGGCGGTAAGGTGGAGGGAGTACGCCTTTCTCGGCTCCGGCGGCGGCGCCGGCGGGAGTAATGCGGTGGTCGGGTGGATGGGCCCGCGGCCGCGGCTGCCGTACCCGCGCGTCGACGCGCTGCACATCCGCACGTACCAGGCCTTCCTCGGAGCCGTCGAGGTCTACCTCGGCGCCGCCCGTGTGCCCAACCTCTTCCACGTCAGGTTCGGCCCTTTTCTCTGTTTTCTTTTTGTTTCTCTGCTTATAATAATGGCACTAGAATAAGAAAAACAAAACAGAACAAACAAGATATAGTTATTGTATGCGTATGGGAGGCCATGGAAACTTGAAGGCCAATGTAATAAGCGGCGTACATCACCCGGAAGAAATCCAGTTCTCTGCTCCTACAGCGGCCCAAGCGCTGGTGGGTTTCGTTGACTCACTGTCATCCTTGATCTCTGAATGAATGGTTGCAGACACCATGTCTCCGTGTCCTGAAAACTTCAGAAAAATACTCAAGACCACGAGGCTTTATGTTGTTGAGCACAGCTTTTGGTTTGTGCCATCGACTATGTCTATGTGTACGACTGTACGAACTGGATGTGAACCTACGATGCAAGAAAACACTAAATTGTTCATTGGTTATGAGTTATGACCAGCAATGTGGATACAAGTAGCTTTTTGCATGGCCCCGTGGGATGAGCGCATCACCGGTTAGCTTGATTGACTTATATGAAACGCGGGTTTGAATTCAGCCATACTTTTACGTTTTGGAGGAGATACCGGTGAAGTTTATTTTGTAAGCCGAGTCTGCAGAGTAAACGTCTTCCATAGTGAAACACCACCATAAGAGTAAACGTCTTCCACAGTGAAACACCACCATACATCAGTTGTATATACCAGATAACAGATCAATTGCCCCACGATCTTGTGGTGAAAATCATTAATCAATCTTCTATCTTTGATGAGGTTAGCCATTGATTTGTTTCCTGTTTTACATTGTTTGTTCTAGTCCCAATGACAAATAGGGTCTTAGCAGCAAGGCAAATTGTTTGACATCATTAAGGCCACCTTGTTCCAGGGGTTACAACATTTTGCCCAACCCATCCATCGTATGAGTTTCCAAACCTTCTACTAACTTTTGTCTATCGCCGATGCACAACTCTTAGAAGAGTTCATATGGGGGTAGGCGAAGGAGTATTTTGTGATGTCTAAGCTCGCCATGACATATATTTTGGGCCAATCTAGGCCATTGATGATGATGTTAAAAAATTCATTTAAGATCACATTCTCTGTGTCATTCAAAATCCGGTTGCAATTTCCCCAACTATAGAGCCTAATGCATTATAAAAAGATAAGTGTGTAGACTGCTTTACATGTTAGGGTTCAAAACAGATTATAATATGCTAATGTAATAAACATTCATCATATTACTGATAGTACAGGTAAACTTAATTAGTTCACAAATGTTTTTGTTCATAAACCTACACCTATCCAATATTATTTCCTAAATCTTCTGTTGAAACAAGATTCTCAAAATAAAAAACCAAACTATTTAAATATTTTTAAACGATATACAAATGGTTACATATTCAATTTTTTTGCACAATAATAAACACCTAGATAATCATATATGTTGTTATTTTCTTCAAGTGTTTTACTTTTACTCTTTATATATTGGTATTGGATCGTATTTAATCATTCCAGGTTATAAGATGTAGGGTCAATCCAAATCCGTGGTTGTCTTGGCACAAATTCAGAGTATGTGAACATTGTGAAATTCAACATTCTATTTACACTTTATCCCCAAACAGGTTAGATGATGCAAATAAAATGATTTCATATGAACTATAATAATAACTAATGTACAGTGATACAATTGTTAATCATGTTGGGTACATACTTAATTCTAGTCATACTTGAACAATACACTATTAAAATAAACGTATAATTTAGGAAGCTAGATTAGTACATGTCCATGTGTTGCTCTTACATCCTTGATTGTTATCTTATACATAATCTTCTAACTTATCATATTGAGAGAAATTCACTTCATTATATATAGAGCCACCCATAGTCATCGGATGCTTGACACCATCACTTGCCAAGATATTATGCTTGACCTGGTGGTTTGCAATTTTTAAAATGACAAAAGTATTTAAAAACTTACGTGTTGCTAAATGTACCTATAAGTTGGGCGAGTTAATTCACAAAATATAGTTAATTTAGAACTAATATAAAAAATTAGATACTACGTAAATAGAATAAATGGAGAAATTTTGCAAGTGCACTTAGTATTCTTGCCTATACATCTACATGTTTTGAGATCTTTTTCGAAAATTCGCAAAAGCTCTAGGATGCGGAAAGAGGTGAGATTGGGTGCTACTCACAGTTACTGCCATGACAATAGATCAACATGATTTTTAAACTTTAATCGCACAAATATTCCTGCTATTTTTGCTTTTAAGCAAAATCTGGACAGGTTAGGATCATTATAGAAGTTTGCAGTACAATACTTCAACATTAGTTGAATGAATAATTAAATAAGAGTGATATGTTGTCGGCAAAAGTGCACTTGATACCTAGTTGGACCAGAACTACTCCAAGTATCCCATTGATTACGATGAGTTGAGAACGCAAAACAATTGCTGGAATTTCACAGGCATGAGTTCATCTCTTCTGTAAAGTAAAAAAATAATATGTGGTTCCAAAAAGTACCTGGTTTATTTTCTTTAATGTCCCCAACTTCCCTTCAACATACGCACAAAAAAGTCTGCAATGATCCATGGTTGATCAATGTTTCCTTTTCCTCTTGTATTTCTTAGAATTTAGCCTGACTAAACAAACGATCCTGATTCTTCCATTTTTTCCCCTCATCAGATGCATGCCAGTGACAACGAAACAAGATAGGGTGTTCGACAAGGTCTTCCGAGCTATGAGGAATGACCAGGACGGCATCATTGTCTACCGGGATGGAACCCTGGATGATGCCACCTTCTCCGCTGTCTGCAGCGAGAATACCTCTATCGAGGACGTCGGCTACCATGTCATCCCTGGCAACGCCTGCAGCGAGCTTCGCTACCTCCGGCACGGCAAGATTCATGGTGGCAACTGCAACGAGGAGACCTGCAAAGGCTACCCCGGCTACATTGATGTCGTCCGGCTCAAGGATGTCATCCCTAGGCCCTGCAGAAATATGTGGGTCTAGGGAAAAATCAATGTCGAAAATTTCCATTACAAAAATTGGGAAATCGAGTTCGCAAAAGTAGATGAGGTGAGGTAGCCAGCTAGTGGCTTGTTAGCAAGGCTTGAGATCGGTGGATGGTATATCGTGATAGCGGTTTTGTTTTGTTTATTGATTTGTTCATCTCCAAGTTTTGTAATCTGCTGCCTGTATGTTTGCATCATGAGGCTGTAAGTTTTGTCAGCATAAAAGGTTTGGAGAAATGTCTGTAGCTGGATTTGCGATCAATAATGTCGAAATGAAAATAAGAAAATTCCTAGTAGTTACCATTTAGTCATTTACAGTTATATGATATATGTTCTTCTGCGGTTTATCTCTGATCATTTTGATGCACCATGTATACATAATACATCAGTTCAGTAGTTGGGCAGTTCTTAACATTATGTGATTACTCTGCTGAGAGGGCAGCTTTTGGGTGGATTGCATCATTAGCCTTTTATTTGAAGTAGCTTTGCATAATTGCATTGTTATACTGGAATCAACTAAAAGCAAGTTGTCTGAGCAAAAAGAAAGGGAAAGCAAACAATTGACTCTGTTAATAATTTAACATGTAGAATAAAATGCAGATGCTGCGAGGATTCGTAGCCCATCTGCTGCTAGCTTATTATGCCTGGTAAGCGCTGAAGCCAAGGCAAGAAATACCAAACTTGCACCATGGTCCATTTGCTGTCGATCTCACACGGCTCTCTTTTGTTCTCATGTCTTCCTTTACCTTTTGCGCTTTTGCTCTTTTTGTAACCATTAGGTTCTGCAGATCTCCAGACATTCTAAACTGTACCGCAGGTCCAGCTAGCCAGGTTACACCTCAAAAGCAAGCTTGGTCTGGACTCGTCAATGGCGTTCGTACGTCCATGTCATCACCATGCCATGATCCCTACGACCACATGCCATGATCCCTACGACCAATAGCTCTTTTCTTGTACCATGTCGATCTGCATCTGTAACTGTAGCGAGCACATGGTGACATGAAACACTGAAACACACAGGTACATATATATTTGTGCATCTGCAACTGTAGCTGAAATCAACATTGAGAGTTGAGCTCAGGGATAACTAAATTAGGAGTAGCAGGTAGCAGCAAGAGACCTAGCTAGGCCTCGATCGGTACGACCACCACCGGTCGCGCTCTTCTCCATGTATAATCTCCCTTTAGGAAAGGGAAAGCAGATTAGCTAGGTCTTGTAGCTAATAGCTTCAAAACACCAGGGAATCTCTTGGACACCGTCTTTAACCTTTTCCCTTCATCACATCCTGCCGGTGGCTCTTTTTGCTTTTTCCCAAACTTGTTCAGCTGCTGCTTCTGCTATAAGAGCCCTGCTCCATCGACCACATCTTGTTCCCTCCTTCTTCTTCGTCTTCATCTTCTTTGGTCGTTGGCGGTGTACGCAAGATTGGTCGTGGGTTCCTCGATGGAGGTATGAACATGCTAATCATAATTTTCTTGTAATCTAAACGTGATTGTTCTTGTGGTTGCTTGTGTAGAGATGTTAATTCAGGGAGAGATTGAATTAGTTTCTACTTTCTCTCTAATGTTTCTGCAATGATGAACTTGAGTTAATGTGATGAATAGTGTGCCTCTTCATGCACCTTTTCTTAATATACAGAGTTACAGACCATTTGTCTACAATGTCGTCTATCTATCAATTGTGCATTTTGCAACGGGGCATGGAGCTTGCGATGTTAGCATGATCAACATTTTATCCTTCATAATACCCTACATTGCCCTGGAAGTGGAGAACATCACGACATACTCTATTTCACAAGATGTTTATGCAAACATTGCCCAGAGATATTGTTAGAAAAACATTGCCCACTTATTTTTATGTGTCTTTTCTGATGATGATCAGTGCATGTGCATGCATGCGTAACCTGCGATCATTCCCTGATTATCCCCATGCACGCAGAGCACCGAGCTGAAAGTGGAGATGGTGGCGCTGCATGAGAAGAGGGTACGGAAATGCCTGTCCAAAGTGAAAGGTAAAATCTAAAACTAAAGTCACTTCATTTCACCCATGCATCCATCCATCCATGGAGATCTGAACAACCTGATGATCCTTTCCCCTTTTGCCAAAGCTAGTCATGGATGCCTTTCTCACTGTAGCTGTGGTAGATTGACTGGTTCGGTTTTTTTTTTGAAGATAAAACAGCACTTTATTGATTACTTGCGATCAATACAAATGGCTTCCAGAATACAGTTTGGAGCATAGTCTAATATAAAACCAGAGCCAGCCACATTACAAGTCCTAGCCAAAACATGTGCATCAGAAGAAGAAAAATGGTTGACTGATTTGCTGTGCGTGCAGGGGTGGAGAGAGTGGAGCTGGAGGCGAGCATCCAGAAGGTGGTGGTGACGGGATACGCAAACCGGAACAAGATTCTCAAGGCGCTCAGGAGGGTCGGGCTCAGAGTCGAGCTCTGGTCGCCGCGAAACGAGCTGCTCAGCGCTTACGCCGCCGGGAGCTTCGCCTTCAGCAACTACAGCTTCTTCTGACCTGACCTTGACCTGATCTGGCCTGAGGAGAAGCTAGATAGTAAAACTTACATGATGATGATGGTAATAAAGATGACCACGACGATGATATATATACCCAGGATCTGGAGCATGGTTGATAGGCTGTTGCATGTTTTTGTTTGTTGCTTTATCTGTTTCGGATGGTTTCCTTTTCCTCCCATGTGTATATATGGCACATTTTCTTTCTACTTTGAGGATGGTCAAGAAGAAAGATATGTAGGATGTCCCTGAAGCATGGGACTAAGTGGTGCCAAATTGCATGCCTGATCAAATATTGTTATCATGTATTCATGTGCATTCACTAAGTACCCGTGTGTTGCTACAAATCCACAAATTAAATATACGAATGATTCCAAAATATTTATATTTCACTATACGCACCTAGAAGTAACAGATGCGAGAACGCTAGAAGCTGCATGCAACCGATGCCACTGGTCCCTTTGGCTAGCAGTACACGCCCCTCCGACGTCTATAGTGAGGAGCTCTAGTATATGCTAGCAAAAATCTACTCTCCCGGATCGGAAAATTGTGTCGGTGATTTAGTATAAACTTTATACTAAATTATATATTAAATTATTCGACACTCTTTCCAGATCGAAGGGGGTAGCATTTCTCTCTGTAGGTGTGTAGCAGCTTGTTGGAAAAAATAGCTAGCCAAAAGAGACAAAGAACTACTCCCTCCGTCTATCATAGGTGGCACAAAAAAAATGACCTTAGATCCTTAAAATTGATTATTTTGAACTTGAAATATGTGTGAGGGTATTTTTTTCTCACAATCTGATTGATTTTTTTGAATTTATTTTGTATGATTAATTACTTCATAATTAGATTTTTTAGAGGTTAGAGGGAAATGGAAGTAGCATGATTTTACTTTCCGGAGGGGGGATGTAATTACTCACTTTTCAATAAAATCCCAATAATTCCTATTTTTCTCGCCTGCAATGCCCACAATTAGCCTTATGGGGGTAGGATGTACCACCTCACGACAACCACATACTCTCGTTTATAAAAGTAAAGATAAAGACTGTGGTTTTTGTCAAGATACCGGTATGGTTGCTTGAAGCGAACAACCAATCTCAAGAGAGACGAAGCAAAATATCTCATGTAAAAGAGATCTTTCACATGCGTCACTTCCAATTTTTGCAGCAAAGTCATCTTAAATTTTGAGAAACTACATCTTAAACATGACTATTATCCTCTCTTCGTAACCACAAGGGTCAAATCTAGGTGTTGCCCTATTTGCATGCATTCTTGCCCCCACCTTCAAACCTGGCATGCCTCATGCGTGCCCCATAGATACATCATGTTGCGTGTGAAAGGGCGTCTACACGTATGCCCTCTGTGTGTGAGTTGCAGCATGGGCGTGGTAAGCGTATTGCCTCAAACGGTTACCCACGACGCCGAGGGAGAAACTCCGCAGCTCACGTCTTGGAGGGTCAAACTATAGTCGTTGAACTCGCTATCCTCTCAAAGGGGCGCCTTTGAGGTGTGTGCCTTATCTTAATGCTTTGGCGGGTAGTCGGCCAACCCCGCGCACTGTCTCTGGGGGCGAACCCTTGTCTTGGAGTGACGACAACCCCCTCTCAGGCCGGCGAGACCCCGCACCCCTAACCCTAATATCGGCCGCTGGCGGGCTACAACCTAAGTTTCCCACCTGCACCCCACCCACCCCAAACCCTAAATTTCTAGCCTCACCTCCACCAGTGATGTCGCGACCGCGTCGTCCTTGTCTTCGACGAGGTCTTTGCCTCACCTCCACCGAGACGCCACGGCCAGCCGCGTCGTCCCCATCGTCGGTGAGATGTGTCATCGTCATCCCCGTAGTCTTCTCTTGGTTACCATCATCAGTGGTGGACCGGCCCACAAGCGACGCGGTAGGCAAGATGGGGTATGTGGTGTCAGAGATAGAAGCCGCAGTGAGCGGCATATAGGATTTGCGGCCTCACCTGCACGCTTCAAACGGCCCATCTCTATGCTTCCGTCCTAAGCAATCCACACCACGGGCCGGCCTAGGCCAGATCGCTCCTTCGGCCTGGTAGCTCGGCTCACCTGATCCCACTACGCGAACCGGCGGCGGAGCAGAGCAGAGCAGCCGTCGACGGAGCAGCACGGATCAAGCGAGGAGGAGGAAGCCATGGGGGAGCTTGCCGCGGAGGAGCACGTCCGCTACATCGTCACCGCGGAGAAGGTACGCAACCGCCCGCCCATCCCCGTTCGGACGCGAACCGTCTCCGGCGACGACTCACCCGTCCCCCTCTCTCTCGCCGTGTCCCGCAGAAGAAGGACTCGTTCGAGTCGCTGGTGATGGAGCACCTCCGCGCCAGCGGCGCGTACTGGGGACTCACCACGCTCGACCTCCTCCACAAGCTCCACGCCGTCGACTCCACCGAGGTCGTCGACTGGATCATGTCGTGCTACCACCCGGAATCTGGTACTGCCACAACCGGATGAATCTCGGTTTTCTTTTACTAGGCTCCTCGAGAAATAGGTTATTGAATGATTCGTTGTGTGTGTTCTTGGGATGTGGCTGTGCAGGTGGATTCGGGGGCAACGTGGGGCACGACCCGCATGTCCTCTACACGCTCAGCGCCGTGCAGGTCCTCTGCCTCTTCGATCGGCTCGATGTTCTTGATGTAGACAAAGTTGCTGATTGTATCCTTCTCAAATTCTTGAGTGAGCTTCATGCTGCGGCAGTAGTTTTGCGTATGTTATATTGCCAGTGTACTAATTAATGGTTACAGTCAACATCTCATCTTGGTTTCGAGCTGCTTGATTTCCCTGAACACGAAAAAATTGCTAGTAAGAAAGTTGAAACATTGTGATGCATCTCCATTTCCTTTTCTTTCAGCATCCCAGGAGAGAATATTGCATCTTAAAATGTCGATGGCTTTATGGAATTATGTTAAACCTGCAGCTTAGCATCTCGCATCCACTAATTTCCTACGTAACTGCAGCATGTCAAAATTTTAGTCTACTGCTGCATCCAGAATACAACACCATATAAGATAGTGCTTGGTGGATGATAGATCTTGTGTGGCTGTGCCACAATAAAATTTGGGAACATTAATTCGCTGCATTACCCAGTTCTAGGTATTTGGTTATCTTGCGTCTTGACTTAAATTGCATGCTATATGTCATGAAATTATTTATGTTGTAAGCTTCTGCAACTCCTGAATTGACTAAATGAATTGATGTAGCTGCATCCTGAGCTCGAAGCTGGGTATCCTATTATTTTTCCTATCTAAATTGTGTCAGATGTTACTAGACTTCAGAATGAGGATGGATCATTTTCTGGTGATATTTGGGGAGAAGTTGACACTAGGTAAAACCCTTAACTATTTCTTTTGAGTTCATATCTGTTCTGTTTGAATGCCGCAGATATCTCAGATTCTGATACAAACTTAATATATATCTTGTAGGTTCTCGTATATTTCCTTATGCACGTTGTCATTACTGCATCGTCTGCACAACGTTAATGTGGAAAAGGCTGTAGAGTATATTGTTAGCTGTAAGAACTTGGACGGCGGATTTGGAGCTATGCCAGGCGGGGAGTCTCATGCTGGGCAGAGTATGTTTATCTTGATTTTTCTCTTAAATCGTACTGCTAGGGTACCTGAGTAGAACTGGAATTTAATCAAGTAGGTCTAGTATGATACCTTATCAGATCATGTAAGATCGTATATCTGTATTTCAGTTTATATTGTGAAAGAAGAAGGGGCAGAGAATTAGCTTCTCGGCTCCATTTTTTTTTTTGACTGTGCATCTTCTTGACTGCATTGCTGGCTTAACAAGCATTTCCTTCTGAATAATACAAGATATATACTATTGTAGCCTAACAATTTACGATATTTATTACTGTGGCATTTCAACAGGTATATTATTGCTCATTCTGAAAATTAGCTATTCCAATGATGACCTGAAAGTTGCATTTCCTTGACAAATTATTTCCTTATTCTTGTTATTTTTCTTCAAGTTGTCACTTAATACATGTCAGATAACCTGAAAACATATATACATCCCATGCAGTATTCTGTTGTGTTGGTGCTCTTGCAATTACCGGCTCCTTGCATCACATTGATAGAGATCTCCTTGGATGGTGGCTTTGTGAGCGCCAGTGTAGAGACGGAGGGCTTAACGGGCGACCTGAGAAACTTGCTGATGTGAGATTTACTTTTTTTTCTCAGAGTGCGCATCTTTTGCATTTCTAACTGTACCATATAATTAGTTGAACTGCTCACAATAGGTGTGCTACTCATGGTGGGTGTTGTCAAGCTTGATAATGATTGATAGAGTGCACTGGATTGACAAGGAAAAACTTGCTAAATTCATACTGAACTGTCAGGTAACTGCTTGTGATTCTTGCTCTGAAATTTTGAGAATTATGTGTCCATCAACTATAAGATATTTTTAAATTTTCTGTCAACTAGAAGGTCATAAATCTTATTCATTGGCAGGATAAGGAAAATGGTGGAATTTCAGATAGACCCGATAATGCAGTAGATATCTACCACACATACTTTGGAGTTGCAGGTATTTACATCTCTCCCCTCGGTATGGTATTTTATCACACGGATCTTGCAGTATAGTAGTACTTAAGAATTCTTATCCATACAAACTCCTTCCTGAATTAGTTAGCCTCTTGCAAACAGGGCTTTCATTGATGGAGTACCCTGGAGTGAAGCCTATGGATCCTGCCTATGCACTGCCGTTGGATGTTGTCAACCGAATTTTCTTGAGACAACAGCAGTAACGTTACATGCATGAGATCTGCTCGACAAATGACCGTTGAATATTTAATGGTTCAGTCCAGACCTCATATATACCCAAAAATTCAGACACTTGGCTCTGTAAAAGAGTGTAATGTTCAACTATGTACAATCTAATTCAAATTCAGTCTATTATCTTGTTGGAATGGTATAATTGTTGCAAACTTGTCTTAGTTGACTGTATACTTTTACCAACTTAAGTAGCAATTGAAACATAGCTGAAGACAATGGTTGACATACTCTGTAAGAATATTTTGCTCCAGCACCTACCACTTTTCATACACTTATCATACATTTTTGGTTAAATTCTTGTACTGCTTGGGGAACTGTGCGTTGAATCTAGGGATATTAATCAAATCAGGTCACTGAAGTATGCACTTTGATGAAATCAGGTCAGTGAGCTTGTCAGACAATTTTTGCAGGGCGTACATGGAAAATACATAAATTGATTGAACATAAGAACATAATTATTTGATAGCGCCTCATAAGGTCCCATGATCATATCTAAATACATCATCTCAAGATAACAACAAACAACTACCTGATGCAGAAATTCAAGCTGAATCGACCTACACAACAACTGCAGTTACCACTTACCAGCTACAAGCAGCCTAATTAAACTTCTGATTTATACTACATAAAAGAGCTAGTTAGACAGAAGGGACATCTGCTTCCTGCCAGCGAGGCAGCTCCCCGAAAGTATCGCAGTCCGAATTTAGTCAAGGATGCTGAGTTCATTTCCAAGACATGCTGGACAAGATAGGTGGTTGGTTATTGTTGGTGGAGGCGTAGGCTTGATGCCACGGGCTCACGGTGCCACCAGATGATTCACTCTGTGTGCCTCTTGAAGGGGGGCTGTTGGCCCCCATCCCAGTGTTCGGAATGTTGGCCCCCATCCCAGTGCTCGGAACGATCTTCAATGGTACGGGTTCAGAAGGAACCTGCTGCTTTGGCTGTTTTTTCCCCTCGGGATTGAAGCTTCCTATTACTATCTGCAGACACGAGTAAGACTGTTAAGTGATATATGACTGTATGTTGCACACTGTTAGAGCATCCCATGCCGTTGACGCTTTTACTTAGCACATGAAAAATGTTGTGATGATGTCAAACTACTTACAGGACATCAAACCTTGTTCAGCACGAAACTGTAGTTTGATTACCGAGAGTTTAAACATTGGAGTGCAAATCAAACCCATAAAAGAAATTTTCTGCAGCAAGGTATTGTTTCTAATAACAAGCTTGGGATCGCTGCAGGACAAAAAAATAATACCTGGATAGGAGAAGCAGCTATAAGAAGTCCTGCAACACCTCCACCCAAGAGACGGCCGTCAGGACCAGCCAATGAAACATTGAGCCCTCCAGTTCGGGTACGCTGGCCTCCAATGTCCATTACGAAGATTGTCCCAGAGAGTGATAGTATCTCAAATCGGCCCTGTCGAGGAAATAAAAGGTAATCAGCATTTGCCATTGGTATCCCGCAACTTTTAAGGAATTTACACCACTCGTGATCTCATGATAACATCTTCGGTGCTTTATTATTAGCAGCCCACGACAAGGTACCTATTTCAGGTTGGTTGCATCTACTCTATTAACTTCCACTGGTTAAAAGTACAAACCTCATATGTTACAGTTCCACCTGAAGTACCAGTTTGCCGGAGCGTTACGTTTGATATGGTGCCATTTGCAGAGAGAACACAAACTGCGCGAGTTCCGTTCTGAGAAAATGACATGATCTTTCCAGATACATCCTGTAAAGTAGAGTTCAATGTGTTCTTCATTAATCACAGGAAAATTGTGCTAATACCTTCCAAAGACGCTACCTTACCACTTCCTAAAAGAATATGATATAGCATCCATGTTATGTAATGAGGTAAAATATATGCAGCAAAGCATCAACAAGAAAAAAAACAGTATGGTCAAATTATAAATGTTCCACAACATAAAACCTGGCCAACGTAACAATGCCTAACTGCAGACTTGATTTTGTGCTCTTTGAACTGTATCAATAAAATGATATGATTATCATAAGCGGTCCTAGAGATGAATTATCGCAACACGAAGGTCAATCAAGATTAGGGATGCCGGCGGACGGTCCGGCGGACCAGGTGGACAGCCACAGGTGAGTATGTGCAAGTTAGAAAATAAATTAGTTAAGCACGTAATTAAATGATAAAAAAATGAATTTGTCCGCCTGGATGTCTGAGCGGACGTCCACCTGCATCCCTTTTCAAGATTTACAAGGTTAGAAATGGGAGGATAAACTACAAAGACTGCACATGACCAAGAGGGGACTTCGTGCCAAGCATGATGACACGCTCAGAATAAGCATCAGCATTACATTGTACAATGGTATCTAAATGCAATGTGATAAGCTTAACAGGTCAAAATTTGTTCATGCTTCAAATATAATTCTGGAAACTTCAATCATATAACTTTTCTTAGATGAAATAAAAGGAAAATAATAACAAGTTCAAGTGTTGTTATACCTCTCCAGCTTGAACTGTAATAACATGAGGTGTGAATCCAACTCCTGGCGGCCCTGCAAGACAGCTTGAAATTAGGAATAATAACAATTATGTAAAAGAAGTTCAACAAAGGTGAAGTCAACATACATTAGTTCTGCAGCATATGCACTCCAAATAAAACAAAACATATGTTACATCATTCAACGAAAACAGCAACATTAAACATTTCAAAATATACGCATACATGAAACACCAAAATAACTGTAGGTAAATCTGTCAAACAAAAAATCATTTTTACATGTTTACCTCCATTTGCCACATTGCTATAATGTTGATTTTCCTAGCAGTTCACCATAGTCTAACACTGTATATGCAGTAGATCTCACTTAACCTCTGACCAGAGACAATTAGCAAACCTAAATGAGTTCAAAGGGAACCCTTCTACAAATCCAAAACGAAGTAATGTTCTACAATTAGCAAACCTAACCGAAGTAATATTCTATAAATACACACTCCAAATAAAACAAAACATATATTACATAATGCAATGAAAAACAGCAGCGTTAAACATCTCAAACAGTATATCCATACATGAAACACCAAAAAAACTGTAGGTAGATCTGTCAAACAAATATTCATTTTTACATTTCTACATCCATTTGCCACATTGCTATAATGTTGATTTTCCTAGAAGTTCACCTTAGCCTAACACTCTATATGCAATAGATCTCACTTAACCTCTAACGAGAGACAATTAGCAAACTTAAACGTGTTCAAAGGGAACCCTTCTACAAATACAGAACGAAGTAACTATGAGTTACTTTTAAAATAACTACTACTGTTCTTTGGCCTAAAATCTTGAAAACGCAAATAGTGTTTCACACAGATTATTAGTAGAGAATCGAGATGTTACCAGCAACACTCATACGGGGCTTCTTGTTGGTAGATCCTTTAGGCCGGCCACGTTTCTTCCCTCCTTCCGGCGGTGATGCCGATGGCACAAAGTTCGCCGGCAGCGTGGGTGAGAATGGCCCAGAAGCACCCTGAGCACCCTGTGTCGGAACTGTCGACCCAGCGTCCGTCGGCACAGTCACCAGTGCCAGCGACATGGGGGCGTCGGGCCCGTACTTCCGCGGCCGTCCGCGCTTCTTCTTCGCCAAAGGTTCCGCCATGCCTGGCAGCGTCGCCACGCCATTGCCTCCAGCGGAGACGGCTGTGGACGTGTTAGAGCGGGGCGCCGCAGCAACCGGTTGGTAACCAGGCGGCCCGGCCGCAGCCGGTTGGTAACCCGGCGGCGCGGCCGCAGAGCTCACCGGGGCAAACACAGGGGTGCCGTCGGCGGTGTACGCCATGCGCACGCTCTGCATGGCAGCCGAGGATGGCGGAGCTGCCGGCGCCGGCGCCGGCGCTGGCTGGCTCTTCGGCAAGCCAAAGAGATCCCTTCCCGCCATTAGCCCTTGCTCGGACCTCACCTCCATGGTGGCAGCAACCGATTCTTGGACAAAAGCACTAAACGCTGCGATTTTTACACCGCGAACTAGCTCACGAGCGCTCAAGCGAGGTTAGGACGAGCGATTAGGAAGCTGCAAAAACCCATAAACCCATCGCTGGTCAAAGATGAGATTCTTCTTGCGAGTTTTACAGCTGAAGAAATTACTTCAAGAAACTGAAAAGGCGAACGGTAAAATCTAAGAGAAGAGAAAGAACAAGCTTAAGTGGGCAAAGAAATGGCAGATCCCTTTGTCTACTCGGATTTAAAGAGGAAATAAACCAGAACAGATTTGGAGCAGAACAGTTGCAGCAAAAGGAAACGAAATATCTTTGGGGAAAACAGAAAAGAAAAGCAAAGCAAAGAAAAAGAAAAGGAAGAAGAAGAAGCACACTTGCACACTCCTCTGTCCTAAAATGGAGACATCACGAGCTCACTCCAGCGCTAGAGAAGGAGAAGATCAGAGGAGGAGAAGAACAAATTGAAGGATTTGCAGGCTACCCAGCTCCCATAATTTCCTGCCTACAGCCTCCAATATATCCCCATTTTTTCCACCTCTCCTCCAGTTCACACGCACTCTTTCTTCTTTTTCCTAATTAACAGAAAAGATTAACCTTTTGTGTCAGGGGAAGAAAATATAGGCAGCTGGTAAGTAAAGCACGCCGAAATTGCCTCGGGGGAAATATATAATTGCTGTAGCAGATAAGAAGGAAAGGAGGGATGTGGTAGATGGATCATGGTCATGGATGCGGTAAGTATCTGATCTGACCCCCCATGAATATGTGGTATTTGCTTTGAGATCCTCCTCTCGGCTTTTGGCCTCACTTGCCTAGGCTACTACCTCTGCTCTTTTCCACTGTGGCCACTTGGCGTAATTTCCCACCGAGGTACCAACTGGCATGCAGAGCCCAAGACTATGGGCACGTTTTTGTTTGACCAGATTGGACAAGGAATCTCAGCTTTTCTATGATTTATTGGTGAATGTTAGATTTAAGTTGTGCATTTGTGATGTTTACGGTTTGATTGTGTTTATTTTGTGATAAAATGTTGTTGACATGCTATTTATAACTGGAGCTCCTCTCGCCTCCCTCTAAAAAATTATAATGATAAGAAGAGGGAAGTGGATGTAAGACCGATCCACTTAGGTTCAAATCTTGACGTGGGTTTTTTTTTAAAAAAATATTGTAAGGGCTTCCTCTATTGCATTTCATTTCAAAAAATTATAATAATCCTGTATAAATGTCCTAGCGACGTTATAAAAATGTTTAGGTCGGCGTAAGCGCGCCGTAGTCCAATTTTAAAAACTTGCAGTTCCTTGCAAAATTAAGTGTTGTGACTGCACTTGTCACAATTTGCAGGAGACAAATACATCGTAACACCTGAAAAATCAATATTTCTAAATGTACCCTATGCCTGACCTTCCACGGCAAAGTTTACATTTTCTTTTAGCAATACATGATACTTGTTGATAACACTAGCCTGGTAATTAAAAGCTTAAAGGGCTACAAAAGGTGATGTGGCATTTTCTGAGCCTAAACTAACAAAGTTTTCACATTCTATATTCTTATGTTGACTAATAATACTAGCAAATTGCATGTGTCTTCACCATATTTTTCCTCTACTTGCTTCGTTCGCATTTGGTTTCTGCTTTTTTTATTTGATATCTTGTTTTGATACACTTCAATCTGTGAATAAATGATGTCCCTAAAATTATGCATGTTCAAACCTTGACTATTAGTATATAGTACAGAAATAGTCAAATTGGTTAACAATACAATTATTATTGTATTATCATGAAAAATCTACAATTTCATAAGTTCGTAATTATGTATGTTTATTATTCTCTTTGTCTCTGTTTGTATGGGGTCCACATAATTTGAGGAAAAGTTTGGCTGCATATTTGACAAACAAAACGTGGGTTTGTGCCACAAAACTAACCCAAAGAATTCATATTCAAAAAGCAAAAAAGGTATATGTTTAGGACAGAAAACTCATGTATTATTGTTCAAATTAGTGATCAAAGTTAAATCATGTAAAATGAGGATGATGTGTAAATAGGGACAGAGAGAATAACTGCCACTATCAATCCATCAACAAGAAAGTATATACTATCAATCATTAAAATAGAATAATTACATTTGATCACAATTTCATTTTACATCGATATGTTAGTTAAATCCAAGCTTGATAGTTATCTCCAGCTTTTTCTCTCTCCACCTAGAATAAGTTAAGCAAACTAGCAAAATCCCAATTGACTACAACAATTATTTTCTCTCTTTGTTTTTAGTTTTCACAAGTGATTGGTGGGCACATTGATTTGGATTGTCGGAAATCGATGTGCACCAAATTGTTGGCTGAGCTTATAACCCTTTTTTGGAGAAGACATTAGACTTATCCATATTTGACGAAATGGAGCCAATAAAAATATTAAAAACACCAAATACACATACTAGGAAGTAGGATATTCAAATATTCCATGTACTACCTATAAAGAAGCACGGAGATGCATGTTAAAACTAGTCACAAAAGAACAAAAATAAAAGATAATAAGTAAACATACTTTGCACTCCTATTGCTGCATGAAAGACGACCCATTCAACGCCATGGCTTTGCCCTAACTCTAAACTACAATACTTTTTGTCTAATTGCCTGCAGTTGCCGGGACACACAACAGGTCGAAACAAGGGACACGTCTCCCGGCAACATGCGTCCTGTTTCGCTCTCTCTTCTGACGCATACAGAAACAGGTGTATTATTTCAACTTCTTAATATAGGAAATTAAAAACAGGTGTATCACGGCAATGGTTTTGTTATGGGCAGCGGTGCGTGCCTCCAAATTTTCCGACGGACATTACTCTACGCATGCATGCATATCCTCTGCCTTTTTCAGTGTGGCATGCATTATTTTATTGCGTGGATCCATCGAGCTTATCCTGAAAAAGGTTCGCGAATTGCGTTTTTGGACGTGCAAGACATGCGAACAAACCCTAGGTGATTTTCGGCCAAATCGCTGTATATTGCAGACTTCTTTTTTTGTTGTTTTTAAGCAGCTGACTGAAGTTAGACCATGCATTATGTGTGCCAAGCGAACCAACAAAGCCTTCTATGAGCCCGTTCGATACATAGTAGAGCATAGCATCAATATATCAGATGGAAAAGTGACCCAAATAGTTGGCTCGACTCACATATATTAAATAATATTTTTTAAGTTAACAACACAGTGCACGAGTTATTTACGGTGTTGTGGGTCCTATCCTTGCATGTTGAAGTGATGCCACATATAGCAGGAAAATTATAGCGATTCCAAATCTTAATGCGGAGTCTGTTCAATACGCTTGATAAGCTTGTTAAAAAATTAACAATCTAATTAATTCACTTTGGAGGTATTATTTTTCATGAAAATGCAAGAAACATTATGTTTTGAAGCATTGATAAAAAAGAAGGTTTTTATACAAGCCCAAGAGAGGGCGAACACACAACCATACAACTTGACCCAAAGAAACTAGTCTAGTGGAGTAGTTGGCGAACACCCGACCATTCAAGACGAGAACACAACAACAACATTGATGCACGTTACAGTAGACACCATCAAACTATCCTCGACCTAGATGCCATCTACACACACACACAAAGGGCACCACACCCTCCTAGGCCCTCGAAAGGGAAAGAGAAACTTTATAATGCAAAGAAAGGCAGAATCAGAACACTCCCTGTTTGGAGAAGCAATAGCGTTGAGGACCGCCGGATGATACGTCTCCAACGTATCTATAATTTTTTATGCTCCATGCTTGTTTTTACACCATTTGCCTACTGTTTCGTTACACTTAGTGGCACTTTTATGCATTTTCCGGAACTAACTTACTAACAAGTTGCCACAGTGCCAGTTCCCTGTTTTCTGCTGTTTTTGTGTTTCAGAAGTGATACACAGGAAATATTCTCGGAATTGGACGAAACAAGTTCCTGAAGTCTTATTTTACCCAGAAGCTTCCAGAGATCCGAAGGAGAGAAGGAGAGGGGCCACCAGGGCCCCACACACAGGGCTGGCGCGGCCAGGGCCTGGGCCGCGCCACCCTGGTGTGAGGCCACCTGGTCCCTCCTCTGACATCGCCCCTTCGCCTATAAAGACCCCCCGATGGGAAAAACCTAAGTACCCGATCAATTTTCCAGAAACACATCGCGATCCGCCGCCGTCGTCGACCCGAGATCGGGAGGGTCCAGAAGCTCTTCCCGGCACCCTGCCGGAGAGGGGAATCGCCACCGGAGGTCTTCTTCATCGCCATGCTTGCCTCCAGAGCGATGAGTGAGTAGTCTACCTTGGACTATGGGTCCATAGCAGTAGCTAGATGGTTGTCTCCTCCACCATGTGCTTCATGTTTAGATCTCATGAGCTGCCCTACATGATTGAGATCACCGTTATGTAATTCTACATGTTTGGTTTGTTGGGATCCGATGAATATTGGTGTTTATGATTGAGTTGCTGTACTGAATATTATCTTATGTTATCTCTATATTGTTTATGATATTGCATGCTCTCCGTTGTTAGTAGCTATTGAAAGGGCATTTCCCTAATAAATGTATTTTGGTGTTTGTTAACAACATTTGGTGATTTAACCATGCTATTAAAGTTCTGCAGATTTTCTAGGTTATTTCAGGATCTCGCGGAGGTGCACCCCAAAAAGGTAGAAAAGATCGAAGCCCGTAGTCCAGTAGTGGAGTTAGGGCTTAGTTGTCTTGTAAGGTGCTTCGCGAAGGTGGAATTGGTGGAGAGGGGATTCACGAATTGCTGTTGTAGCTTCTTCTAGGGCGGAGACTCCGGCCCTGGTGGCCGGAGACTCCGGCCTAGAGGACTCGCCCAGGCAATCCTCAAAGTTGGTCAGTTCAGATGCCCTCCCGGAGTTGGGCCGGAGACTTTCTGTCTCTGGCCGGAGACTCTGGGTGGGCCGGAGACTCCGGTCCCCCGGGGCCGGAGACTCCGGTCTGGCCGGGCTCTCGAGGGTTGCAGACTGGCTTGGACAATTCAGAGACCAGGCCGGAGTTGGGCCGGAGACTTTTGTCTCTGGCCGGAGACTCCGGCCCTGGAGTCACTTAGGGCGGAGACTTCGGCCCTCCTGGCCGTCGACTCCAGCCCTAGTCGTCCAGCAACGGCTACATTTTGTGGAGGACTATATAAAGCCTTCTTCTACCTCAAGAGCTGGCTGCGGCTTCCACTCTCTCTCCTCCATTGTTCCAAAGCTTCAAAGCACTAGATCTCTCTCCCTAACCAATAGAACTCAAAGCCCTTGTGAGATTTGAGGGAGAAGACCTAGATCTACATCTCCACCAAGGCGATTTGATTTCCCCCTCTCTTTGTTGAGGGGCTTGTAACTTGTGTGATTCATCGGATTCCTAGCCGGAAGAAGCCGTCCTCCAAGCTTAACTTTGTGTGTAAGAGCTTGGTGGGCCTATTGGGAGCCTCCAATTGAGTTGTGGAGCTTGCCCCAATACTTTGTGTAAAGGTGTCGTGCCGCCTTCAAGGGCATCGCTTAGTGGAGCGTGAACTCGCCTTTGTGGCTTGTTCACCGGAGAATAGGGTGAGCCTTTGTGGCGTTGGTGGCCTTTGTGGCACCACACCTCTCCAACGTAGACGTACTTCCCGTAACAAGGAAGGAACTACGGGAATACATCCTTGTGTCTTCGTGTCTCCATTGCGGTTACCTCTATCCTTTACTCGTACCTTTACTTATATTGTTATTGCTAGCTTGCTTGTCACTCTAGGTAAATTCACTTAGTAGCACATCTAGAGAATTTACCTTCTTGTCTAGCCTTAACTTGAAAAGAAGTAAAAAATTGGGTAGCTCCTATTCACCCCCCCCCTCTAGTCGCTCATACGATCCTTTCAATTGGTATCAGAGCGTGGTCTCTTATTCGGGCTTAATCGCCTAAGAGTTTGAGCGACTATGGAAGGGGATAAGAGTAAAGAAACTCCTCCCGAAGATACTCCTCCATCTATCTCTTCCTCTTCAATCTCACGTGAGGAGCATTTGGCGTCCTTGGACACAATGCAAACCACCATGAGATTGGAGATGAAGGCTATGTTGGAGGAATATTTTGGAAGAAAACCTTCCGGGCCCACCGACCCAAACACCACACCTAGTGTGGAACTCTCCTTGGCTAAGGTGAAGCCACCTAACAATGGCTCCATCTCCGCCGAGAATAAAGGTGACCCTCCTAAGGAAAATGATGGTCCGGCAAAGGGTGCTAACATTCCACCCCCTAACACTTACTCCCCTCCGCCGGTCCATTATCCTATGCCACACATTAACAACATGGGATCTCCTCCTAAGCTTGATTCTCGCAATTTTATTAAATGGCAAGGACTAATGAAATCTCATATTTCTTGCTCTTCTACTCATTTGTGGAGGGTCATACAAAATGGCTTTGCACCTCATGATCCTCTCAACTTGACCGGAAGGGAAGAAGTTGATGAACAACTCAATGCCACCGCCAAGCATCTCCTTCAACAAGCCGTACCGGATACTCATGCGGTACACATCAACAACTTGGGCACCGCCAAGGAAGTATGGGACTATCTCACTATGCTCTTCATTGGGAATGAAAGTATTCGGTCCTCCAAGTTTGATGAGCTCAAGAGTGAAGAAAGGGATTTCATTATGCGTGATAATGAGACTCCCGATGAGATGTACCAAAGGATCTTGGCTCTTGCAACGGCCTTGACTGGGTTTGGGTGCAAAGACAATGGTGATGACTATATCAAGCGTATGTTCATCACCTCCATCAACCCAAGAGAACCCATGCGGTCCGAGATAATCCGTTCAAGACCGGATTTTGGGAGTATGACCTCAAATGAAGTTCTTTGCGAGTTCACCGCCTTGTCTATCTTGAAGAAGAACGCGGAAGAGACTAGAGCCCGTGTTCTTGCCGGACAAGGAGTTCACAATCTTGCTCTCAAGGCCAAGGTGGTGTCCAAGCAAGGAGAAGGAGAAGAAGAAATATATGAAGAAGGGTGTTGGTCTCCGGAAGATCTCAAGTTTGCACTCCATGAACACTTGGCTCTCAATGCAAATGCCTTTTGGGATGCCAACAAGCACAAGACGAAGGGATCCAAGTTCAAATCCTTTCCAAGGAAGGGTGGTGACTCTAAAGTGAGGCATTGCTACAATTGTGGAGGAATCAAGCACTTCATCGCCGAATGTCCTTATGAGAACAAGGAGGACAATGGTGGTCGGCTCATCCCCAAGCGCCGGTCATCAAAGTTCTACCCATCCAAGAAGCATGGGAATAAGGACAACAAGAAGAAAGGAGAAAGGGTATTGGTGGTTCATGAGGAGTATGACTCCGAGTCCGATGATGATGACTCCGTTGATGAAGAGAATGGAGAAGTGGCCGCCATTGCCATTGTCTCCACACCACCTACATCCCTCTTCAACTCACAAAATGAGAACTCCATCATCACCACTCACAAGTGTCTTATGGCTAAGGCCTCGGAGGTAACCTCATCACCTACTCCTTCATCATCTCATTCCAATGCTACCTCTATGGATGATGTGAGTAGTCTTAAGATTAAGAAAGAACTAGTTTCTTGTGATGATTTTCTTGCTAACATGAAGGGGCCAACCAAGATATACTTTGAGACACTAATGTGTGAACTTGGTGATGCCCATGACACTATCAAAGAGAAGGAGGAGTTGGAAAGATTAGCCGCCGATGATATTGGCTCTCTATCAATTGAGCTCGAAGAAGAGCAAAACTTGAGAGTCTCTTTAGAGGAGAAATTGTTGGGACTAGAAGAGTCTCATAATCTAATCTTGTCAAAACTCACTAAAGAACGTGACCATGCTCTTGCTATGGTCAGGTTGCTTAAAAAGGAGAAAGTTGAATTTGACGTTGGTCATAATGATCTTCATGAGAAGCTTGAAGAAGCCCACAAGGCTTTGGAGGGCAAATTCTCGCATCTCACCAAGATTCGTGAACAACTTCAAATTCAACTAACTATTGAACAATCTAAAGTCCCACCTATGCAAGTTATTGAAGTTCCTTGTTCTTCTAACTCTATTTGTGATCATAGTGATATCATTGAGGAGAACAATAGGTTGAAGGCCGATCTTGCTAAGGGCCTTGCTACTTGCATTCAAGGAGAGAAGAATCTCAATGATCTCTTGAACAATCAAAGATTGTTCAAGGGAAAGGAGGGCCTCGGATTTGTTGCCGAGTCCTCAAAGAAAGGGGATCTTTGTTTGGTGGCCATGCCCTCAAAGAAGAAGAAGAATAAGAAGAACAAGAAGAAGACGAAGCCTGCTGCTGCTCCTACTCCTCATGTCCCCTTTGATATTTGTTACACCGAGGAGGAGTGGGAGGAGCTGAATGGAAAGAAGAAAATCGAGGAGACCGGAGTCTCCGGGTCAAAGGTTCCGGAGTCTCCGGTTAGTTCATCTACCCCGGAGTCTCCGCTCCCAAAGGCCGGAGTCTCCGGCCCTTCTCACAATAATTTCGCAGGAAAATATAACCCTCATTATGTTCTTCTTAGGGACTATTATGGTGATGTCTATGCTAAATATGTTGGTCCCTATGATGGTTACATTGAATATGCTATTTGGGTACCTAAGATTCTTGTGACTAACAAAAGAGGACCCATTCAAAAATGGGGACCTAAAACCAAGAATTAATCTCTTGTAGGACATTGCTTCCGGAGGAGGAAAATGGATTATTGATAGTGGTGCCACAAGCCACATGACCGGAAGCAAAGATATTGTGGAAGATCTAAAGCCAAATACTTCAAATGTCACGGTCTCATATGGTGACAAGTCATCCTCTAAGGTACTTGGTTTCGGTAAGGTGGTGATCACTCCGGACGTGTCCCTAGTGAATGTCATGCTTGTCGAAACCATTGGTTATAATTTACTTTCCGTTCATCAACTTGCTACTATGGGCTATGCCACATATTTTGATGTTGATATTGTGGTCGTCATGTGGAGTAAGTCTCTCAAGGTTGCCTTTGTTGGGTATGTCGAAAATGGCTTGTATGTGGTGGACTTCTCGGAGAAACCCACTACGGCCGCGATATGCCTAATTGCTAAGGCCGACGTGGGATGGCTTTGGCATCGCCGGTTAGCCCACGTCAATATGAGAGCTTTGCAAAATCTCTACACCGGCGGCCACATACTCGGACTAAAGGATGTTTCTTTTGCCAAAGATCGTGTTTGTAGGGCATGTATTGAAGGGAAGATGCATGAAACAAGCCATCCGAGCAAGACTATTATCTCTTCCAAGAGGTGCTTGGAGCTCCTTCACATGGACCTCTTTGGACCTCCCACTTATGCAAGTCTTGGTGGCAAGAAGTATTGCTTGGTGATTGTCGATGACTATTCAAGATATACTTGGGTTTATTTCTTTGAGTTCAAGAGTGAGACCCAACAAACCGTCAAAGACTTTGCCACCGAAGTTGAGCGTCAATTCAATACCACCATATTGACTATAAGAAGTGACAATGGCACCGAGTTCAAGAACTACTCCTTAAATGAGTTTCTTAGTGATGCGGGTATCAAACATCAATATTCCGCTGCATATACCCCGCAACAAAATGGAGTTGCCGAGAGGAAGAACCGGACTCTTATGGATGCGGCAAGAACTATGTTGGCGGAGTTCAAGTCTCCATACAACTTTTGGGCCGAAGCTATTAATACCGCATGCCATGCCACCAACCGGCTTTATCTCCGCAAGAACTTGAACAAGACTCCATATGAAATTCTTACCGGGCAAAAGCCCAACATCAAGTACTTCCGGGTATTTGGTTGTAAGTGTTTCTATCTCAAGAAAGGTGTTCGTTTGTCAAAATTTGATTCTAAAGCTATAGAGGGTATCTTTGTTGGTTACTCCACGGACTCACATTCCTATAGGATCTATAGCAAGTCCACCGGGCATGTTATAGAGACTTGTAATGTGAGGTTCGATGAAGATAATGGTTCCTTTGTGGGACAAAGTGGTGTTCGTGATGTAGGTGACGAAATTCCTCCCCAAGCCATAAGAAGAATGGGTGTCGGATTCTTCCGGCCCATTGAGGGACACCTTTTGGCCGAAGGAGAAGGACAATGCTCTACACAAGTGGAGCCTTCACCCGCTGAACACCCACAGGACATTGACCAAAGACAAGCTGCGCACCCTCAACCTCAAGATCATCCCACCGAGCAATCTTGCCCGGAGTCTCCGGCCCCTGTGGTCCGGACTCTCCGGCCTATACCGGAGTCTCCGGGTATGGATACCGGAGTCTCCGGGGATGATCAAGGCCTTAATGAAGATCCTTCGGAATTCCGTGGCTATGGGCCACTTGATGATCAAGGCAATCCAACTGGTCAAGGCGAGGACCAGAACAGTGATCATGAAGATGATCAAGTAGTCTCTCAAGAATCTCCTCTTGAGGCTCGCACTCGTCGTGAGAAGAAGCTTGAGTCCATTCTTCGACGAAGAAGCATATCCTTGGAAAATGTGGTTGGGAGTGTTCGTAAAGGTGTCTCCACTAGGAGGCAACTTTCTAACTTTAGCTCTCATCATGCTTTTGTCTCTTGTGTAGAACCCAAGAAAGTTTATGAGGCGCTTGAGGATCCGGATTGGCTTGATGCCATGCATGATGAACTCAACAACTTCGAGCGCAACAAAGTGTGGACTCTAGTAGAAAGACCCAAAGATTGTCGTAATGTCATTGGGACCAAGTGGATCTTCAAGAACAAGCAAGATGCAAATGGCATTGTCATTCGTAACAAGGCAAGATTGGTGGCTCAAGGTTTCTCCCAAGTTGAGGGTATTGACTTTGGTGAAACTTTCGCTCCCGTTGCCCGTCTTGAATCCATTCGCATCTTACTTGCATATGCATCTCATCATAACTTTAAACTTCAACAAATGGATGTTAAAAGTGCATTTCTCAATGGTCCCTTAAATGAATTGGTTTTTGTGAAGCAACCCCGGGGCTTCGAAAACCTTAAGTTTCCTAACCACGTTTACAAACTTGATAAGGCGCTCTATGGCCTCAAACAAGCCCCACGTGCATGGTATGAGCACCTTAAAGAGTTGTTGGTTGATCGTGGTTTTGAAATTGGGGTGATCGATCCCACTCTTTTTACTAAGAAGGTCAATGGGGAGCTTTTCATTTGCCAATTATATGTTGATGATATTATATTTGGTTCTACTAACAAAGATTTCAATAATGAGTTTGCCAAGCTCATGACCGACAAGTTTGAGATGTCTATGATGGGGGAGCTAGAGTTCTTCCTTGGATTTGAAGTCAAACAATTGAAGGGAGGGACTTTTGTGAACCAAGCCAAATATACCCAAGACATGCTCAAGAGGTTCGAGATGATTGGAGTCAAAGGTGCAAAGACTCCCATGCCAACAAAGGTTAATCTTGATCTCGATCCTAATGGTAAAGAAGTGGATCAAAAACTTTATAGATCTATGATTGGTTCCTTGCTTTACCTTTGTGCATCTAGACCGGACATTATGTTAAGTGTGGGAGTGTATGCACGTTTTCAAGCCGCACCAAAAGAAAGCCACTTAGTGGCGGTCAAAAGAATCTTTCGATATTTAGTGAATACCCCTAACTTTGGTCTTTGGTATCCAAAAGGAGCAAGTTTTGATCTTGTAGGTTACTCGGATTCGGATTGGGCGGGAGACAAAGTGGAACGGAAATCAACCTCCGAGGCTTGCCAATTTCTTGGTAGGTCTTTGGTGTGTTGGTCATCTAAGAAACAAAATTGTGTGTCTCTCTCTACCACCGAAGCCGAATATGTAGCCGCGGCTAGTTGTTGTGCACAACTCTTATGGATGAGGCAAACTTTGAAGGATTACGGTGTCATTTTTGACAAAGTGCCTCTTTTATGTGATAATGAAAGTGCTATCAAGATCGCTCACAACCCGGTGCAACACAACAAGACGAAGCATATTGAGATTCGTCATCATTTCATTCGGGATCATGTCAACCGTGGAGATATTGATCTATCTTATGTTGGCACTAATGAGCAACTTGCCGATATATTCACAAAGCCTCTTGATGAAGCAAGATTCCGGGAATTGAGGCATGAACTAAATATCATTGATTCAAGCAATGTGGCTTGAGCTAGGTGCATTTACTCCCATACTCTAACTTGTGTGTTGTTCTAGATGTGGGCATGGAAATAGGGGGAGTGCGGTCCTAATTGATTGGACTATCCCTCCCCCCATAATGCCAATAGTAAGCGTATTGTTCTATCTTGTCATTTGTGACATTTTTGAGCTTAATCGATGAGTCTAGGTTTTGGGCCCAAGATATATCTTCGCGGTGCCATACCTATATACTCATACATGGTGGCCGTTTGGTCACCAACCTCCCTAGTGGAGGAGTTTCCCATTTGATTTTATTGTCTTATTTTCTATGGGAACATGCTCATGTTTGGTCTTATTTGATTTTATTTGCATGTTTGCAAACATGAGCATTTTGTACCACACAGTGACAATGTGTCCATCCCAAGCCTATCTCATCCTCAAACATACTCATCTTTAAATGACATGTCCTTTTCCACCATAAATGTGATCTTATCAATGGGGGGCCGGAGACTCCGGGGTTTACAGCCCGGAGACTCCAGTAGGCCGGAGACTCCGGGGTAAGTACCGGAGACTCTGGCCGGGCGGTTTCGACTCAAATACTTAGGGCACGGGGTGGGGGAAAACGATTCATTCTTCCCCATCCACCCCCGTGCCCCTGCTCTTCCCTGCCGCCCCCATTGTCCTAGATCGCCCCCGGAGCCTCTCCAAGCTTCGGGATCCGCCGTGCCACCGGCAAAACAAGTTCTTGGAGGTGTGGGATCAATCCCACCGATCGATTTTGTGCCATGGACTCCGGTAAACTTGCCCTCAATCTCCTCCATCTAGTTCTCCCTAGATCTATGAGATTTGCATGTTTCCCTTAGTTTGATATGGTGTACTACCTTCTAGTGGCTATCAATCATCTTCTTAGCAACTTTATTGTGGATTTTGCACTTGATTTGTTCAAATGTGGTTGACGAGGGTTAACTCGACAAATGTCCTAGATGAAGGACTTAGGATCGGGGAGATAGGGCGTCGGATGAACTCGAAGGTAAAGTTAGTCGAAATAGGTGTGTATCGAAAGTAAACTTGGGTGTTCAACCTGGCTTGCTTTCAATCTCCCCTACACCGTCCCCTCCTGGCCCCTATATATAGGTGGCCAGGTCTCGAGGATCGGGTAGGGTCCGATACAGATTACAAATATCGACATACGGTAATAACTCGTATTCGACTATCATTACAATTGGGCCTAGCTTAACGGGCCTCAGGGGTACTCAACTAACGGGCTCTATTAGCTATACCCTTGTCAGTAGCCCCTGAGATTCTACCAGAATTACAGATTCAGGTTGAATCTCTAATCTTCAAATCTTCAACTTGATTAATTCTTCGACTTCTTCATATCTTCAAATCTTCGACTTGGTCTTTTTTGACTTATTTTCGTGATATTTTTTCGCAAGGGGGGTTGATGAACAAGCCTGACAACTCTGACGGATCTAGAGGTCAGTTAACTGCCGGAGCAGATACTTGTCACCTACTTCAAATTCAATCCCCTTGGACTTGAATTCGGGATACCGGTCAAACCCACTCTTTTGCCGCATTTAGGACTTACAAAGAATGAATCCCAGTGATTCTCAGGGTACCCAGTGCGTCCACCAGGATTTTCTTCGCGTCGTAGACACGGATACATACCAGCAGAGCGCATCCATGTGCGTATACCAGGCCACACAGGACGGATCCCGGGGTCTTACCTTCGTGACAAGTCACGGCATTCGAGTTTCGTTGTGATAACGCAACTCGAGAATCTTATGTCGCAGTCAAATTTTGACTGAAAATATTCGGGTTTCTACAACCATAAAGCCCGCTCCCGATGGGAGTAACACTTCTCCAATCTCCAATGCTTTACCAATGAATATCGTCGGGTGCGCGCTCAGCGCTCCTGATGGGAGTAATCTCTCTTCATTTTGTCGACTACGTAGTCGAAGTTTGTATGCTTATCCTTCCGCCTCTCCAATATTGATTATCTTATCTCTATCGGGTGCGCGCTCAGCGCTCCCGATGGGAGTAGCCCCCGAGGCTATGTTTGGCGACTTGTGGTCAAGCATAGGCTCAAAGTTCAGCTCTTCTTTCTTCTTTGGATATCTTATTATTTGACAAGCCCCCGATTCCAAGTCGAGGTTTCCATATCGTGCGACCATAGTCTCCTTTTCTTGTTTTTCTTCGTTGATATTATCGTCTGCTGTACGCAGAATTTAACTCCTGCTGCAAAATATGTTTATGGGCTGTGCTGTAGCGCGGGGGCCCAATAATACGTGCTTATAAATAAAGCACCATCTGGTAAAGGTAAAAACCCTAATCAGATTCGTTCTCCGCCGCATCGTCTTCTCTTCTTCATCTAGGGTTTTCCAAGGTTTTTCCCTTGTTCTCATGGCAGATGCTGAAGGTTCTCGTCTGAACCTTGGATCTCTGGTGGCACCACGAGGTCGGGGTCGCCCTCGTGGCAGCAAAAACAAGAGCAATACCACTCTGGTCGCCGCTGGAACTTCATCGGATGCTCCAGCTAAGCGTCGTCCCGGCCGCCCACCTGGTAGCAAGAACAAGCCCAAGGTGACTGGCGCCGCTCCAGGTCCTGCTGCTCCTCCTCCTGCTGCTCCTGCCGCTCCCGCTGCTCTTCCTCAAATCTTCTCCTTTTTCTGCATTGCCATGGCACAATGCCATGAGGTTCAGCGCCTGCTGCTGAATTTCACCAAGTTTATGGATGGGCGCGAACTGCGAGAGGCTATTCTTCGCGAGCAGTCTGGCAGTGGTATCCCGTACGAGGTGGAGGTGTGGTACGATGGCAACGGCGAGCAGTACTTCAGGGGCGGCTGGTCGCAATTTGCAGAAGACCACGACATCCATCAAGGCTTCTTTATGGCCTTCGACTTCCACATCGGGATGTCGAAGTTTGACGTGAAGATCTACGATGGCACCCAATGCCAGAAGAAATATGAAGCTGAAGTCTAGCTCCATTAGGATCTGCTATCCATGTAATTTCGTTTGATAATGTCCTTCCTGCAATGATTTTTGTAATGCATATTCGTACTATTGTGTCGATGTCTTTTGCTAGTACCATGAGAACAAGTCATGTTCTGAGGTATGCTTTCCATATATCGGGTTCTTTGCGAACCAATTTCTCTCAGTATTTATCGGGTTGTCTAAACAACCTTATGATGAAAGAAAACCTTCAACTTGCCATAATAATTTTTTTGTACGACCCAAGGGTTGAAGCCCCCGAGCGGAGAAGTAACAAATAATTGTTCTATTTTGTCGAGTTCAACCCAAAGAACCCGACCTGTTGGCCTTATGTTCTGGATTCAGAAGGCTAACTCGAATTTATTGATACCACTATACTTAGTCTACACGTAAAAACGTCGTAGCTGTTCTGCATTCCACGGGTTGCTCTCGTCCTTTCCAGTCTTCTTGTCTTGTAGTCGATATGCTCCTCCTGGTATTACTTCGGTGACGATGTAAGGTCCCACCCAAGGAGACTCCAATTTGTCGTGGCTGTCCTGCCTGAGTCGCAAAACAAGGTCTCCCACCACGAAGGATCGTGGACGAACTCGACTACTATGGTAGTTTCGTAGGCTTTGTTGATATTGCGTAGCCCTTTCTAATGCTTTGTCTCTTGCTTCATCTAGTGCATCGACATCATCTTGCAATGCCTCTCTTGACGTTGTCTCGTCATACGCTGTTACTCTTGGAGCCTCGTGCGTCACTTCGACTGGAAGCACGGCTTCGGCGCCATGGACCAGGAAAAAAGGAGTTTCTTGAGTTGCTGCATTAGGAGTAGTTCTTAGACTCCAAAGAACGGAGGGCAATTCTTCTACCCAAGCGCTCTTGGCTTTCTCAAGAGGTGCTAAGAGCCTCTTTTTTATTCCACTACATATTAGGCCATTGGCTTTTTCGACTTGCCCGTTTGTCTTCGGGTGTGCCACAGATGCGAATTTGAGCTTGATTCCCAATCCTTCGCAGTAACTCTTGAATTCCTTTGAAGTAAAATTTGTCCCGTTGTCTGTGATGATGCTATGTGGTACACCAAAACGGAAAACTATTGACTTGATGAAGCTGATTGCTGCTGTAGAATCTTGAGTTGTGACTGGGGCCGCTTCTACCCATTTGGTGAATTTATCGACTGCCACTAGCATGTAGACATGCCCTCCTGGCCAGGATTTGTGCAACTTTCCCACCATATCGAGGCCCCATTGCGCGAAGGGCCAAGATAATGGTATTGTTTGTAGCTCCGCTGCTGGTGCATGCGGCCTAGATGCAAACCTTTGACATGCTTCACACTTTCGAACTATATCTTTTGCGTCCTCGATGGCTGTTAGCCAATAGAATCCTGCTCGGAAAGCTTTTGCCGCTATTGCTCTGCTGCTAGCATGATGGCCACATACTCCGCCGTGTATGTCTCTCAGGATTGCTTGCCCTTCCTGGGGCGTTACACAACGCTGTAAAACGCCGGTAATACTTCTCTTGTATAATTTCCCTTCCAACACGACAAACGCTTTCGATCTTCGAGTTATCCTCTTGGCCTCCACTGCATCTTCTGGTAGTTTTTTATTTATCATGTACGCGAGATATGGCTGCATCCATATTTCTTCTATCATCATGATCACCTCTGGTTCTGACGTAGCCCCTGAGCCTGCTGTAGTAGTCGAACTTTTTCCACTTTTTATTGATCTTTCCACTATTTCCTCCCAAAATACTCTGGTCGGCACAGGTAAACACTGTGACCCGATATTTGCTAAATTGTCGGCTTCTTCATTGCTATTCCTGCTTATGTGCGAGACTTCGCATCCATCGAACGTTCCTTCTAGGTAATGGTACAAATTTTTGTAGGCCATCATGTTGTCATTGATTGTGTCACATCTGTTCATGACTTGCTGAACAACAAGGTTGGAATCTCCAAATATTTTTAGGCGAGTTGCCCCACACGCTTTAGCCATCTTCATTCCGTGCAACAAAGCCTCGTACTCCGCTTCGTTGTTGGAAGCCTGCGGAAAGCTCATCCTTAAGACGTACTTTAATTTGTCTCCATGAGGTGATATCAACACTACTCCTGCGCCTGCGCCTTGGACTCTCTTAGAACCGTCGAAGTACATTGTCCAAGTACTCGATAAATCTGGTGGTCCCGTGCTTTGCAGCTCGAGCCACTCTGCTGTAAAGTCTGGCAAGACTTGCGACTTGATCGCCTTCCTTTTTTCGTACGTGATGTCCATGGGAGATAACTCGATTCCCCACAAAGAGACACGTCCCGTCGCTAGAGGGTTGTTCAATATGTTCGATAGTGGTGCTTCATTGACCACTATAATTGGGTGCACCGCAAAATACTGTCGTAGTTTACGTGCGGTTGTGAAGACACTGTATGCCAACTTCTGATAATGCGCGTACCTTTGTTTGGTTGGAGATAGCACTTCACTGATGAAGTATACCGGCCTCTGGACGCCATGAGCTTTTCCTTCTTCGCTTCTTTCGACTACTAGAGCTGTACTCACCACCTGATTGGTTGCGGCGATGTACAACAGCAATGGCTCTTTCTCTTTTGGTGCGACCAGCACTGGTGGCGTGGAAAGCACTTTTTTCAACTGTGCAAACGCTGCGTCTGCTTCTTCTGTCCACTCAAATTTATCGTCTGACTTCTTCATAAGTGCATAAAAAGGAAGCGCCTTCTCCCCTAGTCGAGCAACGAAGCGACTTAATGCCGCGACGCGTCCTGCCAATTTCTGTACGTCGTGGAGTTTCGTGGGTTTCCCCATTGTTAGAATTGCTTGAATCTTCTCTGGATTTGCCTCTATTCCTCGTGATGATACCAAGAACCCCAAAAGTTGCCCTGCTGAAACTCCGAAGGAACACTTTGTCGGGTTCAGCTTAAGCTTGTACTTGTTCAGGTTGTCGAAGGTTTCTGCCAAGTCGCTGATTAAAGATTTCTCTTCTCTCGTTGTGATGACTACATCATCAATGTAGACTTGGATATTGCGTCCTACTTGGCTTCCGAGGCAATTTTGCATCATCCGTTGATAAGTTGCTCCTGCATTTTTTAGGCCGAACGGCATTACCTGGTAGCAAAATACTCCGTATGGTGTGATGAAGGCCGTTTTTTCCTCATCCTCTTTCTTCAATTTGATCTGATTGTAACCAGAATATGCGTCCAAAAATGAAAGCCTTGCGCATCCCGCTGTAGAATCGATTATCTGATCGATGCGGGGTAGAGGGAAGGGATCCTTTGGTCAATGCTTATTGAGAGATGTGTAGTCGACGCACACTCTTTGTACGTCTGTATTCTTCTTGGGTACTATGACTGGGTTCGATACCCAACTCGAAGTTTTGATTTCCCTGATAAATCCGGCATTTTCTAGCCTGTGCAATTCTGACGCTATCGCCTTCCTTTTAGGTTCATCAAATCGCCTCAATGGTTGCTTGACTGGTTTTGCCTTGGGATCTACGTTTAATGCGTGCTCGACGAGTTCCCTGGGAACCCCTGGCATGTCGGATGGACACCAGGCGAAGATTTCCCAGCACTCACGGAGGAACTCGACGAGCGCGCCTTCCTATGCGGGATCCAAGTTCACCGCAATTGATGTTGTCTTGTTTGGATCAGTAGGGTGGACCTGAATTTTTTTTGAGTCCTGGGTTGTGTCGAAAGCCTTATCTGGCAGGGATCGTTCAACGTCGGGTAGCACGTTATGATCTGTTTCTCCTTTTAACCTCTCATATTCTGCTGTCATGCCAAAGGTTTGCGCCATCCTGTTGAATTCTCTGTCGCATATGTTGGCTACTTCAAAGCTCCCTTGTACTGTAATTGTTCCTTTGGGCCCTGGAATTTTTAACGTCAGATACGCGTAGTGTGGTACTGCCATGAATTTTGCAAATGCTGGGCGCCCCAGGATTGCATGATATTGTGAAGGCCAATCCATAACTTCGAACTCCAGTTTCTCTCTTCTATAATTTCCGCTGCTGCCAAAGCAGACGTCGAGTTCTATTCTTCCCAGCGGGTAGTTTGCTGCTCCTGGTACTATTCCGTGGAAAGAGCAATCTGTTGGCTTCAGACTCGTCAGCGAGATGCACATTGCCTTTAGTGTTCGAGCATATATTAAGTTTATGCCGCTCCCTGCATCCATGAACACTCTTCCGATGTCATATCCTCTTATTTGCGCTTTTAAAACCATAGGCGAGTGACCCGGCCTGGGAACCTTTCTTGGGTGGTCTGCTCTACTAAACTTGATTGGTTGCTCTGACCACCGTAGGTACTCTGTGGTAGCTGGTGGTGATGATATTGCTAAGTTTACTTGCCTGGATATGCTCTTTCGCTCTTTCTTTGACTTTGGCACTGGTTGAATCATGGCTGATATGTATATTTTCGACTCTAGGTGCTTTGCTAGTCTTTGCATTTGATATCCTTGACTTCTGTGTCTTTCTCCTTGCCTCCTTTCTTGGTTTGAGCCCACAGCGCTTTGCAACCTTAGGAATGTTCTGCAATCCTTCATCTGATGATTTGAGACCCTTTTCCCGTCGAGATACGCGTAGTGGATTCGACAAGGTCCGTACAGCATATCCTCGGCCGAAGGACCAGAGTAACTCGATTTTTCCACTCCTTTTGTCTGAAACCTCCTACTTTCATACCCTTCTTCTTCTTCTAATATATAACCCGCGGCTACCTGATTTCGCCTTCCTTGATCATCCCTGCTGCGATGTCGTCTCCTCTATCGACTTATTCTGTCGACTTCTGGTGAACGTCCTCTTTTGTTGTTATACGCGTCCTCTCCATCAGCGAATTTGTTGGCTTGTTCCATTAGCTCAGCTACTGTCGTAGGTCTTGTTCTTCCTATTTCTTCCACAAGATCTGAGCGACGAAGTCCTTCCGAAAAGGCGTCTATTGCTCGTTTGTCGGAGACGTCCTCTGCTGAGTTTTTTATTATACTCCAGCGTTGTATATAGGAACGCAGCGTTTCGCCTTTTCTCTGCATACATGCTTTAACTTCCTCCAGTGATGCTGGGCGCTTATAGGTGGAACGAAAATTTCTTGTGAATTGACTTTCGAGTTCCCCCCAACTTCCAATGGATTCGTCGGGTAGGGTATTCAACCAGGACCGTGCGGCGCCGGTGAGGTGCAGCTGTAAACTTTGCATTGCGGTCGCTTTTGTTCCTCCTAATATCTGCACTGCCTGTAGATAATCTGATATCCATAAGGTAGGTTCTTGCGACCCGTCGTACTTATTCTGGTCGTGCGGTAATTTGAATCCTTTGGGTACCCGCGTTTTGCGAACCCTGCGGGTAAAGCATAACGCACCCATATCTTTGTTGTCGTCCTCATAATTCTCTTCCCTCCAAGCATGTCGTGATTTATTTACTCGAGCTTGCGCTATTATACTTCTTGCGTCCTCCTTCCTTTTCTGTTGCTTTTTCTTTTCTGATGACTCGCTATACTCATTATCTGCGCAATTGTATCTGGACTTCTCCTTTCGATTTCCCTTGTAGCTTGTCGACTTCGTCTCTGGACCTTGTTCCCTGATCTTATCTTCTACTATTCTGAGGCTTCGTATCGCGGCTCGGTGCATATCTTCTCGCGGGTCTCCATGTTCTGGTCTTGTAGCTAGCAAATACGCTTGTGCTGCTGCTAATGCTGCCTCTGGCGTTTTTTGTATCAAGTCACCTTCTTCCTCTTCTAGCTGCGGGGTGGGACTCCTTGAGTACCCTTCTTCTCTGCCGCGTGCTGTCGCCCCCCTATTGTGTTTTGGGTCTCCGCGCCTCTCTCTGCTATATTCTGAATCTTCACTATAGTCTTCCCAGTATTCCTCCCTTGATATACTGTTATTGTCTTGAAACACCATTTCTCTTTCCTCCCTTAGTTTCTTCCTGTGTTGGTATAATGCATACTGATATCCCATTAGAACTTCTCTTCTCGATCCTTCGGGTACCTCTGTACCGTTACTGATAGCCGATTTGATCATTCTCCATTCGCCAGCCGAGACGTGGACTTTCTCCTTTTCCCTTTTGTTGTGTTCTTTTACTTTGTCGACTTGCCTGTCGACCCTTTTACTTCTTTCACTGTTACTTTCCTCTTCTGCTTCGGTGATAATGACGCATAATTGATGCACTTTGGAGACGCCGCTACTTCCTACAGTGAGGTCCTTTGCGTTGCTATGCGGCTGATACACTTTTTCCTCTGAGTCGAAATTTTCCTGAATTTTGTCGCCTTCTGTGATTGATGCTTTTTCTAAGCTGACCGGTGAGTTTACCTCACTGGAAGAGCCTTCCGATGACTTCAATGTTTCCTCTGTGTCGGGTTCGTTTGCCGACGGATCTGGTTTCATCGAGTCCGAGAGGCGGGATGAACCCGACGGCCCGATGAGGATGCTCAAACTTCCAATTGTCAACTCCATCTCCTGACTTCCGTCGACTTCTGAACTGTTGTTGGCTAAAAGCGAAAAAGCCGTCGAATTCATGATTCCAACGCCCAAGGTCCCCACGGTCGGCGCCAATTGACGAGGGTTAACTCGACAAATGTCCTAGATGAAGGACTTAGGATCGGGGAGATAGGGCGTCGGATGAACTCGAAGGTAAAGTTAGTCGAAATAGGTGTGTATCGAAAGTAAACTTGGGTGTTCAACCTGGCTTGCTTTCAATCTCCCCTACACCGTCCCCTCCTGGCCCCTATATATAGGTGGCCAGGTCTCGAGGATCGGGTAGGGTCCGATACAGATTACAAATATCGACATACGGTAATAAATCGTATTCGACTATCATTACAATTGGGCCTAGCTTAACGGGCCTCAGGGGTACTCAACTAACGGGCTCTATTAGCTATACCCTTGTCAGTGGTCTCCTAGGCTCGGGCTCCTGCATCCAACCGGAGACTCCGGCCCCTGTGGCCGGAGACTCCGGCCTGGACGCAAAGTCTCCGGCTTCGGCCGGAGACTCCGGCCCGAGTCCCCGGAGACTCCGGCTAGATCAGGCCTGAGTGCACTAAGTCACAGCATAGTTGCTTACTTTTTTGATTCTAGGACTTGTCACCTCAACCTTCCTCTTCTCGATGCAAACCTTGTGAATCACAAGGTTGTGAAGCTTCAACGCAAGGAACCCACCGGTCACTCCAAGGAACCATTTGCTCCGGTGAGAGGTGAAGATGATGATGCCTTTGCCGAGGGAGTTTCAACTAGAAGGGGCCCAAGGATGAAGAATGCTAGCAATGCCGGCTCTAGCTCCAACAATGAGTTTGGTCAAGAATATAAGAAGCTCAATTGGTTCCAAAGGAATATGCTTTGCATGAATGTGGACATCCGTCACAAGCAATATGAGAGCTACATTGCTCAAAAGCACATAAATGACAATCAACAAGTTCTTCACAAGGCTTTTCGGAAGTCTCAACCGGGCTATGTGGAATCTCCACCTTCCTCCTCTTCATCCGGCACTCACTCCTATGGCAAGTGGAGCAAGGGTCTGACTGACTGGCAAGCCTTTGAGGAGGTCACCTCTGGCACCTCCAATGTGCATCATGGCAAGAAGCCCATGGCTTCTGATGATATTGAAGAAGGAGATGAGGACTTCAATGCCGGTTCCGAGGACGAGCCCGAGGATGAAGACGATGAGTGATCCCATGGGCGTGTAGCATCACTCTTTTCCCTTTTTGGTGTCTCGATGCCAAAGGGGGAGAAGTAGCTCTATTAGGATGTCATCGTTGGGATTTGCCATGGGTTGGTTATTTGGATTTGGAGTTGCCTTTGCTTTGGTCGAGAACACAACTTCATGGACTTTCATGTTGTGTCTCATCTATCTTAGTGTTGAACTATTAAATGTGTGTGGTACGTTATGCTTGTGAGACTTAAGTTCCTCTGTTGCTTAGTAAGACTATTAAATGTGTGCTATGCTATCTTGTTAGTCTTACTTATATGCTTATGGTTAGTCTCATGTATTATTACTTGCTCTTGGTATAATTGTGAAATATATAGGGGGAGTGATGATCCTTACTTGTGTGGCTCATGTTCAAATGCAAATTGTGTTGTGCACACAAGTAGGGGGAGCTTTGGCTATATATTCTATTTTATTGTGCTTATATCTTGCAAATCCGTATGTTGTCATCAAACACCAAAAAGGGGGAGATTGAAAGGGCATTTCCCTAATAAATGTATTTTGGTGTTTGTTAACAACATTTGGTGATTTAACCATGCTATTAAAGTTCTGCAGATTTTCTAGGTTATTTCAGGATCTCGCGGAGGTGCACCCCAAAAAGGTAGAAAAGATCGAAGCCCGTAGTCCAGTAGTGGAGTTAGGGCTTAGTTGTCTTGTAAGGTGCTTCGCGAAGGTGGAATTGGTGGAGAGGGGATTCACGAATTGCTGCTGTAGCTTCTTCTAGGGCGGAGACTCCGGCCCTGGTGGCCGGAGACTCCGGCCTAGAGGACTCGCCCAGGCAATCCTCAAAGTTGGTCAGTTCAGATGCCCTCCCGGAGTTGGGCTGGAGACTTTCTGTCTCTAGCCGGAGACTCTGGGTGGGCCGGAGACTCCGGTCTGGCCGGGCTCTCGAGGGTTGCAGACTGGCTTGGACAATTCAGAGACCAGGCCGGAGTTGGGCCGGAGACTCGGGCCCTGGAGTCACTTAGGGCGGAGACTCCGGCCCTCCTGGCCGGAGAGTCCGGCCCTAGTCGTCCAGCAACGGCTACATTTCGTGGAGGACTATATAAAGCCTTCTTCTACCTTAAGAGCTGGCTGCGGCTTCCACTCTCTCTCCTCCATTGTTCCAAAGCTTCAAAGCACTAGATCTCTCTCCCTAACCAATAGAACTCAAAGCCCTTGTGGGATTTGAGGGAGAAGACCTAGATCTACATCTCCACCAAGGCGATTTGATTTCCCCCCTCTCTTTGTTGAGGGGCTTGTAACTTGTGTGATTCATCGGATTCCTAGCCGGAAGAAGCCGTCCTCCAAGCTTAACTTTGTGTGTAAGAGCTTGGTGGGCCTATTGGGAGCCTCCAATTGAGTTGTGGAGCTTGCCCCAATACTTTGTGTAAAGGTGTCGTGCCGCCTTCAAGGGCATCGCTTAGTGGAGCGTGAACTCGCCTTTGTGGCTTGTTCACCGGAGAATAGGGTGAGCCTTTGTGGCGTTGGTGGCCTTTGTGGCACCACACCTCTCCAACGTAGACGTACTTCCCGTAACAAGGAAGGAACTACGGGAATACATCCTTGTGTCTTCGTGTCTCCATTGCGGTTACCTCTATCCTTTACTCGTACCTTTACTTATATTGTTATTGCTAGCTTGCTTGTCACTCTAGGTAAATTCACTTAGTAGCACATCTAGAGAATTTACCTTCTTGTCTAGCCTTAACTTGAAAAGAAGTAAAAAATTGGGTAGCTCCTATTCACCCCCCCCTCTAGTCGCTCATACGATCCTTTCAGCTATCTTGGCCGAGTAGTTGCTAGTGACTCCAAGAGGGGGTATTTATGCTCGATAGTGGGTTCATGCCTCTATTTAACCTGGGGGAGTGACAGAAACCTCTAAGGTTGTAGATGTGCTGTTGCTACTAGGGAGAAAACAACATTCATATGCTCAAGGGCATATGCTTTGTTTACATTACACACTTTGCTTAATGCAATTATCTGTTGTTCGCAACTTAATACTTGTGGAGTTCTCGGATTGATTCGCCACAAGTGGATTATTAGTCATAGATGCAGTTGGATGGCGGTCTATGTATTTTGTTGTAATGCCCAGAGTAAATCTCATAGTGATCTTCTTGACATATCACGTTTATCTTTATTCTATCAATTGCCCAACTGTAATTTGTTTACCCAGCATGTGTTATTTATCTTATGGAGAGACACCACTAGTGAACTATGGACCCCGGTCCTATTTCCATCATATTGCTATCACATGTTTACTTTACTCGCACTGTTTACTTTACTCGCATACTTTTACTATTTTCCACTCGATACACTCAAAACCTTTGTTTCAAGCAAACCGGTGAGATTGACAACCTCATCGTAAGTTGGGAACAAAGTACTTGGTTGTGTGTGTGCAGGTTCCGCGTTGCAGCTAGCAAGCAAAGCTTGGATGAGGCGCCATATATAAATTGTCCGAAGCTGTCGCAAACTAGCAAGCATCACCTTCAGTCGTTTGTCTCTCCTCTCCAAGAACGATAAACCTTGGTTTCTAAACTGAGGGAAAACTAGCTGCTATACTCATCACACCTTCCTCTTGGGGTTCCCAACAGGCTGGTCATTCACCACGCATCAAGCTAATTTTCTGGCGCCGTTGCCGGGGAGGAAGTAGAAGACTTCTGCGAGGGGAGTTTTTCGCACGCACATCCTTTACTTTGTTATTGTTTTGCTTTACTTTATTTATTTTACCTGCATCGTTTTATATCAAAAACCCAAAAAAATTAGAATCCTTGGTAGTTGTTTTTACTTGTTTACTTTAGTTTTGCTGAAATGGCCAATCCTGAAAACACCAAGTTGTGTGACTTCACTAGCACAAACAATAGTGATTTTATCTGCACTCCTATTGCACCACCTACTCCTGCTGCAAACTTTTATGAGATTAAGCCTGCTTTGTTGAACCTTGTTATGAAAGAGCAATTCTCTGGTGCTAGTACTGAAGATGCTGCAGCTCATCTCAACAATTTTGTTGAGCTATGTGAGATGCAGAAATATAAGGATGTAGAAAGTGATATTATTAAGCTCAAGTTGTTTCCTTTTTCTTTGAGAGGAAAAGCTAAAGATTGGTTGCTGTCTTTGACTAAGAATAGTATTGATTCATGGGCTAAGTGCAAGGATGCTTTTATTGGTAGATACTATCCTCCTGTAAGATTATATCCTTGCGTAGCAATATTATGAAGTTTGCTCAGTTTGATAATGAACATGTTGCTCAAGCTTGGGAAAGAATGAAATCTATGATAAAGAATTGCCCCACTCATGGACTGACTAATTGGATGATTGTCCAAACTTTTTATGCAGGACTGAATTTTTCTTCGAGGAACCTACTTGATTCAGCTGCTGGAGGCACTTTTATGTCCCTTACCTTGGGCGCTGCAACAAAGCTACTCGACAACATGATGGTAAATTATTCTGAATGGCACACCGAGAGAGCTCCACAAGGTAAGAAGGTAAATTCTGTTGAGGAAACATCTTCCTTGAATGATAAGATTGATACCATTATGGCTATGCTTGCTAATGATAGGACTCATGTTGATCCTAATAATGTTCCTTTGGCCTCTTTGGTTGCTCAAGAAGAGCATGTTGATGTGAATTTCATTAGAAACAATAATTTTAACAACAATGCTTATAGGAACAATTTTGCTAGTAACAATTATAGGCCGTATCCTTCTACCAATGGTAATGGTTATGGTAATTCTTATGGTAATTCCTACAACAACACTAGGGCCGCGCCCTCCGAGCTTGAGGTAATGCTCAAGGACTTCATCGGTAAGCAAACTGTTTTTAACAAGTCTGTTGAGGAAAAGTTAGGCAAAATTGATATTCTTGCTTCTAAAGTTGATAGCCTTGCTCATGATGTTGAACTTCTGAAATTAAAAGTGTTGCCTAATGATGTGAAAGAGAACAATGTTTTTGCTACCACTAATGCTATTCAAGTTGGAATTGATGAAAATATTAGATTGTTAGCGGAATTGCATGCCAGGTGGGAAAGAGAAGATGAGATGGCTAGAGAGATAAAGGTATGTACCATTACTACCTCTAATGATGTTGCTCCTAATGCTAGCAATCCTCTTACTTTGATTGGTGTAGAGAAAACTCCCACTCCTTGTGTTAAAAAGCCTAAAACTGCCAAAACTTTTTCTCAAAAGAGTGCTGAAATTTTTCGGAGTGTAGGAGATGATAGCTCTACTTCTTTTAATGATTTTGATGTTGATGGCTGCAATATATCTGAAGTAATTTTGTTCTTGCAAAAGCTTGCTTTGACTCCCAATGCTAGTTCTTTAAATATTGCTTTTACTAAGCATATTACCAATGCTCTCATAAAAATTAGGGATAAAAAGTTGAAGAAAAAAGCCTCTGTTCCCAAGAAGTTAGAAGATGGTTGGGAACCCATCATTGATATGCATGTTAATGGTTTTGATTTCCATGCTTTATGTGATCTAGGTGCTACTATTTCTATCATGCCTAGAAAGATTTATGACATGCTTGATTTACCACCGCTTGAAAAATGTTATTTTGATGTCCCTATTGCCGATGTTGCTAAGAAGAAACCTTTGGGAAGGATTAATGATGTTCTTATTGTGGTTAACAATAACCTTGTTCCCGTTGATTTTCTCGTTATGGACGTTGAATGCCATGCTTCATGTCCTATTATTTTGGGAAGACCCTTTCTTTGAACTGTAGGTGCCATCATTGATATGAGGGAAGGCACCATCAAATATTAATTCCCACTCAAGAAAGGTATGGAACACTTCCCTAGGAAAAGGAAGAAATTACTTTTTGACTCTATTCTTAGAGCAAATTATGAGCTTGATGCTTCATCACTTGATGTTACTTGATTCACAATTTTCTGCGCCTAGCTCAAAGGCGTTAAAGAAAAGCACTCTTGGGAGATAACCCAATATTTTTATTTTCAGTACTTTTTCTTTTATTTGAGTCTTGGAAGTCATTACTACTGTAATGACCACTCCTTATCTTGTTTATTTCGTTTTTGTGCCAAGAGAAGCCTCTAATTCGAGTGAGGTAAAGATTTGGGGATGTTGCTGTCCTGAAACTGTTTTTGGTGCTGCACCGTAAAAATTCGTATAAATTCTCTGTATATCTTTTGGACCTGCGATTTCTTGTGCATATGCCCCAGGTTATATCCAAACTTTCGTTAGTTGAACACTTTTTGATTTGAGCAACAGAAAACCCCTCAAAAATTCGACCTTTGTCAGCTGTTCAGTTTTGACAGATTTCTGCCAATATTTGTGTTTGCCACTTTATCGCTTTCTTTTGAGTTCTTTTGATCACGGAACTTTTGGGGAGGTTGATACAGTAGTATTTGCTATATATGTGGTGGTTTTGAGTTGAAACCTGAAGCAAAAAAGAGGTTGATTATATGCTATGCCTACACTAATGTTGCTAATAGATTTGTGTTTAGTTTTGTATGAAGGAAGTCTTCAAGTGTAGGGATTGGAGAATGATGAGATGAGTTGAGGAATGGACAAAATCTCAAGCTTGGGGATGCCCATGCATCACCCCAAGAAATATCCAAGAAGTACAAGCGTCAAAGCTTGGGGATGCCCCCGAGGCACCCCTTCTTCATCGGCAAAAATCAGGTCACCTTTTCAAGACACTATATTTTTATTGCTTCATGCACTATGCATTTTTCTTGGAGCGTCAGTTGTTTTAGTTTTCTTAGTTGGTTTAGTTAGTTTTGTTTGCTGCAATAAATGGTTGGACCCCAACAAATTTCTTTTGGAGAAGTTGCCTCGTTTTCATTTGCAAAGAACACTCCGTTTTCATTCTAACAATTTCACCGAGTGTTCTTCTTTTTCTGCTATTGCTTTTGGTTTTCGTTTTCGCCTTGATTTGCGTTCAGACCTTGTCATATCTTTTCATCAAGGTATATTTTTGCCTCTGATCTTTATTGGGTTTCATCAAAAGAGGTGTCTTTAAAAATTTCAAATGGTGTTGGAAAAGAGAAAAAGCTTTGTGCAAAATAGTGGTACAAGAAGGAGCTTGTGTAGACTGCGGCTTAGGCTTTTTCATGTCATGCTTGATGTCTTTTTGATAGTATGCTTAGTGGTTTTGCTGTAGCATGACTTATCTCAAATAACTGAGATTGCTTAATGAGCCTTTGAAAAAAATCAATAGTTGTTTTTATTGTATGGAAGCATTATTTTGGTTTTCTCCTTGATGCTTTATTTGGGTTGACTTGGTGCATGCTCACACATGTTAGACTCTTACAAAGTCGCCAATAGCCTTCATGATCATTTAGTTTTTGACTTTTGATGCCATCTTATGCTTCTTTTAATGTCGCTTTGTCGCTTTGCATGATTATGGCCATTATTGCTCTCTTAGTTGGTCGCTCCCAGTCTTTTGCTAGCCCTCACGTTGTACTGAGTATGAGCTCTACTCGTGCATCCAACTCCTAAAAGCCAAAGTTTTCCAAAGTGTCCACCATACATACCTACTAGCAATTTGCTATTCCAAGTAAATTTGACTTGCTTTTATTTTCTCTTCAAATTAAACTCTTACCAGTGTTATGCGAAATTCGGTCAGTAAAGCTCTCACGAACCGGAAGGCACACTTTACTTTTTCCTGTTCTTAAAAATTTGACATTGTGGTCTCTTATGTTGAGTTGTTATGCTTGCAAGTTGTAAGTTGGAGACTGGCCCAGCCATGCAGTCATGGGCAAGCTTTCAACATTGCACTTCTTATTTGAGTTGACATCGTGATCTTTTGTTTATGGATGCCCGCGGTGTGAAATGAATTGGGAATCTTGTGGGGATCATGGAGTTTTTATATGTGTTAGGGAAACGCCGGGCCGCCAATCTAAGCCATGCATAATTCATGGTGGAAATTTGCAGCATACCCATGGTGAACATACGACGACGCATCTCACAATAAAAAGCTAAACAAAAGGCAAATAAAAGAGATATCGAGGTGTTCATTGTCTGCTTGTCCTGTCATTTTGGTGTGGGCTTGTTCCATGTCATCGGGCACGGAGGTACCCCATTGGCGGTTCTCAATGATATGCATATATTTACAATGACAAGAGCCTTGCTTGGGACTCTAAGTAAAGTAGCATGAGGTTTGGGTACTCGTATTCACGGGGCATGAGGTTTTCAACTTATGATTTGTCAAGCATATGCATCATAATTGTTCTCGCATTAACTTTAACAATTCAAGATGCTTATGATGGGGGCAATGAGAGCTCAAAGCCGGTAAGTACCATAATTTTTGAAGGTTATAAAACTTGCAATCACTGTTTCCCTCTTCGAAGGGCCTTTCTTTTACTTTTATGTTGAGTCACCACCTTCTATCTTTATGCACCATTAAGAGAGCATAGTTGTCATTCTTAGTGTAATATGCATTGTCCCAAAGTTTTCATTGATTGATTCATATTGTTGGTTTCACTTGTTCTTAAATTATTTGTATCTAGTCGCCCTCTTAAACTTGAAGGTGTCCTATGCATTTATGTTTTGCTCTCTTTGAAGGACAAGCTGAAAACCATTTGTATGTTTTTCCTTATGATTTGAACACACGTTTGACTTTCATTGTTTCATTTTCATGATCTTTTGTTTGTGTTCATTTGCATGTTTACAACATGGTTGCTAAGTTTCTTATTGTCAAGATTATATCTTCATGCCCATGTTTTAAGTTCTTATGATCCCAGCTCACAAATGCTTACATATATGATCAAGATTGTGTAGGTGCATGTCACCTCAAAAATTATTCTTTTGTTATCACTTACCTACTCGAGGACGAGCAGGAGTTAAGCTTGGGGATGCTTGATACGTCTCCCACGTATCTATAATTTTTGATGCTCCATGCTTGTTTTTACACCATTTGCCTACTGTTTCGTTACACTTAGTGGCACTTTTATGCATTTTCCGGAACTAACTTACTAACAAGTTGACATAGTGCCAGTTCCTGTTTTCTGCTGTTTTTGTGTTTCAGAAGTGATACACAGGAAATATTCTCGGAATTGGACGAAACAAGTTCCTGAAGTCTTATTTTACCCGGAAGCTTCCAGAGATCTGAAGGAGAGAAGGAGAGGGGCCACCAGGGCCCCACACACAGGGCTGGCGCGGCCAGGGCCGCGCCACCCTGGTGTGAGGCCAGCTGGTCCCTCCTCTGACATCGCCCCTTCGCCTATAAAGACCCCCCGATGGGAAAAACCTAAGTACCCGATCAATTTTCCAGAAACACATCGCGATCCGCCGCCGTCGTCGACCCGAGATCGGGAGGGTCCAGAAGCTCTTCCCGGCACCCTGCCGGAGAGGGGAATCGCCACCGGAGGTCTTCTTCATTGCCATGCTTGCCTCTGGAGCGATGAGTGAGTAGTCTAGCTTGGACTATGGGTCCATAGCAGTAGCTAGATGGTTGTCTCCTCCACCATGTGCTTCATGTTTAGATCTCATGAGCTGCCCTACATGATTGAGATCACCGTTATGTAATTCTACATGTTTGGTTTGTTGGGATCCGATGAATATTGATGTTTATGATTGAGTTGCTGTACTGAATATTATCTTATGTTATCTCTATGTTGTTTATGATCTTGCATGCTCTCCGTTGTTAGTAGCTATCTTGGCCGAGTAGTTGCTAGTGACTCCAAGAGGGGGTATTTATGCTCGATAGTGGGTTCATGCCTCTATTTAACCTGGGGGAGTGACAGAAACATCTAAGGTTGTAGATGTGCTATTGCTACTAGGGAGAAAACAACATTCATATGCTCAAGGGCATATGCTTTGTTTACATTACACACTTTGCTTAATGCAATTATCTGTTGTTCGCAACTTAATACTTGTGGAGTTCTCGGATTGATTCGCCACAAGTGGATTATTAGTCATAGATGCAGTTGGATGGCGGTCTATGTATTTTGTTGTAATGCCCAGAGTAAATCTCATAGTGATCTTCTTGACATATCACGTTTATCTTTATTCTATCAATTGCCCAACTGTAATTTGTTTACCCAGCATGTGTTATTTATCTTATGGAGAGACACCACTAGTGAACTGTGGACCCCGGTCCTATTTCCATCATATTGCTATCACCTGTTTACTTTACTCGCACTGTTTACTTTACTCGCATACTTTTACTGTTTTCCACTCGATACACTCATAACCTTTGTTTCAAGCAAACCGGTGAGATTGATAACCTCATCGTAAGTTGGGAACAAAGTACTTGGTTGTGTGTGTGCAGGTTCCGCGTTGCAGCTAGCAAGCAAAGCTTGGACGAGGCGCCATATATAAATTGTCCGAAGCTGTCGGAAACTAGCAAGCATCACCTTCAGTCGTTTGTCTCTCCTCTCCAAGAACGATAAACCTTGGTTTCTAAACTGAGGGAAAACTAGCTGCTATACTCATCACACCTTCCTCTTGGGGTTCCCAACGGGCTGGTCATTCACCACGCATCACCGGACTCGCCTCAGATTTGCCAACTGCCACTGGTTTCCTCGATGTCGCACACCACACGTCGCCAAATCTCCAGTAAGTCACAACCAACATCCACTATCGTCACCCAAAATCTGTTGAGTACTTCCGCGCATCTAAGATGTCGCAGCTGCGGATCCGCTGCAGTTTGCTAACCATGCCACCAAGGTAAACATGCAGGTACAACATTGTTACACATAGGATTCGCCAAGAAGCCAAGGCATGAGCCGCCAATTGGCAACCTAGGGAAAGACCTCCAAGAACAACTTCGGCCAAGGAGATAACTACTTTAGTCATGTCGTAGTTGTCCGATCTCGCTAAAAAAAGGTCAGATCTAGGTTTTCACCCGGAAGACTAGGCCATACGGGATGGAGGTAAATCGAGACTCCTCGACAATTCCACCAAGGAGGAAATGATGCCCGCAGGAGTTGGTGGCGGCGGCACCGACAACATCAGGAAGGACCTTCACCCGGAGCAACGACCACCATACATGCCACATCCGCATCCTTGCAAATTCAAGTGGCAAAACCTAAGAGCGCCGACAACTACACCACTTGAGAACTAGGATGGCCCACCAGCCTGCCAGCAGAGGCCACCATGTGCATCATGTACGACTAGCATGGGCCAACCACAAAGTCAAGCCTACGAGGAGCTAGCCCGTGGCCAAGAAGGTTGTGCACAACGATTTGCCGCTAGCGCACACAACAACAACCCAACGACAGAAATGTCCGCTCCACACAACAGGGTGTCGCCTGACGAGATCAAGGCACGCAACACAGCACGTATGACCACATCAGGACACATTGCAGATCCTGCCCTAGGCGGCAGAGTTTCCCCCACCACAAAGTGCCTCGTCCATTGATTGTTGCCTCTACCGAATAGAGCAGCACAAGGATGACGCCGCCGCTGCATGCGGCGGCGAGGGCGGGAGGAGAGGGATGCAAAGAGACCAGTCATTGCCGTAGGGATACAAGGATCTCGCCACCAACGACTGACGTGTAGCGCTCCCATCACGATGCCAAAGCCAAACCCTTGCGTCACGCCTTGCCAGAATCCTCCAGGATCCTCCGCTGGTCTTCCACGCAATGATGAGAAGCTCCCTGACGCACCGACATACATGCCCGTGATGTTCAAGGCATAGTTTTAAAAACCGGACCGGTGACCGAACCGGTGAGGCCGTCGGTTTAGGTTTTTACTGGTCGGACCGTTGGTTCACCGGTTCAATGTCTGGTTTTTTATAATATATAAAGTAATTATTTTTATTTATACAAGTTGCATTAAATAAATAATTATCTAGCAAAAATAATTTAAACTTGTAATTTGACACAATAGCTAACATGATAATACAACAGAGTAAGGTAATCAGTGATCAACAACTTACCATATTCAAGACACTCACGTAAACGTGAAGTGGCCTTCATTATTTATTTTTGCCAACGCCATGTTGTGTCCAATTGTTTGAATTTACAGTGATCCTGCTACAAAACAAATGTGTATCTATTCTAGACAAGAAGCGAACGTAGTTCAGATGGTTAGAGTCCCATCTCTGCTGCACTCTAGCGGCTGCGTTGCAGGTTCGAATCCTGTTGGCTACGTATTAATTTTTAGAACCTTCACGCTAAGACGAAAACCGGTCAGACCGGATGGCCGGTTTAGTGCCTAAACCAGCGGTCGGACCACAGTTTTTCCGGTTTAATCTGGTTCATCTGCGCATGCGGTCCAGTGCGCTAAAAAAACCAGCGGAGGCTCTGGTTCCGGTTTTTTCCGGTTGAACCGCCGGTCCGGTCCGGTTTTTAAAACTATGGTTCAAGGTCATCTTCCCTCATAGCCAAGGTAGGAGTGTGTAGACCGGGGCCAAACAGTGAGCCATCATGGCCTCTGCATGAATAGGCAACGCCACAAAACCAGGGCTGAAGCTCGAAGCCCAGGCTTGGCCCGAAGGTGCCACTGTGGCCTCCTCTAGATCTAGATATAGCTAGGCCGAGGTCAGGCCCAGATCGGCCTCCGCACGTGCTCAGCCGACGTCGCCTCACCGTTGACCTCTGTCACGCTGCCAGAGCCGCGTAGCACCGCTGACACCTCCGCCATGCCCTTGCCGCTCTACCCACTACTAGGAAAACAGCTATAGGTAGCACAGCTACCCGTAGCGCACCGTATATGTGGTGCGCTGCGGGTATTTACCCGCAGTGCACCTGTGTATATGCACTACAGGTAAATCACATACCCGCAGCGCACCATATATAAAGTGCGCTACGGGTATATGTAGGCCCTGATGGGGAGCTCTCCCCTACTTACCCGTAGCGCATGGGTCAAGAATGCGCTATGGGTAATTCAATTACCCGTAGCGCATTCAGTCCCATGCGCTACGGGTAAGTGGGGGGAGAGGCAGTGCCTTGTTACCCGTAGCGCATGTAACTTGGTGCGCTACGGGTAGTCGAACTATCCGCAACGCATATCTAACACATGCACTACGGGTAACCTGAGATGCAGATTTTTAAGGCATTGAGCCACCTAACACCAATCATTGCCCCCTCTCTTCCCCCTCTCATTCTGGTCGTCCTCCTCCTCCTCCCCAACCTATTTCCATCATTCTTTCACCTATTTTAGCTTATTAGAGCTATTTTGGTTGGTAGATATGTGAGTGCAATGTCTCCTGACCTTTAGATATCACTTTATTACATTCTTGTCCATACACAATCTCTCGGGCTCTCGTATCGTGGTAACTTCTATAATAGGTGAGTAATATGAGGACATCCATGCTTAAGATTGTGTGGCAACGGTGTTTGTATGCCCTACGGGTATGCTTGTACGCGCGTGTGGCATCGTTTGTTTGTATTATGCATGATTGTGTGGCATCGGCGTGCGTTTATATATATATATATATATGTATGCATTAGCTTGGATATGTTTATGAAATATTGATTCGCCGATGGTGCCAATGTTGTTTTGCCGAAATGTTGATTCACTTCCATTTTGGCATATTTTGGCACCACACATAGGTCCAAATTTAGGCAAGGTCATGCCGAAATTTTTGGACGACCATATGTGTATGTGGTCGGTTCTAAAATATTCTCTTGCTCTTTATATACCAGGCGACCCTGGTCCGCTCGATGAGCGAAGGCATCGTGGCAAGATATATGAAAGCCGCAACGCACGATATGATTCAAAATAACCAGACGGAGATAAAATGTCCGTGTAAGAGATGCAAACTGAAGTGCTATCTCGATCCTTATTCCGGAGTATTGCAGAGCCACCTGCTATCTCGCGGTTTCATGGATGGCTACACTCGGTGGATAAGTGATGAAGATGCCGATAACGTGCATGGGGTAGCGACGGGAAATAACGAGGAAGGGCATGGTGGTGATCACGAAGATTCTCCCAGACATGACAATGCCGGAGAAGATGCCGGACATAGTGAAGAAGATGAAGATGCCGGACAAGATTAAGACTATCAAGATGCTGAACATGGTGAAGAAGATCAAGATGCTGGACATGGTGGCGATGAAGAGGTTCAAGATGCCGGAGAAGATGGAACACCGTCAGGTAGCTGGGTCCAGAACCCTTACGTTCAAGCACTGCTTCTCAAGCAGACGAGCAATGCTAGGGATGCGGCTAGAGAGAAAGCCAAGCTGGTGAGCCTGGAGAAGGACACGGTTACTCCATTGTATGCAGGATGTAGGCCCGGGGATACCCGTTTGGACGTCACGCTCAGGGCTCTGCAGATGAAGGCAAGGCACAAATAGACCGACAAAAGCTTTGATGAAAACATGGCATTCTGGCAGGATCCAAACAATGACGATGATGATGAAGTCAACGTTGATGCCTTCATCAATACTGCATATTATGATGACATTGAAGAACCGATACCAGGTCCCTTGGAGAAACGACCTACTATCAACAAATGTTTGTCGTTCCATTCTCAGGAGACGCCTCCAGATGTTGTCTGCACGAAGCCTCCCGGCCTGGAAACATTTTCACCCCCAACACGCTCCATAAGTGTGCCGGTGAGCAGATTGTAGTTCCCATGAAGAAGAAGGAAAGGAAAAAGAAGAGCAAGAAGGATACTATGAGCCAGCCAGCACCGATCCGGGCTCAGGACGGGCTACCAAGACCCAAGGGTCTTAACCACATCGTGCATACTATGGGCCAGCCGATGCTGAATGCGCAAATGCTCCAGGCTTGCAGTGCGGATATGCGGAGTCTGCATGACGTTATTCTCTATCTAGAGACGCGCCAACTTGGAGATAATGATTCATCATACCCGCTTTACATGGCCAAGGTGCCAACGGGCAGGGACTTCGTCGAGGATGCACCCGCAGATATTATGCTGCTTCGGTTTGCCGATATCTTCGACGTATTTCACCAGAATCGGCTGTACCAAACCCTCGTTCGCCTATTTTCCCTAAGTATGGCGATGCAGGTCATTAGAGACAAGACCCCGGGCATCGCGGTAGTGGACCCCTACTACATGCGTGATAGCCAGTTGTCAACATGGGAGGGCAACAAAGTCGCGTCTGAGTATCTTAGCGTCGTCATGAGGAAAAATATTGGGAAGGACTTGCTCATGGCCTACTTTCCCAAGTAAGTGATCATTGGCTCGCCGCCGTAATGCTTTCTTAGATTTCCATCTCGTTCTTTGCCAACATTCTGTTTGAATTGTTTTGCGCAGCGACGAATACTGCACGCTCATCAACATCTCGGTGAGAAATGCGCAATGCGTGTATTTGGACTCGGGCAGTGCAACAAAGAAAAACTACACGACTATCAAGGCAGTTTTGGATGAAGCACTTACCAAGTACACCCGTCTGGGAGGCTTATTGAAGACTAAACGGCCGCTCAAGCAAGGCATGCACATGTTCATCCATACAACGTCGTTCCCCTGTGTCAAGCAGCCCGAGGGCAGCCAGAAGGAGGCCTACTACGCCTTATATCAGATGCGGGCGTACGTACGCGGCCACCATAACTTGACGCTGCCAAATTCACTTAAATCATGGGCCGAACACTTGGCGATGATCCAAGATAAGGATCTAAGAGCAGAGTTCTATCGCATCCAGGAACAGTTTGTGATGATCATCTATCAAGATGTCGTCAGAAAAGGGGGTTTGTTCTACACTGCCGCTATGAAGCTGTCAAATGCTAAAATAGATGAGAGGCTGCTTCTTCAGGGCGACAACAGACCATTCTTGCTGGCGGGAGGCGGCTTCCACTTTGTTCCTGATGCTGTCAAGTCGAAATGTTGATTCACTAGTTGTAAACTTAATAAGTACATCCTAACTTGCCTAGCACGGCAAGTTTGGTAGATAATCGTTGAACTTAGTTGTGATCGTTGCTATTTGTCATGTCAGGTCATGTAATGAATTTAGTTGTGGTGTACTTCATCGATCGTACTGATGTTAATTATGTCATGTGATGTTAATTGTATCATTTAATTATATGATGAACTATTGCTTTCCGTTCTCTAACCTTATTTGTGTCTTGAAGGTAGAGATGTCGTACGTGGTGTATAGGGGTAGGGTTCCTGGAGTTTACGTCCACTGGAAAGATTGCTTGAAGCAAGTCAATATGTTCAAGGGCAATAGCTACAAAGGGTACAAGACCATGGCGGAGGCGGAAGCTAGTTGGAGGAACCACCTGTGAGAGGAGAGGAGGACGATCTTCGGCGTCACCACCGCCGTCTTGCTCACCGCGGTGATTGCAGTTGTAGTGTACTTCATCGTAGTGTAGGAGACTATCTTATTCATGTAAGATATGATGATGAACTTGCATACTTAGTCGGTGTCGGTGATTTAGACTACGAATATGATCGTTTCATTTCGACTACGAATATGACCTTAGCGCACCAGACACATGCGCTACGGGTAAACATATTACCCGTAGCGCACCAGATATGCGCTACGGGTATTTTTTTTACCAATAGCATGCTACCCGCAGCGCACGGCATATGCGCTACGGGTAGCCATATTAGGTGCGTTGCGGGTAAGGTTTTTTCTAGCAGGGACCGCCTCACATCGCTCCCTTGCAGTGCCGTCACATCCGCGACCCACAATAGTTGCAGCTCCGCTTGGGTGCGCTTTTGCTAGGGTTTGGGCGCCTGGGAGTCGTCGACGCGAGCGAGTATTGTTGGTCTATTATTTATTAAATTTAACTAATCTATTAGTTAGCGGAGAGGTTTAAAGGTATCAATGAGCGTATCAAGTACTCGCAACTCGACTCGCTAAGGTTATTTTTTTAAGGAGTTGAAATTGCCAATCCAGCTGGAGTTCGAGCCGAGTACTAAGCTCACGAGCTTAAGTTCCATTTCCACCACTAATTGAAGTGTAGTTGGCTCCTTCTGTCCTGCTACACGTGCATGGCATCTTTCGTGCCGGCTCCACTGTTGCGCTGTTATCTTCTCCTGAAAAACAGGACGAGAGCCGCTGGTGTTCGTTGTCTGTGGTGAGTATTCACGGTTGGGGTGTTGCGCTGTTGCTTTCTCACAAATTGGATTGCTAAATATCTTCATGTGCACCGGTGCAGGTCATTTTGACCAAATCATGTTCTTTTATGCATACGATGTAACATTTCATAACTCATGAACCGATGGTGGATAATTAGAGATCAACTCCCTCGCTTGGCTTCTTGTGCTTATCGATTTTCAATCTCTCGTGGAAACATACGCCGGTATGGGGATGCTTTCGGCTGGTAGGCAGAACCAAGTTGAAAAACCTGTCCATGTTTGATCGGCGGCTACCTCAACAGCATTCGCACATACATAAAATGGAGAAACTAATCGAGCTTTCACATTCCAAAACGTCTAGTCCAACTTATACACTGATAAAGTATGTAAGAGCACAAGAGCAGCAAGTCGGAATTACGTGCCTAACTTCCCTGCAAAAGAGAAAAAGAATTATGTGTCTATCTAGTACTGCAGAGAACATAAAAGGTATCCAATGATTGACATTGGCAATATGTCGGGACCGCAATTTTCAAACAGCGCACATCATTTTTGGTGGAGCCAAATGCGTTGAAGTGGTGGAAAAATGCACAGAGCTACACCACAGATAAATAAATTAGCAGGGGAACAGAAAATACACACCTTTGGGGTCCTCTTTGCTGCTTAGAAATGTTAGTACACGAGCTCTGCAGTATTCTGGCAGAATAACATCTAAATTCTACATAAATCTGTAAAAAAAAGGGGTTTGCCTATGTCTCAGTTGCCTGAGAAATTCTTATTTCTCAGTAAACTCAGAAAAGTGTAACCGTAGTTTAAAAAAAGTGCAACTGCAACGAGTTGCACATTTTCGATAGAAAAGTGCAATTGCACTTTTTTACGAGAAAAGTGCAACTGATGCATTTTTTAGGGTGATTGAGAAATAAGAATTTCTCAGGCGCCTGTTACTTAGCAAATCCGAAAAAAATGCATTCCAAAGGGAGAATGCTGAGATAACGCAAGATAAATAAATACTCTCTCCATTCACTAATGTAAGATATTTTAATTTAATTGATAAATTAATAGTATATCTAGACGCGTTTTCGTATCTAGGTTCACTCATTTTGATCGGTATCTATTAGCATATCTAAAAATTCTTGCATTAGTGAACAGAGAAAGTAGTATAAGAGCTGCCAATCACAATAGGATTTCTGAAAAAGAAAAAAAGATCCACAAGAAGGAGAAAAACAGGAGCACGACTGTTGCTGAAAAGAGAAAAAAAGGCGGGCAGAAAAGGAAGGCGCTCCCCATGTGACCCTCCTCTCCAAAACGATCAAAATCCGCCTTCACCTGCCACGAAACCGCCATTTCAGATGGATTATTGGCGTACCCTTTGGGTCCATTCGTCACTGCCTCGGATCCATGCATGTCGCCTCACAAGATAAATCCATTTCGGCAAACCACTTGATTGCTACCGCAGAAAGACGTCTCAACCGTTTCCTCCTATGTTTCTTCACTACGCCGTGACTATAATTAAGGCCGTGGTACCTTTCTCTCTGCTACTCCAGTCGAGGGGTCCACGAATGCTGCAAATAAATCGTTCGTTCACATTCTACTGACGCAAGGATATACCCCTATTTTGAGTTTTGTGTGGTAGCAGTAAGCAGATTTTTTATGTTAGTAAATACAAATAATCGAATGCCCATGAAAGAGTTTTTTCAAATAAATCTTAGGATATTACTCCCTCTATCTCAAAATGTAAGATGTCTAAGCTTAGTTAAAAAATTAACGTATTTTAAGTTTGAGTAAGTTTATATAGAAATTCCCCCTACTTTGTTTTTTATGCTAATTATGTCTCATTTAGCAAGTTTTATAAGAATTATTTCTTCAGTAAAAGGTGCCAAAATTTGACCCTTTTTATTATCCGACAGCAATAAGTGTTAGTCGTAAACTTTGTGCATGCTGTCACCATCGGTCATAAGCACTGGCCCGCATTGAAAAAATGACACCAAATCATAAACAAAAATGGTTGTGTCGATTTGAAACAAGGTCCGATCATTTTGTTTCCGACGCTGCCACTGATCATGATATGCACTTCTAAACCATCTAACTCGATGAAAAAACCTAGCCCACTAAATCAAACAAACACGGAAGCATACATGTGAAAAAATGATTTCACCTTGTCATCGTCCTCTCGTTCTCTCGCAAGGAAAGGGTGACCCTGCTCCATTGTTCCCCGCCGCCTGAGTCCATGGGTCCCTTCCTCCTCCGCTCATCCCTCCAATGGCGAGAGGTAATGTGGACCCTGAATCCAACTTGCATGGATGTAGTTAGGTCTCTTAGGGTTAGAGTTTGGTTCGTTGCCGATGACGCTACGGTGGCAATGACCACGTCACGTGACATAAGAATAAGGTTTCCCGACACCCTATCCACCTTGGCATCATAAAAAAAAGTTGCAAGAGGACGTCCCACGTAAGCCCGTGAAAACATGGGCTAGTTCACACTAAACTAATATGCTAAAAGAATTCTATTACTAAGCTAACCAGTTTTAACTACAATGCTGAACGAATCTGGCGCCACTCTGCATCCCTAAGCGTGGAGGAGGGAGGGGTCTAGACACCGCATATATGTGTTTTGGAGACCACTATCTTGTCTTTGTACTTCTCTTATAGCATCTTCAACAGTCGCTCTAAATGTTGGCGCTGTAAAAACGATTTGCAGTGCGTTGGATCCACTTTTAGTATGCGAGGCCATGTTCACCTCCAACAGAAGCTCTAAATGTTGGGGCTATAAAAAATGGATAGTTGTTGGTGCGCGCGTTCGCGTTGTGTGTTTGTCGCGCGCTCTTTCCAGAGCTGAATATATAGTGCCTGAGGTAGCGTTTTGCCACGCGCTGTGTTTTAGAGCACCGATTTACAGCCCCTGCTGAAGCACCATGAGCCTCTCACGCGCTAAACTAGCATCTTTTTAGCGCAAACGCGATATACAGCGCCTGTTGGAGATACTCTTAAGCTATGATATCATAGTATCATATTGGCTATGGTATCATTTCTCTTCTTCCCTGATCCACGAGGTCGGCAGGTTCGGGATTTTTGTGTAGACGGTGAGAGGCGAATGTGCTCCCGTGCTCGTGTCACTTAAATGATGTTGTACCGAGTCCGGCCAAATGTAGGGCCTTTGGTCCACTAAATGCAATCGTTCAAAGGGAGAGAGATAGAGGATGGAGGGCCATGGCCGTGCATGCTCTAGAGTAGTCCCTCTCTTTACTGCACTTTCGGGTTATTCCTAATTAATTCTCTTGTTTGCTTCCCCATTGAAAATGATTTGCACTCACTTATTTTTCTAGGCTTTTTTCGGAATCTATTTGTTTCTATAAAATTTCATGGAGTACATTTTAAAATTAACTATTTTTATTGGAAAAGTAACCATATATATCACACTAAATTGGCATGACTAGATCTGTCTTGAAATTTAGTTTCATAGTATGCATCACTGGCAAGCACCCCACACCCCACTCTAGACCCTAAGTTTTATTCCTTACCTCCAGCGAGACACCATGGCCATCCTCGTCATCTCCGTCTCATGGTCGCCTTTTTCCTCCCCGACTCAACCAATAGGGCCACCCTAACTAATCGTGTGGGCTGGAGGATACGCATTGCACTCCTAAAGGGCTCAACGAGCGTCAATAGCATGTCTCGGATTCTTGTGCATGAATATGAACAAGCAAACCATTTTTAACCTACTGATCTTAAATAAAAAAGAATCATGTTACAACATATTTACAAGGACCTTTTTTTGGGGGAAAAGGATTGTATCGCTACTACTATATGTAGAGTTCAAAATTTGGATTTACCACTTCTTTTCAAGTTTCCCACCAAATCAGCTCTGGTGCAACTCCCACCGTTGATTTAGTGTGTTGGATCCAAATCTACCGTTCATTAGACATCATAGAGATGAATCCAACGGCCAAAATGTTTTGGATTCGCCCCTCCACAGGCGCACCAACTTGTAGGGGCTAAACGATTTTTCTAGAATGTGGCAGACTCGCATGCTGTGATCATCACGTGAATGTCTTGAGTTGCCCAGTCTGGCCTCTGCTATCTCTCTACTCTCTAGGATCTTTTGTGGCCATTTTGGATTAGAGTTACAATGTATGGGCACAGAAGATCCAGTAATTAAAGAGAAAGCAAGACTTCAGTAGGTACAGTAGTACTAAACAAGCAGTATTGCCAATCCAGATGTAATCTAAAAAAAATCCAATTAGCATGTTTCTATGAAGGTTTCCACATGCCACTGTTTTATTGTTTCAAAGTCTGCCTGTAAACTAAAATCGTACATAAAAATGTATTTCTACTATATCAGATATAGTCTCTTTTTCACGACATATGTGTGCAATGACAATAGTCTTTTTACGAAAAATATCTTCAAGTTAGCCCATTTAAACGGTTTACTGCATATTTTACTTCATTATTATAAATTGAAAACATAGAAAAATGTTATGCAATAGTTATATAACTTAGATATTGCAAAATATCATCTCATTTTCTTTTCCTTTCAAATTTTTGGATATGCAAGATAACGAGATTATCTTACGGAGCAAGGTGAAACATATACGTATTGTTATAACTGTAATATAATTTTAGAGAAAATTTCCTACAACTTATACTGAAATAACTTTACTTGAATATACGCTTTTGACCAACACTCAAGTTATTCGTATGAATACATTTTAACTCTTTTAAAGTGGGTGGCGTTTTGGCAACCAGGAGCATATGCTCCCGGTTTTTAAAATATATTTTATAAAAAATTAAAATGTTAAAAAAATTCTGACAATTTTTTTTTCGCGTAGATCTTGACATATAATGTTCATATAAAGTCTTTTCACGAGAATACGACATTTTTGTGTTGTTTGTAAAAAAGATAATTTTTGGTGCTAAAATAAACGTTGCATGAGACTTTTTTATCTTTTTACACAAGACACAAAAAATATCGGTTTTCTGCAAAACTTGGCGCATGCACATAGAATATCGAGATATATGTGTAAAAATTTTGTTCGGAATTTTTTGACATTTTGAAAATATTTTTTCTGGTAGTGGAAGCATATGGTCCTATGTTCCGAATCAAATTTTCGCTTTTAAAGTTGTTTTCGTCTATCAAATGTTTAAACTTGCAAAGCACGTATGGTTTACTAGTATTAAATAGATATAGAGTTATTACAATCCTGAAGGATAATATCCCGAAGATCATCAGGACCATCTCCTAACTAAAACTGAGTTCTATGGTTTAACATCCCAAATCTAGCTAATTCATGACTAGAGGTATTACATATTCTAGGAATCTTAACAATGCCAACCATGGCATCTGCCGACAATAAATCACGGAGGTCCTCCACCAGATGATCAAGAGATGACAAATCTCTGAACTTACTTGTTGCCATCGTTATCAGCTCTCGACAGTCTGTCTCCACCGTGACATGCTGGAGTCCCATATCCATGGCAAAACGGATGCCATCTATACACGCAAGTAACTCCGCCTCCAACGCCGAAGAGCACGGCCTCACCGATCGGTAGGCCGAAAATATGGTAGACCCATCATACCGGTGTGCAATCACCCTCCCCCCGTTCCAGCATGAGCAGTACAGGCCATAAAGGCCCCATCAGTATTAAGCTTCACCTCCCCCTCCGCCGGTCTCCTCCATACCTCATGTGACTCAGACGGTACTGGTTTGAGCACCACCGTCCTTTCCTGACCGATAACCTGCTTCCCCTTTATAACCTCTTCCGGCAATGCATGTCAAATACTTTCCAACGAACGCATGTAACTACAAATAAATCTTCTCAATCCTTCGATTGCCGGTAGTTCCTTCTCATGCGTTACTTCATTACGAGCAAACCAGATTCTCCAAGCAATCATCAATACCCGATCATGCATTGTATCCGACAATTGGAGCAACCATTGATCAAGCCAATCACCTCGACCCCCTCCTTTCCATATCGGTATCTCCCAAACCTTTCTCGTAGCTACCGATAAGGCTGCCGCATGAGGATCCCTGTCCCTGCATTGTTTTTAATTCACTCTCTAATTTCTCTTTCAACATATTTCTTAGAGTAGATCAACAGTGTGCTATCACACTAATAGTGGAAGTATCAATGTTGTCGCTTGTCAAAGTGCTTCCTATTTCTTTGCTTCCAAATCACTAGTGGAAAACGGGCCTTTGGCCTGGACCCTTTAGTCCCGGCCTCCATCTGGGCCGGGACTAAAGGCCCGGCCACGTCGCCCCAAAATCGCAATGCCGCCCACGAGGCTTTGGTCCCGGCCCGTAACGAGCCTTTAGTCCCGGTTTGAGACACAAACCGGGACTAAAGGGCTATGCGGTGTGCAGCCCGCATGTGCGCCACCTTTAGTCCCGGTTTGTGTCTCAAACCGGGACTAAAGTCCTCTGCCTATATATATTGGCCATAGCCCCTCTCTCCCCTCTTCCTTGCATTTTTCTTGGATGGAAGAGTGTGGGTGTGTGCTAGCTCTCCATTTTTCTTGGATGCACTAGAGGTGTTTGTTGAAATGTGTGTTAGAGCGATGCCGCTTTAGTTCACCGAACACAACTACGATATGAGATGCCCGAGCCACGCTTAAACCTCTTCCTCTTTATTTCTACTTATTCTAAAAGGTTAGCAACTATATTTCCTCGTTTAGACCGTGCGGTACTAATTTTTAGGATCGTGATTGTATTTGATATACTGTCGTATAATGCAGATGAGCCATCCATGGATGTATGGTGATCGACGCACATCCGCTTACAGAGAAGGCGTGCATTCTTTTCGAGATGCAGCCGATGCGAACAAGCATGGTGGTGGCTATATGTTTCGTCCATGTGTTGAATGTCGGAATGAGAAGGATTACACTTCCTCAAGAGGCATTCAGAGCCACCTGCTTCGGTCCGGTTTTATATCGGGCTATAATGTTTGGACCAAGCACGGAGAAAGAGGGGTTATGATGGAAGACGACGATGAAGAAGAAGAGAACAATGATGACAACTACCGATCTATGTTCCCTGAGTATGCTGATACCGCAATGGAAGACAATGAAGAAGAAGATCAGGGTGAAGAACGGGAACCAGATGAGCCCGCTGATGATCTTGGCCGGGTCATTTCTGATGCACGGTGAGGCTGCGACACAGAAAAGGAGAGGTTGCAGTTCGAGCAGATGTTACAGGACCACAACAAATTGTTGTACCCAACTTGTGAAGATGGCCAGAAGAAGTTGGGTAGCACACTGGAATTGCTGAAGTGGAAGGCAGAGACCGGTGTGACTGACTCGTCATTTGAAAAGTTGCTGGTACTGATGAAGAAGATGCTTCCAAGAAAAAACGAATTGCCCGCCAGCACGTACGAAGCAAAGAAGCTTGTCTGCCCTCTAGGATTAGACGTGCAGAAGATACATGCATGCCCTAATGACTGCATCCTCTACCGCGGTGAGAAGTACGAGAATATGGATAAATGCCCGGTATGCACTGCATTGCGGTATAAGATCAGAAAAGATGACCCTGGTGATATTGAGGGCGAGCCACCCAGGAAGAGGGTTCCTGCCAAGGTGATGTGGTATGCTCCTATAATACCACGGTTGAAATGTCTGTTCAGAAATAAAGATCATGCAAAGTTGTTGCGATGGCACATGGAAGATCGTATGAAAGACGATAAGTTGAGGCACCCCGCTGATGGTCGGCAGTGGAGAAAAATCGAGAGAGAGTTCCCGAGATTTGCAGGTGACGCAAGGAACTTATGGTTTGGTCTGAGTACAGATGGCATGAATCCTTTTGGGGAGCAGAGTTGCAGTCACAGCACCTGGCCCGTTACTCTATGTATCTACAACCTTCCTCCTTGGTTGTGCATGAAGCGGAAGTTCATTATGATGCCAGTGCTTATCCAAGGTCCAAAGCAACCCAGCAACGACATTGATGTGTACCTAAGGCTATTAGTTGATGAACTTTTACAGCTGTGGGCCGAACCAGGTGTACGTGTGTGGGACGAGCACAAACAAGAGGAATTTGACCTTCGAGCGTTGCTTTTTGTAACCATCAATGATTGGCCTGCTCTTAGTAACATTTCAGGACAGTCAAACAAGGGATACAATGCATGCACGCACTGTTTGGATCAGACAGAAAGTATATATCTGGACAAATGTAGGAAGAATGTGTACCCGTACAATCGTCGTTTTCTTCCGCCCAAGCATCCCTTAAAGAAAAAAGGCAAGCATTTCAATGGCAAGGCAGAACCCCGGGGGAAGCCTGTCATCCGTACTGGTGCTGAAGTATTTGATATGGTCAAAGATTTAAAAGTAATCTTTGGAAAGGGTCCTGGCAGCCAACTTGTTCCTAACGGCCCTGATAAGCGCGTACCCATGTGGAAGAAGAAATCTATATTTTGGGAGCTACCCTATTGGGAAGTCCATGAGGTCCGCTCCGCAATCGACGTGATGCACCTGACGAAGAATCTCTGCGTGAATATTCTAGGCTTCCTGGGCTTGTATGGGAAGTCAAAAGATACACCAGAAGCACGGGAGGACCAGGAACGTCATAAAGGAAGAGATGGCATGCATCCAGGGCAGTTTCAAGGGCATGCCAGCTATGCTCTTACCAAGGAAGAGAAGGAAATCTTCTTTGAAGTCCTTTTCAGTATCAAGGTCCCGACTGGCTTCTTGTCGAATATAAAGGGAATCGTAAATATGAAAGACAAAAAATTCCAAAACCTAAAGTCTCATGACTGCCACGTGCTTATGACGCAATTGCTTCCGGTTGCATTGAGGGAAATTCTACCGGAAAATGTTCGCCTGGCAATTGTGAAGGTATGTGCATTCCTCAATGCAATTTCTCAGAAGGTAATCGATCGAGAAAGTCTATCAGGGTTACAGATTGATGTGGTCCAATGTCTGGTCAGCTTCGAGTTGTTGTTCCCGCCATCCTTTTTCAATATAATGACACACCTCCTAGTTCACCTAGTCGAAGAGATTAGAATTCTCGGTCCTGTGTTTCTACACAATATGTTCCCCTTCGAGAGGTTCATGGGAGTCTTAAAGAAATATGTTCGTAACCGTGCTAGGCCAGAAGGAAGCATCTCCAAGGGCAATGGAACAGAGGAGGTCATTGAGTTTTGTGTGGACTTTCTTCCTGACCTTAAGCCGATTGGTGTTCCTGAATCTCGGTATGAGGGTAGGCTGACAGGAAAAGGCACACTAGGAAGGAAAGCAAAAGTATGTATGGACGGGCATTCTTTCTCTCAAGCACACTACACAGTTCTACACAATTCCACCGTGGTGGCTCCGTATATCATGAGACACAAGAATATTCTACGCTTCGAAAACCCGGGGAAGACTGACTCTTGGATTAAAGGGGAACACGAGAAGACTTTTGGCAGTTGGTTGCAGACACATCTCATGAATGACGACACCGTTGGAGATCAGCTGTACTGTTTGGCCAGGCCACCATCTTCGACTATATGTACTTTCCAAGGGTACGAGATAAATGGGAATACATTTTACACGGTTGTCCAAGATAAAAAGAGCACCAACCAAAACAGTGGTGTCCGCTTTGATGCAACAGACGAGAATGGGCACTGTTTGGAAACATATTACGAGTACATAGAGGAGATATGGGAACTTGACTATGGACCTACTTTTAAGATCCCTTTGTTTCGGTGCAAATGGGTGAAGCTAACAGGAGGCGGGGTAGTTGTAGACCAAAAGTACGGCATGACAACAGTGGATCTCAACAATCTTGCGTACATGGATGAACCATTCGTCCTAGCCAACGATGTCGCTCAGGTTTTCTATGTGAAGGACATGTCTACAAAAACGAGAAAAAGAAATCAGCAAAAGAAGACATCGTCCGATGAGCCAAAGCGCCACATAGTTCTTTCAGGGAAAAGAAACATCGTGGGAGTAGATGACAAGACAGACATATCAGTAGATTATAATAAGTTTAATGAAATTCTGCCCTTCAAAGTGAAAACTGACTCAAGCATCCTACTGAATGATGAAGATTCTCCATGGCTACGACCCAGAAGAAAACAGAAATAATAGATATGATTGTTGGTGCAATAATGTAATAATGTATTAAACCTTTTATATAATGCATGATGAAGATTCTCCATTGTTGTTTGAAAATGGCAAACTAGTTAATAGTTTGGATAGTTAAAATAATTAATTTTGAAAATATAAAATAGTTTTGAATTAGTTATTCAATTTTAAACACTTTTCATATTCATAGTTTTGTCAAATTCTAAAATATACAAAAAGAATATTAATTAATATAGTTTTAATTGAAAATGGCAAACTAGTTAATAGTTTGGATAGTTAAAATAATTAATTTTGAAAATATAAAATAGTTTTGAATTAGTTATTCAATTTTAAACACTTTTCATATTCATAGTTTTGTCAAATTCTAAAATATACAAAAAGAATATTAATTAATATAGTTTTAATTGAAAATGGCAAACTAGTTAATAGTTTGGATAGTTAAAATAATTAATTTTGAAAATATAAAATAGTTTTGAATTAGTTATTCAATTTTAAACACTTTTCATATTCATAGTTTTGTAAAATTCTAAAATATACAAAAAGTATATTAATTAATATAGTTTTAATTGAAAATGGCAAACTAGTTAATAGTTTGGATAGTTAAAATAATTAATTTTGAAAATATAAAATAGTTTTGAATTAGTTATTCAATTTCAAACACTTTTCATATTTATAGTTTTGTCAAATTCTAAAATACACAAAAAGAATATTAATTAATATAGTTTTAATTGAAAATGGCAAACTAGTTAATAGTTTGGATAGTTAAAATAATTAATTTTGAAAATAGAAAATACTTTTGAATTAGTTATTCAATTTCAAACACTTTTCATATTCATAGTTTTATCAGATTCTAAAATATACATTAGTTATTCAATTCAAAATTAAAAATTGATATTTGAAATGAAAACCTGAAAAACTTTATGCTTTGGCGTGCATTTATTGCGCCTTTAGTCCCGGCTAGAGCCACCAGCCGGGACTAAAGGGGGGGGGGGGCTCGGGCGCCAACCGCCCACCACCCTTTAGTCCCGGTTGGGGGCTCAAACCGGGACTAAAGACCCCCTTTAGTCCCGGTTTGAGCCCCCAGCCGGGACTAAAGGGGGGGGTATAAAAGCGCCGCCCCCTCCTGCTTCTTCCTCTTCCTTCGGACTTAGCAATTTTCTCGGATCGACGCGCGCAGGAATCAACCGCCGGCGAACGTTGCGGTTGGCCAGAAAATCGCCCCGCGCCACCGTCCCCGACGCCTCGCCGAGCACCGCCGCCCCCGCGCCGACACCGCCGCCCCGACGCCTCGCCGAGCGCCGCGCGCCGCCCGCCGCCCGCCGAGCACCGCCCGAGCGCCCCGCGCCGCCGCCCGCCCACACCTGGCCGCACCGAGCACCGCCGCCCCGACGCCTCGCCGAGCTCCACCGCCCCCGGCCAACTCCACCCCCGCAAGGTAATTTTTTTTTAATTTTAGGCTAGAATTTTTTTTAGTATTTTAGGTTAGAAAAATAGGTTAGAAAATATGTTAGCATATGTTAGAAAAATAGGTTACAAAAAATAGGTTAGAAAAATAGGTTAGAAAAATAGGTTACAAAAAATAGGTTACAAAAAATAGGTTAGAAAAATAGGTTACAAAAAATAGGTTAGAAAAATAGGTTACAAAAAATAGGTTAGAAAAATAGGTTTGAAAAATAGGTTAGAAAAATATGTTAGCAAATGTGTTAGAAAATGTGTTAGAAAAATAGGTTAGAAAATATGTTAGCATATGTGTTAGAAAAATAGTTAGAATAGTAGAAAAAATAGTTAGAATTTTAGGTTAGAATTTAGTTAGTATTTTAGGTTAGAATTTAGTTAGTATTTTAGGTTAGAATTTTAGGTTAGAATTTAGTTAGTATTTTAGGTTTGAATTTTAGGTTAGAATTTAGTTATAATTTTAGGTTAGAATTTTAGGTTAGAATTTATTTAGTATTTTTGGTTAGAATTTTTTTTAGTATTTTAGGTTAGAATTTTTATTTAGTTAGCAAATTTTAGTTAGAATCATCAAATATTTAGTGTATTTTTTCATAGTGTTAGAAATAGAAATAGAAATAGAAATAGTTAGAATTTAGTTAGAATGTGATAGTATTTAGTTATAATTTAGTTAGGTTAATCAATTGTCGGTATTGTTCCATATAGCGTTAGCAAAATATTTGTTAAGTAGTTAGGGTTAGTAGTTAGAAAATTGTTAGGGTTAGTAGTTAATTTGTTTTGTTATTAGTTAGGGTTAGTAGTTAGAAAATAAGTAAGATTATTTTGTTAGTTATTATTCCATATAGCGTCCATAATTGAAATATAAATGTCGGTATTTTGCAGAAACTATGGATCCACATAGCAGGAACCTCGAAGAGGAAGAACTTCTCAAAGATATAATCAAAGACGCCCCCGACGTTGAACCAGCTGAATCTCCGTCGTCGTATCTGAACCCCTCCGGAGATGGAATGGAGGTCGACCGACACGAAGATGAAGCCGACGGGGCAGGAGATAGCTCCAATGACGGGGAAGGGGATAGCTCCACTGATGGAGAAGCCGGTGGAGAAGCCGGTGGGGAAATAACAAAGTCCGGCGAGGTATTCATATGAAGTTCGGCAATCACTTGTAATATGTGAAAAATATTGGAGATAGCTCTATATTGTATACATATATATTAATTTGACGAATGTTTCTCCCTCTTAGGCCTCCACATCGAGCAAAGCTACGAAACGAGGCCCGACTAAAAAGTTGGATGCACGGACGCATTACACCTTTGAGGTGATATTGCCTACGGGCGAACCCAAGCTTCCTAAGAATGTTGCTGACACATTCAAGAAGCAATGCGGAGTTCTCGTTAGGGATCACGTCCCGATCAGCGTTCGGGAGTGGAACAAGCGCAAAGGGGCAGCCGATAGTGACTATGTCGCCGAAAGGTACAAAGATAATCTTTGGAATGATATCATGTCACATTTTAACCTGCCAGAATGTGAGAATGAAGACGCCGCAAATAAACTGAGGGCCAAAGTCAAGCAGTGGACTCTAAAGAAGATGGCCGAACTGTTCCGTAGCTGGAAGAAGAAGCTATGGAAAAACTATCTGAAGACAAAGAAAGTGCCAGTATTCGAGGGGTATCTAGCCAAGCAGGCGAATCACTGGAAGGTATTTCAGGAGTACAAGCAGTCAGAAGATGCCAAGGCATTATCACAAAAGAACAAGAAAAATGCCGACAAGAAGAAATATCACCACACGCTGGGGCCAGGGGGCTATGAGACTGCCATCCCAAAGTGGGATAAGAAAGAGCAAGATATGCTAGCTAAAGGCATCATACCTGAACCCATCCGTGATGAGTGGGAATTGAGAGCAAGGAATTGGTTCCTTGCGCATGGTGGTTCGTACGACGAAGAAACAGGAGACCTTATCTGCAGTGACGGTCTTAGGATACCCAGGGAGAATTGGAAAAAGATAGTGAAAGAAATTAAAGAGGGAAAAAGACAGTTCACTGCAGATAGAGAGAAAGATTTGCTCACACTGGTCCTCGGCAATGACGAACATGGAGGACGAACGCGAGGCTTCGGTCCTTCTTACCCGTGGTGGCTTGGGTTTGCCAGAGACCAAGACACTTACAGAAGCCGAGCGAGAGCAAAGAAGCGACAGCAGGATGAGGAGAATGACAAGTTCAACCAGTTGCTTGCCAGGCTTAACGAGCAACAGAAGCAGATTGACGAGCTTAGAGGAGTAGTGCGCCAGGAAGATCCTGCACTCGATATTACCGGCGCCCCATCTAAGCGGAAAAGCAGCGTGGCTGAATCTGAGGCCCCGCCCGACGATGCACGAAGAATGATAGAGGGCGGTCCCGGCTACCCCGTGGATGGAATCAAGGAGTCAACATCATGTGAACTCCATCAGAGATTCAAGAACATATCCATGAAGGTGGCCGTCGGACAAGCTTTACCTTCTGGCCCTGATGTACGCTGGCATGGCCGTGAGATTCTAGCTGGCTTTGCTAAAGTTGGGGTGGATGAAATCGTGGCGAGGTTTCATGATATGGAGCTCGACATAGCTGGACCCGAAGATGAGAGGACACTCGGAGAAGTACTGGGTGGAGTCATCCTATGGGACAAGAACTACATCAAGCTTCCAGGCTCGGCCCCAAGGACAACACCGCCTCCGAGTCGTCGCAGGTCACCTACACCTCCATCACCTCCAAGCCCTCCACATGACGACGGCCACCACAACACGAGTCCATCTCGATCACCGCCGCCGGACTTGGGTCAGCCGTCTCCGCCGCCGCCCGCTAAGGATACTAAGCGGAAGCGTGCCAGCAAGAACGCTCCGTCGATGAGTTCTAAGCGACGGAGCTCCCCAAAGCGCAAACTGTCGCCCCTCCCAAAGGTACCTCATGCTAATCTTCCTATCAGACCTTATGATCGTACCGACGAGGAAAACGCCAGGATAGCAAAGGAACATTATGATGCGCAGATGAAAAAGAAGGAACCCAAGCCCCGCCCGGAATACACCGAGAAGCAAATAGCATATGCAAAATACTTCACGACCCTTCCATCACAGTATGACTTACACCATAAGCCTGACGACTATACACGCACATTGCAGAAGGAAGGGAAAAAGAGCAGATCACGTGCAAGTGCAAGTGGGAGCAAATCAAGTTCAACTACAAGCAAAAAAAGATCAGACGTTCCTCAGCTTGGACAACAGGCCAAACAGTCGATCCCACCCCTCAGGGTGTTACCCGAGAATGTTCCCTCTCTGGTGCAGGGGCAAGATTTGGAATTAGCAAAGAAGTGGACGGATGAATGGGGTATCCCGGTTGAAGACGTTCTGGCTTCCCAAGACGACAGGTTACCCAAGGCTGTGGTAGCCCCTAAGCCACAGTTTGTCATGGGAGCGCCTTTGGTCAGCAAAGATAAGTTTGATGATCTCCCAACAAATATGCGTTACTTGCATACATGGTACTTAAGTGAATCAAAGAATGGGAGAACGATGATCGTGGCGCGTGTCCCACGGGAGTACTACGGCCGTCCCGAAGACATCTATATCGACTTTGATGAACTCTTCCAGATGTACAATGCCGACGCCCTCGACAAATCGCTTATGAGTTGCTATTGTCTGTAAGTTTTTCAATTCGTTGTCTACATATAACTTGTTCAGTTATTTCAATTCATTGTCTACATATAACTTGTTCTGTTCTGACTTGTACTCTATTATGCAGAATGAAGATTTTGGAATGTAAAAGTAGGAACATCCTAAATATTGGGTTTATTGACCCAGATAAAATACATATAGCGACGCTAACTGATAAACCCAAGGAGACGGAGGAAAACTTTCTAAGGTTTCTAACAGATCAAAATTTTTGTGACCACATACTGTTTCCATACAACTTCAGGTGAGGGTCTTACTCTGTTGTGTCCATTCACTTATAAGTGTAATTGATAAGTTACTGACACATATATATATACATGTGCAGCTACCACTGGATTCTGTTGGACATTCAAATTGATAAGGGAAGAGTTGATGCCTTCGACCCATTATCGAGACCCTTGGAACAGTTCCAATGCCTGCAGGACATGCTCCAAGGGTAATTTCAATCATTCTTGCGCTCTATCGGTCTCTTTCGATGATTTTCTGATATATCAATTAATGAAAAACTTAGCAAATCATTTTCCTTGTCGGGCAGGGTTTGGAAGCGGTTCAAGTGCGTGACTGACGGTATCCAGCATGAGAAGCTGACCTTTAGAGCGGCTCAGGTAAGTAGTAGTATGATATACTTCTATTTTCAATACATTTGTGATGCTAGATTATTATTTTGATTATATATATTCTATTCTCGTAAAGTGCGACCAGCAGCCACGGGGGACGCATCTATGTGGATACTACGTTTGCGAGACCATTCGCACGTTTACCTCTGAGCACAAGGATTACAGATACAACGTAAGCAATAAACATTCACACCTCTATTTTTACCCGTCATTCTTTGTTATCATGATTGATATTCATATTCGTCTCCTCTTCTTATATAGTACACGGCCATGTGGGAGAAGTACCTACCAGAGCAACGCGCGATTGCTGTTGCAGAGGAGCTAGCGACCTTTCTGAGGACAGAAGCTATAGACGACAAATGACGATTTAGTGTAGCTAGGGGCCATTACTGATGTTGGTCCATGTAATCGAATAGACGGGCTCTAGTCCCGATAATTCTGATCTCCATATAATTGTATATATATGCTCGCTTGTAAGATAAGTTAATCATATATATATGCATAAACTAATTCCCGAACACCAAACAAGGCACCAAACGAGGCATCACGTTAATCCCCCGAACACCTAAAACCCTAAAACCCCTAAACCCTAAAACCCTAAAGCAAAAAACAAAATCTGTAGATGCCCTTTAGTCCCGGTCTATGTTACAAACCGGGTGACAAGGGTATAGATAATAGAGCCCGTTAGTTGTGTACCCCTGAGGCCCGATAAGCTAGGCCCAATTGTAATGATAGTCGAATACGAGTTATTACCGTATGTCGATATTTGTAATCTGTATCGAACCCGACCCGATCCTCGAGACCTGGCCATCTATATATAGGGGCCAGGAGGGGACGGTAGAGGTCAGATTGAAAGCAAGCCAGGTTGAACACCCAAGTCTACTTTCGATAGACACCTGTTTCGACTAACTTTACCTTCGAGTTCATCCGACGCCCTATCTCCCCGTTCCTAAGTCCTTCATCTAGGACATTTGTCGAGTTAACCCTCGTCAATTGGCGCCGACCGTGGGGACTCTGCGCGTTGGAATCATGAACTCGACGGCTTTTTCGCTTTTAGCCAACAGCAGTCCAGAAGTCGACGGAAGTCAAGAGGTGGAACTAACAATTGGAAGTTTGAGCATCATCATCGGGCCGTCGGGTTCCTCTCGCCTTTCGGATGCGACAAAACAAGATCAAGATCCATTGGCAAGCAAGCCCGAAACAAAGGAAGCACTGGAATCATCAGAAGGCTCTTCCAGTGAGATAAACTCGCCGGTCAGCTTAGAAAAAGCATTAATCGCAGAAAGCGACGAAATTCAGGAAAAATTCGATTTAGAAGAAAAAGCGCGTCAGGCGCATAACAACGCAAGGGACTTCGCCGTAGGAAGCAGCGGCGTCTCCAAAGTACATCAGTTATGCGTTATTATCACTGAAGCAGAAGATGGAAACAACAGCGAAGGAAGCAAAAAGTTCGACAGTTAAGTCGACAAATTGAAAGATCACAGCAAAAGGGAAAAAGAGAAAATACACGTCTCGACTGGTGAATGGAGAATGATTACGTCAGCCATTAATCATGGTACGGAAGTCCCCGAAGGATCACGAAGAGAAGTTCTAATGGGATATCAGTATGCACTACACCAACACAAGAAGAAACTAAGGGAGGAAAGAGACATGATGTTGCAGGACAACAAAAGCATATCGAGGGAAGAATACTGGGAAGACTATAGTGAAGACTCAGAATATAGCAGAGAAAGGCGTGGGGATCCAAAACACAAAAGAGAGGCAACAGCACGCAACAGAGAAGAAAGGTACTCGAGGAGCCCCACCCCACAGCTAGAAGAGGAAGATGAGGACCTGATACAAAAAACGCCAGAGACGGCATTAGCAGCAGCACAAGCATACTTACTAGCCACAAGACCAGAGCATGGGGACCCGCGAGAAGACATGCACCGAGCCGCGATGCGAAGCCTCGGAATAGTAGAAGGTAAAATCAGGGAGCAAGCCCCAGAGTTGAAGTCGACAAGCTACAAGGGAAGCGGCAAGGAGAAATTCAGGTACAAGTACTCAAGCGATGACTATAGTGAATCATCAGAAGAGATAAAGCGACATGAAAGGAAGGAAGATGCAAGAAATATAATAGCACAAGCTCGAGTAGACAAATCGCGGCATGCTTGGAGGGAAGAAAATTACGAAGATGATGATAAAGATATGGGTGTGTTATGCTTTACCCGTAGGGTTCGCAAGACGCGAGTACCCAAAGGATTTAAGTTACCTCATGATCAGAGCAAGTACGATGGGTCGCAGGAACCCACATTGTGGCTATCAGATTATCTGCAAGCAGTACAGATATTAGGAGGAACAAAGGCGACCGCAATGCAAAGTTTGCAACTACACCTCACCGGCGCTGCCCGGTCTTGGTTGAACACCCTACCCGATGAATCCATTGGAAGCTGGGGAGAACTCGAAAGACAATTCACAAGAAATTTTCGTTCCACCTACAAGCGTCCAGCATCACTGGAAGAAGTTAAAGCATGTGTGCAAAAGAAAGGCGAAACGCTACGATCTTATATACAACGCTGGAGTATAATCAAAAACTCAGCAGAGGACGTCTCCGATGAGCGAGCAATAGACGCCTTTTCAGAAGGACTTCGTCGCTCAGATCTTGTGGAAGAAATAGGAAGAACAAGACCTACGACAGTAACGGAGCTAATGGAACAAGCCAACAAATTCGCTGATGGAGAGGACGCGTATAACAATAAAAGAGGACGTTCGCCAGAAGTCGACAGAATAAGTCGACAAAAGAGACGATACCGCAGCGGGGGCAACCAAGGAAGGCGAAATCAGGTAGCCGCAGGCTATATACTAGAAGAAGAAGGATACGAAAATAGGAGGTTCCCAGCGAAAGGAACAGAAAAATCAAGATACTCTGGTCCTTCGGCCGAGGATATGCTATACGGACCTTGTCGAATCCACTACGCGTACCTCGACGGGAAAAGAGTCTCAAATCACCAAATGAAGGATTGCAGAACATTCCTAAGGTTGCAGGGTGCAATGGGCTCAAGACAAGAAGGAAGGCAAGGAGAAAAACGCAGAAGTCAAGGATATCAAACTCAAAGATTGTCAAAGCACCTAGAGTCAAAAGTATACATATCAGCCATGATTCAACCGGTGCCCAAGTCGAAGAAAGAGCGAAAGAGCATAACCAGGCAAATGAACCTGGCAATATCATCACCACCGGCCACCACAGAGTACCTACGATGGTCAGAGCAACCAGTCAAGTTCAGTAGAGCAGACCACCCACGGAAAGTTCCTAGGCCGGGCCACTCGCCTATGGTTTTAAAAGCGCAAATAGGAGGATACGACATCGGAAGAGTGTTCATGGATGCAGGGAGCGGCATAAACTTAATATATGCTAGAACACTAAAGGCTATGTGCATATCACCGACGAGTCTGAAGCCTACAGATTGCTCTTTCCACGGGATAGTACCAGGAGCAGCAAACTACCCTTTGGGAAGAATAGAACTCGACGTCTGCTTTGGTAGCAGCGAAAACTATAGAAGAGAAAAACTGGAATTCGAAGTTATGGATTGGCCGTCACAATATCATGCAATCCTGGGGCGCCCAGCATTTGCAAAATTCATGGCAGTACCGCACTACGCGTATCTCACGCTAAAAATTCCAGGGCCCAAAGGAACAATCACAGTACAAGGGAGCTTTGAAGTAGCCAATACATGCGACAGAGAATTCAACAAGATGGCGCAAACCTTCGGCATGACAGCAGAATACGAAAGGTTAAAAGGAGAAACAGATCATAATGTGCTACCCGACGTTGGACGATCCCTGCCAGATAAGGCTTTCGACACAACGCAGGATTCAAAGAAAATACAGGTCCACCCTACGGACCCAAACAAGACGACATCAATTGCGGTCAACTTGGACCCCGCATAGGAAGGCGCGCTCGTCGAGTTCCTCCGTGAGCGCTGGGAAATCTTTGCCTGGTGTCCATCGGACATGCCAGGGGTTCCCAGGGAACTCGTCGAGCACGCACTAAACGTAGATCCCAAGGCGAAACCAGTCAAGCAACCGCTGCGACGATTCGATGAACCCAAAAGGAAAGCAATAGCGTCAGAATTGCACAGATTAGAAAGTGCTGGATTTATCAGAGAAATCAAAACTTCGAGTTGGGTGTCGAACCCAGTAATAGTACCCAAGAAGAACACAGACGTACAAAGAGTATGTGTCGACTACACATCTCTCAATAAGCACTGTCCAAAGGATCCCTTCCCCTTACCCCGCATCGATCAAATAATCGATTCAACAGCGGGCTGCGCAAGGCTTTCCTTTTTGGATGCATATTCTGGCTATAACCAGATCAAGCTGAGGAAAGAGGACGAGGAAAAAACGGCCTTCATCACACCGTATGGGGTGTTTTGCTACCAAGTGATGCCATTCGGCCTAAAAAATGCAGGAGCAACCTATCAAAGGATGATGCAAAGTTGCCTCGGGAGTCAAATAGGGCGCAACATACAAGTTTACACTGATGATGTAGTCATCACTACAAGAGAGGAGAAATCTTTAATCAGCGACTTGGCAGAAACTTTCGACAACCTGAACAAGTTCAAGCTTAAGTTAAACCCGACAAAGTGTTCCTTCGGAGTTTCAGCAGGGCAACTTTTGGGATTCTTGGTATCAGCACGAGGAATAGAGGCAAATCCAGAGAAAATTCAAGCAATTCTAACAATGGGGAAACCCACGAAACTCCACGATGTGCAGAAGCTGGCAGGACGTGTCGCGGCACTAAGTCGCTTCGTTGCTCGACTAGGAGAGAAGGCACTTCCTTTTTATGCACTTATGAAAAAATCAGACGATAAATTTGAATGGACAGAAGAAGCAGATACAACGTTTGCACAATTGAAGAAAGTGCTTTCCACGCCACCAGTGCTGGTCGCACCAAAAGAGAAAGAGCCACTGCTGTTGTACATCGCCGCAACTCATCAGGTGGTGAGCACAGTTCTGGTGGTCGAAAGAAGCGAAGAAGGAAAAGCTCATGGCGTCCAGAGGCCGGTATATTTCATCAGTGAAGTATTATCTCCAACCAAACAGAGGTACCCACACTATCAAAAGCTGGCATACAGTGTCTTCACAACTGCACGAAAACTACGACAGTATTTTGCGGTACACCCAATCATAGTGGTCAATGAAGCGCCACTATCAAACATATTAAACAACCCTCTGGCGACGGGACGTGTCTCTTTATGGGGAATCGAGTTATCTCCCATGGACATCACGTACGAAAAAAGGAAGGCAATCAAGTCGCAAGTCTTGCCAGACTTTACAGCAGAGTGGCTCGAGTTGCAAAGCGCGGGACCGCCGGATTTATCGAGTACTTGGACAATGTACTTCGACGGTTCTAAGAGAATCCAAGGCGCAGGCGCAGGAGTAGTGTTGATATCACCTCATGGAGACAAATTAAAGTACGTCTTAAGGATGAGTTTCTCGCAGGCCTCCAACAACGAAGCAGAGTATGAGGCCTTGTTGCACGGAATGAAGATGGCTAAAGCATGTGGAGCAACTCGCTTAAAAATATTTGGAGATTCCAACCTCGTTGTTCAACAAGTTATGAACAGATGCGACACAGTCAACGACAATATGATGGCTTACAAGAATTTGTACCATTATCTAGAAGGAACGTTCGATGGATGCGAAGTCTCGCACATCAGCAGGAACAGCAATGAAGAAGCCGACACTTTAGCAAATATTGGATCACAATGTTTACCTGTGCCATCTGGAGTATTCTGGGAAGAAATAGCGGAAAGATCAATAAAAAGGGCTAGAAGTTCGACTACCACGGCGGGCTCGGGGGCTACGACAGAACCAGAGGAGGTCATGATGATAGAAGAAACATGGATGCAGCCATATCTTGCCTACATGATAAATAAAAAGTTACCAGAAGATGCAGTGGAGGCTAAGAGGATAACTCGAAGAGCGAAAGCGTTTGTCGTGTTGGAAGGAAAACTGTATAAGAAAAGTATTACCGGCGTTTCACAGCGTTGTGTCACACCCCAGGAAGGGCAAGCAATACTGAAAGACATACACAGAGGAGTGTGTGGCCATCACGCCAGCAGCAGAGCAATAGCGGCAAAAGCTTTTCGAGCGGGATTCTATTGGCTAACAGCCATCGAAGACGCAAAAGATATAGTTCGAAAGTGTGAAGCATGTCAAAGGTTTGCATCAAGACCACATGCACCAGCAGCAGAGTTACAAACAATACCATTATCATGGCCCTTTGCACAATGGGGACTCGACATGGTGGGAAAATTGCACAAATCTTGGCCAGGAGGGCATGTTTACATGCTAGTAGCAGTCGATAAATTCACCAAATGGGTAGAAGCAGCTCCAGTAACAACTCAAGATTCTGCAGCAGCGATCAGCTTCATCAAGTCGATAGTTTTCTGTTTTGGTGTACCACACAGCATCATCACAGACAATGGAACAAATTTTACTTCAAAAGAGTTTAAAAGTTACTGCGAAGGATTGGGGATCAAGCTCAAATTTGCGTCTGTGGCGCACCCGAAGACGAATGGGCAAGTCGAAAAAGCCAATGGCTTGATAAGTAGTGGAATCAAAAAGAGGCTGTTAGCACCTCTCGAGAAAGCCAAGAGCGCTTGGGTGGAAGAACTGCCCTCCGTTCTTTGGAGTCTAAGAACTACTCCTAACGCAGCAACTCAAGAAACCCCTTTCTTCCTGGTCCATGGCGCCGAAGCCGTGCTTCCAGTCGAAGTTACAAACGAGGCTCCAAGAGTAACAGCATATGATGAGACAGCGTCAACGGAAGCATTGCAAGATGATGTCGATGCATTGGATGAAGCAAGAGACAAAGCATTAGAAAGAGCGACGCAATATCAACAAAGTCTACGAAACTACCACAGTAGTCGAGTTCGTCCACGATCCTTCGTGGTGGGAGACCTTGTTTTGCGACTTAGGCAAGACAGCCACGGCAAATTGGAGTCCCCTTGGGTGGGACCTTACATCGTCACCGAAGTAATACCAGGAGGAGCGTATCGATTACAAGACAAAAAGACTGGGAAGGACGAAAGCAACCCGTGAAATGCAGAACAGCTACGACGTTTTTACGCGTAGACTAAGTATAGAGATATCAATATATTCGAGTTAACCTTCTGGACCCAGAACATGAGGCCACAGGTCGGGTTCTTTGGGTTGAACTCGACAAAATTGTATAATTCTCGTGTTACTTCTCCGCTCGGGGGCTTCAACCCCTGGGTCGTACGAAAACATCGTTATGACAAGATGGAAGGGTTTTCCTTCACTATAAGGTTGTTTACACAACCCGATAAATACAGAGAAAACTTGGTTCATCAAAAAGAACCCGATATCATCCTTACATTTATTGGTTCGTAAAGAACCCGACATATGGAAAGCATATCTCAGAACATGACTTGTTCTCATGGTATTAGTAAACGATATCGAGACAAAGTACGAAAGTTTATTGCAAATATCATTGCAGGAAGGACATTGTCGAACAAAATTACATGGATAAACAGATACTAATAAAAGAGGGCTTCAAGCTTCATATTTCTTCTGGCAAAGAGTGCCATTGTAGATCTTCACGTCAAACTTCGACGTACCGACGTGGAAGTCGAAGGCCATGATGAAGCCTTGATGGATGTCATGGTCTTCAGCAAATTGCGACCAGCCCCCTCTAAAGTATTGCTCGCCGTCGCCATCATACCACACCTCCACCTCATAAGGGACGCCACTGCCAGATTGTTCACGAAGAACAGCTTCTCGTAGTTCGCGGCCATCCATAAACTTCGTGAAATCTAGCGGCAAGCGCTGGATTTCACGGCACTGCGCCATGGCAATGCAAAGGAAAGAAAAGATACGGGGAGGTGCAGAAGGAGCAGCTGGAGCAGCAGACGAAGGAGCAATTGGATCTGGAGTGACGTTAGTCACTTTGGGTTTGTTTTTACTACTAGGTGGGCGGCCGGGACGGCGCTTAGCCGGAGCATCTGACGAAGTCCCTGCGGCGGCTGGCGCGGTGTTCTTGTTCTTGCTGCCGCGGGGACGACCTCGACCTCGTGGTGCTGCCGAGGAACCAAGGTTCAGACGGGAGCCTGCAGCATCTGCCATGGGCGCGAGAGAGAAACCTCAGAAAAACCCTAGATGGAGGAGAGAAGACGATGCGGCGGAAAGGATCTGATTAGGGTTTTTATCCTTAACAGATGGTGCTTTATTTATAAGCGCGTATTATTGGGCCTCCGTGCTACGGCGCAGCCCACAAATAAATCTCAAGCAAGGAGTTAAATTCTGCGTAGAGCAGACGATAATATCGATGAAGGAAAACAAGACAGGAGGCTATGATCGCGTGATATGGAAACCTCGACTTGGACTCGGGGGCTCGTTTGAAAGTAAAAGGTCCATAGTAGAAAGAAGAGCTAAACTTTGAGCCTATGCTTGACTACAAGTTGCCAAACATAGCCTCGGGGGCTACTCCCATCGGGAGCGCTGAGCGCGCACCCGATAGAATAGTCAATATTGAAATTGCAGAAGGATAAGCATACAAAAACTTCGACTACGTAGTCGACAAATTAAAGAGAAATTACTCCCATCGGGAGCGAGTTTTATGGTTGTATAAACCCGAATATTTTCAGTCAAACTTTGACTGCGACATGAGATTCTCGAGTTGCGTTATCGCAACGAAACTCGAATGCCGTGATTTATCACGAAGGTAAGACCCCGGGATCCGTCCTGTGTGGCCTGGTATACGCACATGGATGCGCTCTGCTGGTATGTATCCGTGTCTACGACGCGAAGAAAATCCTGGTGGACGCACTGGGTACCCTGAGAACCACTGGGATTCATTTTTTGTAAGTCCTAAATGAGGCAAAAGAATGGGTTTGACCGGTATCCCGAATTCAAGTCCAAGGGGATTGAATTTGAAGTAGGTGACAAGTGTCTGTTCCGGCAGTTAACTGACCTCTTGATCCGTCAGAGTTGTCAGGCTTGTTCATCGAGACCCCTTGCGAGCAAATTATCATCAATATAAGTCGAAAGACCGAGTCGAAGAATTGATCAAATTGAAGATTTGAAGATTAGAGATTCAACCCGAATCTGCAATTCTGGTAGAATTTCAGGGGCTACTGACAAGGGTATAGATAATAGAGCCCGTTAGTTGTGTACCCCTGAGGCCCGATAAGCTAGGCCCAATTGTAATGATAGTCGAATACGAGTTATTACCATATGTCGATATTTGTAATCTGTATCGAACCCGACCCGATCCTCGAGACCTGGCCATCTATATATAGGGGCCAGGAGGGGACGGTAGAGGTCAGATTGAAAGCAAGCCAGGTTGAACACCCAAGTCTACTTTCGATAGACACCTGTTTCGACTAACTTTACCTTCGAGTTCATCCGACGCCCTATCTCCCCGTTCCTAAGTCCTTCATCTAGGACATTTGTCGAGTTAACCCTCGTCACCGGGACTAAAGGTCCTGGCCCTGGATGCGCTCGGAGCCGCCCACGTGGACACCCTCCAGTCCTGGCTGGTAACCGGGCCGGGACTAAAGGTTTAGCCTTTAGTCCCGCGGCTGGGGTCCCGGTTTGCAAACCGGGACTAAAGGCCCTTACGAGCCGGGACTGGAGGCCCTGTCCCCACTAGTGAATGTTTCAAGCCCCCAAAATAAGGTATTGCAGAAAGATATGGTTCAGTCCAAGCTGCGAAAGCCTATGAAATTCTGCTACTCCCCCAACTGAAAAAAATATCGGTAACTTAGTATAATATAGTGCTAAGTTGTATTAAATCATCTGATATTTTTTCCTATAGGAGGAAGTAGTAGATCCAAATTCATATTCCTTTCAGCGAAAAACCGTGGGTACATCTCAGAAAAAAAGAGAGAGCCCGAGGCACAGTAGGCTGCGAGAATGATTTCGGCCGGCCGCGCATCCACGGCCCCAAATCCGATAGTAGCCCATGCTCGAAGCCCAACTCTCACGGGCTTGCATCCTTTCTCTACTTCTGCACGCGGGCCATGGAGACCAGAGGAGGAGGAGCACTGACTGCCACGAGTCCCAGAGTGCAGCCGGCCACCAATCCATAGTCGCTGAAGCAAAAATATCTCCGACAAGAACCAAGCGAACTGAACCCAGCCGAGGAAGCAGAGCAAAGCATCGAGCCATACGCCATGGCTGCCGTGACCACCGCCTCCCTCTGCCCCGGCCTCGGCAAGCCTCGCCGAGGCCACGCGAAGCTGCCGAGATCAACGGTCTGCCATTGCCGCCTCCCTGCTCCTCGTCGGACGGAGGAGGTGCTCAACAGGCGGGACGCCCTGCTCGGCGTCCTCCTCTCCTCCGCCGCGGCGTCGGCAGCGCCGCTGCTCGCTCCCGCCGTGGCTTTCGCCGAGACCACCACCGGTAATGGGCAACCGCCGTCTCACGTTTTCTTGGCTTGGCTGTCCAATGGTGTTTGTACTTATTACTCCGTGAATTTCGTGTGATTTCAAGAGGTGCAGGAGGGCTTCACCGCGTACGAGGATGAGGCCAACAAGTTCAGCATCGTCGTTCCACAAGGTGATTGATGATACTCTTTCCCTCGCGAGAAATTGGAAACAGTTCAGCTCTTTTAGACTGTGCACAGCAGAGTGACATTCAGATTCAGATAAGCGTGAGTACAATCTTCTTTGCTGCGTGCAGGCTGGCAGGTCGGCGCAGGGGAAGGCAGCGGCTTCAAGAACGTCACGGCCTTCTTCCCCGAACAAGACGCCAACTCCAGCGGTACGTACGCACGTATTCTTTGGTCCCCCAAAACTACCCATTGGCCATTACCCATTCATCTCTGCATTCTTCAGTCAGCGTGGTGATCACCGGCATCGGGCCCGACTTCACAAGCCTCAAATCCTTCGGCGACGTCGACGCCTTCGCTGAGACTCTGGTACGCACCTACTCACCCTCTTGCAGAATTGTCAATGAATTGCACATTTTGTGTACATGATTGATAAGTTCCTGGCTTCCTGCCCTTGAATGATGAAGAACGACCTTTTTTTTTTTTTGCATAACTGAGCAGGTAACAGGCCTAGACAGGAGCTGGCAGAGGCCGGCGGGGGTCGCGGCGAAGCTCATCGACTCCAGGGCATCCAACGGCATGTACTACATCGAGTACACGCTGCAGAAGCCCGGCGACAAGCGCCGGCACATCGTCTCCGCCATCGGGATGGCCTTCAACGGCTGGTACAACAGGCTCTACACCATCACAGGCCAGGTGAGCCACCACCGTGTACCTCCATTTCATCTCCTCTGGTCAACTCAACCAGCATCACTCCACTCACATTTGCTTACCTTGGCGTCTGACACAGTACTTCGATGACGACGAGGAGTCCGCCAAGTACAAGCCTGCTATCGAGAAGGTGAGGTCTTCTTGGGTTGAATCGGCCTCCTCCGAGCTCATGATTCTTATGGTTGTTACCAAAGCACTCACCGTTTTTTTCTGCATGTATCTGCAGTCTGTCAAATCATTCAAGTTCACATGAAACTGGTGAGGCGGCTTCAAAATGTTCGCACGAGAAGACGTATATATGAACAGAGAGGTGAAGTATATAAAGCAGCCCCCGATGACAAAGTTCAGAACAGAAAAACGATCCTAGCTTGGGAATGAACGTTTGTCAATTCGTAATGTGGTATATTTCCAGAAAAAGATGAACACAGAAAGTTCGAATACTTCGACGATGTGCCAGCATGAGTGTATGAGGTAGCTAACGTTCTGAAACTGTGATTAAGTAACGGCTGAAACTTAGTTAATATTTAGGCCTGTTTGGAACATATAAATTACAACTGTATTTTTTATGAATTGTCTGATAGATTTTACATTCTGTCAATGGACCTTTATGATTCGTGTGCATCTGATACGAATTTTTTTTTTTTTTAGAAGGAACTATTTATTCCATTAAATAGTAGGCACAGCATAATCGCTGGCCACCAGCACCATAACATCGTTTGGCAAGTCTTCCGTCCAGATACGAACAGCTGCCGTATTACAAGCACCAAGCGCTGCCAGAGCATGCGCTGCTTTATTACAAACTCTTGAAGCATAAATAATCGAAAATGACGAAAAGTTCAACTCAGCAAAGGACCTAATGTCTCTGTAAACGACTCCCTCCGGGGCACGATCAAACTTCGTCGACTGAGCGGCACTGACTAGATTCTGTGCATCACTTTCAACAATTATTCTCGTCATACCCCACTGTGCCGCCTGGTATATCGCAGCACCACAGCCTGCGCCTCTGCACTTGCTGCCGAAGCGACGTGCTGCAACCTTCCAGCACCAGCGCCCACAACGTCGCCGTGATGGTCACGAGCGATGAAACCCCAGCCCCCGCTTCTCTCTTCTGCCAAGAAACTAGCATCAATATTTATTTTTATTATACCCTGCTCTGGGACACTCCATGTCGAACTGCACTTGGAAATGCTATTTGACTGTTGTTTCCGACAGAATTGCAAGGATTCTGCTGTCCAGTACTTAATCTGCGAGACCATCTCGTCTATTCCCTTTGCCTTCTCATTTTTATTTATCTTGTTCCGATTGGACCACCACTGCCACAGCAAACAGCATACGAGGATTCTTTTCTCTGAATCTAGGTTCATGATTACCTCAATCATTTCTTTGGCTGAACGGGTATCCCACATGCGATACCTCACTTCCTCCAGCCCAAATCTTTCCCAAATTGGTTTAATCATCTTGCACTTAATAAAGAGATGAGCCCCATCCTCATCTAAACATTTGCAGCACACACATAACGTATCACACTTCAGGCCCCTCCTTTCCAAGTTCTTTCTCAGTGGTAAACTGTTATGTGCTAGACGCCACATGAACTGTCTTACCTTTGGAGGGCACTCCAGCTGCCAGATTCCTTTCCAAAAAATTTCCTCACGCTCTGGATTAGAACTTGATTGGGAAGGACCATCCCGTAACCTGACATACAACTTGTACGCTGATTTAACAGTGAATAGTCCATTGTCTTCATATTGCCATGCATAATAGTCCTCAAAATCCTCCCTCAAAGGGGTGGCTAAAATAATTTCCGCATCCATCTCCAGAAAGGTGTTGCGGACTAGTGTCTCATCCCAGTCATTTGTTACTGGATCAATCAACTCGCACACTCTCGTGAGCAAGCTGTTACCTCTCGGTGTAATTGGTTTGGCGGCATCCCTCCTATCTAGCCACTGATCTGTCCAGATTTTAATATCAGTACCATCACCTATTCTCCACACCAGTCCTACCTTCAGAAGTTCGATGCCTTTCATAATGCTTCGCCACGTATACGACATACCAGCCTTTGGGATGGCCTCCAAGATTGAGGTGTTTGGATAGTACATAGCTTTAAGAACTCTGGCACATAATGATTCTGGAGCATTAAGCATGCGCCACGCCTGTCTAGCCAACATTGCTAGATTGAAGCCATAAAGGTCCCTGAAACCGAGTCCCCCCTCCTTCTTAGGTTTTGTCAAAACCTCCCAACTGAGCCAATGCATTTTGTTCTCCTTTTCTTGTTGAGCCCACCAGAACCTACAAATCATGGTGCTCATCTGTTCACAAAGGGACCTTGTAAGATCAAAACATGACATGGCAAAGGTTGGAATAGCTTGTGCACATGCTTTAATTAAAATGTCCTTTCCCGCCTTTGACAACATTCTCTCCTTCCATCCCTGAATTCTTTTCCACACTCTATCCTTTATGTACTCAAAAGTCTTTGTACGAGACCTCCCAACGTACACCGGTAAACCCAAATACTTCTCTGTTTTTGCTTCTTCACTAATATTTAGTCCTTCCAGAACCTCCTTCCTCGTTGCATTACTTGTATTCGTACTGAACATAACTGAAGATTTATCAAAGTTTATGGTTTGACCCGAACATACCTCATATAGATGAAGTATATTTTGCAGAGTTCTGGCACTCGCACTTGATGCTTTCATAAGTACCAGGGAATCGTCTGCAAACAAAAGATGGTTGATACTCGGGGCATTCACACAAACTTTAACACCTTCAAGACTTCCATTCGCCTCCGCTTTATTTAATAAGGCCGAGAAACCTTCTGCACAAATGAGGAAAAGATAGGGGGATAAAGGATCCCCTTGTCGTAAACCCCGTTGCGGTATTAGCACATCTGTAAGTTCTCCATTGACCTTGAACTGATATTTTACCGAGCTGATACAAAGCATAATCAAACAAACCCATTTGTCATGGAAACCCATCCTTCGCATCATCTTCTCCAAAAATCCCCACTCAACACGATCGTAAGCCTTACTCATGTCCAGTTTTACTGCTGCATATCCCTCCCTACCTCTTCTCTTCGTCTTCATAAAATGTGTACACTCATAAGACAACAAGATATTATCAGTTATTAACCTCCCGGGCACAAATGCACTCTGGTTTGGCGCAATAATTTCTGGTAGGATTTGCTTTAGTCTATTTGCAAGTAATTTGGACACCAACTTGTAAATGACATTACACAAACTGATGGGACGCAGATCCTTCATACTTTCCGGATTCTTCACTTTTGGAATTAGAACCACACTTGTTTCATTCCATCCTTCCGGCATCGGGCCCCCATTTAGTACACTCAATACTTCATGTATCACCTTGTCTCCAACATTATCCCAAAACCTTTTATAGAATATCGAAGGCATACCATCTGGACCCGGTGCTTTGAGATCACCAATGCTCTCCAACGCCACCTTCACCTCCTCCCCATTGAACTCCTTGCAAAGCAATTCATTCATTTGCGTAGTTACTTTCCGATCAACATTACCCAAAAGCTCCTCCGCTCGATCACCTGCAGTAGAGGTAAATAAATTTAAAAAGTAGTTAGTAACCACCTCTTTCATGGCTTCCTCCTCCACTACACTCCCATCATCCTTTTTTAATTTTGTGATCCGATTTCTCTTCTTCCTCTCTGATGCCACCGTATGAAAGTACTTTGTATTATGATCACCCCCCTTCATCCAGTCAACATGAGCACGTTGTTTCCAGTATGTTTCTTTCTGATGTTCTAAACTCTGAAGCTTGAATCGGAGAAGACCCTCTCTCCGTACTTGTTCTGGTCCTATGCCTTTTCTTCTCCAAAGTTCAAGTTCCTTCTTTATTTTGCTAATCCTTTTATCCAGATCACCTAGGACGTCTTTACTCCACTCCCTCAAGTCGCCCAACACACCTTTCATTGCACCCGCGACATCCTTTTGATGAATATCAGTCGCTAGCGACCAAGCATTCTCCACTATTGCTGAGCAACCTTCCTCCTCTAACCATTTTGCTTCAAACCGAGGCATGGGGGCACGTGCTGGACATCGCCTTGGCCTCACTGAACCGTGTGTGTCCACAATTATTGGTCGATGATCTGAGTGTCGTGGGTCTCCATTAATCACCTTGAAAGCTGGAAATCGGTTTCGCCATGACTGTGTCGCTACTGCTCTGTCTAGACGTTCACGAACATATTTATTTGCATCATGACTGTGATTCCTCCATGTAAAAGCATCACCAACATCACCAACAAAACCAAGATCATCCAGCTCACAATACTCCAACGCCTCCTTGAATCTGTCCATATAGCATTGAGCTCTCGGCACACCTCCTTCCTTCTCCCACGAGTGAAGAATTTCATTAAAATCCCCGGCACAGAGCCATGGTTTATCACTCTGATGTTTCAAAGTACGAAGTAGCTGCCATGTTTTTTCCTTCTCATCTGTCTTCGGCTCCCCGTAAATCCCGGTGAACCTCCACACAAAACCATCTTCTTCTGTAATCTCTGTATCAATATGATACTTCGACATAAAACCAATTAAGCGCACATTTATTCTATTTTTCCAAAACATTACTAGACCTCCACTCTGCCCAACACTATCCTTCACAAGCATGTTCGGCATACCTAGTTTCCATTTGAGCCATTCAATCTTGGCTCCCACCATTTTTGTCTCAGACACAAACAACACATCAGGGTCCTCCTTCTTCTGGAGATCCAGAAGACCGTTGACGGCAGGGCCATTCCCCACACCCCTGCCGTTCCAAATCGCTAGTTTCATTGCGACGCGCAGGGCTGTTTCGACAGCCCCGCATTCTCCTTCTTTGCAATATCAACTTCAGTAGCACCAGCAACCACATCCACCTTCCCTTTTTTTTGTAAAACCGAACCATCAATATCCATGTCCTCCGCTCTCCGCTTCTTTTCTTTCTCTTGGATTCCCTCACCTTTCTCCCCTTTGGGTCCTCTGGTTCTCCGTTTAAAAGTACCCAGCTTTGGCTTCTCCACTCTAAGGCCTCTACGAAGATCCCCTCCTTTCCCCTCCACACTCTTCTGCGGTATTACACCACCCCCAGCCACATCATCAAGCACCTGCACCTCCACATCCACTAATAAATTATTTGTTACAAAATCAGAACCCTCCCGAGAGCCACTCCCGCCTCCCTTATTTTCAACATTGCAACTCAACTCCTCACCGCAACAGGGATTACCTCCAAGCACAAAGTCAGCACTCTTCTCATTAATTTTGTTTAACCCCAACCCAACCTTACCATCTTTCAGCATCTTGAGAGGACTACTGATACGAAATTATTAAATGTGTATGTATCATTCAGTTCTCTCAAAAGTTCAAACTAATGAAATATGAGTTCGAATATACTATTTCAGTAGCCTCCTCTCACATCTAGACTCATCCTGTCCTTGGACGTGAGCTTGATATAGGCCGGAGATGTTTCTATTAGAATGTGTTGGTCGGGTACTGAATTCGTTACGTGTGTGGCTGTGTGCTTGCTACTATATTCTTGCATGCACCACATAGTTCACCAAAAATTAAATCGACAGAGAAGGACAAACAATGTAAACAATGTATTTGAACAGAGGGCCGATAGAAGATTTAAGAAAATTACAACTCAGTTTTCACAGAAACACATGTAATGCAAATCATATGAGCCACAAAGGCGTGTACACATCTTATTTCTCCTACCACATCCTTACCCCTACTTCTTGAATGCATGAGCATGACTGCCTCGCCAGCCTTGCCTCCACATCCTCTGTTTTCCACCGCCATATTGTTGTCCATCGCAAATGACTTTTCCTTAGAACCACAAATACCTCTCTACATCTCTTGTCGTTCTCCTTGGATCCCTCCTTGGTCGTCGAATCACCCAATGCACTATGTGCCAATCACCTCACACAGTCACCTCTCCCGTGTGACATAGTTGTAAATTTGGATGTTTTGGGTCTTTAATTTTATTGAGGTTTGCTCCAATACAACGCCCTCCCATGAAACTTAGATAAACTCAAATATAAGGACGGCTAAGATCGCTCGATACCCTTTTGTTATTAATACTAAACGGGTATACCTAGGCCTGTAAATACCCGTATAGCACAACTAAATTGTACATATATGTAGCATATATACGGATATGAGCATGAATGTATATTATCGGCGGTGACTCTTCCTCGCGGTGGCCGATGAGCGGGAGGGATGGCAGGCGGTGTTGGCAGGCCACGGGGCACAGCAAGACGGTAAGGCGGTGTTGATGGGGCACAGCCTCGACAGTGCCTCGTAGGTTTGTGCTGGCTAGGTTGGCAGCGACGTGCAAGCTGCACAGAGTCGCGGCGTGTCCGAACAGTCCTCCGCTGCCCGCAGCGGCGGTCGCGCAAGACAGTCTTGTGGCGCCCGCCACACTGTCTTGATAGTCTCGTTGGGCAGCCGCCACACTGTCTTGTGATTCGTGCCGGGCTGTCTTGCGGCGGCGACGCTTGCACCGGACTGTCTTGTGGCGCCCGCCGGACTGTCTTGACAGTCCTGCTAGACACCCACAGGACTGTCTTGCGGTGCCCGCACCGGACTGTCTTGCGATAGCAGTGGTGAGGTTGGACGGCGGCAGCGGTGATCGCGCGGTTGGCCGGCGGCGGCGGTGATCGGTGTCGGACGTATGTGAGATGGACACCGCTCACATGGGACAGAGGTTGAGGAATACGATATACCTGTACGTGGGATACTGATTTTTGGATATGGGCTTGGACAGACCGGTTCGGTTTAATTGAGTTTGGGGGGAGGGGGTTGTACCGGAGCAAACCTCAATTTTATTTATAACACTTTTATGACCTGTGAACAAAATATGTCTGAATACCTCTATATTAGGATAGGTAATAGTGGTCGTGGGAATAGAACATTTTGGTGGGGTGTACATATTTACATGATCCAATGCATCACTTATTTTCTACTCTCCCATCTTTTTTAGAGGATTAGGAGAAAATGCAGGTATTGTGAAGAATAAGTTTGTACTCTCTTTAGCCTATAAAAAAGGGCTTTGTAGTATCTTTGGCTGGTGCCCGTCTGGGCCACTCTTCCCAGTTGTCAAATAACAGGTAGTGAAGTAGCAACGGCCCATTCGTGTGAACCTGCGAAGATCCCATCGACCCTGTGCATTATTCTCTAAGGAAAAAAACTTCAGAATTTGAAATTTATAGTAACTGAAGCTGAGATTACATGTGTCATCGGGCTTGGCTGAAGTAATCATAGTATTGTGAGACAATGTAATACCTGTATACGTATTGGCATACAGTAGTACTCTACCCAATACGTATACCTCTCTGTATATGCCTTGTGTGGGGCTTCCACACCTATATAAGCACGTACCTCGAGCCCCGGAGGGGCATCGATTCCTCGCCGATCGACATGGTATCAGAGCGATTCCTCCAAGACATCAAGCCCGACACCAAACCCTAGAAAACCACAACACCGCCGCCGCCGCCGCAGACGTTCTCTGCCGCCGCCGTCGCAAGACATCAGACAAACCTTGCCGCCGCGATCTTCACATTGCCGCCACCCTCACACAATCCGAAAACCAAAACCCTAGCCAGCAAATCCTGCCGCCGCGATCTCACATCGCCGCCGCCTTAAAAAAACCGAGACAAACCAAAAACCCTAGCCAGACAAAAGCTCGCCGCCGCGATTCCCACATCGCCGCCGCCTTCCACAACCGATAACAAACCTAAAAACCCTAGACACAACCAAAGAAATCCCGCCGCCGCAATCTCGTTCTTGCCGCCGCCCTCAACAAGAAACCCTAGAGCTCGATGGCTTCCTCGTCGACGTCGATCATGGCAGCAATCACTGCTGCTCTTGGACCGCCGCCACCGGAGAAGTTGACTCGGGACAATCACCTTTTCTGGAAGACTCAAGTGCTGCCTGCTCTCCGGGGCGTGTTCGTCATGGGACTGCTTGACGGTACCGACCCTACTCCGGACCAAACCCTAGAGGCTGAAGATTCCAACAAGCAAAAGATCACCATCCCGAATCCTCATTATTCGGCGTGGGTTGCTCATGACCAAGCTGTTCTTGGATACCTCACCCGCTCTCTGAGCCCTGAAATTTTGGCCCAGGTTGTCGGCCTAGAGCACGCTGCGGAAGTCTGGACAACGATTGAAGATATCTTCTCCTCTCAATCGCAGGCAAAGGTAAACATGCTTCGAGGTGCTCTCTCTACTACAAAGAAGCAAGATATGACTGCTACACAGTTCATTGCCAAGATGAAGGGTTTTGTGTCCGAACTAGCTGCCGCTGGAAAGAAGGTGGATGATGATGAACTCAAGGGCTACCTTCTCAATGGGCTTGACAGCGACTACACCCCTCTGGTCTCCTCTATCAATGTTATTCCCTCGACCACCCTGCGTGATGCGTGCGCTGATGTCTACGCACGCGTCTGTTCTTGTAGACAGTGTTGGGCCTCCAAGTGCAGAGGTTTGTAGAACAGCAGCAAGTTTCCCTTAAGTGGATCACCCAAGGTTTATCGAACTCAGGGAGGAATAGGTCAAAGCTACCCCTCTCAAGCAACCCTGCAATTACGATACAGAAAGTCTCTTGTTTCCCCAACACACCCAATACACTTTTCAGATGTATAGGTGCACTAGTTCGGCGAAGAGATAGTGAAATACAAGTAGTAGTGATGATTATAAGTAGCAAATGTGGTCTGAAATAAATATCGCTGCGAGCAAACATGTAACAAAACAGGAAGTAAACGGTGTGCAATGCTTGGAAACAAGGCCTAGGGATCATACTTTCACTAGTGGACACACTCCCAACAAATATAACATGATTGAACAAATAAACAACTTCTCTTCACTATGGTACTCTGAATTACTCTCCTATTGAACAACACTAATCATTGAGTAGGGCTACGAACCACTCCTTAAAGTTCATCAAGTACTTGATAAACACCACTCATAGAGATATTCAAATCAGATCACAACTCAAGATAGATATTATTGTAACTTAGACCAAGTACTAACACGGTGCACACACTGTCAACATTACACCATGAAAGGAGGAATAGATCACTTCAATACTATCATAGTGATAATTATTCTCATAATCCATAAGAGATCACAATCGTAGCCTAGACCAAGTACCACCATGATGCACGCACTGTCACCGTTACACCATGGCAGGAGGAATAGATTACTTTAATAATACCACTAGAGTACACATAATATCTGAATAATAACATCTACTTGTTCAACATGATACAAAGCTCACGATCACATAAAGATCACATCATGGGAGAGAGAGGTGAACCACATAGCTACCGGTAGAGCCCTCAGCCCCGGGGATGAACTACTCCCTCCTCATCATAGGAGACAGCAAGGTTGATGGAGATGGCGGTGAGGTCGATGGAGACGGCGGAGACGACGATGGAGACCGATGGAGATGGCTCCGGGGGCACTTCCCTGTCCCGGTAGGGTGCCGGAACAGAGACTTCTGTCCCCCGAAATTTGGCTTCGATGGCGGCGGAGCTGCGGAACTGTTCTGGGAAAAACGTCGACTCCCCTAGGGTTTTCTATCCCGAGGCTTTATATAGGCAAAGGGGCGTCGTCAGGGGGCAGCCAGGGGCTCCTCACACCAGGGTGGCGCGGCCAGGGCCTGGGCCGCACCACCTATGTGTGAGGGCGGCCTCTGTCCCCCCTCCGGCTCTCTTTTGGTCTTCGGGAAGCTTCCGGGGAAAATAAGACTTCTGGAACTTGTTTCGTCCAATTCCGAGAATATTTCCTGTGTAGCTTTTCTGAAACACAAAAACAGCAGAAAACAGGGAACTGGCACTGTGGCATCTTGTCAATAGGTTAGTTCCGGAAAATGCATAAAAGTGCCACTAAGTATAACGAAACATTGGGCAAATGGTGTAAAAACAAGCATGGAGCATCAAAAATTATAGATACGTTTGAGGCGTATCAGCATCCCCAAGCTTAACTCCTGCTCGTCCTCGAGTAGGTAAGTGATAACAAAAGAATAATTTTTTAGGTGACATGCACCATCACAATCTTGATCATATAAGTAAGCATTGTGAGCTGGGATCAAAAGAACTTAAAACATGGGCATGAAAGACATAATCTTGATAATAGAAACTTAGCAACCATGTTATAACATGAAAAGGAACACAAACAAAAGATCATGAAAATGAAACAATGAAAGTCAAACGTGTGTTCAAATCATAAGGAAAAACATACAAATGGTTTTCAGCTTGTCCTTCATGGAGAGCAAAACATAAATGCATAGGTCACCTTCAAGTTTAAGAGGGCGACTAGATACAAATAATTTAAGAACAAGTGAAACCATGGTTATGAATCAATCAATGAAAACTTTGGGACAATGCACATTATACTCAGAATGACAACTATGCTCTCTTAATGGTGCATAAAGATAGAAGGTGGTGACTCAACATAAAAGTAAAAGATAGGCCCTTCGCGGAGGGAAGCAGTGATTAAACATGTGCTAGAGCTTTTCATTTGTAAAACAGAGAGATAAAAATTGGTTTTTGAGAGGTGGTTGCTTTTGTCAACGACTGGCAATGGGGTTCTTACTATCTTCCATACAAAAATGAAGCAAGTTTTTGAGAGAGAGATTGGCACTTTTGTGCTCTTTTATAAAGCTTGGCACTCCTCCCCACCTTTTTTCCTTTCTCAAACCATGGCTAACCGATTCCATCGGGTGCCCACCAACATTCACATTCCATGGAGGAGTGCCTTTTTTTCTTTTCTTTTTTTCTTTTTTTCTTTTTGGAATAAGACAATATGGAAGATAGCAAATCTGACCACTACGTCCCCATGAGCTGAAAACAGTGTCACAAAATGAGAAGTGTTTTGAAGGTTTTTTAAAGGTAGCACATGAGAATTTACTTTGGAATGGCTTACAAATACCATGCATAGGAATTTATAGTGGACACAATGGAAGACTTTGGTTTTTAGGAGTTGGATGCACGAGTAGATCTCATACTCAGTACAAGGCGAGGGCTAGCAAAAGACTGGGAGCGACCAACTAAGGGAGCAATAACGGCCATAATCATGCAAAGCGACAAAGCAACATTAAAAGAAGCATAAGATGGCATCAAAAGTCAAAAACTAAATGATCATAGAGGCTATAGGCGACTTATTTTGTAGTCAACATGGTGTAAGCATGTGCCAAGTCAACCCAAATAAAGCATCAAAGGAGAAAACCAAATAAATGGTTCCATATAATAAAAACAACGCATGATTTTTTCAAAGGCTCATTAAGCAATCTCAGTTATTTGAGACAAGTCATGCTACAGCAAAACCACTAAGCATACTATCAAAAAGACATCAAGCACGACATGCAAAAGCCTAGGCCGTAGTCTACACAAGCTCCTTCTTGTACCACTTTTTTGCATAAAGCTTTTTCTCTTTTCCAACACCATTCAAACTTTTTATAAACAACTCTTTTGATGAAAACCAATAAAGATCAGAGGCAAAAAATGCACCTTGATGAAAAGATATAACAAGATCTGAACACAAATCAAGGCGAAAAATGCAAGCTAAACGCAGTAGCAGAAAAAGAGAACACTCGTTGACGAGGGGTTAACTCGACAAATGTCCTAGATGAAGGACTTAGGATCGGGGAGATAGGGCGTTGGATGAACTCGAAGGTAAAGTTAGTCGAAATAGGTGTGTGTCGAAAGTAAACTTGGGTATTCAACCTGGCTTGCTTTCAATCTGCCCTACGCCGTCCCCTCCTGGCCCCTATATATAGGTGGCCAGGTCTCGAGGATCGGGTAGGGTCCGATACATATTACAATATCGACATACGGTAAGAACTCGTATTCGACTTATCGTTACAATTGGGCCTAGCTATACGGGCCTTAGGGGTACTCAACTAACGGGCTCTATTAACTATACCCTTGTCAGTAGCCCCTGATATTCTACCAGAATTTGAGATTCGGGTTGAATCTCTAATCTTTAAATCTTTGACTTGATCAGCTCTTCGACTTCTTCATATCTTCAAATCTTCGACTTAGTCTTTCGACTTACTTTCATGATATTTTTCTCAAGGGGCTTTGATGAACAAGCCTGACAACTCTGACGGATCAAGAGGTCAGTTAACTGCCGAAACAGATACTTGTCACCTACTTCAAATTCAATCCCCTTGGATTTGAATTTGGGATACTGGTCAAACCCATTCTTTTGCCGCATTTAGGTCTTACAAAGAATGAATCCCAGTGATTCTCAGGGTACCCAGTGCGTCCACCAGGATTTTCTTCGCGTCGTAGACACGGATACATTCCAGCAGAGCGCATCCATGTGCGTATACCAGGCCACATAGGATGGATCCCGGGGTCTTATCTTCGTGACAAGTCACGGCATTCGAGTTGTGTTGCGATAACATAACTCGAGAATCTCATGTCGCAGTCAAATTTTGACTGAAAATATTCGGGTTTAAACAACCAAAAAACTCGCTCCCGATGGGAGTAACACTCCTCCTCTTCACATGCTCGAATGGTTGCCAAGAAATATCGTCGGGTGCGCGCTCAGCGCTCCCGATGGGAGTAGCCCCCGAGGCTATAGTCGAAAAAAGACTTTTTCGAGTATAGGCTCAAAATATAGTGCAATCCATTATACTTCAACTCGAGATACTCTAATAACATCTTGTCGTTGAATACGCGTCCACCACTCCAGTAAAGAGTTGCTTTCAATATCTTTGATAGTAGTAACCCGCTAGGCTATAATCGAAAATCCTTCATATATAATCTTGTTTATAAATTTTGCACTTGTCGGCGCCATAGTTCTTCTTTCTTATATCATCTTCTTTATGACGTCAATGAATACGTCACTCTGTATAAGTGCGAACCGTTTGATGGGCAGCACTGTAATTTTCGCGATTTTTGACCGTTAGTGGGCTGCCGTTTCCGCTCTTTGCGCCACGTCTTAGCCCACGATCCTTCTCCCAGAAGGTATATAAGGGGCGTTGTGGGGGATTTTACTGTTTACCAGTTCGTTCCCTCCGCCGCCTCCATTGTTGATCTCCTCTTCCTCCGTCTCTCGCGCATAGTCCCCAAGCTCTCCGCGTATTAGATGCGCGTGAAACACCTAGCCACCAAGAACACCATGGCCAAGACCTCTTCCTCCACCAACTGGGTGCGCTCCACCATCACGAAGAAGGAGGTGGAGAAAGCCAGGGCGGACGGCCTCATCGCCGCCCAGGATTCCATCAAATTTCCAAGCACTGAGCGGATCCCGGAGCCCCCGAGCGGTTATCGGGTAATGTTCCTTGCTTTCCTCCTCCGCGGCCTTTCTCTTCCTGCCCACGAGTTTCTCCGTGGGCTCCTCTTTGTTTATGGTGTGCAGCTTCACCAGCTTACACCAAATTCCATTCTTCACATTGCTTGCTTCGTGACTCTTTGCGAGTCATTCCTGGGCATTGAGCCCCATTTTCTCCTCTGGAGGTCGATCTTCCGGCTCCGCCCGAATGTTGCTTTATGCAGAAAACCCGAACTGGGCGGAGCCGTTGTTTCGGTGCGTCCTGAGGCACAATATCTTGAATTTTCCATGGCCGCGTCTGTCCAAGGGTGGAGAACCAAGTGGTTCTATATCAAAGACCGCAAGGCCTCTCCTGAAGATCAATATGGTCTAGCCCCCTTTGACGCCTCCAGGGAAGTAAATAAATTGGCGTCGTGGGATGCACTTCCCTCAGATGCAGAAGTACAACAAGTTCTTCCCATTCTCTCTCGAATTCAAGCTCTGAAAGGAGGCAGAGGAGGCGCTTTGTCGGGTATCCAGCTCATGGCGTTCTTCGTGCAACGTCGAGTTCAACCCCTACATCATCGTCTTACCAACCTTTGGAGCTATTCTGGCTTGGAAGATCCTACTCGCGTCTCTGAAGATGTGATGAAAAAAGAAGATGTCGACAAGCGAGTCAGGAGTCTCACCAAGCTTACCAAGGAACACGCGGTTGCTGATTTGACCGCTGAGTACTTCGACTCTGTGCACCCTCTGCCCGATGTATGTATTTGTGTCATATTTTGTTCACTTGTTGTTGAATATCATTTACATCGAGTTGCGCTTTTCTTTGCCTTTCTTAACCTGTTAACTTGTTCATGTGCAGGGGCACCAATTCCTTATTTCGCACCCTCCTCTTCCAGAGGCAGGGCCCCTTCCGGCTGAGCTGGCCTCGTCTGTGTCTGAAGCCCCCGAGGCTGACGAGAATCAGGACGAAGATGATGTCGAAGAATCGGAAGAGGAAACTAGCTCGTCGACATCGTTGCCCCCCGTACTTGCTAAAGATACTGATGTCGACAAGAAGAGGAAGCGAGTCGAAGAATTTGCTTCTTCGAGTTCTGCAATGGCTGATAAGGCCTCTGTTCCTGCAGGAGATATGGAGTACTTTGACCTTCTGGCATCGTAAGTGTTTTTATTCGAGTTCCTCAATTGCATCTCTCTTGCCTTGTTTCCGTCGTGTTACTCATAAGTTCTTTGCTTCGTGTAGAGATGACGAAGAGCCGTCAAAAGCTGCTACAGCTACTCCTTCAATTCCTCCTGCTGTTGACGATGAGCCCCCGGCCCAAGAAGTTGCGCCTAGGGTTACCAGGGCCTCTGTAAAGAAGGTTCCTGTGCCCCGAAACCCCAAGCGCTTGAAGAAGGCTAAAGAACCTGAAGTTTCTCTGGAAGCCCACGAATCCTCGGCTTCCCCCCATGATGTGAGCAATTTCTCCTGACTTATCTCCCTTGCATACACTCGTGCTTCTTACACGCTTTTTCTCTCAGGCTTTATTGAAGAGATTCGTCGCCTTGGGCACCGAATGCGCTGAGTACCTAAAGGTTGCGAATGCTTCCGAAGGTATGGTCTATATCCATTCATGGTTTTTCCTCCACACATATCTTTTGCTATTTATCTGACTTCCTTTCTTCTTCTACTGTAGCTGCTCTAGCAACAGCCAATGCCCGAATCGCGTCATTGGAGGCTGAGCTAAGTGCCTCGCAGAAGGCATATGATATTGCGGCCGCTGCCAAAGCAAGTGCTGAGAAGTCGCAGAAATCAGCGCTTGGTAAGGCGAAAAAGGCTGAAAAAGCTTTAGCCGATGCCAACAGGGAGCACGCTCAGCGAGAGCAGGCCGTAATGGAGCGCCTTCACACAATGTCTACTTCTGCTGAAAGTAAGTGTTTCGTCTTGCCTTCTTTTTCGACTTCTTGTTGTATTATTGATCTTCGCTAATTCTTTCTTTTACTTCTTTCTTTTCGACTTCCTTGGTCGCACAGGATTTACCAAGGTGTCTTCTTCATCTTTGCCATCGGGCGATGATCCTCTGCTGACCGCAGTTAACCTACTCGAGGCAAACTGGATATCTATCCAGGAGACTTTTGAGTTGGTTAGCCGCGTTCTGTCGCGGTTATTCGTCGGGTTGTGGCCGAAAAAGAAGGCAGAAGTCCCAAAGGATAGCTTGGAGAATCTTGCCAAGTCCTTCAATACAATTGAGGACCCGACCCTGCAGCTGAAGGGGCTCTCTCTGAAGCGCGGCGCTGAGGGTGCTATTGCACTTTGTTTTGCGCATGGTGCGGATTTCGACTGGGAGAAGGTGAGCTCTCCCCATGGCCGCACTCACGATGAGATGAAGGTTTTCTTCGAGAAGGCGAAGAAGTTGGCGCCTGCACTGGCAGCGATTATTTCTCCTTCTGCGGCCTCCGCGGCATCTACTACACCAGCTCCAATGATGGAAGAGCCTGCACCTCCGTCGACTTCTGGCGACGGATTTGCCATGCCCTCTTCTGCCACGGAGCAAAATGCTGAGGTGGCGTAGACTTCGGCTCCTCTGTAGCTTTCAATTGTTCCTTTTGAATGTAAAAAACTTTTAGTCGCGTGCAACCCGAGAACTTTAGTCAAAGGGTTTTGCACTTATGTAAATATATTTTCGCCTTATGAGGTCTTGTGCTGCCTTTCTGAAATATTTCTTCTTTCTTTTCTTTTGACTTCCAGTCGATGCATACCAACGATCCCTTGACTGGCGGACCTGCTCCTTCCGCTGCCCGCACCTTCGACTCGACGGTTTCTTCACCTCCTAGTCAATGCACTCAATGTGCAGAGTATTCTTTAAGGATTTCTGATCTCGAATCTCGCTCGACTTTAGCCAAACGCCAAGCTCAGGTGGCATTTGACAAAGCTAGCAAAGCTTCTAATTTGACGAAGCAGGTATCCATTCTTGATGATAAGGTGTCCAGCTTGACGGCAAAGATTTTGCATCACGAGGAATGCAGTTCTTTTCTCCTTGGCATTATTGAATCCGCCTGCGAAATGTTAAGATGTAAGTTTCATCTCGACTTATCTTTTTCTCTTTTTGTTCCACTGCTGTTCTTATGATATCCTCTTGCCCTCATAGGCACTTGTTTAGATTTCGCCGCTGAAGATCGTCGGGTTACTGAGCGAAATGCGGTCCTAGAGAAAATGTCCGCAGGTGTTGAAAATTTGTGGTCTGATCCTCGACGCCGGCGTGCTATTGTATTGCTTCAGGACCGTGCCCAGCATGTTGGCGAAGCGGTGGATGGCTGCAGAAGATCTCTCGTAACTATGCACTCGGTTATGCTTCCTCGCAATCCTGTGCCTTCGACTTTCCCACTACTTCTTGATACTTTTAGATCCAGCCAGCGAATTCATCGATTGATAGAACTGAACTTAGTGGCAGGTGCCAACTTTGCCCTTGGGTGGATACGCAAGTGGCAACCAAGACTCAATTATAGTTCTATGTCGCTGAGCTACCCTCCAGGTGGAGCTAGCCTTCGGGTACACTTGGAGAGTACCTTGCAGCCTGCCCGACGAATTATAGCCAGGCTGTTGCAAGAAGATGCCATGTTTTTCCGCGAGTTTCACTATTTAGACCCTTTGGGTGTGGATGATTCTGACAACCCGATGTTGTAATACTTATGGAAAACGCGAGAATTTCTTATTTCGCGACTGTATGTCTGAGATATATTTTCAGAGCGTTTTTTTATATGACTCGTGCGTTTGCCGCATTTTCTCTTTGAAAGACTCGTAAACTCGAATCTGAGGAACGTTTTGTCTTTATTATACTTGTAATGTAAGATACATGGGGTGACCCAAGAGATCCGGCCCATGGCCTGTGTTCTGGATCTAGAGGGCATTGCCCCTGGTATAACTCGTGGCTTTTACAGCCTTCTTCTTCTACTCTATTTTATTGTTCTTGAATTCTTATGCCATCATGGCTTTCTCTTCTTCTCCTGCATCTTTGACTTCTCCCGATGCTCCTACTCGTGGTGTTTTCATCTCCGGCTCCGCAATGCGTCCTTCGAGTAGCTTGACGCCTTCTGTAGTCGTATTGTTCGCCTTTTCTGCATAGTTGGCTATCATGCCAAAGTTTTGCGCCATCTTGTGGAACTCCCTGTCGCAGAGATCTGAGACTTCAAAGCTTCCTTTTACTGTAATTATTCCTCTTGGTCCTGGCATTTTGAGTACCAGATATGTATAGTGTGGCACTGCCATGAATCGCGAAAACGCGGGTCGCCCGAGGATCGCATGATACTGAGATGGCCAGTCCATGACTTCGAAGTCCAGTTTTTCTCTCCTGTAGTTTTGTCGGTTGCCGAAGCAAACATTGAGTGCTATTCGACCCAGTGGGTAATTGGCACTTCCTGGTACGATTCCGTGGAAAGAACAATCCGTTGGTTTTAGGAACTCTAGTGATACGTGCATTGCTCTGAGCGTTTTTGCGTATACCGGGTTAATCCCACTTCCTGCATCCATGAATATTCTGTCGACATCATATGCGCCGATTTGAGCTTTAAGTACCAAAGGCGTATTTCCTGGCCGAGGTACTGTTATAGGGTGGTCTTCTCTGTTGAACTCGATTGGTTGTTCTGACCAATGCAGATACTCCGTTGTGGCTGGAGGTGAGATGACTGCTAAGTTGACTTGTCGAGTGATACTCTTTTCTTCTTTGTTCGACTTGGGCACAGGTTGTATCATTGCTGTGATGTGGCCCTTTGATGGAACGTATCCTTCGTCGTCGTCGTGCCCTTGGTTTTGCTGGTCTTGTCCTTGAGGAGCTCCGTTGTTTCCTTGTTGTTTTGTCGGAGGATTGTTGCTTCCTTCAAATCCTTGTCGCCTTGCTTCGGTTTGCTTGTTTAATGCCGCCTCTTGCAGTTTTAAGAATGTTGTGCAATATTTCATTGCGTGCCTTGATACTCGCTTCCCATCGACGAATGCTGAGTGTATATGACAAGGTCCGTTGAGCATATCTTCTGGCGATGGGTTGTACTCTCTGGGTTCTCTTGTGGGAAACTTTTTGTAGTCCTCTTTCCCGTAGCTTCGATATCCCAAGTTCCGGCGATCGCTTCCTTGATAGTTGTTGTCTTTGTATCCTGCGGCGACTTGGCTATGAGAGCCATAGTTGTCGTAATTTCGGGACCGTCTCCTTTGACTTCCATATCTATTCCTTCTATCGTCCTCTGGGGATCTCGTCCGCTTGTTGTTGCATGCATCTTCTCCATCTGCAAATCTGTTTGCTACGTCCATGAGGTCTGACACTGTTTTTGGCTTGATTCTGCCCATCTCTTCGACTAGGTCTCTTCGCCTTAATCCGATGATGAACGCATCTATTGCTCTTTCGTCTGAAACTTCGACTGCCGAATTTTTGATGAGACTCCATCTTTGGATGTATGCCCGCAATGTTTCATCGCGTTGTTGTACACACACTTTGACTTCTTCTATTGATGCTGGCCGCTTGTATGTCGACCTGAAGTTGCTTGTAAATTGCTTTGTGAGGTCTTCCCAGCTTCCAATAGTTTCTTTCTCTAGTTTGCTCAACCATGACCTTGCTGCGCCGGTGAGGTGTAGTTGCAAACTTTGCATTGCTGTTTCTTTGGTTCCTCCTAATATTTGTACTGCTTGTAGATAATCTGAGAGCCATGATTGCGGTTCCTGTGATCCATCGTACTTTTGCTGATCATGAGGTAACTTGAATCCCTTGGGAACTGGAGTGGTGCGAACCCTGCGGGTAAAGCATGATGCCCCCATCTCTTTTTCGTCTTCTTCATAGTCGCGTTTTCATTTGGGGATCGCGATCTTTGGGTTCCACCGTGTTGTTTTGGTGATGGCGATCGAGATCGTTGCTTGCTGCTTCTGCGCCGAGGACTGTTGTGACGGCGAGGTGACCTTGCTTTATGTGCTTCCTTGTGATGATGCGCTTCCTCTCCTTTTGCTGATAGCTTGTGGCCCACCATGTTAAGTCCGTTTAATGCTGCTCTGTGCATATGTTCCCTAGGATCTCCTGGACTTGATCGAGTTGTGAGCAGATATGCTTGCGCTGCTACTAGTGCTGCTTCAGGGGTTTTTGGTAAGATGTTCCCCTGCTCGTCGACCGATAGGAAGGACGAGTCGAGGTTTTTGGAGATACTTTGCCTGTCGGAATACTCGAGGTTGTCGTACCTTGAACCGTGTCGACGATTTTTCCTTGCGTTACTATATGATGCGTCGCTTCGCGCTTTACAAGCGGCGTCGCTAGCTGCGATGGCTGATTCCTTCCTTTTCTGGATCTCTATTTTCTCCTTTGCTAGTTGCTTCGCCTGCTGTCTTAGGGCATAATGATACCCCAAAAGCATGTCTTTGCTGGAGTTTGATGGTATTGGCATGCCGTGCTCTACGACTTCTCTTATTATCCTCCATTCGTCGACTAATAGTCGAATTTTTTCCCTGGCTGTGAGGGATTCTGCTGTTTGTCCTTCTGCTAGGTGGTTTGCTCCTCTGTCGATATTTGCTGGGTTTAGCACTGGGTTATTATTTTCATCGAATTCTTCTGAGTTGTCTCCTACAATGGTGAGCACCTGGCATTGTCTGCCGATATTACTATTGAAGCTTGAGAAGATCGAGTCACCATCTTCAGAAAGCTCTAACCCTGTCTTCCATGTGTCTCTTGATTTGTCTGAGATATGGTCGAGGCAAATCATGAGATCGTCGAGTTGGACTCCTGCGTCGAGATTTTCCTTTGCTTCTTCTGCAACTTTTCCTTTTTGCACTTCTCCTAGGCTGACCGGCGAGTTTACTTCGCTGGAAGAGCCGTCGGAATACTCCATCATTGCTACTGTTTCGGTCTCACTTGCCGTCGGATCTTGTTTCGTCAGATCTGAAAGGCGAGATGAGCCTGATGGCCCGATGAGGATGCTCAAACTTCCAATTGTCAATTCCATCTCTTGATTTTCGTCGACTTCTGCACTGCTGTTGGCTAAAAGCGAAAAAGCCGTCGAATTCATGGTTCCAACGCCCAAGATCCCCACGATCGGCGCCAATTGACGAGGGGTTAACTCGACAAATGTCCTAGATGAAGGACTTAGGATCGGGGAGATAGGGCATTGGATGAACTCGAAGGTAAAGTTAGTCGAAATAGGTGTGTGTCGAAAGTAAACTTGGGTATTCAACCTGGCTTGCTTTCAATCTGCCCTACGCCGTCCCCTCCTGGCCCCTATATATAGGTGGCCAGGTCTCGAGGATCGGGTAGGGTCCGATACAGATTACAATATCGACATACGGTAAGAACTCGTATTCGACTTATCGTTACAATTGGGCCTAGCTATACGGGCCTTAGGGGTACTCAACTAACGGGCTCTATTAACTATACCCTTGTCACTCGTTGAACGATAAGAGTGAAAACTAGAGTGTTCTTGGCAAATGAAAAGCGAGTTCATCTCCTCCAAAAGAAACATGATGTGATCTAACCATTTATTGCAGCAAAAAAATCTAAACTAATAGAGAAAACTAAAAACAACTGACGCTCCAAGAAAAACACATAGTGCATGAAGCAATAAAAATATAGTGTCTTGAAAGGTGACCTGATTTTTGCCGATGAAGAAGGGGTGCCTCGGGGGCATCCCCAAGCTTTGATGCTTGTACTTCTTGGATATTTCTTGGGGTGATGCATGGGAATCCCCAAGCTTAAGCTTTTGTCCATTCTTCAACTCATCTCATCATTCTCCAATCCCTACACTTGAAAACTTCCTTCATACAAAACTAAACACAAATCTATTAGCAACATTAGTGTAAGCATAACATAGAATCAACCCTTTTTGCTTCAGGTTTCAACCTAAAACCACCACATATATAGCATATAATACTGTAGCAACTTCCCCAAAAGTTCCGTGATCAAAAGAACTCAAAAGAAAGCGATAAAGCGGCAAACACAAATATTGGCAGAAATCTGTCAAAACAGAACAGCTGTCAAAGGTCGAATTTTTAGAGGGCTTTGTGTTGCTCAAATCAAAAAGTGTTCAACTAATGAAAGTTTGGATATAACCTGGGGCATATGCACAATAAATCGCAGGTCCAAAAGATATACAGAGAATTTATACAATTTTTACGGTGCAGCACCGAAAACAGTTTCAGGACAGCAACATCCCCAAATCTTACCTCACTCAAATTAGAGGCTTCTCTTGGCACAACAACGAAATGAAAAGGATAAGGAGCAGTCATTACAGTAGTAATTACTTCCAAGACTCAAGTAAAAGAAAAAGTACTGAAAGTAAAAATTGGGTTATCTCCCAAGAGTGCTTTTCTTTAACGCCTTTGAGCTAGGCGCAGTAATTTGCAAAGATGCTCATGTGGGCGCCATATAAGAGCTTGAGGCAAAGGCGCCATATAGGAACTTAAAGCAATAGAGAGCATCAAAAAGCAAATGTGAAAGACATTTATATCTGAACCACTTCCTATGCATAGGAATCTTGTAAGAAAATAAATCAACGAGGCACATAGTAGCAAGCATGGATAGATAAAACAAGTGCCACTTCAAGATTTGCAACATAAAGAGGGGAAACTCAATATTGTTGAGATCCATCAAACCATGTTTCCCTCTCTCATAATAACTTTTAGTAGCATCATGAATAGAACTAACAATATAACTATCACATAAAGCATCTCTGTCATGAGCCACATGCATAAAAGAATTAATACTCACCACAGGAACAATAGTAGTAGGAGAAGATTCAACAGAATAATTATTCTCATCACCATAATCATCATAAATAGGAGGCATATTGTAATCATAACTAATTTTATCCTCAATAGTAGGTGAACTAAAAATATTATACTCATCATCATAGCCATCATAAACTAGAGGTTTAGTATCATCACAAGCTAGAGAACAGCTATTTCGCAAAGCATATTCTTCAAACATATCATCATAAGAAGGAACATCACATATGGGAGATAAAATATTATCAGAACAAACTTTCTCCACTAAAGCTGGGGAACTAAAAATATCGTGCTTAACAAAACCAGCTTCCCCAAGCTTAGACTTTTCTATAGCATTAGCAACAACGGTATTCAATGTATTCATACTAACAACACTATTAGCATGCGAACAAAGCTCCAACGGTTTTTCAATTTTCTCTTCAAACACTTCATATCTAAACTCAGGAAAAAGACTAGAGAACTCTTTGTTTTCCATTAAGCCTAACTAGTGAAAATAAAAACAAGAAACAAAAAGATGTAATTGCAGAATCTAAAGGAAATAACTCCGAGCACTCACACAGGAGGATGCGAGTACCTTTTACCTTACCTCCCCGGCAACGGCGCCAGAAAAGAGCTTGATGTCTACGCACGCGTCTGTTCTTGTAGACAGTGTTGGGCCTCCAAGTGCAGAGGTTTGTAGAACAGCAGCAAGTTTCCCTTAATTGGATCACCCAAGGTTTATCGAACTCAGGGAGGAAGAGGTCAAAGCTCCCCCTCTCAAGCAACCTTGCAATTACGATACAGAAAGTCTCTTGTGTCCCCAACACACCCAATACACTTGTCAGATGTATAGGTGCACTAGTTCGGCGAAGAGATAGTGAAATACAAGTAGTAGTGATGATTATAAGTAGCAAATGTGGTCTGAAATAAATATCGCTGCAAGCAAACATTTAACAAAACAGGAAGTAAACGGTGTGCAATGCTTGGAAACAAGGCCTAGGGATCATACTTTCACTAGTGGACACACTCCCAACAAATATAACATGATTGAACAAATAAACAACTTCTCTTCACTATGGTACTCTGAATTACTCTCCTATTGAACAACACTAATCATTGCGTAGGGCTACGAAGCACTCCTTAAAGTTCATCAAGTACTTGATAAACACCACTCATAGAGATATTCAAATCAGATCACAACTCAAGATAGATATTATTGCAACTTAGACCAAGTACTAACACGGTGCACACACTGTCAACATTACACCATGAAAGGAGGAATAGATCACTTCAATACTATCATAGTGATAATTATTCTCATAATCCATAAGAGATCACAATCGTAGCCTAGACCAAGTACCACCATGATGCACGCACTGTCACTGTTACACCATGGCAGGAGGAATAGATTACTTTAATAATACCACTAGAGTACACATAATATCTGAATAATAACATCTACTTGTTCAACATGATACAAAGCGCACGATCACATAAAGATCACATCATGGGAGAGAGAGGTGAACCACATAGCTACCGGTAGAGCCCTTAGCCCCGGGGATGAACTACTCCCTCCTCATCATAGGAGACAGCAAGGTTGATGGAGATGGCGGTGAGGTCGATGGAGACGGCGGAGACGGCGATGGAGACCGATGGAGATGGCTCCGGGGGCACTTCCCCATCCCGGCAGGGTGCCGGAACAGAGACTTCTGTCCCCCGAAATTTGGCTTCGATGGCGGCGGAGCTGCGGAACTGTTCTGGGAAAAACGTCGACTCCCCTAGGGTTTTCCGTCCCGAGGCTTTATATAGGCGAAGGGGCATCGTCAGGGGGCAGCCAGGGGCTCTTCACACCAGGGTGGCGCGGCCAGGGCCTAGGCCGCGTCACCTATGTGTGAGGGCGGCCTCTGGCCCCCCTCCTGCTCTCTTTCGGTCTTCGGGAAGCTTCCGGGGAAAATAAGACTTCTGGAACTTGTTTCGTCCAATTCCGAGAATATTTCCTGTGTAGCTTTTCTGAAACACAAAAACAGCAGAAAACAGGGAACTTGCACTGTGGCATCTTGTCAATAGGTTAGTTCCGGAAAATGCATAAAAGTGCCACTAAGTGTAACGAAACATTGGGCAAATGGTGTAAAAACAAGCATGGAGTATCAAAAATTATAGATACGTTTGAGACGTATCATGCGCCCAGCTTGAGGCATTTGAGTCCCGTTAGAACATGCTGAACGAGAATGCCTCTAATGCGACTTTTCAGTCCTCAGTGAATGTCGCTGCTCGTCCTCCTGAAATCCCTCGCCAAGATCAGCATGTGGAGCCGCGTCGCCCTGATCAGTATCGACGTGATGCTCCACCACGTGACAGAGATAGCGGTCAGTATCATGACCGTGATGATGGCTATCGCCGTGGACGTGATGATGGCTATCGTGGAAGAGATGATGGCTATCGTCGCTGGAATCGAGATGAGTATCACCGGAGAGACGATGGTTACCGTCTTGATCGTGATGATTATCGACGTGGAAGAGATGATCGTTACCGTGGCCGTGATCGTGATGTTGGACAGTACTACCGACGTGATCGTGATGATTACTGTGGTCCTCCTAAGGGAGGTCGGGGTCATGGTCGCACCTCTACTCCGTTCGTGGACGTCACTTGTCAGATTTGCAAGAAATACGGCCATCCTGCAAGTGAATGCTGGTGGCGCTGTGGTGACCGTGATGATGATGATGATAGTCGCCCTAATGACAAAGGTGCTTATGGAGTTGACACAAACTGGTATGCAGATACTGGAGCTACTGATCACATCACTGGAGAACTAGCTAAGCTGCACACAAGGGACAACTACAGAGGTCGTGATCAAGTCCAAAATGCTGGTGGTACAGGTATGGCAATTGCTCATGTTGGTCATTCAGTTTTGCATACCCCTCATAGTTCTTTACACCTTCGTAATATCCTTCATGTTCCTAGTGCTTCAAAAAATCTTTTATCTGTGCATAAAATTGCCCTAGATAATAATGCCTTTCTTGAGTTTCACCCATCTTTCTTTTTGATTAAGGATCAGGCCACCAAAGAAATTCTGTTTAGAGGTCCCTGTCATGGCGGCTTGTACCCCCTGGTCCCCACTCTTGGATCCAACAAGCATGCACTCATCACCGTCAAGCCGTCCTCATCTACCTAGCATCGTCGTCTAGGGCATCCTTCATTGTTCGTCGTTCAACAAGTTCTTAGGAAACATGGTCTTCCATATTCCCCTGAAATAAATCCATATATGTGTGATCCTTGTCAACAAGCAAAGAGTCATCAATTACCATATCCTGTCTCCACTAGTGTATCCACTGTTCCTTTGGAACAAGTTTTTTCTGATGTATGGGGCCCTGCTCCAGCCTCTGTTGGCAAACACCAGTATTATGTAAGTTTTATTGATGACTATAGTAAGTTTACCTGGATTTATTTGCTTAAGAAACGCAGTGAAGTGTATCAAGTGTTTCTTAATTTTCAACAATTTGTTGAACGCAAATTTTCTCGCAAAATTATCACCATGCAAACTGATTGGGGAGGTGAATATGAAAAACTCAATAGTTTCTTTCAAAAGGTGGGCATCACTCATAATGTTTCTTGTCCTCATGCTCATTGATGTCTACACACGCATCTGTTCTTGTAGACAGTGTTGGGCCTCCAAGTGCAGAGGTTTGTAGAGCAGCAGCAAGTTTCCCTTAAGTGGATCACCCAAGGTTTATCGAACTCAGGGAGGAAGAGGTCAAAGCTATCCCTCTCAAGCAACCCTGCAATTACGATACAGAAAGTCTCTTGTGTCCCCAACACACCCAATACACTTGTCAGATGTATAGGTGCACTAGTTCGGCGAAGAGATAGTGAAATACAAGTGGTATAGATGATTATAAGTAGCAAATGTGATTTGAAGTAAATATCGCTGCGAGCAAACATGTAACAAAACAGGAAGTAAACAGTGTGCAATGCTTAGAAACAAGGCCTAGGGATCATACTTTCACTAGTGGACACACTCCCAACAAATATAACATAATTGAACAAATAAACAACTTCTCTTCACTATGGTACTCTGAATTACTCTCCTATTGAACAACACTAATCATTGCGTAGGGCTACGAAGCACTCCTTAAAGTTCATCAAGTACTTGACAAACACCACTCATAGAGATATCCAAATCAAATCACAACTCAAGATAGATATTATTGCAACTTAGACCAAGTACTAACACGGTGCACACACTGTCAACATTACACCATGAAAGGAGGAATAGATCACTTCAATACTATCATAGTGATAATTATTCTCATAATCCATAAGAGATCACAATCGTAGCCTAGACCAAGTACCACCATGATGCACGCACTGTCACCGTTACACCATGGCAGGAGGAATAGATTACTTTAATAACACACTAGAGTACACATAATGAAGAAGAGTAACATCTACTTATTCAACATGATACAAAGCTCACGATCACATAAAGATCACATCATGGGAGAGAGAGGTGAACCACATAGCTACCGGTAGAGCCCTCAGCCCCCGGGATGAACTACTCCCTCCTCATCATAGGAGACAACAAGGTTGATGGAGATGGCGGTGAGGTCGATGGAGACGGCGGAGACGACGATGGAGACCGATGGAGATGGCTCCGGGGGCACTTCCCCGTCCCGGCAGGGTGCCGGAACAGAGACTTCTATCCCCCGAAATTTGCCTTCGACGGCGGCGGCGCTGTGGAACTGTTCTGGAAATTTTGCCGACTCCCCTAGGGTTTTCCGCCCCGAGGCTTTATATAGGCGAAGGGGCGTCGTCAGAGGGCAGCCAGGGGCTCCTCACACCAGGGTGGCGCGGCCAGGGCCTGGGCCGCGCCACCTATGTGTGAGGGCGGCCTCTGGCCCCCCTCCGGCTCTCTTTTGGTCTTCGGGAAGCTTCCGGGAAAAATAAGACTTCTCGAACTTGTTTCGTCCAATTCCGAGAATATTTCCTGTGTAGCTTTTCTGAAACACAAAAACAGCAGAAAACAGGGAACTGGCACTGTGGCATCTTGTCAATAGGTTAGTTCCGGAAATCGCATAAAAACGCCACGAAGTGTAACGAAACACAAGGCAAATGGTGTAAAAACAAGCATGGAGCATCAAAAATTATAGATACGTTTGAGACGTATCAGCATCCCCAAGCTTAACTCCTGCTCGTCCTCGAGTAGGTAAGTGATAACAAAAGAAATAATTTTTGAGGTGACATGCACCTACACAATCTTGATCATATATGTAAGCATTGTGAGCTGGGATCATAAGAACTTAAAACATGGGCATGAAAGACATGATCTTGATAATAGAAACTTAGCAACCATGTTATAAACATGAAAATGAACACAAATAAAAGATCATGAAAATGAAACAATGAAAGTCAAACGTTTGTTCAAATCATAAGGAAAAACATAACAAATGGTTTTCAGCTTGTCCTTCAAAGAGAGCAAAACATAAATGCATAGGACACCTTCAAGTTTAAGAGGGCGACTAGATACAAATAATTTAAGAACAAGTGAAACCATGATCATGAATCAATCAATGAAAACTTTGGGACAATGCACATTATACTCAGAATGACAACTATGCTCTCTTAATGGTGCATAAAGGTAGAAGGTGGTGACTCAACATAAAAGTAAAAGAAAGGCCCTTCGCAGAGGGAAGCAGTGATTAAACATGTGTTAGAGCTTTTCATTTGTAAAATAGAGAGATAAAAATTGGTTTTTGAGAGGTGGTTGTCTTTGTCAACGACTGGCAATGGGGTTCTTACTATCTTCCATACAAAAATGAAGAAGTTTTCGAGAGAGAGATTGGCACTTTTGTGCTCTTTTTATAAAGATTGGCACTCCTTCCCACCTTTTTTCCTTTCTCAAACCATGGCTAACCGATTCCATCGGGTGCCCACCAACATTCATATACCATGGAGGAGTGCCTTTTTTTCTTTTTATTTTTTATTTTTGGAATAAGCAATATGGAAGATAGCAAATCCGACCACTACGTCCCCATGAGCTGAAAACAGTGTCACAAAACGAGAAGTGTTTTGAAGGTTTTTGAAAGGTAGCACCTGAAAATTTACTTTTTTTTTGTTTTGCAAGAAACATGAAAATTTACTTTGAATGGCTTACAAATACCATGCATAGGAATTTATAGTGGACACAATGGCAAACTTGGTTTTTGGGAGTTGGATGCACGAGTAGAGCTCATACTCAGTACAAGGCGAGGGCTAGCAAAAGACTGGGAGCGACCAACTAAGAGAGCAATAATGGCCATAATCATGCAAAGCGACAAAGCAACATTAAAAGAAGCATAAGATGGCATCAAAAGTCAAAAACTAAATGATCATAGAGGCTATTGGCGACTTTGTAAGAGTCTAACATGTGTGAGCATGCGCCAAGTCAACCCAAATAAAGCATCAAGGAGAAAACCAAAATAATGCTTCCATACAATAAAAACAATGCATGATTTTTTCAAAGGCTCATTAAGCAATCTCAGTTATTTGAGACAAGTCATGCTACAGCAAAACCACTAAGCATACTATCAAAAAGACATCAAGCATTACATGAAAAAGCCTAAGCCGCAGTCTACACAAGGTCCTTCTTGCACCACCTTTTTGCATGAAACTTTTTCTCTTTTCCAACACCATTCAAACCTTTTTGAGTAAACTCTTTTGAGGAAAACCCATATACCCGAGGTCCAAATACACCTTGATGCAAAGATAAAACAAGATCTGAACAAAAATCAAGGCGAAAAATGCAAGCTAAATGCAGTAGCAGAAAAAGAGAACACTCGTTGAACGATAAGAGTGAAAACTAGAGTGTTCTTGGCAAATGAAAAGAGAGTTCATCTCCTCCAAAAGAAACATGATGTGATCTAACCATTTATTGCAGCAAACAAAACAAAACTAATACTGAAAACAAAAACAACTGACGCTCCAAGAAAAACACATAGTGCATGAAGCAATAAAAATATAGTGTCTTGAAAGGTGACCTGATTTTTGCCGATGAAGAAGGGGTGCCTCGGGGGCATCCCCAAGCTTTGACGCTTGTACTTCTTGGATATTTCTTGGGGTGATGCATGGGCATCCCCAAGCTTGAGCTTTTGTCCATTCTTCAACTCATCTCATCATTCTCCAATCCCTACACTTGAAAACTTCCTTCATACAAAACTAAACACAATTCTATTAGCAACATTAGTGTAAGCATAACATATAATCAACCTATTTTTGCTTCAGGTTTCAACTCAAAACCACCACATATATAGCAAATACTGCTGTAGCAACTTCTCCAAAAGTTCCATGATCAAAAGAACTCAAAAGAAAGCGATAAAGCGGCAAACACAAATATTGGCAGAAATCTGTCAAAACAGAACAGCTGACAAAGGTCGAATTTTTGAGGGGTTTTCTGTTCTTCAAATAAAAAAGTGTACAACTAACGAAAGTTTGGATATAACCTGGGGCATATGCACAAGAAATCGCAGCTCCAAAAGATATACAGACAATTTTCACGAATTTTTATGGTGCAGCACCGAAAACTGTTTCAGGACAGCAACATCCCCAAATCTTACCTCACTCAAATTAGAGGCTTCTCTTGGCACAACAATGAAATAAACAGGATAAGGAGAGGTCATTACAGTAGTAATGACTTCCAAGACTCAAATAAAAGAAAAAGGTACTGAAAATAAACCATGGGTTATCTCCCAAGAGTGCTTTTCTTTAACGCCTTTGAGCTAGGCGCAGTAATTTGCAAAGATGCTCATGTGGGCGCCATATAAGAGCTTGAAGCAAAGGCGCCATATAGGAACTTAAAGCAATAGAGAGCATCAAAAAGCAAATGTGAAAGACATTTATATCTGAACCACTTCCTATGCATAGGAATCTTGTAAGAAAATAAATCAACGAGGCACATAGTAGCAAGCATGCATAGATAAAACAAGTGCCACTTCAAGATTTGCAACATAAAGAGGGGAAACTTAATATTGTTGAGATCCATCAAACCATGTTTCCCTCTCTCATAATTACTTTCAGTAGCATCATGAATAGAACTAACAATATAACTATCACATAAAGCATCCCTATCATGAGCCACATGCATAAAAGAATTAATACTCACCACAGGAACAATAGTAGTAGGAGCAAATTCAATAGAATAATTATTCTCATCACCATAATCATCATAAATAGGAGGCATATTGTAATCATAACTAATTTTATCCTCAAAAGTAGGTGAACTGAAAATATTATACCCATCATCATTACCATCATAAACTAGAGGTTTGGTATCATCACAAGCTAGAGAGCAACTATTTCGCAAAGCATACTCATCAAACATATCATCATAAGAAGGAACATCACATATGGGAGATAAAATATCATCAGAGCAAATTTTCTCCACTAAAGCTGGGGAACTAAAAATATCATGCTTAACAAAACCAGCTTCCCCAAGCTTAGACTTTTCTATAGCATTAGCAACAACGGTGTTCAAAGCATTCATACTAACAACACTATTAGCATGCGAATAAAGCTCCAAAGGTTTTTCAATTTTCTCTTCAAACACATCATATCTAAACTCAGGAAAAAGACTAACGAACTCTTTGTTTTCCATTAAGCCTAACTAGTGAAAATAAAAACAAGAAACAAAAAGATGTAATTGCAGAATCTAAAGGAAATAACTTCGAGCACTCACCAGCAACTAAAAGACTTAGTAGCCAAAGAATGTGAGTACCTTTTACCTTACCTCCCCGACAACGGCGCCAGAAAAGAGCTTGATGTCTACACACACTTCTGTTCTTGTAGACAGTGTTGGGCCTCCAAGTGCAGAGGTTTGTAGAGCAGCAGCAAGTTTCCCTTAAGTGGATCACCCAAGGTTTATCGAACTCAGGGAGGAAGAGGTCAAAGCTATCCCTCTCAAGCAACCCTGCAATTACGATATAGAAAGTCTCTTGTGTCCCCAACACACCCAATACACTTGTCAGATGTATAGGTGCACTAGTTCGGCGAAGAGATATTGAAATACAAGTGGTATAAATGATTATAAGTAGCAAATGTGATTTGAAGTAAATATCGCTGCGAGCAAACATGTAACAAAACAGGAAGTAAACGGTGTGCAATGCTTGGAAACAAGGCCTAGGGATCATACTTTCACTAGTGGACACACTCCCAACAAATATAACATAATTGAACAAATAAACAACTTCTCTTCACTATGGTACTCTGAATTACTCTCCTATTGAACATCACTAATCATTGCATAGGGCTACGAATCACTCCTTAAAGTTCATCAAGTACTTGACAAACACCACTCATAGAGATATCCAAATCAAATCACAACTCAAGATAGATATTATTGCAACTTAGACCAAGTACTAACACGGTGCACACACTGTCAACATTACACCATGAAAGGAGGAATAGATCACTTCAATACTATCATAGTGATAATTATTCTCATAATCCATAAGAGATCACAATCGTAGCCTAGACCAAGTACCACCATGATGCACGCACTGTCACCGTTACACCATGGCAGGAGGAATAGATTACTTTAATAACACACTAGAGTACACATAATGAAGAAGAGTAACATCTACTTATTCAACATGATACAAAGCTCACGATCACATAAAGAACACATCATGGGAGAGAGAGGTGAACCACATAGCTACCGGTAGAGCCCTCAGCCCCGGGGATGAACTACTCCCTCCTCATCATAGGAGATAGCAAGGTTGATGGAGATGGCGGTGAGGTCGATGGAGACGGCGGAGACGGCAATGGAGACCGATGGAGATGGCTCCGGGGGCACTTCCCCGTCCCGGGAGGGTGCCGGAACAGAGACTTCTGTCCCCCGAAATTTGGCTTCGACGGCGGCGGCGCTGCGGAACTGTTCTGGAAATTTCGCCGACTCCCCTAGGGTTTTCCGTCCCGAGGCTTTATATAGGCGAAGGGGCGTCGTCAGAGGGCAGCCAGGGGCTCCTCACACCAGGGTGGCGTGGCCAGGGCCTGGGCCGCGCCACCTATGTGTGAGGGCGGCCTCTGGCCCCCCTCCGGCTCTCTTTCGGTCTTCGGGAAGCTTCCGGGAAAAATAAGACTTCTGGAACTTGTTTCGTCCAATTCCGAGAATATTACCTGTGTAGCTTTTCTGAAACACAAAAACAGCAGAAAATAGGGAACTGGCACTGTGGCATCTTGTCAATAGGTTAGTTCCGGAAATCGCATAAAAACGCCACGAAGTGCAACGAAACACAAGGCAAATGGTATAAAAACAAGCATGGAGCATCAAAAATTATAGATACGTTTGAGACGTATCACTCATCAACAGAATGGTTCAGCTGAGAGAAAACACCGTCATATTGTTGAAGTTGGTTTGGCATTACTTGCCCATGCATCCATGCCTCTTAAATTTTGGGATAAAGCCTTTCTCACTGCTACATTTCTCATAAATCTTCTTCCTACCAAAATACTTCGACATCATTCTCTAGTAGAAGTTCTTCTCAATGTTCAACCCAATTATGACTCTCTTCGAATTTTTTGGTGTGCTTGTTGGCCCAATCTTCGTCCTTACAATCAACGCAAGCTTGCTTTTCGCTCGAAGCGTTGTGTCTTTTTAGGGTATAGCCCTCTTCATAAGGGAGTCAAATGTCTTGATGTCACTACTGGGCGTGTCTATGTTTCACATGATGTTGTTTTTGATGAGCATATTTTTCCTTTTCAAGCACTTAATCCAAATGCTGGCTCTCATCTTCGAGAAGAAATCCTTTTATTACCTGATAACTACATCACACCTACACTTTCTACATCTTATGAGGGGGTTCAAATTGATGATCATATGCCAATTGCACCTGTTGTACCTGTTACTAACCCTCCACAGGCTGAAGCTACCACGTTGTCTGAAGAAAATTCCATCTCCAATTGTGATTCTATCTCCACGGAACTCGAGCATGAATCTACCTCGGTTTCTGCGCCAGCCAGGAACCCCACGCCTGCCCAACCTGCGCGCGCCACGTCGCCTGACCAATCTCCTGCTGGCAGCTCTTCTCGCACCAATCGAGCATGTTCCTGCTCGCCCCCGGCCTGCTCCCCTATCGAACATCGCCACGTGTCGCTGCCTGTCTCCTCCGGTGCCGACAGTGCTGCTGCTGCCTCCGGTGCCGACAGCGCTGCTGACAGCAGTTTCGGGAGCCGCGTCTCCTCCCCTGGTGCAAGTTCCGGATCCTCTGTGCCTGCTAGTCCGGTGGCTCATGTTACACCACCACCTCCGCCACCTCCGGAACCTCGCACTCGTCTTCATAAAGGTAGTAAAACCCAAAAATTTACACTGATGGTACTGTTCGGTATGGTCTGTTTACCTCTACAGGTGAACCTAGTAATCTCAAGGAGGCCCTTACTGATAACAAATGGATGATGGCTATGAATGAAGAATACAGTGCCTTAATGGATAATCACACTTGGCATCTTGTTCCTCCTACTTCTCGTCGCAATATTATTGACTGCAAGTGGGTTTATCATATCAAACGACGGGCTGATGGCACTGTTGACAGGTATAAAGCTCATCTAGTTGCTAAGGGGGTTCAAACAGCGTTATGGTATTGATTATGAGGACACATTTAGTCCTGTTGTTAAATCTGCCACTATACGTCTTGTTCTTGCTCTTTCTGTTTCCAAAGGATGGAGCCTACGTCAGCTTGATGTCAAGAACGCGTTCTTACATGGCGTTCTGGAGGAAGAGGTATATATGCGACAACCACCTGATTTTGAGGATTCTCGCTTTTCGCATCATGTTTGTAAGCTTGATAAATCATTATATGGCCTCAAACAAGCCCCTCGTGCCTGGTATTCTCGTCTGAGCTCCAAGCTACAAGATTTTGGTTTTAAACCTTCCAAGGCTGATACATCACTGTTTCTCTACAACAAATCAGGTGTCACCATTTTCATGCTAATTTATGTTGATGATATCATTATAGCTGGTTCTTCTGATGAGGCTATTTATCTTCTCTTGCGCAATCTGAGTACACACTTTGCACTTAAAGATCTTGGCTCTCTACACTATTTCTTGGGCATTGAAGTTACCAAGTGTTCTACTGGTCTTCTATTGACACAAGAGAAGTATGCACGTGATTTGTTACACAAGGTTGGCTTACGTGATTGCACTACATGTCCTACACCTATCTCTACTCCTGAGACTCTGTCTTTGACTGATGGCACTCTTCTTGGTCCTGAAGATAAGAAAAATTATCGCAGCATTGTTGGTGCTCTTCAGTACTTGAGTATTACTCGGCCTGATATCTCTTATTCAGTGAACAAAGTTTGTCAGTTTCGTCATGCTCCTACTACTACACACTGGACAGCTGTAAAACGCATACTTCGTTATGTTCAAGGAACACTGCAAGATGGTCTTACTTTTCAGCGCTCTTCTCATACATTGCTCAGTGCTTTCTCTGATGCTGATTGGGCCGGTTGTCTGGATGATAGACGGTCTACTGGAGGTTTTGCCATCTTTTTTGGCCCTAATTTAATATCTTGGAGTGCTCGTAAGCAGTCTACGGTCTCACGTTCAAGTACTGAAGCTGAATATAAGTCCCTTGCTAATGTTACTGCAGAACTCATATGGGTTGAAGCTCTTCTTCGTGAGTTGGGTGTCTCTCTCACTACACGTCCCTGTTTATGGTGTGATAATCTTGGTGCCACATATCTCTCTGCGAATCCGGTTTTTTTGTGCTCGTACTAAACATATTGAGATTGACTATCATTTTGTTCGCAAACGTGTTGCTGACAAGAGGCTTGCTATTCGCTTTATTTCTTCCAAGGACCAGGTTGCAGATGGATTTACCAAACCGCTTCCCATCAAGGAGTTTACTGAATTTAGGCGTAATCTAAACCTCTCCCGTGGTTTAGATTAAGGGGGGCTGTCAGACAATGTAATACCTATATACGTATTGGCATAGAGTAGTACTCTACCCAATACATATACCTCTCTGTATTCGCCTTGTGTGGGGCTTCCACACCTATATAAACACGTACCTCGAGCCCCGGAGGGGCATCGATTCCTCGCCGATCGACAAGTATATCCTCACTCCGTTAAAGATAGTCATGAAAAACTTTTTTGACATCCGGTAGCGGAGCCAAAATGTTTGTGCATTATAGATTGGCTTGGTAGGATGAAAGTAGTCCTGGTAGAGTTGGTAGTGGCCCTTTTCACGGTTGCGCTTGATATTAGCCGCACGTCCCTTGACGAGCCCTGTGAACAGGCCTCGGGCAGTGCTTATTTAGGAGCATTGCCGCGACCATCATCAGCTCGGAGTCATCGCCCGACTCCTCGTCCGGCGAGGACTCGATGATGTTCTTGTAAAATATTTGGATTGACTTGCTTAGGTTCATCTACAGAAAACATAAGCATATAGTCATATATACATCCCTAGGTACTACCTACGGCGGCTCAAATGGTCGGCGAGGTACAGAACCTTACCTCAAAGCAGGCCGCGCAAATTACGAAACAGGGTATGAACATTGTTTGTAGGTGCCTGAACTAAGGCCTCTGGCAATGACTTGTGGCTTCCTAGCTCTCGGCAAGAGCCGCAGGGGCACCAACAGTAGGACAGAGCCACTGGCACGTGGCGGTGTAATCGTCTGGCGGTGGAAATGGCAGCGATCGGGGCAAGCGGCGACTCGATAGGGGTTACAGTGCTACGGAAGAGTTTTTAGGGCATTTGGCCTACGTGCCACTGCAAGGTAGGTCCAGGTGGAAAAAGAAGAGGACGCGGGCGGACGCCGCATCGTGTCTAGGCCGACGCATTCCGAGCCTAAATTTTGATTATATTTACATCAATGTGAACATGAGATTATTTTATGTCAAGCCACTAGGCTAAATTTTTTCCGATCTCAGTTAAAATCGGACCGATTTAAACACCAGCGGTCCATTTGCGTCGGACAAAGGGTTTGGGCTGGTGTACGCCTTGTACCATTCTCGACTGTCGTCACATAACGGACTGTAAAGTAGCAACGGGCCATTCGTGTGAACTTGCGCCGATCACACCGACCCAAAAAAGGCATACAGAATTCTTAAAAAAAACTTAAGAATTCGAAATTCGAAATCTCGAAAAGCAACCGTTGGAGCGGCTCCCATCAAACGGCTCTCTCGCATACAAAATCTCCCCCACGATTCTCCCAATCAATCCCATTACAAACCCTAGCCCCATCCCGCCTCCATCGCCCCCAAATCCGCCACCCATCCCGCCCCATCCCGCACAACAACAAGCCCACCCGAGAAACAGCAGGAGCGGATCTGCGCGATGGCGACCCTCCAGCACCCGAACCAGGGCGCGGCGGCGCCGCCGCCGATGACGACGACGACGGGGGGCGACGAGCTGCGCGCCATGGACCTGTACGAGAAGCTCGAGAAGGTCGGGGAGGGCACGTACGGGAAGGTGTACAAGGCCCGGGAGAAGGCGACGGGGCGGATCGTGGCGCTCAAGAAGACGCGGCTCCCGGAGGACGACGAGGGCGTCCCGCCCACGGCGCTCAGGGAGGTCTCCCTGCTGCGGATGCTCTCCGAGGACCCGCACGTCGTGCGCCTGCTCGACCTCAAGCAGGGCCAGAACAAGGACGGCCAGACCATCCTCTACCTCGTCTTCGAGTACATGGACACCGACCTCAAGAAGTTCATCCGCGGACACCGCCAGAACCAGGAGAAGATCCCCGCACACACCGTCAAGGTATGGTATCCCCCAGCCGATCTCGGTCTTTTGTCGTTCGTTTCCCAGATCTTGCACGCCAGGTGTTTGTTCGAATGTCCTAGAGGTTTTTGATTGACTGATTCGGTGGTTGATGCTGCGCGTGCAGATCCTGATGTACCAGCTCTGCAAGGGCGTGGCTTTCTGCCACAGCCGCGGCGTCCTGCACCGCGACCTCAAGCCCCACAACCTGCTCATGGACCGCAAGACCATGGCGCTCAAGATCGCCGACCTCGGCCTCAGCCGTGCCTTCACGGTTCCCCTCAAGAAGTACACGCACGAGGTCCGCTTGCTAGTTCCTGCTAGCAGTTTTAGCACCTGACGGTTGATGGTTATTTTAGCACGATTGCTCTTCCTGGATCTGCTGTTCATGACGCAGTCTGAATTCCTCTGCAGATCCTGACTCTGTGGTACAGGGCTCCCGAGGTCCTTCTTGGTGCCACGCACTACTCCACGCCTGTTGATATGTGGTCCGTGGGCTGTATATTTGGTACGATTAGCTCGATTCTCTGGCTCTTGCAAATGACCGCTTCTTCAGTCTTCCAACTCTTTTATATAGATATATGCTGAACTCTTTGTAAAAATGTGCAGCTGAGTTGATCACCACCACTGCACTTTTCCCTGGAGATTCTGAGGTGCAGCAGCTCCTGCACATTTTCAAGTACAGTACCACACCTTGTCCACTGTTATATAATTTCTCGCTGACATTAGTAGGGTATATCAGATGTTGATGGTGATGGTGTATCTTGTCTGTTGAAATGAACGCTAGGTTGCTGGGCACTCCAAATGAGGAGGTCTGGCCAGGAGTAGGCAAGCTCCCCAACTGGCATGAGTACCCTCAGTGGAATGTCTCAAAGTTGTCGTCTGTAATTCCCACTCTCGATGCCGATGGTATTGATCTGCTTGAGGTTAGTCATCAATCATCTGCCTGGTGCTGGAAAAAACTGTTAAAGCAAACATAAAAGAAAAGGTGCTCCTTTTAGAATGCTGTCCTAACCTGTATCACTGTGATTCTTGCAGAAAATGCTGCAGTATGAGCCGGCAAAGCGGATCTCTGCGAAGAAGGCCATGGAGCACCCGTACTTTAATGATGTAGACAAGGCGCTGTACTGAACTTGTCTTCGTGACTAAACATGAAGCAAATTTCTTGCGACTTGTGCCTGCCCGGAAGCATCTCTTTTGCATCCAAGGCAGGCTTTTTTTTTTACCTCTGTTTGTTTCAGCTGCTGTTTAGTGTGCGACATTCACTGATATCTGTGATGGATAATGACTATGTAGTCCTGCATAATTATACTGTCTTGCCGAGTGTCTTATGAAGCAGTACTTCTGCTTCAAGGGCAGGATTTACCTCTTTTTTTCTAGCTGCTACTTGATGTACGCCATTCATTGGCGTGTGACGGATAAATAAAATCGTCTTGATGGATAGTAGTGACTATGGAGTTCTGCATAATTAAGGGTGCCTTGGTGTTTGTAATGAATAACCAAAATCATATAGATAATTTAAAACATTGAACTACTTAGGAAAGAGTTACGAAATTCATCTAAAATTTGGGTCTTTTGAACGGAGGTGATTGGTTTCGGTTGTCTGAACAAGCTCCTCGTGCTTTCTCGCAGAATATTTAACAACCACACTCAAATAGATTTGGCAATAGATGTTTTAAGAGCGCATCTCAAGTGGGGCGCCCCCATTAGGCTTTTGGGACGCTTGACAAAAAAAAAGCCTGTAGGCTGTAGTCGGCCTCCCAATATACGGCTGACACTCCCACTCTAGCTGCGAATCACAGGGATCGGCGTTGTGCTGACACGTGGTGTCACTTAACTAATTGTGAACCACGCCGGCCGGTCATCTTTGTTATTAGGGCGACGGTCACCCAGGCGGGCACACAGAGGTCTCTCATCGTCCCTACTTCTTCTCCATACGACGGCGTATTGAACTCCCACCGGCCCTCGCCTACCACTTGCGCCTAGCTATATAAGCCTCCTCCCAACATTGAGTTGCTCTCACACTGCCTCCTTCTCTCTTATTTTGCCCTACACTCTGGGCGCACCACACACACGAAAACAATTGCGCACAACCATGAAGCCGGTGGACGGTGGTAGTGGTTGCTTCCCCTTGTAGTGGTGATGCCACGTCCAATGGTTAACCTGGCAGTCAAAGAGGCATGGACACTCTCCAACGCTTGGTGACGAGGTTCTAACCCGGCAATGCCCATGTTTAGGGTTTTCGATTCATGGAGCGTATGTGGGCACTTGGCGGATTCGACGGCTTCAGACAGAAACATGGGGTGCACACAAATTTACCCAGGTTCGGCCCCCCGGAGGGTAAAGACCTACATCCTGCTTGTCTGATCTTGTATTGCTGGTATATGTGGAGCTGTTATAATGGCGCGCAGATGGGATCTGGCTATGGTCGAAAGAGATGGCGTGGCTAGCCTATGCGTGGGATCTATGCGAGATCATGTGTCTATGCGAGATTAGCCTATGCGAGATTAGCCTATGCGAGATTAGCCTATGCGAGATTGTCCTATGCGAGATTGTCTCTCTAGGGGGCGCCCTTGGTGGCTTTATATATGCAGCCAGTTAGGGTTTACAAGTATTTCTTGCCTTCCACTCCAAGTTGAAGTACTGGGCCTTGCGGGCTTCGGGTATCCTTCGAGCGGGCTTCTTCCTTGGCAGGAACCGGGTAGGCAAATATCGAGGACCGAGGGGTCATACCCTCGTCAGTAGCCCCTGAGTGCCTGGGCTAGTCGAAGACTATGGCAGGGACTCTAATCCGAGATTCTCCTTGACGTCGTAGTCTTGTATGTCGCGTGTGAGGGCACCAAATAAAGCTCTTGCATATCGTGGTCGGTGGAGTCGCACGGTGGCCGAATCATGGTGATGATGTTGTCGAAGGCTTGTTGTAGGCGATGTCGTTGTCAAATGCTTGCTGTAGGCGATGTCGTTGTCGAATGCTTGCTGTAGGCGATGTCGTTGTCGAGTCGAAATATGTCGAACCGAAGTCGACGTAGCAGACGGAGCGCCGTTGATGATTTAGAAGGCCGCTAAAGTTAACAGCGTAGGGCGCAGCCCCCGAGCGTGTTGCTAACGCCGGGCGAATAGATGCCAATGCGAGGCGAAGCCCCCGAGCGTGTTGCCAACGCCGAATAGATGCTAGTGCGAGGCGAAGCCCCCGAGCGTTTTGCCAACGCCGGGCGAATAGATGCCAATGCGAGGCGAAGCCCCCGAGCGTGTTGCCAACGCCGGACGAATAGATGCCAATGCGAGGCGAAGCCCCCGAGCGTGTTGCCAACGCCGGGCGAATAGATGTCAATGCGAGGCGAAGCCCCCGAGCATATTGCCAACGCCGGGCGAATAGATGTCAATGCGAGGCGAAGCCCCCGAGCGTGTTGCCAACGCCGGGCGAATAGATGCCGATTCGAGTAGTACTCATTCCGAGCCTCGAAAATGCTTAGCTTGGTTTGCAGGGGGATAGGCATAACCGGCCTGAGACTCACGCCGGGTCTCAGTTAATTGCATAGCTGCAAAAACATTCGGTTAGCATACTCAGATTCGAGTCCCCCGACTCGAACCCGCGTGGGCTGGCGCTACCTCGACCTGAGCCGCGTTGGACTTACCAGGTCGAAGCCCAGTTCATTGTGAGGCACCCGATGCGTCCATCGGTGCAAACTTCATACCGTAGGTATGGAAAATTTCTCGGCAGAGCGCGCTTGATACGAATACCGGGCCATCTGGTGTTGCAAACCGTGGACTTACCTTCGTATTTGTCATACGACATCCGAATTGGTATATTGCCACCAGAATTCGGGCATTAAGTGTAGCCCCCGAGCGTGTTGCCAACGCCGGGGCGAAGGAGTGTCAATTCGAGGCACAGCCCCCGAGCGTGTTGCCAACGCTGGGGTAAATGAATACCGATTCGAGGCGCCAAAGTATGTCAGGATGGAGTGTCGATGACTTTGATCCCCGCAGTCGAGGAGGTAGATACCTCGCACTCGACGGTCATTAAGCAAATAGACATATGCATAATATAAAAGCAAAGCTCCCAAGTATCGGTTGCTGAAAGTGTCGAAAGCATACAGAAAGTAATGAAAGTAGTCGACTCATAGTTGAGGAAGACTTAGCTTTTTGTGGGGTAGCTCTCATCGTCATCTTTCCAATGGCGGTGGTCTCATGTCGTTTGGACACTCCTGTCGAAAGTTATCGCAATTCAGGATCAGCCTATTTTACCTGTCAGAAAAGTCGTCGCAGCGTTGGCTCCGAGGGGTCGAAGTCTATCGGGCAAAGTCTTCGGCTCCACAGGGGTCGAAGAATCTGGTCGAATGTCTTTGACGACGGCATGGTTGAATTGGTTGTTGACAGCAGGGTCGAAGATCATGACAACGGCGGGGTCGAAGATCTTGGCGATGAAGGGTCGAAGATCATGACGATGGCGAGGTCGAAGATCATGACGATGGAGGGGTCGAATTTCCTGATGACGCAGGGGTCAAATTTCCTGATGACGCTGGGGTCGAATTTCCTGATGACGCTGAGGTCAAATTTCCTGATGACGCAGGGGTCGAATTTCCTGACGATGCAGAGGTCGAATTTCCTGACAATGCAGAGGTCAAATTTCTCGAAGATCTTGATGGCGAACTCGAAGATCATGTCGGCGGAGTCAAAGATCTTGATGGCGACGTCGAAGACTATGTCGGCGGCAGCGTCGAAGACCATGTTGGCGGAGTCAAAGATCTTTGTGATGGCGGCGCCGAAGATCTTGATGCTTGATTTGAAGGTCATGGCGATGGTGTCGAAGATCTTGGCGATGGATCTCTTGCAGTGTTGATGGAACCGGCGAACCCGTGGATCCAGCGCCCGTCGTCCCCACGGTCAGCGCCAATTGACGAGGTTCTAACCCGACAATGCCCATGTTTAGGGCTTTTGATTCATGGAGCGTATGTGGACGCTTGGAGGATTCGACGGCTTCAGACAGAAACAGGGGGTGCACACAAATTTACCCAGGTTCGGCCCCCCAGAGGGTAAAGACCTACATCCTGCTTGTCTGATCTTGTATTGCTGGTATATGTGGAGTTGTTACAATGGCGAGCAGATGGGATCTGGCTATGGTCGAAAGAGATGGCGTGGCTAGCCTATGCGAGATTGTCCCTCTAGGGGGCGCCCTTGGTGGCTTTATATATGCAGCCAGTTAGGGTTTACAAGTATTTCTTGCCTTCTACTCCAAGTCGAAGTACTGGGCCTTGCGGGCTTCGGGTATCCTTCGAGCGGGCTTCTTCCTTGGCAGGAACCGGGTAGGCAAATATCGAGGACCGAGGGGTCATACCCTCGTCACTTGGTATCCGCATGCAGTGCCCATAGTTGGTGCCAACCAATGCCCAACGCCCAACGGAGATCCACCACCACATGTGGAAGGTGACCCTGATAATGACGAGCAATAGAAGGACATATTCCGACGCTGGTGCGAGGCGGAGGTCACACTATGAAGCAGCGACCAAGTGCCGATGAATAGGAACATGACCGAGTTAGAGAGGTGGTGGGGTGTGATCGACCGCATGTTCCCCATCGTCTTGGCCCACCTCGCCAACGGGATGCCTATCCCTTCGTGACCTCTAGCGGGCCCATACTATAGGATCCAAGGAAAACATCCCAATCGTCATCCTCTTTCTTGGCTTCATCCCGCTCGACGCCACACTCCCCTCCTCGTCCCCAAGCTGGAGGTGAATGAGGGAATAGCAATCCCCCTGAGTAAGCGTACCGGCGACATTACCTTCCACACGCCAGCGAGCGCGGCACGGCCTTTTGCCACGTGTGTCGTGAAGTTCTGCGTGCCTTCGATGGAGCACGACCTTAATGACCTAGATGACAAGTCAGACTCACCAAAACCATGTAAGACTCGGCGAGCATCATGCCAGTGTCTCGTGATAACTTTGCTGAGGTGTGGTTGATGTGTGATAGTCGCGATTACATTGACCTCATCGCTGACTATAGTGCATTCGACAGTTGCAGCTAGATCTAGGGTTTAGATCAAGATTGTATTTAAATTCCGTTAAATATCTTAAAATTAATTTGAATGAAATTCACCTACTTTTTATATTCTTGAATTCAAAATGTATTGGGAGAAGCATATTGCGGGCGCTGTTGCATAGAACCACCCTCGATATCGTGGAAATGTCTCCCGGCGCCCCTAATAGTGCTTACCCGACGTCGTTTTTGGACACCCTAGGGGACACTGTTGAATATGCTCTAAACACCATGATTTTGTCTCTTGAAAAAAATCATAAGGGAATTTGTTGGATTTTCTTTTTCTTAGGGAAAATTTTGGATTTGCACGTAAGATATAAGAGGAAGAAAAAAAGGCCTTGTAGCGGCCGAGCTGCTCCTCAGGCCCATAATTTCAGTAACCACCCGCCGAAACTCCATATATGCCCACATAAGCTCTAGTAACCTAAAGAATTGTGCGCTATCAAACCAATCTGAAGTGGAAGCTGCCGCCACCGCCGCGCCACCCACCTTTCCCTCCCCTTCGAACCGACGATAAGCCGCCATCGCTGCCGGCCGCATAACGACGGCTGTGACATGGCTGTGTGGTATCACCGGGCTTTAATGGCAAGCTAGAAGGTGAGTCTCTTTCCTAGGTGCCTCTCCTGTCCGTACCGTGATTCACTAAATCCACGCGATCCTCCTATATATCATTTTTTATCGAGACAACCCTCTCAAATATTTTCGAAACCCGTTGCTAACCCCAATGAAACCATCCTCAACTTCTGGTAAATGGGTAGTCCATGGTATACTGATATTAGTATTTTGCAATGAATAGTTTAATCTGGCCTGTAAATGATTGATGTGAATTGCATAGTCGCATATACTCTGTTGTTGATTAGATATTGTTTCCAACTTTTGTGATTTTCCTATTTACTGGAAATTTATTCATATTTATTGGAAAGATATAGGATGGAAAAGAAGAAAAAGAAATGTGTTGCATTGTGATTCTACGGTAGCAAGGATTGTTGACCCGCATGTCATAAGGTAGACAGGGAGAGTGAGAGACACAGAGAACTATGCAGCTTCATTGCAACACAAACAAGAGAAGTGAAAAGTGGATCCATGGAGTCCACATCTGACGCGATGCGGAAACCTTGATGGCTAATCTGAGTTTGGCGTCTCGCCGATTGAATCGGTCGCATGTTGCAACGCAGAGCAGAGAAGGGAGTCTAGGTCTTCCTCCTCTCAACGTTCCTCCAACCCCATAACCTCTATCCGCTTCTCTGCCGTGGCATGGCGGCAGCAGGCTATCTCTTATAGGTTATAAGTATATATATGTTCCCCTACTCATCTTTGTACACAGAATTACCCACTACCATTCGACTTCCCATACACAATCCTTTTGTCAAGCATAAAGCTAGATGCATGTTGGCGAAATGCTTCTGTGACCTTTTTGGAGTTGCTAAGATATTCCTCTCCAATCCTTAACTTGCTGCTCATCTTGCTTTGACCGCCGGAGTGGTGGCGTATCTCCAGGAGAAGACACAAAAGGACCTAGACCAAGTCGAGTCATATATTTCTATGTGGGAGAACTTCAAGTCGTGGTCTGACTAGGGCAGTGTACATAGTTATTCTGTTTTGAGGATTTTTTGTTTCCAGTGTACATATTTATTCATGTGCTAGTTCATGTTGAACTCTCTTCTTGGAGTATTAGTCTTTTGATGCTAGTCGTGTCTACTTACTTTTATTTCGGCTAGAGTCGTTCTGTCTAGTATGGTCTTTTGATTTAGATAGAAAGATAGTTTTTGGTAAATTTACTAGCTTATCCTCATGTGGTTAACCTTTCTTGAGAGGGGCGAGATTCTTGTTAATGTATATTTAGTATACAAATATTTCTTTGCTTATGGATAATCATGTACGAAGTATGTTATAGTTTGAGATCTAGTTAAAGGAGGTCTTATATTAACTAATCTTTTGATGTGATGTCTAGATTTGTCATTTCTCTAGCATTGGTAAATAAATGTGATTGATCCTACGTAGCGACATGCTATGCAAGAGGAATTCGACGGAGACGAGCTCCGCTCTCATTCTCGAGGACTTGCAGTTGAAGACCGATGCCACTAACGCTGTGGCCTCCGCCATCTGGGCCAGCGTGTGCTTCCGCACGCCGGTCGAGAACATGCTCCTCCCTCTGGCCGTGGTTTTGGTGGTATATCTGAGCCATGCCTCCCTGCTCCCGGCTCTCCTTCAACCCTGGCCGTGGCGGTGGTTTCGTTGGCCGCCGAGGCTGTGGCGGTGGATGCGGACGTGGCCGTGACAACAACCACCCATGGATGTTTAATCCATGGACTGGCCTCCCTACCCGCGCACACACATTCATCTCCGTCCTACACCGGCACTCTCTGCTGGTACTCACACACAAGCCGCCATCGCACGGTCAACGGACAGTTCGCCGGAGGCGGCCGGAGCGCGTGGCCTGACGAGCACAACACAGGATCGGACAGAGTATTCCCGCCGGCTGGCGGCCACTTCGGAGACACCCACGCCGCTGTCCGTACCTCGACATCAACGACGCCATGGCTGCTCACTTCGAAGACTGATGCAGTGGTTGCGAAGTGTGAGAAAGCAAGTCTCCAGAAGATGGGCAAGAAGAGAATCAAAGAAAATGCTAGATGCTCTAAATTGCTGCCATCAATGCTTACATGAACAATAAACGGAAGGGCCGTCAAAGATGAGGAAGACGAAGAATACCAAGAAAAGGAGGTGCCCTTGCTGGTGTAGAGGGAACACGTTTACTTACTCCGCCTCAATGCATTAAGGGAGTGATGCATGATTATCAATTGGAAGGGACTCAGTTGGCTTATAGGATTGTATATGACAATTGTATAAGAACACCAGCAGAGTCGTTTTTTTCAAAATTCGAAAATGCTATTTTAAAGTTTCAAAAATTTCTGAAAAAAATCTAGATGTAGGCAATGTTGTGTCCTAATAACATGCAAAGTTTCAATTCCAAATACCTTATATTCAAGGCTCCACAAAATTGACAAAATCTGACAGATTTTGAGGTTGTAAAAGTTTACACCGTTCACTATTACATATGTCAGATTTTGTTACTTTTGCACAACCCACATTATAACGTATTTTGAGTTGAAATTTTACATGTTCGTAGATCTCAACATTGTCCATATCAAGATTTAATTTCAGATTTTTTTGAAACTTGAAATGCCATTTTTGATTTTTTTAAAAACAATCTACATGCAGTAGTGGAAAAAAGGCTATTGGTGGCGCACCATTTTGGCCTATGCGTGGCATATGGGATGCGCCACCACTACCACGCCACTAGTACATATTTATCAGTGGCGCATCTCAATATGCGCCACGCATAGTTTGAAGTTTAGTGGCGCATATAGCATATGCGCCATTAGTATCTTATGCGTGTCGCATATTGCTATATGCGCCACTAATAAGTAATGCGCCACTAGACACTGAAAATATGCGCCACTGATATTTCGTACAGGTCCAAAAAAACTGATATTTTCCGGTATTTATACACAGCAATACACAAGAATATATATAGGTATACAATATAACTGCAGAATACACAGCATGCAGTACAAAACAAATATATCATCATCACAAACAATTAGAACCATAATAGTGACAAAGTTCCCGAATATTAGAAGTGTTGGAGCATATATAGCCCAAGTCCATGCATCTCACACATTACACACACTACACATTACAACAAGTTGATTATCATCTTTAGCCAAGTTCCAAACTACCGAAAGACCGAGTAGACTACACCCGCAATGGTGAGCAAGACCGGGAGCACGATCATCAAGGTCTTCATCCGGTTGTTGTTTCTCCACTCTCCTAGGAGGTGGATCCTCCACCTAGCTTCCGCCAGCTCTCTCGTCGGATACCCTTTGTAGGAGTTGCCGTTGAACTTGTTCACTTGCTTCTGGCAATCCTCCTACTCATCGTAGACTCCTGGTACCCACCCTTTGTACACCACGTAGCATCTCGGCATCTCTGCACACAAAGCCATATATATAGTATTCAAGCTATAAGAAAAGAGTTACATATGTCGACAAAGCCATATATCATATGCAACCGAAAGAATGAAAGGATTCACATGCATGTCGACAAAAGGAAAGTACTCGAGCTAAGAAAGAGTTATATATAAGTATCCCGCATACAAAAGTAAATAAGTCCAACAACGATGCTTTCGACTAAGGCAAGTTATAAGTTTACACCTCACACACAGACACACACCGGAATGAGTTGCAGACGGTAAAGTTTATGACTCAAGCACACACGATTGACATACACGCGAAAACGACTAGGAAGAATCATGAAGACTTTGGTTGACATGGCTTCGGAAACGGTTTGTAGCAATCTTTCGTTGTCCATGTCCTAGTGTCATGCTGTTTCCGGAGCCAGTCTTTGATCTCGCGCTTAGCCAACGGTCTGGCGTAGGACAAGGTTCCGCCCCTTGTGATGACATCTTCTTGCAAGATAGTCGCAATCTGATTCTGGATGCGGAAGAAGTCGTCCCTAAGTTCAGCGTCCTCGATCCTTGCATGCTCTTCGGCCCATCCTCGGACACTAGTTGGCGTCGTAAGCCTGTGTTCGTTCTGGACGATCGCCCGCATGTGATGGAGGGCGTAGAAGGCCTCCTTGACACTGTTAGGCGGCTGCTTGACGCAGGGGAACTTGATTACGTGCTTGAACATGTGTCTGCCGTCCTTGACATTTTCCGCCCCCTTCCTGAAGTCGCCTCCCTTCCTGGCGTATCCCTCGAGAGCATCATCTAGAACACCCTTGATGTAGGCGTAGTTTTTTGTCTTTGCCTCACTCCCCGAGTCTAAGTAGACGGCTACCGAGTACCTCGGGTCAACGAGGATCAATGTGCAGTATATGTCTCTGCGCAAAATAGTTGAAACGAAAGAATGTTGGAAAAGGAGCTATCGAAAACTAAGAAATGACAAGTTATTACGGCGGCCGAGCGAGTGTGCACTTACTCGGGAAAGTAAGGAAGAAGAATGTCTTTTTTACTCTTGTTGTCCAGCAGGAACTTCTGGAGGTACTCCTTTGCTCTGGAATGGTTCGCTGGATTCAACAACATGCCTCCACGCATGTAGTAGGGGTCCGCTATCGTGACGCAAGGCTTCTCCTCTCTGTTGACCTTCATCGCCCGCTGGAGCGCGTATAGGCGGACCAAGTTATAGTCCAGCCGTTTGGCGTTGAAAAGCTTGAAGACGTCCTCATACGATATAAAGAAGATATCCACGGGGTGATCATCGACGAAGCCCACATCCGCTGGAACCTTCACCGTGAAAACGGGGTACGATGGATTTGTTTCCTTAAGAAGGCCCTCCTCCAAAAATAGAATACCGTGCATAAGGCTCACCATCGCTCCACTCGCATGGGCGACCTGCTCCTCAGTCATAATCGGTTTTCCAGCTTCATGAATTATGCCCTGCAAGGTGCCCTTAGCGGGTTGTGACATCGGGTCGTCGTGAACCCTGGGCCTCTTCGGACCGACCGGCTGCTGGCTCGCAGACGGCTTATCCTTCTTGTTTCTCTTCTGGTGGTGCTTCTTCTGGATGGGACCACCGGTTTCCAACTGCTCACCACGGTCGGTTGCCAACTGATCACCGCCGCTCACCACCTTATGGAGTGTGTTGGGGCTGAAAATATTTCCCGTATTGACTTTAGGATCAGTGGCGCCAGCATCCGGAGGCGTCTCCTCTAGGACACCATGGAAGTCCAGACGCGTGCATGCTTTGGTGCGAGCATTTTGATCTTTGCGGACACGGTAGGGTTCTTCCATGTTTGGCATAAACAAAGAGTCGGTGGCGCCGGTGTTGAGCCAGTCATCTGGGTTGTCATCATCATCATCATCATTGATGTCCTCAACCAGTACTGGGTAGGATGCAGCGACGGCCTTGCCATGTGGTGCTGGTGGTGGCTGCGGTAAAGCGGCGGCCAACAACTTCTGGTGACGGGAGGTGTTGGCGAAGACAACTTGTTGTGGCCGCCGAGGCGGTGGCGCCATACGTGGCGGTGCCGGCTCAGTAACTGGTGCCAAACATGGCGGCGGCTCAGTAACTTTTTCCATGCGTGGCGGTGGCTGAGTAACTTGTTGTTCCTTCACAAGCCAAATCTGGGTCTTCAGCCATGTCAAGACCCAGCCGAAGCAACACGCAAGGGTCTTATGTTCATCGGCGCCTTGAGGTTGGGTGGGGGGGTCCATGTCTTCGCATCCCGGCAACACCCGAGCCAGCCGGACCTTGAACACCTCTGAGACCATCTCCTTGTGATGCATGACTATGCTATTTGGCTGAATGATTGTGCCCTTGGCAACATCCTTCAGCTCGCCGTCCACGAAATGTAAAAGTGTGCAAGGTGTGTCCTGTGGGAAAACAAGTTTGCATGCATATTGTGAGATGTCGCTGGCTAGCTATAGTCATCAAAGGCAAAGGAAATGAAATGTGCTGGCCAGAGTCATTACCTTGGAGATGGCGTTGAGCTCGGCTAATGTCGAGACACCAGTATCATTCTCCCACTGAGATGCCTTATGACGAAGCACCGTCGGTTGCGCCTTAGCTGTGGCGGGAGGAGGCACCGGTGCGATCGGCTGCTCGGTGCTGGCGTCGGCGGGAGGTGGTGCCACCAGAGCGACCTCCAGGTGCGCGTTCGTGTTGGCGGTGGCGGGAGGGGCATCGGAGCGGCCGCCGGCTGCGCCTCCTTGACATTGGCGGTATCGGGAGTCACCACATCCGGCGACACGTGCTGGATAGAGTTGCTGCCGGAGATGCTGGGCACCACTAGCGGCCCTCGTCGACCTGCCGCATTCCAAGCAGCAAGCCCCTCCCACAGCTCATCGGGAATGATCTCGCGGAGCTTCTGTTGCACTTGCTCGGCGATCAGGTCCGGCATCTGCTCCCAAAGCTTTTCAACTTCGCGTCTTTCACTTGCGGTCGCCGCCGCCGCTGCCGCGGCCTTCCTCTCTTTCTTCGCCTCGCGGTCCTCTTTCTTGAAGTCGCCAACCTTGTCGTACGTACCATAGCCGGCCACGCGGCCAGCTGAAGTCGGTGGCAAGGACTTGGCTCTCCCCTTGATCACGTTTATCGCCCTGTTGAAGGGCGTGTCCCACCGCGGGTCCACCGTCGACCCCAAGGACGAGCTCGCACTTGAAGCACAAGATCTTTCTTCGATTCTCTGCAGAGAAGGAAAGAGATGGCCATTTAGAAATTTAGAACGCATATCGACTCGATCGAGATGCGCGGTAAATTCCTTACCAGCTTTTTCTGGAACTTCCTCATATCATCGTCGTCGATAACGAATTCCTTGAGTTCGGGGTGGAGATAGTAGCGGGCACGGACAAACTGCATCACCTGCTCGTCCGTGAATTTGTGCCACGGGTTCTCTTTCCCTAGACGGGCATACTCGGCATCCTCCTTTGCCCAAACGACCTTCTTTCCTCGGTAACCGCCGCCTCCGCAGCGTTGGTTACATATGTTGAGGTCCCGCATACGCCTTGATACGTCCATTTTGCATCACTATTTTGTATCATAATTTATTGTTATTCATTGATATATTTCATATTTAGAGTTGATACTTATGTTGTTTCCTCTGTTTTTACTTGTTTGATGATCATTGGAGGATTTGCTGCCGGAGTCAGGATTCTGCTGGAAAAGGACCGTCAAGACACCATATTTTAGAAGATCAGGAAAATTCCAGAAAAATACCAAAAAATTATATTTTACCAAAAGACTCCGGAGACCAGAAGGGGAAGGAGAGATGAGCCAGGGGGCAGCCTCACGCACAGGGGGCGCGGCCTGGCCCCTGGCCGCGCCGGCCCTGTGTGAGGGCGCCCTGGCCCACTTCTGGTCTCGCCCCTTCGCGTACTTCATCGTCCCCGAAAACCTAAGTCAAGGGGGGGGGGGGGGGCTCAGAGAGAGACACAGCTGCCTCTGCGGGGCGGAAAACACCAGAGAGAGAAAAGCTCTCCGGCAGGCAGAAATCTGCCGGGGAAATTCCTTCCCGGAGAGGGGAGATCATCGCCATCATCATCACCATCACACCGGACTTCATCGGGATCATCATCATCATCTCCATCACCAGCACCTTCATCTCTACCATCACCACGCCATCCCGCTGTAACATCTTGAGTTGGATCTTGTTATATTCTTAGGGGAAACTTTCCCGGTGTTGATTACTCTTGTAGTTGATGCTATTGAGTGGAACTGTTGAATTAAGGTTTATGTTCAGATTGTTATTTTCCATTATTTCACCTCTGATCATGATCCATATGATGTCTTGTGAGTAGTTCGTTTAGTTCTTGAGGACATGGGAGAAGTCAAGATGTTAGTAGTGAATTATTGTTGAGAAATATTTCATGGTTTGATATTGTTGTGGTGCTATTTCACTAGTGGTGTCATGTGAACGTCGACTACATGATACTTCACCATTTATGGGCCTAGTGAGATGCATTGTGTATTTGGCTACCAATTGTGGGGTTGCTGGAGTGACAGAAACCTAAACCTCCATTGGGAAACCATTGCACCAGGGAGCGTACGATCTTAGAGTTTAAGGCTATGGTTAGATTTATCTTAATTACTTTCTTGTATTTGCGGATGCTTGCAGGGGGTGATGTCTACGCACGCGTCTGTTCTTGTAGACAGTGTTGGGCCTCCAAGTGCAGAGGTTTGTAGAACAGCAGCAAGTTTCCCTTAAGTGGATCACCCAAGGTTTATCGAACTCAGGGAGGAAGAGGTCAAAGCTATCCCTCTCAAGCAACCCTGCAATTACGATACAAAAAGTCTCTTGTGTCCCCAACACACCCAATACACTTGTAAGATGTATAGGTGCACTAGTTCGGCGAAGAGATAGTGAAATACAAGCGGTAGTGATGATTATGAGTAGTAACTGTAATATGAAATAAGTATCGCTGCGAGCAAACATGTAACAAAACAGGAAGTAAACGGTGTGCAATGCTTGGAAACAAGGCCTAGGGATCATACTTTCACTAGTGGACACACTCCCAACAAATATAACATAATTGAACAAATAAATAACTTCTCTTCACTATAGTACTCTGAATTACTCTCCTATTGAATAACACTAATCATTGCGTAGGGCTACGAAGCACTCCTCAAAGTTCATCAAGTACTTGACAAACACCACTCATAGAGATATCCAAATCAAATCACAACTCAAGATAGATATTATTGCAACTTAGACCAAGTACTAACACGGTGCACACACTGTCAACATTACACCATGAAAGGAGGAATAGATCACTTCAATACTATCATAGTGATAATTATTCTCATAATCCATAAGAGATCACAATCGTAGCCTAGACCAAGTACCACCACGATGCACGCACTTTCACCGTTACACCATGGCAGGAGGAATAGATTACTTTAATAACACACTAGAGTACACATAATGAAGAAGAGTAACATCTACTTATTCAACATGATACAAAGCTCACGATCACATAAAGATCACATCATGGGAGAGAGAGGTGAACCACATAGCTACCGGTAGAGCCCTCAGCCCCGGGGATGAACTACTCCCTCCTCATCATAGGAGACAGCAAGGTTGATGGAGATGGCGGTGAGGTCGATGGAGACGGCGGAGACGGCGATGGAGACCGATGGAGATGGCTCCGGGGGCACTTCCCCATCCCGGCAAGGTGTCGGAACAGAGACTTCTGTCCCCCGAAATTCGTCGACGGCGGCGGCGGAGCTACGGAACTGCTTCTGGAAAATTGCCGACTCCCCTAGGGTTTTCCATCCCGAGGCTTTATATAGGCGAAGGGGCGTCGTCAGGGGGCAGCCAGGGGCTCCTCACACCAGGGTGGCGCGGCCAGGGCCTGGGCCGCGCCACCTATGTGTGAGGGCGGCCTCTGGCCCCCCCGGCTCTCTTTCGGTCTTCGGGAAACTTCTGGGAAAAATAAGACTTCTGGCTTTTGTTTCGTCCAATTCCGAGAATATTTCCTATGTAGCTTTCTGAAACACAAAAACAGCAGAAAACAAGGAACTGGCACTGTGGCATCTTGTCAATAGGTTAGTTCCGGACAATGCATAAAAGTGCCACGAAGTGTAACGAAACACAAGGCAAATGGTGTAAAAACAAGCATGGAGCATCAAAAATTATAGATACGTTTGAGACGTATCAGCATCCCCAAGCTTAACTCCTGCTCGTCCTCGAGTAGGTAAGTGATAACAAAAGAAATAATTTTTGAGGTGACATGCACCTACACAATCTTGATCATATATGTAAGCATTGTGAGCTGGGATCATAAGAACTTAAAACATGGGCATGAAAGATATAATCTTGATAATAGGAAACTTAGCAATCATGTTATAACATGAAAAAGAACACAAACGAAAGATCATGAATAATGAAACAATGAAAGTCAAGTGGGTGTTCAAATCATATGGAAAAACATAGTAAATGGTTTTCAGCTTGTCCCTCATGGAATAGCAAAACATAAATGCATAGGACACCTTCAAGTTTAAGAGGGTGACTAGATACAAGTAATTTAAGAACAAGTGAAACCATAGTCATGAATCAATCAATGATAACTTTGGGACAATGCACATTATACTAAGAATGACAACTATGCTCTCTTAATGGCGCATAAAGGTAGAAGGTGGAGACTCAACATAAAAGTAAAAAAGAAAGGCCCTTCGCAGAGGGAAGCAGTGATTAAACATGTGCTAGAGCTTTTCATTTGTAAAACAGAGAGATAAAAATTGGTTTTGAGAGGTGGTTGTCTTTGTCAATGACTGGCAATGGGGTTCTTACTATCTTCCATACAAAAATTGAAGCAAGTTTTTGAGAGAGAGATTGGCACTTTTTGTGCTCTTTTATAAAGCTTGGCACTCCTCCCCACCTTTTTTCCTTTCTCAAACCATGGCTAACCGATTCCATCGGGTGCCCACCAACATTCACATTCCATGGAGGAGTGCCTTTTTTCTTTCTTTTTTCCCTTTTTTTTTCTTTTTGGAATAAGCAATATGGAAGATAGCAAATCCGACCACTACGTCCCCATGAGCTGAAAACAGTGTCACAAAATGAGAAGTATTTTGAAGGTTTTTTGAAAGGTAGCACATGAAAATTTACTTGGAATGGCTTACAAATACCATGCATAGGAATTTATAGTGGACACAATGGCAAACTTGGTTTTTGGGAGTTGGATGCACGAGTAGAGCTCATACTCAGTACAAAGTGAGGGCTAGCAAAAGACTGGGAGCGACCAACTAAGAGAGCAATAACGGCCATAATCATGCAAAGCGACAAAGCAACATTAAAAGAAGCATAAGATGGCATCAAAAGTCAAAAACTAAATGATCATAGAGGCTATAGGCGACTTATTTTGTAGTCAACATGGTGTAAGCATGTGCCAAGTCAACCCAAATAAAGCATCAAAGGAGAAAACCAAATAAATGCTTCCATATAATAAAAACAACGCATGATTTTTTCAAAGGCTCATTAAGCAATCTCAGTCATTTGAGACAAGTCATGCTACAGAAAAAATAACTAAGCATACTATCAAAACGACATCAAGCATGACATGCAAAAGCCTAGACCGCAGTCTACACAAGCTCCTTCTTGTACCACTTTTTTGCATAAAGCTTTTTCTCTTTTCCAACACCATTTGAACTTTTTAAATCCAACTCTTTTGAGGAAAACCAATAAAGATCAGAGGCAAAAATACACCTTGATGAAAAGATATAGCAAGATCTGAACACATATCAAGGTGAAAAATCAAAGGCTAAACGCAGTAGCAGAAAAAGAGAACACTCGTTGAACGATAAGAGTGAAAACTAGAGTGTTCTTGGCAATGAAAAACGAGTTCATCTCCTCCAAAAGAAACATGATGTGATCTAACCATTTATTGCAGCAAACTAAACTAAACTAACTAATAAAACTAAAACAACTGACGCTCCAAGAAAAACACATAGTGCATGAAGCAATAAAAATATAGTGTCTTGAAAGGTGACCTGATTTTTGCCGATGAAGAAGGGGTGCCTCGGGGGCATCCCCAAGCTTTGACGCTTGTACTTCTTGGATGTTTCTTGGGGTGACATGGGCATCCCCAAGCTTGAGCTTTTGTCCATTCTTCATCTCATCTCATCATTCTCCAATCCCTACACTTGAAAACTTCCTTCATACAAAACTAAACACAATTCTATTAGCAACATTAGTGTAGCATAACATATAAACAACCTCTTTTTGCTTCAGGTTTCAACCCAAAAACCACCACATATTAAGTATATACTAATGTATCAACTTCCCCAAAAGTTTCGTGATCAAAAGAACTCAAAAGAAAGCGATAAAGTGGCAAACACAAATATTGGCAGAAATCTGTCAAAACTGAACAGCTGACAAAGGTCGAATTTGTGAGGGGTTTTCTGTTGCTCAAATAAAAAAGTGTTCAACTAACGAAAGTTTGGATATAACGTGGGGCATATGCACAAGAAATCACAGGTCCAAAAGATATACAGAGAATTTATACGAATTTTTACGGTGCAGCACCGAAAACAGTTTCAGGACAGCAACATCCCCAAATCTTACCTCACTCAAATTAGAGGCTTCTCTTGGCACAAAAACGAAATAAAAAAGATAAGGAGCGGTTATTACAGTAGTAATAACTTCCAAGGCGCAGTAATTTGTAAAGATGCTCATGTGGGCGCCATATAAAAGCTTGAGGCAAAGGCGCCATATAGGAACTTAAAGCAATATGGAGCATCAAAAAGCAAATGTGAAAGACATTTAAATCTAAACCACTTCCTATGCATAGGAATCTTGTAAGAAAATAAATCAACGAGGCACATAGTAGCTAGCATGGATAGGTAAAACAAGTGCCACTTAAAGATTTGCAACATAAAGAGGGGAAACTTAATATTGTTGAGATCCATCAAACCATGTTTCCCTCTCTCATAATAACTTTCAGTAGCATCATGAATAGAACTAACAATATAACTATCACATAAAGCTTCCCTATCATGAGCCACACGCATAAAAGGATTAATACTCCCCACATGAACAATCGTAGTAGGAGCAGATTCAACAGAATAATTATTCTTATCACCATAATCATCAAAAACAGGAGGCATATTGTAATCATAACTAATTTTATCCTCAATAGTAGGTGAACTGAAAATATTATACCCATCATCATAACCATCATAAACTAGAGGTTTAGTATCATCACAAGCTAGAGAGCAACTATTTTTTGCAAAGCATATTCATCAAACATATCATCATAAGAAGGAACATGGATAGCACTAATGGTACAACAATTATTAACCTTAGAATTGGTACCAAAAAGATTTTCAATATCAAAAGTAGAGTGCTTTTCTCAATCATGATCACTAACATAAGTAATAGGCATAGGAACATCATCCCAATCAGAATTATCATAATCTATAGCAGGATCATAACGCTTAGGGGAAGATACCGTGTCCTCTCACCTTTTACTCCTCTTCTTCTTCATACTCTTCTTACTCTCTCCTTTAGGAGGGAGAGACTTGAAGGGCATCTTCTCCACATATTCTCTAGGAGGGAAAGGCATCTTCTCCACATAATCTGGTTTGCTGACAGAAACAACAGAAGAAACTTTGGAGGATTCCTCCTCTCTATTAATAAGATAAAAACATCTATCAGTCCTGTCATAGCTTGGCAAAATATCAAGTTTTATAAGATTTTGTATGTAAGTATTTGCAAGGCAATCTTTAGCACAATAGAGATGACAACCATGAAGGGTGCTATTAATATCAACATCATTCATATCTATCAAAGCAATCTTTCTAGATATCTCTTGACACGCCAAGAACAAAGTGAGCTCATCATGCTAGTTGGGAGTAATCTTGTCATCACAATACAAACTTAAGGTACTAGAAGAGTAACTATTAGGGCTTGAGCATTGGAAATTAAAATGACCTATGTCATCGCAATGTTTACAAAGAAAAGGATAAAGCTCACAAACCTTTTTTCCGATCTCACCCATATCCTTGTACCACATTCGGGTTTCTTCATTTGCATGGTGGACACAATAATCTTCCTTGTTGTAACTCTGTTCACAAGGTCTATGTACTCCACAAAAATTAACATGCTTATAAGAAACATGGCTTTTAGAAGTTTGAGCATGTTTATTGCAATCATCAATAACAATATCACTTTCTATGCAAGTGTCCTTAAAAGGTTCATGATACACGTCCCCATTTCCTTTAGGAACATTCATATGGGAAGCAAAGGCTTTAAAGCAATTGATACGTCTCCAACGTATCTATAATTTTTGATGCTCCATGCTTGTTTTTACACCATTTGCCTATTGTTTCGTTACACTTCGTGGCACTTTTATGCATTTTCCAGAACAAACCTATTAACGAGTTGCCACAGTGCCAGTTCCCTGTTTTCTGCTGTTTTTGTGTTTCAGAAGTGATACACAGGAAATATTATCGGAATTGGATGAAACAAGTTCCTAAAGTCTTATTTTACCCGGAAGCTTCCAGAGATCCAAAGGAGAGTAGGAGGGGGGCCACCAGGGCCCCACATGCAGGGGTGGCGCGGCCAGGCCCCTGGCCCCGCGGGCCCCGCGTGAGGGCACCTGGCTCCTCCTCTGACAACGCCCCTTCGCCTATAAAGACCCCCCGACGGAAAAAACCTAAGGACCCGATCAGTTTTCCAGAACACATCGCGATCCGCCGCCGCCGTCGACCCGAAGATCGGGAGGGTCCAGAAGCTCTTCCCGGCACCCTGCCGGAGAGGGGAATCGCCACCGGAGGTCTTCTTCATCGCCATGCTTGCCTCCGGAGCGATGAGTGAGTAGTCTACCTTGGACTATGGGTCCATAGCAGTAGCTAGATGGTTGTCTTCTCCACCATGTGCTTCATGTTTAGATCTCATGAGCTGCCCTACATGATTGAGATCACCGTTATGTAATTCTACATGTTTGGTTTGTTGGGATCCGATGAATATTGGTGTTTATGATTGAGTTGCTGTACTGAATATTATCTTTTGTTATCTCTATGTTGTTTATGATCTTGCATGCTCTCCGTTGTTAGTAGCTATCTTGGCCGAGTAGTTGCTAGTGACTCCAAGAGGGGGTATTTATGCTCGATAGTGGGTTCATGCCTCTATTTCACCTGGGGGAGTGACAGAAACCTCTAAGGTGGTAGATGTGCTGTTGCTACTAGGGAGAAAACAACATTCATATGCTCAAGGGCATATGCTTTGTTTACATTACACACTTTGCTTAATGCAATTATCTGTTGTTCGCAACTTAATACTTTTGGGGTGTTCGGATTGATATCCCCAGGAGTGGATTATTAGTCATAGATGCAGTTGGATGGCGGTCTATGTATTTTGTTGTAATGCCCAGAGTAAATCTCATAGTGATCTTCTCGACATATCACGTTTATCTTTATTCTATCAATTGCCCAACTGTAATTTGTTTACCCAGCATGTGTTATTTTATCTATGGAGAGACACCACCAGTGAACTGTGGATCCCGGTCCTATTTACATCATATTGCTATCACCTGTTTATTTTCTCGCACTGTTTACTTTACTCGCATACTTTTACTGTTTTCCACTCGATACACTCATAACCTTTGTTTCAAGCAAACCGGTGAGATTGACAACCTCATCGTAAGTTGGGAGCAAAGTATTTGTTTGTGTGTGTGCAGGTTCCACGTTGCAGCTAGCAAGCAAAGCTTGGACGAGGCGCCATATATAAATTGTCCGCAGCTGTCGCAAACTAGCAAGCATCACCTTCAGTCGTTTGTCTCTCCTCTCCAAGAACGATAAACCTTGGTTTCTAAACTGAGGGAAAACTAGCTGCTATACTCATCACACCTTCCTCTTGGCGTTTCCAACGGGCTGGTCATTCACCACGCATCAAGCTAATTTTCTGGCGCCGTTGCCGGGGAATAAAGAAGAATACTTCCAAAGATTGAAGAAAACCTCCCGCGTCAACTTAGCGCCAGCAAGCTAATTTTCTGGCGCCGTTGCCGGGGAGGAAGTAGAAGACTTCTGCGAGGGGAGTTTTTTGCACGCACATTCTTTACTTTGTTATTGCTTTGCTTTACTTTATTTATTTTACTTGCATTGCTTTTTATCAAAAACCCAAAAAAAATAGAATCCTTGGTAGTTGTTATTTGTTTACTTTAGTTTATCATGTTGTTCCCTAAGTTCGTTATGGAGGACCTCTCAGTAGGTAGTGGTTCGATTATTGGCAAAAGTAACATTGAGGAGTTCTTTAATCACATTAGTATGCATGAGGAAGTTGAGGAAAAATCTTTGGTTGAGCTAGCTCCTAGTATTGAAGTTGCTTCTGCTTATTTGATTCACATGTTGGAAACTAGGTTTGCCAGTCTTAATCCTTTTATGCAATACATGTTCCTTAAGCTTCATGATATTGAGGATCCCGAAAAGAAAGCTTTTATCTTGGAAACTTTGCGCTTAGAATTTAAGGATGTCGTTATTGAAGCTAGAAAAGTTCTTAAATGTTTTAATAAATTCAGTTCACCTATAAAGGTTAATAGTATAAATAATGAGGGAGCCGAAATACCTATACCTTGCAAGCTTTTGGGATTGTGTGAAGCTTTCGAAAATAATTTTGACTGGATCTGTCCTGAAAATCTTTTTGATGAAAATAGTGTACCAAAGCATGATCACAAAGGGTCTTCTAAAACTTATGTGGATGAAATACAATGCCTTATTGACAAGACCTCTGCTGTTGATCTTAATGCTTCTTCTGAAAATACTTGATTCGCAATTTTCTGCGCCTAGCTCAAAGGCGTTAAAGAAAAGCACTCTTGGGAGATAACCCAATGTTTTCTTTTCAGTACTTTTTCTTTTATTTGAGTCTTGGAAGTCATTACTACTGTAATGACCGCTCCTTATCTTGTTTATTTCGTTTTTGTGCCAAGAGAAGCCTCTAATTTGAGCGAGGTAAAGATTTGGGGATGTTGCTGTCCTGAAACTGTTTTTGGTGCTGCACCGTAAAAATTCGTATAAATTCTCTGTTTATCTTTTGGACCTGCGATTTCTTGTGCATATGCCCCAGGTTATATCCAAACTTTTGTTAGTTGAACACTTTTTGATTTGAGCAACAGAAAATCCATCAAAAATTCGACCTTTGTCAGCTGTTCAGTTTTGACAGATTTCTGCCAATATTTGTGTTTGCCACTTTATCGCTTTCTTTTGAGTTCTTTTGATCACGGAACTTTTGGGGAGGTTGCTACAGTAGTATTTGCTATATATGTGGTGGTTTTGAGTTGAAACCTGAAGCAAAAATAGGTTGATTATATGTTATGCTTACACTAATGTTGCTAATAGAATTGTGTTTAGTTTTGTATGAAGGAAGTTTTCAAGTGTAGGGATTGGAGAATGATGAGATGAGTTGAAGAATGGACAAAAGCTCAAGCTTGGGGATGCCCATGCATCACCCCAAGAAATATCCAAGAAGTACAAGCGTCAAAGCTTGGGGATGCACTATGTGTTTTTCTTGGAGCGTCAGTTATTTTAGTTTTCTTAGTTGGTTTAGTTTGTTTGTTTTCTGCAATAAATGGTTGGACCCCAACAAATTTCCTTTGGAGGAGATGTACTTGTTTTCATTTGCAAACAATGCTCTAGCTTTCACTCTTATTAAAAATCGAGCATTCTTCTTTTTCTGCTACTACTTTTGGTTTTCGTTTTTGCCTTGATTTGTGTTCAGACCTTGTCATATCTTTTCATCAAGGTGTATTTTTGCCTCTGATATTTATTGGTTTTCATCAAAAGAGGTGTTTATAAAAATTTCAAATGGTGTTGGAAAAGAGAAAAAGCTTTGTGCAAAATAGTGGTACAAGAAGGAGCTTGGGTAGACTGCGGCTTAGGCTTTTTTATGTCATGCTTGATGTCTTTTTGATAGTATGCTTAGTGGTTTTGCTGTAGCATGACTTGTCTCAAATAACTGAGATTGCTTAATGAGCCTTTGAAAAAATCATGCGTTGTTTTTATTGTATGGAAGCATTATTTTGGTTTTCTCCTTGATGCTTTATTTGGGTTGACTTGGCGCATGCTCACACATGTTAGACTCTTACAAAGTCGCCAATAGCCTCTATGATCATTTAGTTTTTGACTTTTGATGCCATCTTATGCTTCTTTTAATGTCGCTTTGTCACTTTGCATGATTATGGCCATTATTGCTCTCTTAGTTGGTCGCTCCCAGTCTTTTGCTAGCCCTCGCCTTGTACTGAGTATGAGCTCTACTCGTGCATCCAACTCCTAAAAGCCAAGTTTTCCATTGTGTCCACCATACATACCTACTAGCAATTTGCTATTCCAAGTAAATTTGACTTGCTTTTATTTTCTCTTCAAATTAAACTCTTACCAGTGTTATGCGAAATTCGGTCAGTAAAGCTCTCACGAACCGGAAGGCACACTTTACTTTTTCCTGTTCTTAAAAATTTGACATTGTGGTCTCTTATGTTGAGTTGTTATGCTTGCAAGTTGTAAGTTGGATTCTAGCCTAGCCATGCTGTCATGGGGCAAGCTTTCAACATTGCACTTCTTATTTGAGTTGATATCGTGATCTTTTGTTTATGGATGCCCGCGGTGTGAAATGAATTGGGAATCTTGTGGGGATCATGGAGTTTGTATATGTGTTAGGGAAACGCCGGGCCGCCAATCTAAGCCATGCATAATTCATGGTGGAAATTTGCAGCATACCCATGGTGAACATTCGACGACGCATCTCACAATAAAAAGCTAAACAAAAGGCAAATAAAAGAGATGTCGAGGTGTTCATTGTCTGCTTGTCCTGTCATTTTGGTGTGGGCTTGTTCCATGTCATCGGGCACGGAGGTACCCCATTGGCGGTTCTCAATGATATGCATATACTTACAATGACAAGAGCCTTGCTTGGGACTCTAAGTAAAGTAGCATGAGGTTTGGGTACTCGTATTCACGGGGCACGAGGTTTTCAACTTATGATTTGTCAAGCATATGCATCATAATTGTTCTCGCATTAACTTTAACCATTCAAGATGCTTATGATGGGGGCAATGAGAGCTCAAAGCCGGTAAGTACCATAATTTTTGAAGGTTATAAAACTTGCAATCACTGCTTCCCTCTGCGAAGGGCCTTTCTTTTACTTTTATGTTGAGTCACCACCTTCTTTCTTTATGCACCATTAAGAGAGCATAGTTGTCATTCTTAGTGTGATATGCATTGTCCCAAAGTTCATTGATTGATTCATATTGTTGGTTTCACTTGTTCTTAAATTATTTGTATCTAGTCGCCCTCTTAAACTTGAAGGTGTCCTATACATTTATGTTTTGCTCTCTTTGAAGAACAAGCTGAAAACCATTTGTATGTTTTTCCTTATGATTTGAACACACGTTTGACTTTCATTGTTTCATTTTCATGATCTTTTGTTTGTGTTCATTTGCATGTTTACAACATGGTTGCTAAGTTCTTATTGTCATGATTATATCTTGATGCCCATGTTTTAAGTTCTTATGATCCCAGCTCACAAATGCTTACATATATGATCAAGATTGTGTAGGTGCATGTCACCTCAAAAATTATTCTTTGTTATCACTTACCTACTCGAGGACGAGCATGAGTTAAGCTTGGGGATGCTTGATACGTCTCCAACGTATCTATAATTTTTGATGCTCCATGCTTGTTTTTACACCATTTGCCTATTGTTTCGTTACACTTCGTGGCACTTTTATGCATTTTCCGGAACTAACCTATTAACGAGTTGCCACAGTGCCAGTTCCCTGTTTTCTGCTGTTTTTGTGTTTCAGAAGTGATACACAGGAAATATTCTCGGAATTGGACGAAACAAGTTCCTAAAGCCTTATTTTACCCGGAAGCTTCCAGAGATCCGAAGGAGAGTAGGAGTGGGGCCACCAGGGCCCCACACGCAGGGGTGGCGCGACCAGGACCCTGGCCACGCGCGCCCCGCGTGAGGGCGCCTGGCTCCTCCTCTGACAACGCCCCTTCGCCTATAAAGACCCCCCGACGGAAAAAACCTAAGGACCCGATCAGTTTTCCAGAACACATCGCGATCCGCCGCCGCCGTCGACCCGAAGATCGGGAGGGTCCAGAAGCTCTTCCCGGCACCCTGCTGGAGAGGGGAATCGCCACCGGAGGTCTTCTTCATCGCCATGCTTGCCTCCGGAGCGATGAGTGAGTAGTCTACCTTGGACTATGGGTCCATAGCAGTAGCTAGATGGTTGTCTTCTCTACCATGTGCTTCATGTTTAGATCTCATGAGCTGCCCTACATGATTGAGATCACCGTTATGTAATTCTACATGTTTGGTTTGTTGGGATCCGATGAATATTGGTGTTTATGATTGAGTTGCTGTACTGAATATTATCTTTTGTTATCTCTATGTTGTTTATGATCTTGCATGCTCTCCGTTGTTAGTAGTTATCTTGGCCGAGTAGTTGCTAGTGACTCCAAGAGGGGGTATTTATGCTCGATAGTGGGTTCATGCCTCTATTTCACCTGGGGGAGTGACAGAAACCTCCAAGGTGGTAGATGTGTTGTTGCTACTAGGGAGAAAACAACATTCATATGCTCAAGGGCATATGCTTTGTTTACATTACACACTTTGGTTAATGCAATTATCTGTTGTTCGCAACTTAATACTTTTGGGGTGTTCGCATTGATATCCCCGGGAGTGGATTATTAGTCATAGATGCAGTTGGATGGCGGTCTATGTATTTTGTTGTAATGCCCAGAGTAAATCTCATAGTGATCTTCTCGACATATCACGTTTATCTTTATTCTATCAATTGCCCAACTGTAATTTTTTTACCCAGCATGTGTTATTTTATCTATGGAGAGACACCACTAGTGAACTGTGGATCCCGGTCCTATTTACATCATATTGCTATCACCTGTTTACTTTCTCGCACTGTTTACTTTACTCGCATACTTTTACTGTTTTCCACTCGATACACTCATAACCTTTGTTTCAAGCAAACCGGTGAGATTGACAACCTCATCGTAAGTTGGGAGCAAAGTATTTGTTTGTGTGTGTGCAGGTTCCACGTTGCAGCTAGCAAGCAAAGCTTGGACGAGGCGCCATATATAAATTGTCCGCAGCTGTCGCAAACTAGCAAGCATCACCTTTAGTCGTTTGTCTCTCCTCTCCAAGAACAATAAACCTTGGTTTCTAAACTGAGGGAAAACTAGCTGCTATACTCATCACACCTTCCTCTTGGGGTTTCCAACGGGCTGGTCATTCACCACGCATCAAGCTAATTTTCTGGCGCCATTGCCGGGGAATAAAGAAGAATACTTCCAAAGATTGAAGAAAACCTCCCGCGTCAGCTTAGCGCCAGCAAGCTAATTTTCTGGCGCCGTTGCCGGGGAGGAAGTAGAAGACTTCTGCGAGGGGAGTTTTTCGCACGCACATTCTTTACTTTGTTATTGCTTTGCTTTACTTTATTTATTTTACTTGCATTGCTTTTTATCAAAAACCCAAAAAAATAGAATCCTTGGTAGTTGCTATTTGTTTACTTTAGTTTATCATGATGTTCCCTAAGTTCGTTATGGAGGACCTCTCAGTAGGTAGTGGTTCGATTATTGGCAAAAGTAACATTGAGTAGTTCTTTAATCACATTAGTATGCATGAGGAAGTTGTGGAAAAATCTTTGGTTGAGCTAGCTCCTAGTATTGAAGTTGCTTCTGCTTATTTGATTCACATGTTGGAAACTAGGTTTGCCAGTCTTAATCCTTTTATGCAATACATGTTCCTTAAGCTTCATGATATTGAGGATCCCGAAAAGAAAGCTTTTATCTTGGAAACTTTGCGCTTAGAATTTAAGGATGTCGTTATTGAAGCTAGAAAAGTTCTTAAATGTTTTAATAAATTCGGTTCACCTATAAAGGTTATTAGTATAAATGATGAGGGAGCCGAAATACCTATACCTTGCAAGCTTTTGGGATTGTGTGAAGCTTTCGAAAATAATTTTGACTGGATCTGTCCTGAAAATCTTTTTGATGAAAATAGTGTACCAAAGCATGATCACAAAGGGTCTTCTAAAACTTATGTGGATGAAATACAATGCCTTATTGACAAGACCTCTGCTGTTGATCTTAATGCTTCTTCTGAAAATACTTGATTCGCAATTTTCTGCGCCTAGCTCAAAGGCGTTAAAGAAAAGCACTCTTGGGAGATAACCCAATGTTTTCTTTTCAGTACTTTTTCTTTTATTTGAGTCTTGGAAGTCATTACTACTGTAATGACCGCTCCTTATCTTGTTTATTTCGTTTTTGTGCCAAGAGAAGCCTCTAATTTGAGCGAGGTAAAGATTTGGGGATGTTGCTGTCCTGAAACTGTTTTTGGTGCTGCACCGTAAAAATTCGTATAAATTCTCTGTTTATCTTTTAGACCTGCGATTTCTTGTGCATATGCCCCAGGTTATATCCAAACTTTTGTTAGTTGAACACGTTTTGATTTGAGCAACAGAAAATCCATTAAAAATTCGACCTTTGTCAGCTGTTCAGTTTTGACAGATTTCTGCCAATATTTGTGTTTGCCACTTTATCGCTTTCTTTTGAGTTCTTTTGATCACGGAACTTTTGGGGAGGTTGATACAGTAGTATTTGCTATATATGTGGTGGTCTTGAGTTGAAACCTGAAGAAAAAAGAGGTTGATTATATGTTAGGCTTACACTAATGTTGCTAATAGAATTGTGTTTAGTTTTGTATGAAGGAAGTTTTCAAGTGTAGGGATTGGAGAATGATGAGATGAGTTGAAGAATGGACAAAAGCTCAAGCTTGGGGATGCCCATGCATCACCCCAAGAAATATCCAAGAAGTACAAGCGTCAAAGCTTGGGGATGCCCCTGAGGCACCCCTTCTTCATCGGCAAAAATCAGGTCACCTTTCAAGACACTATATTTTTATTGCTTCATGCACTATGTGTTTTTCTTGGAGCGTCAGTTATTTTAGTTTTCTTAGTTGGTTTAGTTTGTTTGTTTGCTGCAATAAATGGTTGGACCCCAACAAATTTCCTTTGGAGGAGATGTACTTGTTTTCATTTGCAAAGAACGCTCTAGCTTTCACTCTTATTAAAAATCGAGCGTTCTTCTTTTTCTGCTACTACTTTTGGTTTTCGTTTTCGCCTTGATTTGTGTTCAGACCTTGTCATATCTTTTCATCAAGGTGTATTTTTGCCTCTGATATTTATTGGTTTTCATCAAAAGAGGTGTTTATAAAAATTTCAAATGGTGTTGGAAAAGAGAAAAAGCTTTGTGCAAAATAGTGGTACAAGAAGGAGCTTGTGTAGACTGCGGCTTAGGCTTTTTCATGTCATGGTTGATGTCTTTTTGATAGTATGCTTAGTGGTTTTGCTGTAGCATAACTTGTCTCAAATAACTGAGATTGCTTAATGAGCCTTTGAAAAAATCATGCGTTGTTTTTATTTTATGGAAGTATTCTTTTGGTTTTCTCCTTGATGCTTTATTTGGGTTGACTTGGCGCATGCTCACACATGTTAGACTCTTACAAAGTCGCCAATAGCCTCTATGATCATTTAGTTTTTGACTTTTGATGCCATCTTATGCTTCTTTTAATGTCGCTTTGTCGCTTTGCATGATTATGGCCATTATTGCTCTCTTAGTTGGTCGCTCCCAGTCTTTTGCTAGCCCTCGCCTTGTACTGAGTATGAGCTCTACTCATGCATCCAACTCCTAAAAGCCAAGTTTTCCATTGTGTCCACCATACATACCTACTAGCAATTTGCTATTCCAAGTAAATTTGACTTGCTTGTATTTTCTCTTCAAATTAAACTCTTACCAGTGTTATGCGAAATTCGGTCAGTAAAGCTCTCACGAACCGGAAGGCACACTTTACTTTTTCCTGTTCTTAAAAATTTGACATTGTGGTCTCTTATGTTGAGTTGTTATGCTTGCAAGTTGTAAGTTGGATTCTAGCCCAGCCATGCTATCATGGGGCAAGCTTTCAACATTGCACTTCTTATTTGAGTTGATATTGTGATCTTTTGTTTATGGATGCCCGCGGTGTGAAATGAATTGGGAATCTTGTGGGGATCATGGAGTTTGTATATGTGTTAGGGAAACGCCGGGCCGCCAATCTAAGCCATGCATAATTCATGGTGGAAATTTGCAGCATACCCATGGTGAACATTCGACGACGCATCTCACAATAAAAAGCTAAACAAAAGGCAAATAAAAGAGATGTCGAGGTGTTCATTGTCTGCTTGTCCTGTCATTTTGGTGTGGGCTTGTTCCATGTCATCGGGCACGGAGGTACCCCATTGGCAGTTCTCAATGATATGCATATACTTACAATGACAAGAGCCTTGCTTGGGACTCTAAGTAAAGTAGCATGAGGTTTGGGTACTCGTATTCACGGGGCACGAGGTTTTCAACTTATGATTTGTCAAGCATATGCATCATAATTGTTCTCGCATTAACTTTAACCATTCAAGATGCTTATGATGGGGGCAATGAGAGCTCAAAGCCGGTAAGTACCATAATTTTTGAAGGTTATAAAACTTGCAATCACTGCTTCCCTCTGCGAAGGGCCTTTCTTTTACTTTTATGTTGAGTCACCACCTTCTTTCTTTATGCACCATTAAGAGAGCATAGTTGTCATTCTTAGTGTGATATGCATTGTCCCAAAGTTCATTGATTGATTCATATTGTTGGTTTCAATTGTTCTTAAATTATTTGTATCTAGTCGCCCTCTTAAACTTGAAGGTGTCCTATGCATTTATGTTTTGCTCTCTTTGAAGGACAAGCTGAAAACCATTTGTATGTTTTTCCTTATGATTTGAACACACGTTTGACTTTCATTGTTTCATTTTCATGATCTTTTGTTTGTGTTCATTTGCATGTTTACAACATGGTTGCTAAGTTCTTATTGTCATGATTATATCTTCATGCCCATGTTTTAAGTTCTTATGATCCCAGCTCACAAATGCTTACATATATGATCAAGATTGTGTAGGTGCATGTCACCTCAAAAATTATTCTTTGTTATCACTTACCTACTCGCGGACGAGCAGGAGTTAAGCTTGGGGATGCTTGATACGTCTCCAACGTATCTATAATTTTTGATGCTCCATGCTTGTTTTTACACCATTTGCCTATTGTTTCGTTACACTTCGTGGCACTTTTATGCATTTTCCGGAACTAACCTATTAACGAGTTGCCACAGTGCCAGTTCCCTGTTTTCTGCTGTTTTTGTGTTTCAGAAGTGATACACAGGAAATATTCTCAGAATTGGACGAAACAAGTTCCTGAAGTCTTATTTTACCCGGAAGCTTCCAGAGATCCGAAGGAGAGTAGGAGGGGGGCCACCAGGGCCCCACACGCAGGGGTGGCGCGGCCAGGCCCCTGGCCGCGCGGGCCCCGCGTGAGGGCGCCTGGCTCCTCCTCTGACAACGCCCCTTCGCCTATAAAGACCCCCCGACGGAAAAAACCTAAGGACCCGATCAGTTTTCCAGAACACATCGCGATCCGCCGCCGCCGTCGACCCGAAGATCGGGAGGGTCCAGAAGCTCTTCCCGGCACCCTGCCGGAGAGGGGAATCGCCACCGGAGGTCTTCTTCATCGCCATGCTTGCCTCCGGAGCGATGAGTGAGTAGTCTACCTTGGACTATGGGTCCATAGCAGTAGCTAGATGGTTGTCTTCTCCACCATGTGCTTCATGTTTAGATCTCATGAGCTGCCCTACATGATTGAGATCACCGTTATGTAATTCTACATGTTTGGTTTGTTGGGATCCGATAAATATTGGTGTTTATGATTGAGTTGCTGTACTGAATATTATCTTTTGTTATCTCTATGTTGTTTATGATCTTGCATGCTCTCCGTTGTTAGTAGCTATCTTGGCCGAGTAGTTGCTAGTGACTCCAAGAGGGGGTATTTATGCTCGATAGTGGGTTCATGCCTCTATTTCACCTGGGGGAGTGACAGAAACCTCTAAGGTGGTAGATGTGCTGTTGCTACTAGGGAGAAAACAACATTCATATGCTCAAGGGCATATGCTTTGTTTACATTACACACTTTGCTTAATGCAATTATCTGTTATTCACAACTTAATACTTTTGGGGTGTTCGGATTGATATCCCCGGGAGTGGATTATTAGTCATAGATGTAGTTGGATGGCGGTCTATGTATTTTGTTGTAATGCCCAGAGTAAATCTCATAGTGATCTTCTCGACATATCACGTTTATCTTTATTCTATCAATTGTCCAACTGTAATTTGTTTACCCAGCATGTGTTATTTTATCTATGGAGAGACACCACTAGTGAACTGTGGATCCCGGTCCTATTTACATCATATTGCTATCACCTGTTTACTTTCTCGCACTGTTTACTTTACTCGCATACTTTTACTGTTTTCCACTCGATACACTCATAACCTTTGTTTCAAGCAAACCGGTGAGATTGACAACCTCATCGTAAGTTGGGAGCAAAGTATTTGTTTGTGTGTGCAGGTTCCACGTTGCAGCTAGCAAGCAAAGCTTGGACGAGGCGCCATATATAAATTGTCCGCAGCTGTCGCGAACTAGCAAGCATCACCTTCAGTCGTTTGTCTCTCCTCTCCAAGAACGATAAACCTTGGTTTCTAAACTGAGGGAAAACTAGCTGCTATACTCATCACACCTTCCTCTTGGGGTTTCCAACAGGCTGGTCATTCACCACGCATCAGCAATCAACCATAATTTGAGGATCAAGACCATATTTAGCACTAAGCTCTTGAAAATTAGCAGTTTCAACGAAAGAGTTAACGCAATCAAATTCGTAATTCATACCTGATCCTTTACATTTGTCGCTATCCCAACCTTCAATATTGTTTTGAATTGTTTCAAACAGATCCCACTTGGTGTCAACATCCTTGCTTGTGAAAGACCCATCAAAGCATGCGTCTAGATAATCCTTGTAATATCCTGAAAGCCTTGCATAAAAATTATTAATAACAATATTACGGGGAAGATCATGAATAGGACATTTATGCATTAGTAACTTCAATCTTCCCCAAGCTTGGGCAATGCTTTCTCCCTCATGCGGATGAAAATTATAAATATAATTCCTATCTTTATAAACCTGACTAGAAGGATAGAATTTAGAATAAAAGAGAGGTTCAATTTCCTCCCAATCAATAGATCGGCCATCCTTCAATGTTTTATACCATTCCTCAGCTCTGCCTTTCAGCGAAAAAGAGAATAGCTTCTTCTTAACTTGGTTCATTGAAATACCTGCACACTGGAACAACTCGCATAATTCATGTATAAAAAGCAAATGGTCACCATGATGGACAGTTCCATCTCCTAAATAGCAGTTATCCCTGATACGTTCAACAATCTTCGTAGGTATTTTAAAAGGATGAGGAGCACAAGCATCATTAGAAACATCACATATGGGAGATAAAATATTATCAGAACAAACTTTCTCCACTAAAGCTGGGGAACTAAAAATATCATACTTAACAAAACCAACTTCCCCAAGCTTAGACTTTTCCATAGCATTAGCAATAACGGGATTCAAAGCATTCATACTAATAACACTATTAGCATGCAAATTAAGCTCCAAAGGTTTTTCAATTTTCTCTTCAAATCTAAACTCAGGAAAAAGACTAAAGAACTCTTTATTTTCCATTAAGCCTAACTAGTGAAAATAAAAACAAGAAACAAAAAGATGTAATTGCAGAATCTAAAGGAAATAACTCCGAGCACTCACACAGGAGGATGCGCGTACCTTTTACCTTACCTCCCCGGCAATGGCGCCAGAAAAGAGCTTGATGTCTACGCACGCGTCTGTTCTTGTAGACAGTGTTGGGCCTCCAAGTGCAGAGGTTTGTAGAACAGCAGCAAGTTTCCCTTAAGTGGATCACCTAAGGTTTATCGAACTCAGGGAGGAAGAGGTCAAAGCTATCCCTCTCAAGCAACCCTGCAATTACGATACAGAAAGTCTCTTGTGTCCCCAACACACCCAATACACTTGTAAGATGTATAGGTGCACTAGTTCGGCGAAGAGATAGTGAAATACAAGCGGTAGTGATGATTATGAGTAGTAACTGTAATATGAAATAAGTATCGCTGCGAGCAAACATGTAACAAAACAGGAAGTAAACGGTGTGCAATGCTTGGAAACAAGGCACAGGGATCATACTTTCACTAGTGGACACACTCCCAACAAATATAACATAATTGAACAAATAAATAACTTCTCTTCACTATGGTACTCTGAATTACTCTCCTATTGAATAACACTAATCATTGCGTAGGGCTACGAAAAACTCCTCAAAGTTCATCAAGTACTTGACAAACACCACTCATAGAGATATCCAAATCAAATCACAACTCAAGATAGATATTATTGCAACTTAGACCAAGTACTAACACGGTGCACACACTGTCAACATTACACCATGAAAGGAGGAATAGATCACTTCAATACTATCATAGTGATAATTATTCTCATAATCCATAAGAGATCACAATCGTAGCCTAGACCAAGTACCACCACGATGCACGCACTGTCACCGTTACACCATGGCAGGAGGAATAGATTAGTTTAATAACACACTAGAGTACACATAATAAAGAAGAGTAACATCTACTTATTCAACATGATACAAAGCTCACGATCACATAAAGATCACATCATGGGAGAGAGAGGTGAACCACATAGCAACCGGTAGAGCCCTCAGCCCCGGGGATGAACTACTCCCTCCTCATCATAGGAGACAGCAAGGTTGATGGAGATGGCGGTGAGGTCGATGGAGACGGCGGAGACGGCGATGGAGACCGATGGAGATGGCTCCGGGGGCACTTCCCCGTCCCGGCAGGGTGCCGGAACAGAGACTTCTGTCCCCTGAAATTCATCGACGGCGGCGGCGGAACTACGGAACTGCTTCTGGAAAATTGCCGACTCCCCTAGGGTTTTCCGTCCCGAGGCTTAATATAGGCGAAGGGGCGTCGTCAGGGGGCAGCCAGGGGCTCCTCACACCAGGGTGGCGCGGCCAGGGCCTAGGCCGCGCCACCTATGTGTGAGGGCGGCCTCTGGCCCCGCTCCGGCTCTCTTTCGGTCTTCGGGAAGCTTCCGGGAAAAATAAGACTTCTGGCTTTTGTTTCGTCCAATTCCGAGAATATTTCCTGTGTAGCTTTCTGAAACACAAAAACAGCAGAAAACAGGGAACTGGCACTGTGGCATCTTGTCAATAGGTTAGTTCTGGACAATGCATAAAAGTGCCACGAAGTGCAACGAAACACAAGGCAAATGGTGTAAAAACAAGCATGGAGCATCAAAAATTATAGATACGTTTGAGACGTATCAGGGGGTATAATCACAAGTGTGTATTCATCCTAGTAAGGGTAGTGCGCTAGCACAGGTTCACCCCCATAACACTTATCAAACCAATAAAGACTACTTAGCGGTATGAAGCGAAAGCTCTTGACAGAAACTCCCGTGTGTCCTCGAGAACGTTTGTTTATTATATGTTACACAACCGGCTTGTCCTTTGCTGAAGAAAGGATTGGGCCACTTGCTGCAATTACTACTACTGTCTTTTATTTACTCGTACTTTATTTATTGGGATTTCTATTTTTGTGCCCTCAGGTTGTTAGTTGTACTCAGTTTTCCCCAGCTCGTTAGTTTTTTCTCAGTTTTCCCCAAGCCGTTGTCTGAAACCCTCAGAAGGAGGTTGGACGGGAGGATTCCCGTTTAGTTGACCGTTTCCGTGCTGACATGTGGGGCCGCGTCGTGTGGGGCCACGTCGCGTGGGGCTGGTAGAAAGGGACCGCGTGGGACAGGACGAGACCGCGTTTTGTTGTACATGAGAGCTCGGTTCTGTCTCTCTCGGGCCAAATTGGCATTGCCTTTTCAGAGCGCCTTTTCAGAGCGCCTTTTTCCCCTCTCTCTCTGTAACAGTTCTCTCTCTTTTCACCAAATTAGTATCAAATCTAGAGAAGCTTCTATTTATGTCTTTCTTCAATGATTGTTGCCTTTTGGCCCTCGTTTTTTGCCCAATATGGTAACAAATCTAGAAGCTAGTATAGGATAAATTCACAACAGCATAATAAATCCAGAAAACTAAGTATAATACATAAACTGTATACAGCAGCCAAAAGTAGCCAATAACAATGTTCTTCATTCTGTATCATATATTTCGTCGTCGCTACAATTCATGAGATAAAAGAAATATTCACTGAACTCCCTCCGTCTACAGTGTGCAGCAAATACATCCACCAAACGGTATGGCCTTTGTTTATTTTTCGGACCATATCCTATTCTATCCGCACGTCGTGGCCACTCATCCCAGGCCTTTCTATCATCATCATACTCTCTGATATAACCCAAATCCGCATAGTAGATGCAGCCAGGTCGAACTGTCGGGTGCACTCTGGTGTCGACGGAGATACACCGGATAAAATTGACGAAGAGGGCACGACTGCCAATGTTACTGACGGCATGGAGAGAGCGGCTCTCAGTGTCCACATGGTACACCAATGGTTGACCTTCCTCCAAATGCCTGTTGTCGTCAGTGCTGCCGCCCAACAACACAAGCAGCAGATCACCATCCGACTCCACAAGGTAGAACTTGGAATCATAATCATTTCCAAGTTCTGGAAATGAAAATAGTGTCTTCATGCTGACAGTGCTCGCGCGCTGCTCCAACTGGACATTGTTGGTGCACACTATTCTTCCGAACTCATTCACAGCTATTGCATACAATTCACCATTGAACGGGGTAATGCAACACAGAGAATGGTCCTCGATCGTAAATCTTCCTTCTCCCCAATCATGTACATCTATATCCTTAGTTGGAGAGCTCTTATCGACCCAAGCAATTTCCTTGGGGTAACCTGTGCAAATGAAGACCATAGTCGGGGACTTCATTAGAGCGACTGACTGCACAATCATAGATGGCATCTGCGCCTCAAACGTAGCGTTCAAAGTCTTTGTGAGTGGGTTCAGAAGCCGTATCTTGTGCGGCTGGTTCCTCTGGGCAAGCACGATGACGCCACGGTAAAAGCCGACGAAGTAGTATCTAAAAGGGAGTTGATGAAGATAACATTCAGCACTAAGATGTTTACGATTGAAAATAAAAATAGATTAACTCTATAGATATAGAGGAATTTGAACCTTGCATAAACTTTCGTTAGATCGATGGTGACGTAGCGGGATGTGCGGAGGTTGAGGAAGGAGAACTCAGCGGCGCGTGGAAGGGCGTGTTCTACCACGATCCATTCGTGCAGGTGCACGTCGGGCTCAGGTAGATCTGAGCGTCAATTTATATAAACTTGCCTCAAAGCAGCGTAGGTGTCCACGTACTCCTCGTTCGCCAGTAAGCAGTCGCCGATCTTATGAAGTGGTCTGTCACCCTTAAGAGAGGCCCAGTTCACGGAGGCGCCGCGCTTGGATGTGCCGCCCTCGGATGCGATGGGCTCGGCGGCGACGGGCTCGGATGCGACGGGCTCGGAGGCGATGGGCTCGGAGGCAACGGGCTCGGAGGCGACGGACTCGGGGGCGACGGCCGCCGGCGCATTCTTCTTCTCCATCGCCGGCAGGGGAGCGCGCGTAGGGCGGTTGGGGTTTTTCGGATTTGGAGAAGGTGATGAGACGTGAGAGGCGTGGTTGCGTGCGTGAGTTATAATGAGACTGTGTGCAGAGGGAGGGAGAGAGGGGCTCTGTACTGGCAAAGTGACGATTCGTCTCAGCAGTTGACGTTTGGTCTCAACATGCGCACCGCGCGGCTAACCGCTGCTCACCGCGACACGCGTCCGTGGGACTGCACGTCAGCATCGTTACGTGTACTCAGTTCTACCCTCGAGTCTTACACTGGAAAAATATCTGTACTCAGTTTTCCCCTCGAGTACTAATACTGGCTAGTGCAATATACTCAGTTTTACCCTCAAGTGGCTAGTCAACAGAGAGTCAACAGATGGGATTAAGCCATCTAATTGAGTCATTTCATGCGCAAAAAAATTCAAAAAAATAAAATCATAGTGCCTCCTACTCATGGAGTCTTGTTACGCGACCTGCCACGTAGGAAATCATAACAATCATATATAAATCAAGTTTTCACACAAATGGCCACTTCTGAAATCACTAGTAGCTATAAAGGTTCATGGCTTTCCACTCAAACCCCTTCTCAAAACATCTATACCCAAAACATAGTTTGTCTGAATGAGGCCATAATTTTTACACTCATGTATATTTGAAGTGCTAATACTTTGAGGTAGGCTAACCTGGGTTTCATTGTACAAAACATGTGTTTTTCTTTTTCTAAATCTCTTATTTGAATTCCTTAGCCTATTTACTATTTACTTGCCCTTGTATCCTTGATACTACTCAGTTTTACCCTCTTCCTTCTCACAGAAGCCCAAACTTGGCCTGATTGGTCGAGCTGTTGTCACACGGATCGTGCCCACCTACCGTCGATCCTATGATCTAACGGGCAGGATCGTGCCACCCTCTCTCTATCTGTCGGTGGCAAACTACTACCCCTCTATATATGCTAAATAACGAGTTGGCCACCGGATTCAACAAGTTTGGTAATCACGAATTTCCACTTCTTGTAGGCATTACTTTTCACGGTAAAATGATAAACTATCACGAATTTCCATTTAGGCATTACTTTTCACGGTAAAATAATAAACTATCACGAATTTCCTTTAGGCATTACTTTTAACGGTGAAATGATAAACTATCACGAATTTCCTTTAGGCATTACTTTTCACGGTAAAATAATAAACTATCACGAATTTCCATTTAGGCATTACTTTTCACGAATTTCCTTTAGCCATTACTTTTCACGGTGAAATGATAAACTATCACGAATTTCCTTTAGGCATTACTTTTCACAGTAAAATAATAAACTATCACGAATTTCCATTTCTTTTAGGCATTACTTTTTTGTTGAGATATTTATGTACAATACAGTAATATAGTATTATGATTAGGCACGTGATATCTATGTGTGCAACTTAGGTCCAATGAATTGTGTGCGTGTGCTTCATGAATCAAGAAAGGAAGAAGTTTTAAAAGTTTTGTGATCAGCAATGTCGATCATATATCCGTCAATTAAAAATACTACGACGCAATCATAGAGCCCAATACTTGTGTTCCGCAGTGAAACGAGAGATGACATGTGTATCCCAGGTGGTCTATTATTTATGTGGGGTGTTGTGCCCAGCTTTCGATTTCACTTCACAAAAAAAACTCGGTTTCGGTACTTCAAAAATGGAAAAGGCACTTTTTGTGGGATGGAACAAAATTCATGTTGCAAATGATGATATGGATGTCATATTTAGATTCCTCTCATTTTTCTGATCAATTTGGATATATTATCTATCGAATTCCGATTTACGGATTTGTAAATATGGAGTATTCAATATTAAATGGAAAAAACAAAATAAATTAAAATTTATTTTACTATTGTTTAAATTCATGGCTATTGTTATTTATTCATTTTTGTTTACTTAAATAATTTTTTGAAATTCAAAATATAAAGGCATGTGGCATCATGGCTATGGGTTAATAGGATTGATATGATACTATTATCAATAATGTATAACTTCTTTCTCGAAAGCTCAATAGAAAGGAACAAAGAAGTTAAGCGTGCTAGAGCTGGAGTAGTCTGAGGATAGGTGACTGACCACAAAGTCTGATTAGAAGTAAGAGATTTGAGCTAAAATTAAGTATGCTTAGAGATAAAGATGCCCTAGTGTGATTTGCTGGTCAAACAATTCAAATATTTTAATTTTTTTGAAAAAAAATGAAAAATAAAAATAAAAAATGTAATTACCTATGCCGATGGCCTAGCCTTCTGTGCCGACGGCATGTCTATGCCGACAATTTTTTTAGCTATACTGACGCCTGCCTAGCCCGACGGCCTTATGCCGACGGCCACCGTCGGCACAGCCTATGCCGACGGCTTCTAGGGCTGTGCCGACGGCTCGGGGCCGTCGGCCCCTCGACTGACTGCCGTAGTGGCGGTCAAACCTTAAGTCGCCTAGGTAATCGCCTTGGCGAGACATATACCGTTTTGTGGTAGGAATTAACAAACTTCCGGCTTGCATGGATGAGATATAGGGTTTAACAGCTGGTGACAAGATTTTGTTGAAAAATATCTGAACTTGCTAAACAAATTGGAAAGTAAGTATAAGTTAGTTCCTATAGTCTGCGTCTTAGGATCATGTGGAAGTATCGATGACACGCTACACCAAGTTTTAGTCTTTGAACTTGGAGTTGTTGTGTACGTAGTAGTCTAGCTAGATAGTACAAACAAGGAAGTACAAGCTAGTAGTAGTCCGGCTAAAATTAGCACTTGTGGCGTACGGGTAGGTTTGAGTCTTAGAGTCTGTTTGGTTTTTAGCCACAGTTTGCTAAGCCAAACTTTAGCAGCTACAAGTTGTTTGGCTTGTGTTTGGTTTTTGCCACACTTTATTAATTATATAGATTAATTTTCTTACCAACTCTTGCCAAAGTTTGGCTTCCAATTTCTTAGCCACACTTTTTATGGCTGTCACACTTTTATGGCTAGCCACACTTTGGCTTGATAAAATGTAGCTAGAAACCAAACACCCCCAAGTTAGATTAGGTTGGTAGGTTGGCTAGTTTGGTTCTTTGTATACCCACGGAAACGCAACGCTGTGGTTTGTAGCGCCAAAATTTATACCGTGAGAAAAATAGAGAAAAAAGAGGGCACAATATATGCCCTTGGTCATGAGTTTTTTTAACGTGCATATGTATTTATCTAGTTTGATGTGATTGTTCCGTGGGATAAACCCAACAGATTTCACATCACCGTTCGAGTCATTCTAGATTTCTAGTGCAGAACTACGTATATTCTGCATTGTGTAGCGTGCTGAAGTAGTGCAGTGCACCCACCGTGTCATACTATGATTGTAACAATTAGATGATCCTACGTGGTAGTCCGTAGTCGTATTAACTAGCAATCGCCGTCGATCCTAAAAAAGGGTCGTGTCCCTGCCAGTTTGAGCTGACTGATTGTAGTAATAATGGCACGGATTAGCGATCTCTTTCATCGATCAGGTATAATTGGGCCTGCAGGGTCATTAGTCCCTGCCAGTTTGAGCTGATTGATTGTAGTCTACTAGTCACTTCGTTTTAAAATATAAGATGTTTTAGGTTTGTAAAATAAATATATCTAGACACCTTTTAGTGTGTATATTTGAGTAAACCTACACACTAAAAAATATCTAGATACATTTGCTTCACAAAGCTAGAACATATTATATTTTATATTTTAAAACCGAGGGAGTACATCTCAATATCGCACTGAATTAATATTCTAGAGCTGGAGTGCCAGCTGTTGATCGATGAACGACTTGCAAATTAAGCACTCAGGACCGAGGCTAATTTGGAACTTTGACGTGTTTATACTCAGGAGCAGTTAACCAAACCGTCTAGCCTACAGGTGATCGTCGTCGTTGCGCGCTCGCCTGTCCAACTGCCAGCGCCCAGCGTTCGTGACCACGGCGTGTGAGCGACAGCAGCATACACACGCCAAGTCCGCATCGTTCGTACGCATGCCTCTTAACTCTATTCGCCGTTCTGAAGGCGACAAGTGTACTTGTCTAGAGCAGTAGAGCCTCCCCATCGATCGTATACCGGCAGGGGGCGTCGCCTGCAAACTTGTCCGGCTGATACGTACGTACCGTACGTTGGGCGCCGCCGGCCCAGTCAACTTTACTACACTCCGTAGCTCAGTTCGTATACCGTACTGGCGGCAAACCTCCTGGCAGCAGACCTCTGTGGCGTCCTCCTGGCGGCAGACCTCTGTGGCGTCCTCCTGGCGGCAGACCTCTTGGCGGCAGATCGGAGCTCCGGCGAGCGGGAAATGGAGAAGGGACACGCCGGAGAGAAGGGAAGGGGGAGGCGTCCACCGGGGAGAAGGGGAAGGGCGGTGGCGCCGGCCGCCGGGGAAGAAGAGGAGAGGCGATGCCGGCCACCGGGGGAGAAGGGGAGGGGCAGCGCGGCCACCATGGTGAAGGGCACGGGCGGCTCGGAGACGGGATTGATGCTCTTTTTTTTCGACGTGTCTATTTTTTTTAGATCAGCCTGTTTTTTCGAAAAAGGGATTTTATTACTTAAAAGTCAAGTAACATCACACCCGGCCTCTGCATAACTAGATGCACACAGCCACTCCAACCAAGAGCCAAAAGTCTAGAAAAAATAAAACATAGGCAAAATACATATCAGGATGAGAAATTGTAAGCCGCCTAGGATGATGGAGGGGCGATCCGAAGATTATGCTGCCATCCATGCCCCGAAAACAGGAATCTCGCCGTATCCTCCAGGCGCGTGCACACCTCCGAAAATAGGTTGTGGTCCTCCATGCGGTGAAGTTGCGACCATAGACGTAGAGTGCCCATATATCTGTAGATAATCTGCAAGAGAGTACAATTTTTATTATCAAAAACTTTGTCATTCCTACATAGCCAAAGCGACCAAATAAGTGCAATCGCTCCCACCCTAAGAAGAATTATGTACTTGTAATCAATACCATGTACCCAATTCCCAAAGACATTGGCAATACTAATAGGTGGATACAAGCCTGAAGCTGCTTGGATAACTGACCATATAGAACGTGCAAAGTTGCACTGGAAAAACAAGTGTTTTATCGTCTCATCATGAGTACAAAAAACACACGTCTTACTCCCATCCCAATTCCGCTTAGTAAGATTGTCCTTAGTAAGAATAACTCCCCGACGAAGATACCAACAAAAAACTTTATTTTTCAGCGGTATTTTCATCTACCAGATTTTCTTATTATCTAAGACTGGTAAGACAGATAAGGGCAAGGCATTGTAAAAGGAAGCTACTGAGAATTTTCCATTCTCCATAAGGTTCCAATGGAATTCATCTTTCCCATCTGTTAATAGGATATTAGCCAAGCGCTGGCATAATGCTTCCCAAGCAACAAGACGAGGACCGAATAAATTCCTCCTGAACGTCACATTTGGAGGATTGGTCTCCAAAACATGGGCGATTGTATTACCCTTATGACACACAATGTCATACAATGCCGGATACTGCTCTCGGAGTGAAGTTGACCCAAGCCATTTATCCTCCCAAAACCGTACCTCAGAACCATCCTTAATCGAAAACTTCCCATGGCCGAAGAAGTGTTTCTTCGTTGCCATGAGTCCGGCCCAAAAATGTGAATCACCAGGTTTCCAAAAAACTTGTGATAGAGCTTTTGAGCCGATATATTTTCGTCTAAGTAGAGTTTGCCAAACCCCATCCTCAGTTAAAAGTCTGAAGAGCCATTTCCCAAGGAGGGCTGTATTCTTAACCTCAAGGTCCTGAATACCTAGTCCACCTTGGTCCTTTGGCCGGCAAACTACACTCCACTTAGCCAGTCTATATTTTTTCTTTTCGCTATCACCCTGCCAAAAGAATCTTGATCGGAAAAAATCCAACCTATTTAAGACTCCTTTGGGTAGAAGGAAGAAAGATAACATATACAGTACCATATTTGACAGGACTGAATTTATGAGAACCAGTCTTCCTCCTATGGATAACAGCTTACCTTTCCAACTACTTAAGCGTAATTGTAGTCGTTCCTCAACAATTTTCCATTCAGCGTTTGTTAATCTCCGAAAATGAATCGGGATACCCAAATACCTAATTGGAAACTCACCCTGGTTGCATCCGAATAATTCAGCGTACAACTGGGTATGATCTTGAGCCTCGCCAAAACAATACAATTCACTCTTATAGAAATTGATTTTTAGACCCGAGAGTTGCTCAAACGCCGAAAGAATCAATTTCAGATTTTTAGCCTTCTCCAAGTCATGTTCCATAAATAAAATCGTATCATCGGCATATTGTAGAATTGAAAGTCCTCCATCAACAAGATGAGGAATCACTCCTTCAATTTGGCCATCAATCTTTGCACGCTCGATCATGATAGCTAACATATCAGCCACGATGTTGAATAACATGGGCGATAATGGGTTGCCTTGTCTCAGACCTTTTTTTGTCTGGAAGTAATGGCCGGTGTCATCGTTGACCTTAATAGCCACACTACATCCAGACACAAAACTATGAATGAGCGCGCGCCACTCATCAGAAAAACCTTTCATTCTGAGTGTTTGCTGGAGGAAAGACCACTTGACTTTGTCATATGCTTTTTCGAAATCAATTTTTAAAATGACCTCGTTCAACTTTTTAGAATGTAGTTCGTGAACTGTTTCATGCAAGATGGCCACTCCATCGAGTATATTCCTTCCTTGCATGAAAGCAGTCTGAGAAGGACGAACCACATGATCAGCCACCGAGTTCAACCTGATAGTAGCAACTTTGGTAAAAAAATTAAAGCTAACATTAAGGAGGCAGATAGGCCTATACTGTTGGATCCTTTCTGCTTCATTAACCTTAGGTAATAAAATAATTTCACCAAAGTTCAGGCGAAAGAGCTCAAGTTGCCCAGCATGTAAAGAACTGAACAATTCAAGCAGATCGGGTTTGATAACTTCCCAAAAGTTTTGATAAAATTCAGCTGGGAAACCATCAGGACCTGGGGCTTTGTTGTGTTCCATTTGAAAAACAGCAGTCTTAACTTCTTCCTCTGTGTAGAGGTCAGTTAGGAAGTTATTTTCCAAATCAGAAACTTGGGGTATATCATCTATTCGGGATTCATCCATATTGAAGTTACCTTCCTCTGGAGAACCAAACAGGCCTTTGTAGTAATTCGTAATATACGACTTTAAATTCTCGTGTCCCTCAATAGTCCCCTCATCTTGGACAAGAGAGTGAATAAGTTTCTTTCGGTGACGACCATTGGCCACACCATGAAAGTATCTTGTGTTCGCATCCCCTTCCAAAATAAATTGACTCTTGGACCGTTGATACCATTTGATTTCCTCTTCGCGAAGAAGTCTAGCTAACTCCAAATTCGATTGGTTTTTCAACTCAATCTCATACGGTAATAGCGGGCGAACTTCAGCGATCTCCTCGAGACTATCAATGGTAGCCGAAAGTCATATTTTTTCTTTTTTTAAAATTCATGTTGTATGCCTTGCCCAACCACCAAGGTGTTTTCGAACAGAACGAATCTTATTGTTCCACCTTTCGATCAGGGAATGACCAGCAACAGGCCGCTCCCAAATAGACTTAACCATGTCATGAAAACCATCTCTGTGCAACCATCCAAGTTCAAACTTGAAACGATGAGCACCTCGTGGCCTAGCAGACCCGGTAGTCATAAGAATAGGAGCGTGATCTGACAGAGACTCAATACGTTCTAGAGCTCGCACTGAGACCATTGGGAATTTGTCCTCCCAATCAGAGTCCATCAGTACTCGATCTAGTTTTTCGTATGTGGGTTCTGGAAGATTATTTGCCCAAGTGAATTGTCTGCCAATCATTGAAACCTCCCTTAAGTCCAGGCTATCTATGACAACGTTGAACAAGAACGACCAATGATCATCAAACCGGCCTTTATTATTCTCAAAAGGAAATCTGAGCAAATTGAAATCCCCCCCCCCCAATAAGAATAGGGTGTGGGTTATCTTTTGCTAGGTTTACCATTTCACGAAGAAAGTCAGCCTTAAATTCCTCATGGGCCGCACCATAAACAGCAACAAGACTCCATGTGAAATTATCTAACTTGTTTCGGATATGGAGCTTCACATGGAAATCCCCATCCGAACAAGCAAGTACATCCATTGTAGTTGTCTTGATGCCTACTAAGATGCCACCAGATCTTCCACGAGGTGGACGAGAATGCCACACAAAGTCTGCGCCGCCTGAAAGACGGTTAAGAAAACTCTGTGAGAAGTCTCGTCTACCTGTTTCTGAAATGGCTAAGAAATCTAAATTGTGGTCCCGAATGCAATCCGCAAAGAACAGATGTTTAGCCAAGTCACCAAGACCTCTGCTATTTGAAAACATGCCATTCATCGGGAAACAACTATTGAAGGAGAAACTTTTGCCCGTTTCTTTGGCTTTTTACCCTTCTTACTAGAACATGATCCGGATTTCCGGCTTGTTGCTTTTAGTTCATATAATGAACTCGGCCTAGCCTCATCCATAATCACATCCGACACATCCCCTATCAACTGTGAGAGAAGCTGACCATCTGTCGTGTCAAAATCTTCCTCATCGTCAATATAGGTTGTGTTCGAAAATGTCGAAACCTTTGGAGTAACCGTGAGACGGTCAACCTCCATACGTCTCAAGACATTAGAAGAAATAGAAATATCCTTTTCAGAACAGCCAAGTTTAATTCCTACACTACTCAGTTTAGAATTAATATCTGGTGTAGAAAAAGATAAATATGATTTTGCTTTGGGAGATGAGATCATACCAGTGTAGTCGAGGTTAATTTGTGCCTTCCTACGCATGGCTCTATGCAAAGAGTATTCGTCTGTCACGGATGCTCCATCCGCAGCCTCTCCGAACCTCACACTCCTCTGTGGCGGCGAGACAAATTCCGCTTCCATAGCGGAATCAACGGGCGAAGAAGGCGGCTGCGGAGGGTGCAACCCCGGCAGCACGGCTGTCCTAGCGGATGCAACAGGCGACGAAGGTGGCTGTGAAGGGTGCAACCCCGGCAGCACTGTCGGCGACAAGGGAACCGACGTAGATCAGCCTGTTAATACACCCCGACCTAAACGGACGTCCAGATTTTTTGTGTCCGACCGACCCAAATAGATTGAATCAGACCGATTTGAATACGAAAATAGATCGACAGTTGGAGATACCCTCAGGCGACAAGATCAACAAGAACCCTGCCGTCACTACTAACCTAAGAGCAAGCGAAACTATAAACACGAGCATGCTAGACGATACCATGCCAGCAGAGCAGATGAGAAATGTGTGCACGTCTGACTTGTTCCGGTTTTACTGCTGCATGAGAATGTACGCTAATATATTACAAGTCTAGGGCGGTAATGGGATGCTTTGACTTTATTAAACAGTACACACTTTGTTGTCTCAGTTTAACGTAGGCTACACACCTACACATATGTGACTGCCAATTTGGTCTAGAGTTATAAATCTCCCGTTCATGACAACTTTCAAGAAAGTGTGCGTAGTCAAATTCGAGAGGTACAACTAAAAAAGATCATTAAGTGAGCACAATATCCGGCGTACGCCCTCTCGTAGTGGAAGCGTCATCGTTAGTACCGTGTTTATAAAAAGCTAAACTGGGACAACAACTCATGATGAGAAAAATGACGTGTAGAATTAGAAAGTTTACAGGAAATCAGATCTTGTACAGTTGTACACATATATTTGTATTGGTGTGCCACAAGTAAATACATAGGTATGGCCATACACTACTAGGAAAATCCTCATATAGGTTAACCTGTTGGTGATGCACCGTTTGGACGGTACGATAGTGTCACGTGCAGCGGCGTGGAAAATACTGTCGCGCCACAGTTGTATACATGTTCTGATTAGGAATTTGGTTATTGTGCATCGCCGATCACCAGATCGGCAGGTCACTAGTGGAAAAAGGATCTATTGTTCCGGTTGATAACGGGCTTTAGAGCATCTCCAGCCGTTTGAGGCCCCCAGGCTGAAATCCGGCGCTATTTAGCGCCGGATGGATGTAAATTTCGGCCTGGGGAGGCCCATGTTTCCAGCGGCGAGCACAGGGGAATATTTGAATTCAAACTTAATAAGACGAAAAATGTTCATAGTTCGACGAAATATAGAGATATTTATATATAGGGCGAAATTTTACATATATAGGCCGAATTCATAATATATTTGAATTTGGCCGATAGACTAACTAAAAACACGGCGATCTACATGCCTAATCGGCGGTAGAACGCCGTGTAGTCCCCGCCGTCGTCGGAGGAGTCGCCGCCGTCCTGCGGTGGCGGCGCCTGGCGGCTTGACCCCTGCCCAGCGTCGCCGAAACGTGGCGGCGTAGGCCGGTAGAGGTCGCCGTCGCTGGACTCCTCCAGCTTGACGACCGGCGTGCCGCGGCTAGGTTGCACGGCGGCGGCGGCGCGACGCTGTGCGGCCGCCAGGTCCAGCAGCCGCCGCTGCTGCTCCGCCTCCTCCCGCTCCCAGTCCCGCCTGGACCACTCGAGCGCCGCGTCGAGCGGCATGGCGTTCTCGGCGGGGACGACGTCGCGGAGAGACCGGGCGATGGCCTCCGCCGTCGCCGCCTCCTCGGCGCGCGCGGCCTCCGCCTCGGCGAGGTCAGACGCGGCCTTGGCAGCGGCGTCCTTCCTCGGCTTGCGACGACGCGGCGGCGACGCGGTGCGTGCCCCCTCGCGGATGACGAGGGCGCCGCTGTTGCGCCTCGGCGGCGTGGACGGCGGCTCCTGCTTGACGGTCCTCGGCGTGGATGCCGACGACCGTGATGCCGACCTCGCCGACGCCGATCCGGAGGAGACAGATGCCATCCGCCGTGGCATCCAGGAGCTCCCACAGCGGCGGGACAGCATCGGTCGCTGTGTGATACGTCTTCAACGTATCTATAATTTTTTATGCTCCATGCTTGTTTTTACACCATTTGCCTATTGTTTCGTTACACTTCGTGGCACTTTTATGCATTGATAAGGGGTGGCCCGATCTTCTCAGTAAGCAGGTGGATGTTGTCGAAGGCGATGGCGAAGGCGACGTCGATGGGGTGATAGGCGGCAGTATGACGCTGACAAACTCTCTCTCGACCGAACCTGATGCCAGTGCAACAGCTCCAAATCCTATGGATATTCGCAACTCCACACTCTGACGACGTAGTACGAGACCACGCGCTTGAATAACTTGCAATTCTCTAATTCCCAGTGGAACGATGAATCACACTCAGATTAGGGTAGGATCAACATCAATTCGACATGAATCTGATGCACAAGTGTCTCATAGCAAAAACTAAGGTTTCTCTGAACGGGGGCCTCCCCTCTACATGGGGGCTGCCTCTCATATATATGAGGGCTGATGCGCCTAGGGCTGGGAGAGCACCTAGGCGCCACTCCCCTGGTTGGGCTGGGCCCAACATGGCCAAAGCCCAACCGACTTAAATCTGTCTTAAAAAATACGGTTCGACTCAAACTGATACAAACCGGCCAAAATTTTGATGGCTCGGCCTTATGGCTCGCAGGCCCGACGTATGGCGCGCCTTAGACTCATGACGTCGTGGCGTTGGCTATCCTGGTGCGCCATCTCGCTGTCCTGGTTCTCCCTCATTGATGGTGTGCGTCGTCCTCCCGCTCCTCCCTCGCGCAGCCGTCAATGTGCGTAGCAGCCTCCTCGTGCGAAGCTAGTCTCCTCCGTAAACCTGATCATACAAAGATACATCGACTTAGGTAGTATAAAGTTCTCATTAATAAATATATCAGGTTCAGCTAGGAGTGAATTCACCTGTTGTTCAAGTAGCTTTGCACGAGCTCTAGTCATCGGTCCAATCCTAACATCATTGGACGTATCCTTTGCCGCTGCTGGTGTTGGTGTAGGGATGTCCTCATCATCTCTCCCCCCCCCTTCAAAAAGCGTCGACCTCGACGCGGCAAGGTCTTCTCCAGTATACGGTGTCAAATCAGCAACATTGAAGGAATGACTGACACCAAACTCATCCTTTGGAAGATCTATCTCATAGGCATTGTCATTGATCTTGGACAAAACTTTATATGGTCCGGCGCCGCGTGGCAGAAGTTTGGAGCGGCGTGCATGTGGAAACCTATCCTTGCGGAAGTGAACCCAAACCATGTTGCCTGGCTCAAACAAAACCTTCTTCCGCCGCTGGTTTCTCTTTATAGCAATGTTCTTTCCCTTCTTCTCAATAGTCTCTTTCGTCTTGATGTGTATCTTCCTCACATAATCAGCACGCTTCGACGCCTCCATGTTGGTGCGCTGGTGCAATGGAAGTGGCAGCAAATCAAGCGGCGTAATGGGTTTGAAACCATACACCACCTCAAACGGACACAGCTGCGTTGTAGAATGCACAACCCCGTTGTATGCAAACTCGACATGGGGCAAGCACTCCTCCCACTCGCGCAAATTCTTCTTGATCATCGATCTCAGCAACGTCGACAACGTCCGATTCACAACCTCCGTCTGACCATCAGTTTGGGGATGACATGTAGTGCTGAACAGTGGCTTTGTTCCTAGCTTTCCCCAAAGTGTCTTCCAGAAGTAGCTCATGAATTTCACGTCCCGATCAGAAACAATCGTCCTAGGTACTCCATGTATGCGCACGATCTCCCTGAAAAATAGATTAGCAATATGCGACGCATCGTCGCTCTTGTGGCAGGCAATAAAGTGTGACATCTTAGAAAATCTATCCACTACCACAAATATTGAATCATGGCCTCTCTTAGTTCTAGGCAATCCTAACACAAAATCCATACTTATATCTTCCCAAGGTGTAGTAGGCGCAGGTAACGGAGTATACAAACCGTGGGGCTTCAACTTGGATTTGGATGTGTTACATATGATGCAGCGCTTGACGTAGCGGTCCACGTCGCGGCGCATGCGCGGCCAAAAGAAGTGATCAGCGAGCATCAACAACGTCTTCTCTCTACCAAAGTGTCCCGCCAATCCTCCTTCATGTGATTCCTGCAGTAATAACAAACGCACCGACGACTCCGGAACACATAATTTGTTAGCACGAAACAAATACCCATCATGGATGTGAAACTTATCCCATGCTTTATTCAATGCACATAGCCTATATGGTTCCGCAAAATCAACATCAGTAGCATATAGATCACAAATACTCTCAAAACCAGGAATTCTCACATCAAGTTGTGTCAATAACATATGTTTCCTAGAGAGAGCATCAGCTACAACATTTTCGTTCCCTTTTTTGTACTTAATGATGTAGGGAAACGACTCAATGAATTCAACCCACTTGGCTAGGCGCCTATGCAAATTGGCTTGCGCCTTCAAGTATTTCAAAGCTTCATGATCAGAATGTATGATAAATTCTTTTGGCCACAAATAATGTTGCCAAACCTCAAGAACTCTAACAAGTGCATACAATTCCTTATCATAAATCGAATAGTTTAACCGTGCACCCGAAAGTTTTTCAGAAAAATATGCAATAGGGCCCTTCTCTTGCATCAAAACACCACCAATTCCGATGCCACTAGCATCACATTCAATCTCAAATTGTTTGGCAAAATCGAGTAATGCCAGACATGGTGCAGAAGTTAACAATTGTTTCAACATCTCAAACGCGCCTTGCTGCGCGGCGCCCCACTCAAAGGGCACGCCCTTCTTGGTCATGTCATTCATAGGCGCAGCAATGGTGCTAAAATCTTTCACAAAATGGCGATAAAAACCAGCAAGTCCTAGAAAACTACGAACTTGACTAACATTAATCGGTATAGGCCAGTTTTGGACAGATTCAATCTTACTCATGTCAACAGCAACTCCATCTTTGGAGACAACATATCCAAGGAAAATCACTCTATCTTTTGCAAAAGTACATTTAGCAAGATTACCATACAATTTAGCATGTCGTAGTACTTGCAAAACTTATCTAATGTGATCACAATGTTCAGTTTCATTATGGCTGTAAATTAATATGTCATCAAAGTACACAACCACAAATCTACCAATGAACTCACGCAAAAAATGGTTCATCAATTTCATGAAAGTGCTAGGCGCATTAGTCAACCCAAAAGGCATAACTAACCACTCATAGAAACCAAACTTTGTTTTGAAAGCAGTTTTCCATTCATCCCCTTCCTTCATCCTAATTTGATGATAACCACTACGCAAATCAATCTTAGAAAAAACAGCAGCACCACTCAATTCATCAAGCATATCTTCTAAGCGTGGAATAGGATGACGATATCGAATAGTGATGTTATTTATAGCTCTACAATCTACACACATGCGCCATGTACCATCTTTCTTAGGAACTAAAATAACAGGAACAGCACATGGGCTCAAGCTTACGCGAATATAACCTTTGTCGAGTAGAGCTTGTACTTGTGCCTGAATTTCTTTCGTCTCATCGGGGTTCGTCCTATACGGTGCGCGGTTTGGCAACGTCGCTCTAGGGATGAGGTCGATCCGATGTTCAATGCCCCGCATTGGCGGCAATCCAGCTGGTACCTCCTCCGGAAAAACGTCCGCAAACTCCTGCAAAACAGTGGAAACACCAATAGAGAGAGGGGTCATATCGTTAGAAACCAAAATCTCACCCTTGTAGAGCAGCACAAGGGGGATCTTCGTCGGATCATCTCCAAGTTCTCTCAAATCCTCTTTGGTGGCCATCAGTATATAGGATCCCATATCAGCAGTAGGTGACGTTGCAGTATCACCAGCAGTCATCGCGAGAGCGTCAAGGGATCTATCCGCGGCATCGCCAAAAGTTGGCGGAAAGAGCGCGCCGTGTGTGGCCACATCGGCAAGTGCACAAGTGGTGGGACGAAGCAGCTCGGTTGGCGTTGGACGTCTCGGTGGAGCGGTTTGCTTCGGCTCGGTGGTGCAAGTCGGCGCGGCTTGTGCGGCGGGAGACAAGGCTCCAACGGCACGCACGGCTGTTTTGGCAGTAAAACAACCCGATATCTCTGTGGCAGCGGCAAAACAGGCCAAAAAGTGTGCCACTGCGGATGTATTAATCGTATGCACCGCCAAATTTGTCTCCTTGTCATTTGCTTCAGTTGGCTTGACTTCAATCTTCTGTCGAGACTCATTTATAATGTCTTGCGGTGTCATTGGAGATAATTTGATCTTCTTGCCCTTATGCTCTAAGTGATATGTATTGGCACGACCATTGTGTTGCACAGAACGATCATATAGCCATGGTCGACCCAGCAATAAGTGACAAACTGTCATAGGAACCACATCAAAATCAATGGTATCGGTGTACGGCCCTATGGTGAACTGAACTTGTACCATGTGATCAACCTTCATCTCGCCGGCATCACTCAACCATTGTATGTAGTATGGCGATGGATGTGGTATATATTTCAATTTCAGCTTCAAACATAACTCCTTACTTGCCAGATTACGACAGCTGCCTCCATCAACAATCACCTTGCAAGCCTTCGTTGCGGTGACCAACGCCCTGGTTTGAAATAAATTGCAACGCTGACTTGGAACAGGTGTAGTAACTCTGAGTGCACGCTGCGAGACTACTATCGTGTGTGCCGTGGATGGCATAGCATCATACTCGGTATCCTCATCGGACACCTCCTCTTGTTCATCTGGATCCGCCTCATCACCTGTCTCGTATCCCCCGGCTTCAGTCACGAAAACAACTTTCTTGTTTGGGCAATCACGCTTGAAGTGACCTCTTCCTCCACATGAATGGCACTCCATATTGCTTATTCGTGCTGCAGAAGCATTGGAAACATTACTGCTGGCTGCAGGGGTTGGTTTCCGTGTATTGGCGACACTAGATGATGAGGTATGAGAACCCGCAGGGCGCGCATCAGCACGGCCGCTAGATGTAGGCGCGGCAGGTGCTGTCGGCGCTGGGCGCGTGGGGTATGTCCTCCCCCCGGTATATCAAGGTCTCGATTTGGCGTCCTCATTGATCTGCGATTCAGCCTCCCGTGCATGATGTAGCAGTTCATTCATTGTAGCATACTGATGGTGACGGACAACACTCTTGATATCATTGCGCAGCCCTGACACAAACCGTGTAAACGTCTGCTCGTCCGCTTCCCGTATCTTGGCTCGGCGCATCAACAGCTCCATCTCCATGTAATATGCATCAACAATCATTAACCCTTGTCGCAAACTCTGTAGTCTATCAAAAATTGTTCGCAAGTAATTTGTCGGGACAAACCGAGCATTCATCTCCTGGCGCATGGCACGCCAAGTGGTGATTGGCACCTGTTGTGCGGCTTCACGACCCGATACGATCATGTCCCACCAAACCAATGCGTAGCCATCAAATTCAGAGGACGCAAGCTTGATCTTCTTGTCGTCTGAATAGTTATGTAAACGCCACAGTTTCTCTATTTTCAACTCCCATGTGAGGTAATCTTCAACGGTGCCCTCACCCGTGAACTTGGGAATTGAAAACTTGGGTTTACCCAACATATCCTCCTCTATAGGCTCACGTCCGCCACGGTACAGAGGATATAATCCACGACCAACTCCAGGAGGTCGCTGCTGTAGTACGTTGTCGCCATGTTCACCATCATCCCCGTGTCGCTGCGCGGCAAGCTGTGTGCGCAGTCCCTGAATTTCTGTAGTCAACGTGTTGATGTTGGCTTGCATAGCGGTCACAGAAGTGTTCAGTGCGGTTATTTCGTTATTGGCATCTTGCACGGTCAACCGAATATCTTGTATCGCACTGTCAAGGTGTTCTCCTTGTTGTTGGATGGCATTCTCAAAGTAGGCGTGTAGCTCCTTCAAAGATCCCCAAAGAACGCAGTCATCATCCGGCTTTCCCTGCACACTAAACGAAACAGAACTAGGAGCCATTGATTAGTAGATTAGTCCAATAAATCAAACGGTGGTGCTCACTCACAACTCACTCTACCACAAATAAGGTGGATCTTACCGTTCCAAAGTGAATTGTGAAGCTTACCCAGCGAATGGCGACGACTAGTGTACTGGTGTGAGAGAAACGAATACCACGGATAGGAGTAGTCACACGACAATCAGGAATTTATGGTGGAGCTGTAGGTATGGTATCCTAAGTACACCGCAAATAAGTCCTAGTGCTGATCGTATGACAAGACCCACGAAACACATACGGTGGAGATAAGCGAGGCAAAGCAACTCTGAAAAAGAGCTCAAGAGATATAAGTGACAACGCACAGTAGCTCGTGTTGCAATGCACAAGAGAGACGCTAGCACTGGCTCGACGAACAGGCACAAGATTGCGCACACGGCAGCAGCCTGATGAGCACAAAGTAGCTAGTCTCGTATGGGTAAGCTCCTAACACGATGCTGTAGACAGGCTGTAGCTAAAGCGATCAAAATCATGTAGAAAGGACGCTATATGGACACAGTAGTAACACGCTGTCGCGGAAGAGAAATCGACAAAAAACGTGTTGCGGCAGAGATATACGACGCCGGAAACGCACGGCAGCGCGACGGCGACGCGAAACGGACAAAGTAGTTTGTCTCTTATATATATATATATATATATATAGGTGCGGCGTGTGTGCAGTACACGTCCCCTTTTTTGCTTTTTTTTTTTACTCACTCAAATTTGGACCTAAAACTGTTTGGGCCGAAAACGCTGGAAACAGCCTTCCTCCGCGCTGGCGCGAGGCGCAGCAAATTGGGCGAGCGAGCTGGGGCGCTCGACCCCAGACAGGCTCCGCGCCGAGGCGCGAGTGAGCGGGCGAGCGCTGGCTGCGGGCGCAGGACCCCAGACGGGCTCCGTCCCTGGGCGAGGCCGCGCGAGGCGCTGTTTTTCTTTTTGTGTTTGCCTTGGCCGATCGGATCTGGCCAGCGCTGGAGCAAACCGAAACGTACTCCTGCCAATTGATCTCCACAGCTCGTTCCGATCGGATAGCGAGCAGAATTTTTTTTTCTCTTCAAACTTGCGATCGGATCTGGACGAGATCAAACTGAAAAAGGAAAAACTATCTGGACGCAAAGAACCGGACGAACTCGAAGGTAAAGAGCTCCGACGACGAACGGCGAAACGCAAACAGCACTGACGACTCTAGTTGGACGACGATGCAGATTGGAAGGAAAAAAGTGACGAGAAAGGACAACGATCAGCGACTAAAACTCCAAAAGCGATGCAATCTAGGCTATGGCAAGACTATGAACCCTAATTTTTGTGGCTTTTTCTGTATAGGATGAAAACAAAAACGAATCTGTGGGGATGGATTGTGGATGCTCACCGAGTAAACCGTGGAAATCTGATACCAAGATGATAAGGGGTGGCCCGATCTTCTCAGTAAGCAGGTGGATGTTGTCGAAGGCGATGGCGAAGGCGACGTCGATGGGGTGATAGGCGGCAGTATGACGCTGACGAACTCTCTCTCGACCGAACCTGATGCCAGTGCAATAGCTCCAAATACAATGGATATTCGCAACTCCACACTCTGACGACGTAGTACGAGACCACGCGCTTGAATAACTTGCAATTCTCCAATTCCCAGTGGAACGACGAATCACACTCAGATTAGGGTAGGATCAACATCAATTCGACATGAATCTGATGCACAAGTGTCTCATAGCAAAAAACTAAGGTTTCTCTGAACGGGGGCCTCCCCTCTACATGGGGGCTGCCTCTCATATATATGAGGGCTGATGCGCCTAGGGCTGGGAGAGCACCTAGGCGCCACTCCCCTGGTTGGGCTGGGCCCAACATGGCCAAAGCCCAACCGACTTAAATCTGTCTTAAAAAATACGGTTCGACTCAAACTGATACAAACCGGCCAAAATTTGGATGGCTCGGCCTTATGGCTCGCAGGCCCGACGTATGGCGCGCCTTAGACTCATGACGTCGTGGCGTTGGCTGTCCTGGTGCGCCATCTCGCTGTCCTGGTTCTCCCTCATTGACGGTGTGCGTCGTCCTCCCGCTCCTTCCTCGCGCAGCCGTCAATGTGCGTAGCAGCCTCCTCATGTCGCAAGCCGCCTCCTCCTCATGCGAAGCTAGTCTCCTCCGTAAACCTGATCATACAAAGATACATCGACTTAGGTAGTATAAAGTTCTCATTAATAAATATATCAGGTTCAGCTAGGAGTGAATTCACCTGTTGTTCAAGTAGCTTTGCACGAGCTCTAGTCATCGGTCCAATCCTAACATCATTGGACGTATCCTTTGCCGCTGCTGGTGTTGGTGTAGGGATGTCCTCATCAATGCATTTTCCGGAACTAACCTATTAACGAGTTGCCAGAGTGCGAATTCCCTGTCTTCTGCTGTTTTTGTGTTTCAGAAGTGATACACAGGAAATATTCTCGGAATTGGACGAAACAAGTTCCTGAAGTCTTATTTTTCCCGGAAGCTTCCAGAGATCCAAAGGAGAGAATGAGAGGGGCCACCAGGGGCCCACACACATAGGTGGCGCGGCCAGCCCCTGGCCCGCGCCACCATAGCGTGAGGCTACCTGGGTCCTCCTCTGACATCGCCCCATCGCCTATAAAGACCCCCCGACGGAAAAAACCTAAGTACCCGATCACTTTTCCAGAACACATCGCGATCCGCCGCCGCCGTCGACCCGAAGATCGGGAGGGTCCAGAAGCTCTTCCCGGCACCCTGCCGGAGAGGGGAATCGCCACCGGAGGTCTTCTTCATCGCCATGCTTGCCTCCGGAGCGATGAGTGAGTAGTCTACCTTGGACTATGGGTCCATAGCAGTAGCTAGATGGTTGTCTTCTCCACCATGTGCTTCATGTTTAGATCTCATGAGCTGCCCTACATGATTGAGATCACCGTTATGTAATTCTACATGTTTGGTTTGTTGGGATCCGATGAATATTGGTGTTTATGATTGAGTTGCTTTACTGAATATTATCTTTTGTTATCTCTATGTTGTTTATGATCTTGCATGCTCTCCGTTGTTAGTAGCTATCTTGGCCGAGTAGTTGCTAGTGACTCCAAGAGGGGGTATTTTTGCTCGATAGTGGGTTCATGCCTCTATTTAACCTGGGGGAGTGACAGAAACCTCTACGGTTGTAGATGTGCTGTTGCTATTAGGGAGAAAACAACATTCATATGCTCAAGGGCATATGCTTTGTTTACATTACACACTTTGCTTAATGCAATTATCTGTTGTTCGCAACTTAATACTCATGGGGTGTTCAGATTGATATCCCCGGGAGTGGATTATTAGTCATAGATGCAGTTGGATGGCGGTCTATGTATTTTGTTGTAATGCCCAGAGTAAATCTCATAGTGATCTTCTTGACATATCACGTTTATCTTTATTCTATCAATTGCCCAACTGTAATTTGTTTACCCAGCATGTGTTATTTATCTTATGGAGAGACACCACTAGTGAACTGTGGACCCCGGTCCTATTTCCATCATATTGCTATTACCTGTTTACATTACTCGCACTGTTTACTTTATTCGCATACTCTACTATTTTCCACTCGATACGCTCATAACATTTGTTTCAAGCAAACCGGTGAGATTGACAACCTCATCGCAAGTTGGGAACAAAGTACTTGGTTGTGTGTGTGCAGGTTCCTCGTTGCAGCTAGCAAGCAAAGCTTGGACGAGGTGCCATATATAAATTGTCCGAAGCTGTCGCAAACTAGCAAGCATCACCTTCAATCGTCATTGTCTGCTTTTCTCCTGAACGATAAACCTTGGTTTCTTAACTGAGGGAAAACAAGCTGCTATACTCATCATACCTTCCTCTTGGGGTTCCCAACGGGCTGGTCATTCACCACGCACAAGGACCTCTGATCTTCCACATCAACTTGGAGTATCAGCCTCTTTTCTGGCGCCGTTGCCAGGGAAAAGTGGAAGACTTCTGCGAGGGGAGTTTTCGCACGCACATCCTTTACTTTGTTTTATTGTTTTGCTTTGCTTTATTTATTTTACCTGCATTGCTTTATATCAAAAACCCAAAAAAATTAGAATCCTTGGTAGTTGTTATTTCTTTACTTTAGTTCATCAAGTTGATCCCTAAGTACGTTCTGGAGGACCTCTCAGTAGGTAGTGGTTCGATTATTGGCAAAAGTAACATTGAGGAGTTCTTTAATCACATTAGTATGCATAAGGAAGTTGAGGAAAAGTCTTTGGTTGAGCTAGCTCCTAGTTATGAAGTTGCTTCTGCTTATTTGATTCACATGTTGGAAGCTAGGTTTGCTAGTCTTAATCCTTTTATGCAATACATGTTCCTTAAGCTTCATGAAATTGAGGATCCCGAAAAGAAAGCTTTTATCTTGGAAACTTTGCGCGTAGAATTTAAGGATGTCGTTATTGAAGCTAGGAAAGTTCTTAAACGTTTTAATAAACTCGGTTCACCTATAAAGGTTATTAGTACAAATGATGAAGGAGCCGAAATACCTATACCTAGCAAGCTCTTTGGATTGTGTGAAGCTTTCGAAAATAATTTTGACTGGATCTGTCCTGAAAATCTTTTTGATGAAAATAGTGTACCAAAGCATGATCACAAAGGGTCTTCAAAAACTTATGTGGATGAAATACAATGCCTTATTGAAAAGACCTCTGCAGTTGATCTTAATGCTTCTTCTGAAAATACTTGATTCGCAATTTTCTGCGCCTAGCTCAAAGGCGTTAAAGAAAAGCACTCTTGGGAGATAACCCAATGTTTCTTTTCAGTACTTTTTCTTTTATTTGAGTCTTGGAAGTCATTACTACCGTAATGACCGCTCCTTATCCTTTTTATTTCATTTTTGTGCCAAGAGAAGCCTCTAATTCGAGCGAGGTAAAGATTTGGGGATGTTGCTGTCCTGAAACTGTTTTCGGTGCTGCACCGTAAAAATTCGTATAAATTCTATGTATATATTTTGGACCTGCAATTTCTTGTGCATATGCCCCAGGTTATATCCAAACTTTTGTTAGTTGAACACTTTTTGATTTGAGCATCAGAAAATCCCTCAAAAATTCGACCTTTCTCAGCTGTTCAGTTTTGACAGATTTCTGCCAATATTTGTGTTTGCCACTTTATCGCTTTCTTTTGAGTTCTTTTGATCACGGAACTTTTGGGGAGGTTGCTACAGTAGTATTTGCTATATATGTGGTGGTTTTGAGTTGAAACCTGAAGCAAAAAGAGGTTGATTATATGTTATGCCTACACTAATGTTGCTAATAGATTTGTGTTTAGTTTTGTATGAAGGAAGTTTTCAAGTGTAGGGATTGGAGAATGATGAGATGAGTTGAATAATGGACAAAAGCTCAAGCTTGGGGATGCCCATGCATCACCCCAAGAAATATCCAAGAAGTACAAGCGTCAAAGCTTGGGGATGCCCCCGAGGCACCCCTTCTTCATCGGCAAAAATCAGGTCACCTTTCAAGACACTATATTTTTATTGCTTCATGCACTATGTGTTTTTCTTGGAGCGTCAGTTGTTTTAGGTTTCTTAGTTGGTTTAGTTTGTTTGCTGCAATAAATGGTTTGACCCCAACAAATTTCCTTTGGAGGAGATGTACTCGTTTTCATTTGCCAAGAACGCTCTAGTTTTCACTCTTATTAAAAATCGAGTGTTCTTCTTTTTCTGCTACTGCTTTTGGTTTTCGTTTTCGCCTTGATTTGCGTTCAGACCTTGCAATATCTTTTCATCAAGGTGTATTTTTGCCTCTGATCTTTATTGGTTTTCATCAAAAGAGGTGTTTATAAAAATTTCAAATGGTGTTGGAAAAGAGAAAAAGCTTTGTGCAAAATAGTGGTACAAGAAGGAGCTTGTGTAGACTGCGGCTTAGGCTTTTTCATGTCATGCTTGATGTCTTTTTGATAGTATTCTTAGTGGTTTTGCTGTAGCATGACTTGTCTCAAATAACTGAGATTGCTTAATGAGCCTTTGAAAAAATCATGCGTTGTTTTTATTGTATGGAAGCATTATTTTGGTTTTCTCCTTGATGCTTTATTTGGGTTGACTTGGCGCATGCTCACACATGTTAGACTCTTACAAAGTCGCCAATAGCCTTCATGATCATTTAGTTTTTGACTTTTGATGCCATCTTATGCTTCTTTTAATGTCGCTTTGTCGCTTTGCATGATTATGGCCATTATTGCTCTCTTAGTTGGTCGCTCCCAGTCTTTTGCTAGCCCTCGCCTTGTACTGAGTATGAGCTCTACTCGTGCATCCAACTCCTAAAAGCCAAAGTTTTCCAAAGTGTCCACCATACATACCTACTAGCAATTTGGTATTCCAAGTAAATTTGACTTGCTTTTATTTTCTCTTCAAATTAAACTCTTACCAATGTTATGCGAAATTCGGTCAGTAAAGCTCTCACGAACCGGAAGGCACACTTTACTTTTTCCTGTTCTTAAAAATTTGACATTGTGGTCTCTTATGTTGAGTTGTTATGCTTGCAAGTTGTAAGTTGGATTCTAGCCCAGCCATGCTGTCATGGGCAAGCTTTCAACATTGCACTTCTTAATTGAGTTGATATCGTGATCTTTTGTTTATGGATGCCCGCGGTGTGAAATGAATTGGGAATCTTGTGGGGATCATGGAGTTTGTATATGTGTTAGGGAAACGCCGGGCCGCCAATCCAAGCCATGCATAATTCATGGTGGAAATTTGCAGCATACCCATGGTGAACATACGACGACGCATCTCACAATAAAAAGCTAAACAAAAGGCAAATAAAAGAGATGTCGAGGTGTTCATTGTCAGCTTGTCCTGTCATTTTGGTGTGGGCTTGTTCCATGTCATCGGGCACGGAGGTACCCCATTGGCGGTTCTCAATGATATGCATATACTTACAATGACAAGAGCCTTGCTTGGGACTCTAAGTAAAGTAGCATGAGGTTTGGGTACTCGTATTCACGGGACACGAGGTTTTCAACTTATGATTTGTCAAGCATATGCATCATAATTGTTCTCGCATTAACTTTAACCATTCAAGATGCTTATGATGGGGGCAATGAGAGCTCAAAGCCGGTAAGTAACATAATTTTTGAAGGTTATAAAACTTGCAATCACTGCTTCCCTCTGCGAAGGACCTTTCTTCTACTTTTATGTTGAGTCACCACCTTCTATCTTTATGCACCATTAAGAGAGCATAGTTGTCATTCTTAGTATAATGTGCATTGTCCCAAAGTTTTCATTGATTGATTCATATTGTTGGTTTCACTTATTCTTAAATTATTTGTATCTAGTCACCCTCTTAAACTTGAAGGTGTCCTATGCATTTATGTTTTGCTCTCTTTGAAGGACAAGCTGAAAACCATTTGAATGTTTTTCCTTATGATTTGAACACACGTTTGACTTTCATTGTTTCATTTTCATGATCTTTTGTTTGTGTTCATTTGCATGTTTACAACATGGTTGCTAAGTTTCTTATTGTCAAGATTATATCTTTCATGCCCATGTTTTAAGTTCTTATGATCCCAGCTCACAAATGCTTACATATATGATCAAGATTGTGTAGGTGCATGTCACCTCAAAAATTATTCTTTTGTTATCACTTACCTACTCGAGGACAAGCAGGAGTTAAGCTTGGGGATGCTTGATACGTCTCCAATGTATCTATAATTTTTGATGCTCCATGCTTGTTTTTACACCATTTGCCTATTGTTTCGTTACACTTCGTGGCACTTTTATGCATTTTCCGGAACTAACCTATTAACGAGTTGCCACAGTGCCAGTTCTCTGTTTTCTGCTGTTTTTGTGTTTCAGAAGTGATACACAGGAAATATTCTCGGAATTGGACGAAACAAGTTCCTAAATTCTTATTTTACCCGGAAGCTTCCAGAGATCCGAAGGAGAGTAGGAGGGGGGCCACCAGGGCCCCACACGCAGGGGTGGCGCGGCCAGGCCCCTGGCCGCGCGAGCCCCGCGTGAGGGCGCCTGGCTCCTCCTCTGACAACGCCCCTTCGCCTATAAAGACCCCCCGACGGAAAAAACCTAAGGACCCGATCAGTTTTCCAGAACACATCGCGATCCGCCGCCGCCGTCGACCCGAAGATCGGGAGGGTCCAGAAGCTCTTCCTGGCACCCTGCCGGAGAGGGGAATCGCCACCGGAGGTCTTCTTCATCGCCATGCTTGCCTCCGGAGCGATGAGTGAGTAGTCTACCTTGGACTATGGGTCCATAGCAGTAGCTAGATGGTTGTCTTCTCCACCATGTGCTTCATGTTTAGATCTCATGAGCTGCCCTACATGATTGAGATCACTGTTACGTAATTCTACATGTTTGGTTTGTTGGGATCCGATGAATATTGGTGTTTATGATTGAGTTGCTTTACTGAATATTATCTTTTGTTATCTCTATGTTGTTTATGATCTTGCATGCTCTCCGTTGTTAGTAGCTATCTTGGCCGAGTAGTTGCTAGTGACTCCAAGAGGGGGTATTTATGCTCGATAGTGGGTTCATGCCTCTATTTAACCTGGGGGAGTGACAGAAACCTCTAAGGTTGTAGATGTGGTGTTGCTACTAGGGAGAAAACAACATTCATATGCTCAAGGGCATATGCTATATTTACATTACACACTTTGCTTAATGCAATTATCTGTTGTTCGCAACTTAATACTCATGGGGTGTTCGGATTGATATCCCCGGGAGTGGATTATTAGTCATAGATGCAGTTGGATGGCGGTCTATGTATTTTGTTGTAATGCCCAGAGTAAATCTCATAGTGATCTTCTTGACATATCACGTTTATCTTTATTCTATCAATTGCCCAACTGTAATTTGTTTACCCAGCAGGTGTTATTTATCTTATGGAGAGACACCACTAGTGAACTGTGGACCCCGGTCCTATTTCCATCATATTGCTATTACCTGTTTACTTTACTCGCACTGTTTACTTTATTCGCATACTCTACTGTTTTCCACTCGATACGCTCATAACCTTTGTTTCAAGCAAACCGGTGTGATTGACAACCTCATCGCAAGTTGGGAACAAAGTACTTGGTTGTGTGTGTGCAGGTTTCGCGTTGCAGCTAGCAAGCAAAGCTTGGACGAGGCGCCATATATAAATTGTCCGAAGCTGTCGCAAACTAGCAAGCATCACCTTCAATCGTCACTTAGGGAAAACAAGCTGCTATACTCATCATACCTTCCTCTTGGGGTTCCCAACGGGCTGGTCATTCACCACGCACAAGGACCTCTGATCTTCCACATCAACTTGGAGTATCACTGTGGCGGCGGCATCCCGAGGACTGGCGAGTTGCCATTCTCGATGTGCTCGAGAACGGCCTCGAGGGTGCGGCCGCGGGCGCTCCACCAGCGGCGGCGGCCTCTGGCGTTGTTGCGCGCAGGAGGAGGAGGAGGGCCGTCGTAGGCGGCGAGCTCGCGTTCAAACCTTCGCCGGAAGAACGCGTTCCATGCCGGATAGTTGTCCGGGTAGAAGCGCGGGTCGGCGCGCTGCTCGTTGCTCATGCCCTCGATGATCTCGTCGATGGCGGCGTCGAGGACGGTGCCCGTTGGCGGCGGCGGGATCAGGATCCCGCCCGCGCTCAGACGCCAACCTCCGGGCGCGCGGAAATCGGGCGGCGCCGGGTAGCCCGCCGCGTAGAGTATAGCCGTCCCTCCCACTGGTGGAGGGAACGCCGGCCGAAGCCGTTGTTCGCCGCGCCATCATCGTCGGAGCCATTGTTCGCCATTGCTCGCCTGGAAGAGGTGGGGGAGGTGGACAGTGGATTTGGGGAGAAGTGGGTGAATGTGTCCGACCAGACGCGCGGTAGACCGCGATATTTAGGCGGCCGCGCATTAACTCGCCTCGCCGCGTGGCTGATGTCCATCGGTGGCAGCTTTTATAGCGCGCGGAAGACGGTGCATGGGGAAGACGACGATGCGCGAAAGACGAGACGATGAGGACGACGACCGATCTCTCTCACCGACAAGTCGGGGCCACACGACGCGCAGGAAGTTTCTTCGCCGTTTCGTGCGCATTTCTTTCGTTCGGAGTCCCCGAGCGCGCCCCGGAAGGCCGGGGATGGCCTGGGCTCGCCGGATGGATGAAGGCCCAAATCCGGGCGAAATCGAGGAACCGGGTGCGCGACTGGGCCGATTTTCGCCGTCCGGATGAAAAAACAGGGTGCCGGGGGCCTCGCCGGGCTCGTGGCTGGAGATGCTCTTAGTCCCGGTTGTCCAACCGGGACTGGCAAAGCAGGACTAAAGCCCTCACCCTTTAGTCCCGTAATCGGGACTAAAAGTTCGGTAGAATTTCTGCTAGAATTATTTTTAAAAATGATTTTTTTTTGAATTTCCATATTTTCGGATATTTGAATTGTTTGACAGTTTCCACTCTAAACTCTAATCACCCCTATTCTTCTAATGTCAAACTTCTCGATCGGTCACCCATCCTCACACTGCACCACCCTTAGCATGCTTAACTTCTTCGTTTCGACCCTACTAGCTTTCAAGACCATGCTCATGACTTCTTGATAATAGTATGCTATCAATTCTATTAACCCTTAGACTTTGATGACACGTGATTTTATTTTTTGAATTCCTAATAATTTTAAAAATAAGCACCAATGATTAAGTAATAATAAGCATCAACAAATTTCAAATAATCTTTATGCATAATTCAATTATTAATTAAAAACTCCAAATTTTCAAAAAACAATAAAAACTCTAAAAACATTAAAAAATCGAAAATTCTGAAATAATATAAACATTCAAAATCTTGAAAAACTAAAATAAACAACAAAAGAAATTCAAAATTTAAAAAACAAATTTTCTATTTTTTTTTTGAAAAAATCTAAATTGTTCCTCCTTTCATACTTCACTTTGGAATTTTGAGAAGCAAGAATTTGTGCAAACGGCCGTAAAAATCAGATGTAACTCTTTGCGTTCATAGTTTTTCATATATTATACATTTTTTCAAGTCCGTATGCAAAAGTTATAGCCGTTTTTATTCGGAACAACCTTTTTTGCAAAAAAAATATCAAAATTAAAATTTTCAAATTTTCCCTAAAAGTTAATTGCGTGAGTTACACGCATGTCAAAGGATTTTGAAATTTGGAGTTTTTATAATTTTCGTTTATTTTTTTTAGACATTTTTTCAACGCGGGGGGGGGGGGGGGGGGGGTAGGCATGAGAGGAAAAAATGGGCGTGTACCTGATATGTCTCTAACGTATCCATAATTTTTTATGCTCTATGCTTATTTTTACACCATTTGCTTAGTATTTCGTTACACTTCGTGACTCTTTTATGCATTTTCCAGAACTAACCTACTAACAAGTCACCACAGTGCTAGTTTCCTGTTTTCTGCTGTTTTTGTGTTTTAGAAAAGTTACACAGGAAATATTCTCGGAATTGGATGAAACCAAAGCCAGTCGCCCTGAATTTTACCGAAGCTTACAGAGAACCGAAGAGGAGACGGAGTGGGGCCACGAGGTGGCCTCACACCAGGGCGGCACGACCAGGGGCTGGGCCGCGCCCCTATGTGTGAGACCGTCTCGGTCCACTTCTGACGATGCCCCTTCGCCTATAAAGACCCCCCGACGAGAAAAACCTAAATATCCGATCAGTTTTCCAGAACACATCGCGATCCGCTGCCGCCGTCGACCCAAAGATTGGGAGGGTCCAGAAGCTCTTCCCGGCACCCTGCCAGAGAGGGGAATCGCCACCGGAGGTCTTCTTCATCGCCATGCTTGCCTCCGGAGCGATGAGTGAGTAGTCTACCTTGGAATATGGGTCCATAGCAGTAGCTAGATGGTTGTCTTCTCCACCATGTGCTTCATGTTTAGATCTCATGAACTGCCCTACATGATTGAGATCACCGTTATGTAATTCTACATGTTTGGTTTGTTGGGATCCGATGAATATTGGTGTTATGCTTGAGTTGAAGTACTGAAATTTATCTTTTGTTATCTCTATGTTGTTTATGATCTTGCATGCTCTCCGTTGTTAGTAGCTATCTTGGCCGAGTAGTTGCTAGTGACTCCAAGAGGGGGTATTTATGCTCGATAGTGGGTTCATGCCTCTATTTAATCTGGGGGAGTGACAGAAACCTCTAAGGTTGGAGATGTGCTGTTGCTACTAGGGGAAAACAACATTCATATGCTCGAGGGCATATGCTTTGTTTACATTACACACTTTGCTTAATGCAATTATCTGTTGTTCGCAACTTAATACTCATGGGGTGTTCGGACGATATCCCTGTGAGTGGATTATTAGTCATAGATGCAGTTGGATGGCGGTCTATGTATTTTGTTGTAATGCCCAGAGTAAATCTCATAGTGATCCTCTCATCATATGCATGTTATCTTTATTCTATCAATTGCCAAACTGTAATTTGTTTACCCAGCTTGTATTATTTTATCTATGGAGAGACACCGCTAGTGAACTGTGGACCCCGGTCCTATTTCCTTTATATTGCTATCACCTGTTTACTTTACTCGCACAGTTTACTTTACTCGCATACACTAGTGGGAAAAGGCTTATAGATAGATGTTTTATCAGTGGAGCACATTATTCAATATGCTCCACTAGTATTTACTAGTGGCGCATTTTCAAATATGCTCCACTGATATTTTTTTTACTAGTGGCGCATATTGCTCAAAATGCGCCACCAATATTCACGTGGGACCCACCAGAAGGGTCGTCGACAAAATATCTTGTCTTATCAATGGCGCATTTGCTATATGCGCCACGCATATTTGACCTATTAGTGGCGCATATAGCAATATGTGCCACTGATAACTCATATATCAATGGCGCATATACAGTATGCGCCACGCGTAACTGGCGGGAATTTTGTTCACCCGCCACCCACCCCCCCCCTGGGTCGCCTTTTTAGTCTTTTAAAAAATAAAAGAAAATGATAGAAGGTTTGAAAAAAATTCAAAAAATCAGATTTAGTTATGTTATGTGATCTAGTAAGTAAGAAAAATAATAAAAATTCAAAAAATCAGATTTAGTTATGTCTCGGTAAAACGGCCATAATTTTGCATACGAAGTCGGATTAAAAAGTTTTTTATATGAAAAAGTATCTACACGAAAAGTTACATCCGAATTCAACCACCTATGATCGTTTCGACAAATTTTAGAATCTCAAAATTCAAAAGGGAAAATAGACTTTTTCGCACTTTTATATTTTCAATTTTTTTTTTAGATCAAAATTTATATTGGATTAAACTTTTGGATTAGTTATATATACACATATAGCACACATGCAGATATATACACACATATATACACACATATACACATATACACACATGTACACACATATGTGCACACATACACACACATATACGCATACATACACACACATATACGCATATATATATACACATATACGCACATATATATGCACACATGCATACATATACACACACATACACACATATACGCACATATACGCATATATACGCACATATATGCACATATATACACACATATACGCACATATACGTGGACATACATACACATATACACACATATACGCACACATACACACATATATACGCACATATATACACATATATACGCACATATACGCGGACATACATACACATATACGCACATATACGCACACATACACACACATATACGCACATATACGCACATATACACACACATATACACACATATACGCGGACATACATACACATATACACACATATACGCACATATACGCACACATATATACACATATACACCCTTATACGCACATATATATGCACACATGCATACATATACACACACATGCACACATATACATACATATACGCACATATACGCACATATACGCGGACATACATACACATATATACACACATATACATAATACATATACACATATATACGCACATACACACACATATATGCACATACACACATATATACATACAAGCACACATAGGCCTTAAGAGGATTGATATGATAGTAATATCAATAAGAACTTGGGTAGGTTAGGGATAGCTCATGCACGGTCTAAGGATGGGTGACCTAGCGGGAAGTCAAGAAATTCGGTGTGATTTAAAAATGTTCCTCATGTGATAAAATCCTCAAAAAATTGAAATAAAATAGTTTTTTCACATTATTTTGATTTTTATGATTTTCAAAAAAAAATCAGATTTTTTCGATTTTTAATTTTTTTTGAATTTTCAAAAGCTACTAGTGGCGCATATAGCAATATGCGCCACGCATAGGCAAATTATGCGTGGCGCATTTTGAGATGCGCCAAGCATAGGCCAAAATGGTGCGCCACCAATAGCCTTTTTTCCACTAGTGATACTATTATCATTTTCCACTCGATACGCTCATATCCTTTGTTTACAGCAAATCGGTGAGATTGACAACCTCATCGTAAGTTGGGAGCAAAGTATTTGGTTGTGTTGTGTGCAAGTTCCGCGTTGCAGCTAGCAAGCAAAGCTTGGACGAGGCGCCTTATAAATTGTCCGGAACTGTCGCAAGCAAGCAAGCATCACCTTCAGTCGTTTGGCTCCTTCCTCTCCTGATCGACATACCTTGGTTTCTTAACTGAGGGAAAAACCTTGCTGCTATACTCATCATACCTTCCTCTTGGGGTTCCCAACTGGACGGTGAAAAGATAACACCACCGTCACGCATCAAGCTTTTTTTCTGGCGCCGTTGCCGGGGAGGAAGTAGAAGACTTCTGCGAGGGGAGTTTTCACACGCACATCCTTTACTTTGTTTTAAGTTTTGCTTTACTTTATTTTACTTGCATTCGTTTTATCAAAAACCCAAAAAAATTAGAATCCTTGGTAGTTGTTTTTACTTGTCTGCTTTTAGTTTGCTAGAATGGCTACTCCTGAAAACACCAAGTTGTGTGACTTTACTAGCACGAATAATAGTGATTTTATCTGCACTCCAATTGCGCCACCTGCTTCTGCTGCAAATTTTTATAAGATTAAGCCTGCTTTGTTGAACCTTGTTATGAAAGAGCAATTTTCTAGTGCTAGTACTGATGATGCTGCAGCTCATCTCAACAATTTTGTTGAGCTATGTGAGATGCAAAAGTATAAGAATGTTGATGGTGATATTATTAAGCTTAAGTTGTTTCCTTTTTCTTTGAGAGGAAAAGCTAAGGATTGGTTGCTGTCTTTGACTAAGAATAGTATTGATTCATGGGCTAAGTGTAAGGATGCTTTTATTGGTAGATACTATCCTCCTGCTAAGATTATAGCTTTGCGTAGCAATATTATGAAGTTTAGTCAGTTTGATAATGAACATGTTGCTTAAGCTTTGGAAAGAATGAAAGCTATGATAAAGAATTGTCCCACTCATGGACTGACTACTTGGATGATTGTTCAAACTTTTTATGCAGGACTGAATTTTTCTTCGAGGAACCTACTTGATTCAGCTGCTGGAGGCACTTTTATGTCCCTTACCTTGGGCGCCGCAACAAAGCTTCTCGACAATATGATGGTAAATTACTCTGAATGGCACACCGAGAGAGCTCCGCAAGGTAAGAAGGTAAATTCTGTTGAGGAAACCTCTTCCTTGAGTAATAAGATTGATGCTATTATGCTTATGCTTTCTAATGATAGGACTCATGTAGATCCTAATAATGTTCCTTTGGCCTCTTTGGTTGCTCAAGAAGAGCATGTTGACGTAAACTTCATTAGAAATAATAATTTTAACAATAATGCTTATAGGAACAATTTTGCTAGTAACAATTATAGGCAGTATCTTTCTACCAATGGTAATGGTTATGGTAACTCTTATAGTAATTTCTCCAACAATACTAGGGCCGCGCCCTCCGAGCTTGAGGTAATGCTCAAGGACTTCATCGGTAAGCAAAATGCTTTTAACAAGTCTGTTGAAGAAAAGTTAGGCAAAATTGATATTCTTGCTTCTAAAGTTGATAGCCTTGCTCATGATGTTGAACTTCTGAAATTAAAAGTGTTGCCTAATGATGTGAAAGAGAACAATGTTTTTGCTACTGCTAATGCTATCCAAGTTAGAATTGATGAAAATGTTAGGATGCTAGCAGAATTGCATGCCAGGTGGGAAAGAGAAGATGAGATGGCTAGAGATATGAAGGTATGTACTATTACTATCTCTAATGATGTTGCTTCTAATGCTAGCAATCCTCTTACTTTGATTGGTGTAGAGAAAACTCCCACTCCTTGTGTTAAAAAGCCTAAAACTGCCAAAACTTTTTCTCAAAAGAGTGCTAAAATTTTTCAGAGTGTAGGAGATGATAGCTCTATTTCCTTTGATGATTTCGATGTTGATGGCTGCAATATATCTTAATTTATTTTGTTCTTGCAAAAGCTTGCTTTGACTCCCAATGCTAGTTCTTTAAATGTTGCTTTTACTAAGCATATTACCAATGCTCTCATGAAAATTAGGGATGAAAAGTTGAAGCAAAAAGCTTCTGTTCCCAAGAAGTTAGAAGATGGTTGGGAACCCATCATTGATATGCATGTTAATGGTTTTGATTGCCATGCTTTATGTGATCTAGGTGCTAGTATTTCTATTATGCCTAGAAAGATTTATGATATGCTTGATTTACCACCGCTTGAAAAGTGTTATTATGATGTTCCTATTGCTGATGTTGCTAAGAAGAAACCTTTGGGAAGGATTAATGATGTTCTTATTGTGGTTAACAATAACCTTGTTCCCGTTGATTTTCTTGTCATGGATGTTGAATGCAATGCTTCATGTCCTATTATTTTGGGAAGACCCTTTCTTTGAACTGTAGGTGCCATCATTGATATGAGGGAAGGCACCATTAAATATCAATTTCCACTCAAGAAAGGTATGGAACACTTCCCTAGAAAGAGAAAGAAATTGCTTTTTGACTCTATTCTTAGAGCAAATTATGAGCTTGATGCTTCATCACTTGATGTTACTTGATTCGCAATTTTCTGCACCTAGCTCAAAGGCGTTAAAGAAAAGCACTCTTAGGAGATAACCCAATGTTTTTACATTCAGTTCTTTTTCTTTTATTTGAGTCTTGGAAGTTATTACTACTATAATAACATCTCCTTATCCTTTTTATTTCGTTTTTATGCCAAGAGAAGCCTGTAATTTGAGTGAGGTAAGATTTGGGGATGTTGCTATCCTGAAACAGTTTTCGGTGCTGCACCGTAAAAATTCGTGAAAATTCTCTGTATATCTTTTGGACCTGAAATTTCTTGTGCATATGCCCCAGGTTATATCCAAACTTTCGTTAGTTGAACACTTTTTGATTTGAGCAACAGAAAACCCCTCAAAAATTCGACCTTTGTCAGCTGTTCTGTTTTGACAGATTTCTGCCAATATTTGTGTTTGCCGCTTTATCGCTTTCTTTTTGAGTTCTTTTGATCACGGAACTTTTTGGGAAGTTGCTACAGTATTATATGTTTTATATGTGGTGGTTTTAGGTTGAAACCTGAAGCAAAAAGGGTTGATTATATGTTATGCTTACACTAATGTTGCTAATAGATTTGTGTTTAGTTTTGTATGAAGGAATTTTTCAAGTGTAGGGATCGGAGAGTGATGAGATGAGTTGAAGAACGGACAAAAGCTCAAGCTTGGGGATGCCCATGCATCACCCCAAGAAATATCCAAGAAGTACAAGCGTCAAAGCTTGGGGATGCCCATGTCACCCCAAGAAACATCCAAGAAGTACAAGCGTCAAAGCTTGGGGATGCCCCCGAGGCACCCCTTCTTCATCGGCAAAAATCAGGTCACCTTTCAAGACACTATATTTTTATGAGATTTCTATTTTCATGCCCTCGGGTCCTTAGTTGTACTCAGTTTTCCCCAGCTCCTTAGTTTTTCCTCAGTTTTGTCCAAGCCCTTGTCTGAAACCGTCACAAGTGCTGGAACGGCCGGTTGCCCGACGGCGAACACCTTTGACCGTTAACTACTGACTAGTGGGGCCACGTAGAGCCCGCAAAGACACGTCAGAGCATCCATCTTTGGTTGACCATAAGCATCGCCGTATCCCTGACCAAAACGCGGACGAGTGGGGCTTCGGTATATCGAATGACAAGTGGGGCCATGACGCTGATACAAGGGGCAATACAGGGGTATGATTAGATTTTTAAATGGAGCTCTACAGCGATGGCACGGAGGAGGTGGCCTGCGGGGTGCCGAGATGAGATCGACGTCCACAAAGAACTGCATGAGGCGAGACCAGACGCATTAGATAGATATGAACTAGACACGTTTAACCATGCAAAGAAGAGAAGAAATGGTCGAGGACATCGACGATGACCTCAACACTTTGACTGACCGTGTCGGACACGAATGCGAGCAATGTAGAGAAAACTAGTGTCTCTCCTTTCTGGCGTGTATAGATAGGTGCTAGGGGAGTGTGGTGGCGAAGGGAAAGACCTCGCGGTGGTCTGTGGCGTCCAGCATAGCGGGGCGGCGTGGCCGTGCCCACAGCGGCGTGCATGTTCGGCATTGGCATCAGCATGTACGTTCGTCATTGGCCTCGGCGGTATCTCTGGTGTGTCAGTGATCGAATGAGGGGACGGGATTGAGGGTGCATCCCGACGGTGACCTAGCAGTGGCGGCGAGCATGCATACCCGTTCTGACCATGCCGATATCGGCATCGGCATCGTTTGGAGGCTGTGGTGCTCGAATCATAGTGGAAATTGCGATTCCCTATTATTTTTACATGCATAATATATAGAAAATAGCTAGATCTATAAATCGATGCATATGAAGCTACATATATATTCTTGGTCATAATCCCCTTAGATGCATGGCTTCACGTCGTCGTCGCTTTCATCGTCAGTATCTTCGTCGTCCATGTAGTAGTACTTCCTGCACGTTGTTCCGTCGAACACCTTCACTATGAGCACATAATCGCCTTCATATTTGAAGTGTAGGAAGCAGCCGAAATCCACACCGTGCGCGATGGCGAAATTCTCCCAGCCCTTGTCGAGGTACATCCGGCCTTGTCCGTCAAATGGGACCTCCACGGTCCAGAGACGAGGACCGCAGTCAGCTGCTCGCAGATACACCTTTGCGGGCTCCTGGCCATCAAGATAGTCCGCAAACTTTTGTGGGAGTGCCTGCAAAGAGATCGAGCGCCGATCGTTTGAAATTAAAGGTTTTTTAGAACATGCACATAATTAATCACATGCATCATATATGTGGGAATGCGTACGTACCTTCTTGGCCAAAGGGTCTTCATAGATGGTGATGAAGAAGTCCTCTATGATTAATGGCAGTGTTGACGGTGGTGGTGGCAATGATGATGATCCACCACCCCGGCCGCCCCTTCCCCTTCCCCTTCCGGTCGGCGTCCGAGACATGGAAGCCATGGCAATAGATCAAGTGTATGTGAACGAAGAAGAGAGAGGCAGAAACGAAGAAGAGAAAGGCAGAACCTATTGACATAAGGGATGGCCGTTGTGGGGGTTTATAAGGGAGAGATGACCGTTGTGGGGTTTACACCATAAATTAAGATAGAGATGACCGTTGTGGGGTTTACACAATAAATTAAGGAGGAGATGACCGTTGTGGGGGTGGTTTATATCTAAACAAAAAAGTAATGCCTAAAAGAAATGGAAATTCGTGAAAGTTCATCATTTTACCGTGAAAAGTAAAGCCTACAAGAAATGGAAATTCGTGATAGTTTATCATTTCAACGTGAAAAGTAATGCCTACAAGAAATGGAAATTCGTCATAGTTTCTCATTTTACCGTGAAAAGTAATGCGTAAAAGAAATGGAAATTCGTGATAGTTCATCATTTTACCGTGAAAAGTAAAGCCTACAAGAAATGGAAATTCGTGATAATTTATCATTTCAACGTGAAAAGTAATGCCTACAAGAAATGGAAATTTGTGATAGTTTATCATTTTACCGTGAAAAGTAATGCCTAAAAGAAATGGAAATTCGTGATAGTTCATCATTTTACCGTGAAAAGTAAAGCCTACAAGAAATGGAAATTCGTGATAGTTTATCATTTTACCATGAAAAGTAATGCCTACAAGAAATTCGTGATTACCCAACTTGTTGAATCCGGTGGCAAACTCGTCATTTAGCATACATAGAGGGGTAGTAGTTTGCCACCGACAGATAGAGAGAGGGTGGCACGATCCTGCCCGTTAGATCATAGGATCGACGGTAGGTGGGCACGATCCGTGTGACAACAGCTCGACCAATCAGGCCAAGTTTGGGCTTCTGTGAGAAGGGAGAGGGTAAAACTGAGTAGTATCAAGGATACAAGGGCAAGTAAATAGTAAACAGGCTAAGGAATTCAAATAAGAGATTTAGAAAAAGAAAAACACATGTTTTGTACAATGAAACCCAGGTTGGCCTACCTCAAAGTATTAGCAATTCAAATATACATGAGTGTAAAAATTTTGGCCTCATTCAGACAAACTATGTTTTGGGTATAGATGTTTTGAGAAGGGGTTTGAGTGGAAAGCCATGAACCTTCATAGCTACTAGTGATTTTAGAAGTGGCCATTTGTGTGAAAACTTGATTTATATATGATTGTTATGATTTCCTATGTGGCAGGTCGCGTAACAAGACCATGAGTAGGAGGCACTATGATTTTATTTTTTTGAATTTTTTTGCGCATGAAATGACTCAATTAGATGGCTTAATCCCATCTGTTGACTCTCTGTTGACCAGCCACTTGAGGGTAAAACTGAGTATATTGCACTAGCCAGTATTAGTACTCGAGGGGAAAACTGAGTACAGATATTTTTCCAGTGTAAGACTCGAGGGTAGAACTGAGTACACGTAACGGTGCTGACGTGCAGTCCCACGGACGCGTGTCGCGGTGAGCAGCGGATAGCCGCGCGGTGCGCGTGTTGAGACCAAATGTCAACTGCTGAGACGAACCGTCACTTTGCTAGTACAGAGCCCCTCTCTCCCTCCCTCTGCACACAGTCTCATTATAACTCACGCAGGCAACCACGCCTCTCACATCCCATCACCTTCTCCAAAAAAACCCAGCCGCCCTACGCGCCCTCCCCTGCCGGCGATGGAGAAGAAGAATGCGCCAGCGGCCGTCGCCCCCGAGCCCGTCGCCTCCGAGCCCGTCGCATCCGAGCCCGTCGCCGCCGAGCCCGTCGAATCCGAGGCCGTCGCCGCCGAGCCCATCGCCTCCGAGGGCGGCGCATCTAGGCGCGACGCCTCTGTGAACTGGGCCTCTCTCAGGGCTGACGGACCACTTCACAAGATCGGCGCCTGCTTACTGGCGAACGAGGAGTACGTGGACACCTACTCTACTTTGAGGCAAGTTTGTACTAATTGGCGCTCAGATTTACCTGAGCCCGACGTGCACCTGCACGAATGGATCATGGTAGAGCACGCCCTTCCACACGCCGCTGAGTTCTCCTTCCTCCACCTCCACACATCCCGCTACGTCACCATCGATCTAACGGAAGTTCATGCAAGGTTCAAATTCCTCCATATCTATAGAGTTAATCCTTTTATTTTCAATCGTAAACATCTTAGTGCTGAATGTTATCTTCATCAATCCCATATATTTTAGATACTACTTCGTCAGCTTTTGCCGTGGCGTCATCGTGCTTGCCCAAAAGAACCAGCTGCACAAGATACGGCTTCTGAACCCACTCACAAAGACATCGAACACTATATTTGAGGCGCAGATGCCATCTGTTATTCTGGAGTCAGTCACTGTAATGAAGTCCCCGACTATGCTCTTCGTTTCCACATATTACCCGGCGGAAATTTCTTGGGTCGATGAGAGCACTCCAACTAAGGGTATAGATGAAGATTGGGGAGAAGGAAGATTTTCGATCGAGCACCATTCTATGCGTTGCATTACCACGTTCAATGGTGAATTCTATGCACTAGCTGTGAACAATTTTGAGTTCGGAACATTAGTGTGCACCAACAATGTCCAGTTGGAGCAGGGCGCGAGCAATGTCAACATGGAGACACTATTTTCATTTCCAGAACTTGGAAATGACAAGTTCTACCTTGTGAAGTCGGATGGTGATCTGCTGCTTGTGTAGTTGGGCGGTCGTTTGGAGGAAGGTCAAACAGTGGTGTACCGTGTGGACACTGAGAGCCGCTCTCTCCATGCCGTCAGTAACATTGGCAGTCGTGCCTTCTTCGTCCATCATGTCCGGTGTATCTCCGTCGACACCAGAGTGCACCCGACACTTCGACCTGGCTGCATCTACTACGCGGATTTGGGTTATATCAGAGAGTACTTTGATGATATGAACACCTGGGATGAGTGGCCACTATGTGTGGATAGATTAGAAAAGTACGGTCTGAAAGATGAACAAAGGCCATATCGTTTGGAGGATGTATTGGCTGCACACTGCAGACGGAAGGAGTTTAATGAATATTTCTTTCGGACCAGAAAATGGAGCGACGAATATATATATGATGAATGAAGAATAGATTCATTCATCCTGGGGTATCCTAATCTTCATGTTGGGCATACATTGCGTCTTGTATTATTTTCAGATTAGTTTGTCGTGAACATTAACATCGTTATTGGCTGCTTTTGGCTGCTGTATGTAGTTTATGTATTATACTTAGTTTTCTAGATTTATTATGCTGCTGTGAATTTATCCTATACTAGCTTCTAGATTTGCTACTAGATTTGTTACCATATTGGGCAAAAAACGAGGGCCAAAAGGCAATAATCATTGAAGAAAGACAGAAATAGAAGCTTCTCTAGATTTGATACTAATTTGGTGAAAAGAGAGAAATATTACAGAGAGAGAGGGGAAAAAGGCGCTCTGAAAAGGCGCTCTGAAAAGGCAATGCCAATTTGGCCCGAGAGAGACAGAACCGAGCTCTCACGTACAACCAAAAGCGGTCTCGTCATGTCCCACGCGGTCCTTTTCTACGAGCCCCACGCGACGCGGCCCCACACGTCAGCACGGAAACGGTCAACTAAACGGGAATCCTCCCGTCCGACCTCCTTCTGAGGGTTTCAGACAATGGCTTGGGGAAAACTGAGGAAAAACTAACGAGCTGGGGAAAACTGAGTACAACTAACGACCTGAGGGCACGGAAATAGAAATCCCTATTTTTATTGCTTCATGCATTATGCGTTTTTCTTGGAGCGTCAGTTTTTTTTAGTTTTCAGTTTAGTTTAGTTTAGTTTGCTGCAATAAATGGTTGGACCCCAACAAATTTCCTTTGGAGAAGTTGCCTTGCTTTTCATTTGCAAAGAACACTCCGTTTTTCATTTTTATCGTTTCAACGAGTGTTCTTCTTTTTCTAGAACTGCGTTTAGCTTTTGATTTTTGCCTTGATATGTGTTCAGATCTTGTTATATCTTTTCATCAAGGTGTATTTTTGCCTCTGATCTTTATTGGTTTTCATCAAAAGAGGTGTTTATAAATTTTTTGAATGGTGTTGGAAAAGAGAAAAAGCCTTATGCAAAAAAGTGGTACAAGAAGGAGCTTGTGTAGACTGCGGCTTAGGCTTTTGCATGTCGTGCTTGATGTCTTTTTGATAGTATGCTTAGTGGTTTTGCTGTAGCATGACTTGTCTCAAATAACTGAGATTGCTTAATGAGCCTTTGAAAAAATCATGCGTTGTTTTTATCGTTTGGAAGCATTATTTTGGTTTTCTCCTTGATGCTTTATTTGGGTTGACTTGGCGCATGCTCACACATGTTAGACTCTTACAAAGTCGCCAATAGCCTCTATGATCATTTAGTTTTTGACTTTTGATGTCATCTTATGCTTCTTTTAATGTCGCTTTGTCGCTTTGCATGATTATGGCCGTTATTGCTCTCTTAGTTGGTCGCTCCCAGTCTTTTGCTAGCCCTTGCCTTGTACTGAGTATGAGCTCTACTCGTGCATCCAACTCCTAAAAACCAAGTTTGCCAAAGTGTCCACCATACATACCTATTAGCAATTTGCTATTCCAAAGTACATTTGACTTGCTTTTATCTACTCTTCAAATTAAACTCTTACCAGTGTTATGCGAAAATTGGTCAGTAAAGCTCTCACGAACCGGAAGGCACACTTTATTTTTCTTGCTTTTAAAAAAATTGACATTGTGGTCTCTTATGTTGAGTTGTTATGCTTGCAAGTTGTAAGTTGGAGACTAGCCCAACCATGCCGTCATGGGGCAAGCTTTCAACATTGCACTTCTTATTTGAGTTGATATCGTGATCTTTTGTTTATGGATACTCGCGGTGTGAAATGAATTGGGAATCTTGCGGGATCATGGAGTTTGTATATGTGTTAGGGAAACGCCTGGGCCGCCAATCTAAGCCATGCATAATTCATGGTGGAAATTTGTAGCATACCCATAGTGGACATTCGACGACGCATCTCAAAATAAAAAGCTAAACAAATGGTAAATAAAAGAGATGTTGAGGTGTCCATTGTCTGCTTGTCCTATCATTTTGATGTGGGCTTGTTCCATGTCATCGGGCACGGAGGTACCCCGTTGGCGGTTCTCAATGATACATATATACTTATAATGACAAGAGCCTTGCTTGGGACTCTAAGTAAATTAGCATGAGGTTTGGGTACTCGAATTCACGGGACACGAGGTTTTCAACTTATGATTTGTCAAGCATATGCATCATAATTATTCTCGCATTAACTTTAACCATTCAAGATGCTTATGATGGGGGCAACGAGAGCTCAAAGCCGGTAAGTACCATAATTTTTGAAGGTCTATAAAACTTGCAAACACTGCTTCCCTCCGCGAAGGGCCTTTCTTTTACTTTTATGTTGAGTCACCACCTTCTATCTTTATGCACCATTAAGAGAGCATAGTTGTCATTCTTAGTATAATGTGCATTGTCCCAAAGTTTTCATTGATTGATTCATATTGTTGGTTTCACTTGTTCTCAAATTATTTGTATCTAGTCGCCCTCTTAAACTTGAAGGTGTCCTATGCATTTATGTTTTGCTCTCCATGAAGGACAAGCTGAAAACCATTTGTATGTTTTTCCTTATGATTTGAACACACGTTTGACTTTCATTGTTTCATTTTCATGATCTTTTGTTTGTGTTCCTTTTCATGTTATAACATGGTTGCTAAGTTTCTATTATCAAGATTATGTCTTTCATGCCCATGTTTTAAGTTCTTTTGATCCCAGCGCACAACGCTTACATACATGATCAAGATTGTGTAGGTGCATGTCACCTCAAAAATTATTTCTTTTGTTATCACTTACCTACTCGACGACGAGCAGGAGTTAAGCTTGGGGATGCTGATACGTCTCTAACGTATCCATAATTTTTGATGCTCCATGCTTATTTTTACACCATTTTCTTAGTGTTTCGTTACACTTCATGACACTTTTATGCATTTTCCGGAACTAACCTACTAACAAGTCGCCACAGTGCCAGTTCCCTATTTTCTGCTGTTTTTGTGTTTCAGAAAAGTTACATAGGAAATATTCTCAGAATTGGACGAAACCAAAGCCAGTCGCCCAGAATTTTACCGAAGCTTCCAGAGAACCGAAGAGGAGACGGAGTGGGGCCACGAGGTGGCCTCACACTAGGGCGGCGCAGCCAGGGGCTGGGCCGCGCCCCCTATGTGTGAGACCGCCTCGGTCCACTTCTGACGATGCCCCTTCGCCTATAAAGACCCCCCGACGAGAAAAACCTAAAGACCCGATCAGTTTTCCAGAACACATTGCGATCCGCCGCCGCCGTCGACCCGAAGATAGGGAGGGTCCAGAAACTCTTCCCGGCACCCTGCCAAAGAGGGGAATCGCCACCGGAGGTCTTCTTCATCGCCATGCTTGCCTCCGGAGCGATGAGTGAGTAGTCTACCTTAGACTATGGGTCCATAGCAATAGCTAGATGGTTGTCTTCTCCACCATGTGCTTCATGTTTAGATCTCATGAGCTGCCCTACATGATTGAGATCACCGTTATGTAATTCTACATGTTTGGTTTGTTGGGATCCGATGAATATTGGTGTTATGCTTGAGTTGAAGTACTAAAATTTATCTTTTGTTATCTCTATGTTGTTTATGATCTTGCATGCTCTCTGTTGTTAGTAGCTATCTTGGCCGAGTAGTTGGTAGTGACTCCAAGAGGGGGTATTTATGCTCGATAGTGGGTTCATGCCTCTATTTAATCTGGGGGGAGTGACAGAAACCTCTAAGGTTGTAGATGTGTGCTGTTGCTACTAGGGGGAAAACAACATTCATATGCTCGAGGGCATATGCTTTGTTTACATTACACACTTTGCTTAATGCAATTATCTGTTGTTCGCAACTTAATACTCATGGGGTGTTCGGACGATATCCCCGTGAGTGGATTATTAGTCATAGATGCAGTTGGATGGCGGTCTATGTATTTTGTTGTAATGCCCAGAGTAAATCTCATAGTGATCCTCTCATCATATGCACGTTATCTTTATTCTATCAATTGCTCAACTGTAATTTGTTTACCCAGCTTGTATTATTTTATCTATGGAGAGACACCGCTAGTGAACTGTGGACCCCGGTCCTATTTCCTTTATATTGCTATCACATGTTTACTTTACTCGCACTGTTTACTTTACTCGCATACTATTATCATTTTCCACTCGATACGCTCATACCCTTTGTTTACAGCAAACCGGTGAGATTGACAACCTCATCGTAAGTTGGGAGCAAAGTATTTGGTTGTGTTGTGTGCAGGTTCCGCGTTTCAGCTAGCAAGCAAAGCTTGGATGAGGCGCCTTATAAATTGTCCGGAGCTGTCGCAAGCTAGCAAGCATCAGCTTCAGTCGTTTGGCTCCTTCCTCTCCTGATCGACATACCTTGGTTTCTTAACTGAGGGAAAAAACCTTGCTGCTATACTCATCATACCTTCCTCTTGGGTTTCCCAACTAGACGGTGAAAAGATAACACCACCGTCATGCATCAGTACCCTTTAGGGAGCCATTTGGTGGAGCCACCAACCAGGACTAAAGGTCACTAACCTTTAGTCCCGGTTGGAGCCACCAACCGGAATTAAAAGTCCACAACAAACCGAGACTAATGGGCGTGTACCATTTAGTTTGGGTTGGTATCTCCAACCGGGACTAAAGGGTCCATTAGTTGCGGACCGAGCTATTTGGGGACTAAAGGGGATGAACGGAAGGCATGTTTTCTACTAGTGGGTGTGAAATGATTTATAAAATCAGATTAGGAACTTGATTATTGTGCATCGTCGGTCACCAGATCCGTCGGTGTGAAATGATTTATGAAATATGATTATGAAATTGGTTATTGTGCATCGCCGGTCACCAGATTCGCCGGTGTGAAATGATTTATGAAATCTGATTAGGAACTTGGTTATTATGCATCGCTGGTCACCAGATCCACCGGTGTGAAACTATTTATGAAATATGATTGATTTACTGTAGTGGGATTTGCAGCTATGACAACGTGCCAAGTATGCGACAACTTTGATTGTGCATCTAGCACAACGAGCAATATTGTGTTTAGCATTGACATGCGACTGTAGTTTACAAATTATATGGTAATTAACACAAGTGCTTTCAATTCTCTTTGGAACATTGTTACTATATATGGTGCAGTAATATATTTATTGCAACATTTGTGTATTTATATAGATTGTCCCTTGCAATTCACGGCTTTCGTTAATGATGTTGTACAAGATCAAAACGTTGTACAGTTTCTAACATTTGGAAATTGAAGGAGATATGCCCTAGAGAAAAGGGCTTATTTGCATATTTTATTTGTTTATAATAAGTTTAATACTATGCTATAACTGTATCAATTGAAAACGTTGATACACGTGTGGTATTAAATGAAATAGAGTCCCTAGTAATCCTCTAAATACTAGTTCATTGTGCAACTGATGATCGAGGTTTCTAGATCATGGAGCATTTATGCCAATTGACAATGAGATCATGCCATTACGATAATTTCATGGTGGACATAACCAAACATTAGTATTGCAACACGACCGTGTCATGATGTTCACATTGCGTAATAAGATAGTGTTGTAACCTAATCCTTAGACCGTGAGGCCATATCTAATCACTACTTTCCGGCAGATACTTTAATTGCATCAACCGTGATTCTGTGAAAGGATGGCCGAAAAGGTATAGTTGGGTATTCCAATGGAGTAGGTTGAGGCATATGCACCAAGCGCGGGATTTGTTCATTCACATGATGAAAAGATACTTAGGGCCCACTCGGTGAGATTGCATTCGAAGCTGCATAGTATCTGACTAGGTCACAGGGATGGAATATCACTGAACGAGTTAAGTAGCAAGAGTCGGTAACGAGATTGAACGAGGTATGGGGATACCGATGATCAAATCTCAAACTTTGCTAGTATCATAGAAACAAAGGGAAAGGAACATTGATGTTTACTTTTCAACAACAAAAGATCTTCGTAGAACACCCAGGGATCATTATGGCCCTCTAGGTCCCCCTGATGATCATTTACCGGAGAGAGTTCTTGGTAATGTCTGGAGTATTCTCGAACCATTGGGTAACACACTTAAGGGATCAAAGATGTTTTAAGATGGTTCTGGTTATATTCAGAAACATTGGAGTGTTGACAAAAGAGAGAGAAGGAAAAGTTACAATATAGTTCAAAAGTCGTTCGGAGGTTTCTAGAAGAGTTTCAGAGTAGCGGGGAATTAAATAAAGGGTAATTGATATTAATTAAATGAATTAATATTAAATAAATGTTATTTAATAAATAAAAAGGTACAGTCCACCTTCATGGGCCCCTCCCGAAGGGGAGCCCATTAAACCCTAAGCGCCCTCTTATTGGATAAGGGTGGAGGGGGCGCCTTGGGCTTGGGTCCTTGGCCTAGGCCGGCCAGGGTTAGGGTTTTGGGGTAGGCGGGGGCCGGCCTGCCTACCCTACCCCTCCTAGCCGCCGCCCTTGGATCCTCCCTTCAGGTCGCCGCCCTTGGTGACTTGAGGGAGGGGCAAGGTGCACCCCCTCCCCCCTATATAAAGGAGGGCCCCTAGGAGGAGAGGAACACACAATTGAGCCAAGAGCTCTCCTCTACCTCTCCCTGGCGTGCCACCTCCCCGTCTTCTCTAACTTCTCCCTCTCATGTGGCCTCCCGAAAGGCTATGCAGGAGTCGAGACTACACCACCACTACACGTTGTCATGCTGCGTAGTTTTTGGATCCCGTCCAAAGCTATCTACTTCCGCAATCTTGGCTGGATCGGGGATTCCGGGGCTTGTCTTGATCACCGTGCATGTGTGAGTACGCGGAGATGCTGCCACTTGTGGCACCAAAGTCGTTTCGTCAAGTTCTTCAACGAACTTGAGGTCGGCTACATCGGCTTCATCATCAATGCTTGTGCGGGAGCGTAATCCCCGCATTCGGTCAGGTATGTTACTGAGGCTCTGATCATTACAGTATTACTAATAGATAGATATTGGGAATTTCGAGGTTGCGTAGATAATAATTTTTTGTTATTAGCATCGAACCCCATACGAAATGTGTATGAATTCAAAGTGAAGAAAGGACCAATAAGGACTACTATGTCAGGTCTCGGTTGGAGGGGGCTCGGGAGAGGAGAGAAGGGGGCTCGGGAGAGGAGTCGACAATAGCTGCTGGGAGAGGAGAGCACTCGGGGTGGGAGAGAAGATGGAGGAAAATGAGGGAGAGAGAGTGGTGTGGGTGAGGGTCTAGGGGTGCCGTGGGGCTCTGCGGGTATGGACTCAGCCTAGACAAGTTGAGAAGCTCGATTCGGGCTTCTCTCCTTAGCCTGGCCGAGGGGCCTTTTTTGTATGAGGTGGGAATCTCTGAGTGGTCCGACCCGACCTACCAAACAACAAAAGGGGTAAAATTCTTGGATGACCTGGGAATCTCTGAGTTGGCCCAACCTACCAAACACACCTTGACTGTATGGGTATGACTCCGTGAATGGAGAGATCCTAGGAAGGAATACCAGGACGGGGCATGTCTGGGAGTAATGATCACATGTCCCAGCCGATGCTCCTCATGTATTCCATTTCAAACATATTTCTCATTTGCACAGAATTCATGCACGAGAATGGCCCTCTGCACCGATGGAAATCAGATGATTTTGTTTTTCCATGGTAGATACCGTGTGGAGAATAACTGTAGTGTATGTCAGTTAGTCATGTTTATTTAAATGACACTATTTTATTTGTGTAAGTTGATCATGTTCTATGTGTTAATTGGTAGGTCAAGATATTGATTGAAAAACTATGTGTAAGACTTCCACTGGTATGTTCTGTGTGTTAATTAGTAGGTCATCAGATTCGCCGGTGTCAAAACGTTGTTGGCAAAGTCAAAGTGTTGATTATTTTTGCGTTTTATGGAAGGCCCGCACACAAACGACACCTGAAATAAAAGACCAGCCGATACTGTACGCACATGGAGGGGCGCTTGAGAAAGCGATAGTGGTGTGGTACCGCACGCCACCAAACGCACCGCACGGTGGCGTGGGTCTACCGCCATGCCACCAGCATTCGTGGTAATGGTGGCATGCCCTGCCACACCACCATTACAACACAACAGTAGCACAAATTCCATGAAACCAGAAGTGCCAATATATACTTACCTGAACCAACCGCTTCCAACTCAACAGCATGACCCGTACCAATACCTGCAAGAACAAAGGCCGCAAAATCAATATCAATATAAGAAGAAGATACATCAACCTCCTAAAGTTACCGCGCCAGCAACGGCGAAATCGTCGCACAACAATGGGCTATTTCATACTAGTGATGAGGCTAGGGAGTGGTGTAACATATGCTCATACAGATTATGGAGATGTGTAAGCAAATTATTGGAACATTTTGACAATTTAAAATATGTTTGTTTTTGCGAAGGGAGCATATGCACCCAGAGGCCAGATTGAATTTCCAAATGAAAATATGTCTATCATTATGGTTGGAAATCATATACAAGTTGGAGAGCCATATATAAAACGAGAGAGCAAGACTCTGTATTTAAAATTTGTACGTTCTCTTATTATGTCTTAAGCTTAGAATAATAGGAAAACCCCAATATTAAGAGCTAGAAATGTTTTTTTTCGTAGAAATTCGGGAAGTTTATTAAACTTGGTTTCCAATACCATCAGCCCGAAGGCACTCGGCTAGAAAGCTCGGGATTTCATCAAGCCAGCTACCAGTTTGCTCTAGAGAACAAGCTAGCCTTGCGCAAGTATGCGCAGAATTATTTGTCGAACGCCTAACATGCTGAATAGAAAAGGACACAAAATCAGAAACTAGCTCCCCAACTTCATCTAAGATAGGCGCCACGATGGAACGATCATCGATGAAATGTCCTAGATGAAGGACTTAGGATCGGAGGAAGAGGACGTCGGATGAACTCGAAAGTAAAAGATCAGACAAACTAGGTGAAACTTGATGCGTGTTGAGAATAAGCTAAGAATCAATTGGCTCAATCTCAATCTGTCCCTGGCCGGCCTCTCCTGGCCCCTATATATAGGTGGTCAGGTCCCAAGGATCCGGTCGGGTTTAATACAAATTACACTTTCTGTATACAATATTATCTCGTATTTCGATTACATCTATGCTTGGGCCAAGCTAACGGACCCCAGGGGTACTAAGATAACGGGCCTTAATGGCTATACGCTTGTCAAGGGGATTCAAATAATGATACTCACAAAAGAAATTAGCATCGACTTTAAGTAGCTTCACAATCATCCTTCTCGCAGGTTGAAGCGTAGCATCCAAGTGAACCTGCACCGCCACAGATCTGGATTTTTGTGGAGGAGGCAAACCCAAAGACATAGTACTAAAATTCAGCTTTGCGTGCCACTTTCGTATCCAGCCAAGAGCAAAATTGGCACCAGCTATCAGATTAAGCTCTATAAGTCGATGAATGCGCCGACTCATCCTGAAAACTTCGAGTAGCTGGCCAAAATTCTCAAAAGGAGGATTTCTGGGAAGCATAATGGAAAATATGGTTGTCAAAGATTTTTGACAACCATCAACAGACTCTCCGACGTGACGAATGCGATCCTGCAGAAGAACAATGGCACCACGGCGACGAGCATCAACCCAGAAGGTATTGGTATCCGATGATACCCTCTCAAGAGCTGCGACTCATTCAGAAACTCGATGATTTTCGGCAACAGGGTCCAAGCAAATACCTGGGAAACACGAGGTCAAGATCTATCAAACCAAAAGTAGCAACAGAAGACACTCGGGGGGCTCCGAGCAGCTTACATTGCAGTTGCTCGCATGCTGACTCGATGATCTCAGTAAGGAAAGCATCACATTCTTCAAGTTGAACAATCTTCGCCATCAGGTTAGACATCTGACTCTCAAGAGAGGACACCTTCTTTAGCAAGCCAAAAGATTTCCCAGCTTGATCCATGGAAGTTTTAGCCTGCCGCTTCAATAGGGATAGCCGACCTTCAAGATCCGCAATCCTTGACAGGTGCTCAGCACAACGATCTGGCGAATCATGTCCAGAAGGAACCTCAGAATCCACTATATCCATGGGCAATGAGCCATGCTCAAGCTCAGGTGTTTCGACCTCAGAATCACGATGGACAAAACAGAATAGGATAACTTCAAATGCAAGACATGCTGAAATTCATAAATCATAGTACAAAGGATTTACAAGACACTAGACAAAACACTACTGAAGAACAATGTTTTGGGTTACAGCAAAAGGAGAATTGCATAGAGAACTATCTAAGAGGGCAGGCGAAAGTCTACACCACCTCAGCAGAAGCGGGGTCAGTAGGAGTAGGTGTACACGATTAAGGCGCGGAAGCTAAAGGCGCAGAAGCCGAGGGCGCTGGCGCGGGAAGAATCAGAGACACGAGTTTGGACGCATACTCCTTCACCTTCTTAAAGAACTCCTTCATCTCCGCTGGGCGTCGAGCATAAGAGGAGCCCACCTTCTCCCAACCCACCTCCTCGCCATGCGACTGGGTCAGAGCGATCGTCCCTTCGACACCTCGTTTCACTAATGAAAGCTTCATCTGAAGCACGGGGTCTTCTAAGGTATCGAATGCTTTGACCAGCTTCCTGAGATTGCCGACAGACAGCTCATCCTTCTTCTTCGTAAATAACCCGACGAACATGTGAGGAAGTATATGGCGAGTCCGCTGGAGGATATCTCGAACAATCCTCCAGTTCGACTCCAAGACATCAACCGAGTCCAATGAAGGATCTTTGGCACATTCAGGGCAAAGTTTCATAACCTCTCTAAGTTGCTCTGCTGCATCACAAAAATACAAGTAAGCCAATAGAAGCATGTTGATAGGTACAAGTGTAGCAGGATGTAAAGGCAAGCCGAAGAATTTACTGCCAACAGATGCGACAATTGCGTCAAGTCATTCTACAACAGCTCCTTCGCGAGTAGCCTGCTTCTTGGCAACTTTAGCTAAAGCCTTCTCAGCCTTGCTAGCCCGAGCCTTTGCGGCCTTAGCGGATTTTTTAGCAGAAGTTTTGGCAGTGTTAGCATCCTTGAGGGCTTTAGAAGTGATCTTCAGTTCGGCTTCTAAAGAAGCCACGTGAGCAAGAGCTTCGGCTAGAGCGACTGTAAATAAGGATGTGATATATAGAAGGTTCAAGCAAAAGGAAATCAGTATAAGAATATAACATGAGAGTAATGGAAGCAAGGGAAGATACCTTTGAATTCATCAGCATCTTTCTGGATCTTAACATAATCTGTGTCAAGAGACAAAAATCTCTGCATCAAAGGCTGCAGAGCAAAACTATATAAGTACAGCACTTGCAAAAATAAAATATTAGAATACAAAAAGTTGTGCTTACATTATCAGAAGAAGAAAGAGGTTGATGTGCCTCAAGAGAAACAGTCGCAGAATGCGTCGTCTTCTTGCGGCGTTTTGTGGGTGGCGCACCAACAATCTTTTCCAGGATGTCCTGTGATGGATTTTCCACCACCGTATCTTCCTGAGAGACCCCTATCGTAGTAGTAGAAGTTGTCGGAGGAAGAACCATGGTGGTGGTTTTCTTCGGCTTATCGTCATCGCTAAAGAAAATCATTCGAGTTCAAGAACAGGCGAAAACCAAAATAAGGAAAAGTTGGAAACAAGAGCCAAATAACTTACGAGTCAAGTAATTCAAACATAGTAGGGACATAATCCTTGGAAGTTGTTTGCTCCTGCGGTACATCTTTCGGCTTAGACGTACCCGAGGAAGTCAAATCTTCCAGGCGTTTTCGCTTCTTCTCTGGACCCTGAGCTTCAAATTCCGCTAGGGGAGGCGGCAAAGTGGAGTCACTTTCCTCCAGAGAACCGTCATCTCTATCCCCGTCCAGATTCTCACAAGCCTCGAGGGCTTCGGAATCAGCAGGAGCGACTTCAACATTGATGGGGCCTTCCTCGGGAAGAGGAGGGTGTGAAGCCAGAAATTGATTATCCTACAAAAATTGCGAGTACAGAGCATCAGCAATACATATTAAAAAAAGGGTTACGCCAGGTACCGAACTCAAAAGATAAGAATTCCTTGGGTACAAAAAAAGAGCTAGAAATGTTTATCCAGTTATAACATTTTTCACATCCTTGGTTTAAGAAAAACCCTAAGAGAAAACTATTAAAAATCCTAGTTTTACTCCAACTTCCGTTTAATGAGTGTGCCTGGAGGCTGAATCAGAAGGATCCGTACTAGACCATCATGGCGCCAGTGTCGCTACTCCCCAAATTATCCGTGGTAATTTAGGTTAGTTATAGTGGGTAGTATCTATTATAGTATATTGGGCGGAGCTAGCATTCGTAGTTTGGGTGTACATAGCATCCAAATAATCATAGTCCAACAATAGCAAATATTGCCATCATAAAGCAGTTTATGCAACACACCGTAGTTCACAAAATACGAACTGTTGGAACACCCGAACGGCCACGCCTCCCACAACCTCCAGCCTTCCCCCGCTAGCCTACCCTGTTCGTGTCTCGGCTCGCTCGAAGCGGCAGCAACTGCCACATCTATAATCTATAATATATATAAAGTTCATCCCCACTAAGCTGTATTTAATGTTTGCAAGCTCAAACCTGATACAGCCACATCACTCCAATTCTTTTGAGCAGTCGGATTTTAAATAAACGGTCATCAGCTATCCATCCAAGCATTTGATGGGTCCTCATGTCACGCAGACACTGAAGTGTTTCCCTCGGGCACTCGAGCCTTTCTACCTCTCTTAATCCACCTTGAGGACTTGACTTGCCCACTTATTGTTCGCTGCAAAGAGAATGGGAAGCGAAGGAATTTTTTTAGACGTTTCCCTTCCTCTCCATTAATTGAGTAGCTAATTAAAGCTCCATGCATTTGTCTCCTCCTTTCTACTCCCTCCGTTTCAAAATATAAGATATTTTAGGTTTGTGAAGTAAATGTATCTAGACATGTTTTAGTGTGTATATTCAAGTGAACCTACACACTAAAAGATGTCTAAATACACTTGCTTCACAAAGCTAAAACATCTTATATTTTGAAACGGGGGGAGTATATTTTACACTCACGAGTCCATCTTCTTTCTCTTCACTTTGATGAACATGATGCCCTAGGCAACATGTCCTCCACCGTCAATTCCACTTCTCTGATTGCAGTCCAAGAGTCGTGTCATCGTCGCCGAGTATCCAGTGGTTGCGCCCTGATATATTCGTCCTGCTCATCCGCCCCCTCACCATCGCCCTGTACAAGACTCATCCCCATTTCTTAATTCTTCTCAATTGGGCAAATGGCTGACAGCACATAACGACGCCACTGAGCATCTCTCTCTCTCTCTCTCTCTCTCTCTCTCTCTCTGTCTCTCTCTCTGGATTATCAGGTGTTTTAATTTTATTCGTATAAAAATCCATGGCCTCATCGTCCATGATGGTATACTTTGTTTGCGATCCCCTATCAACTGTTCCATGGAATGTCCCAAACTCACAGGTAAAGAATCTTAGTTGGTTCTCATCTTGACATTGCACTTCCTCGCCTCCATTAATACTTGGAAAAGAGCGTATTTCAGTGTCAAAAAGGGAGTACACTAACCATGCTATATATTTAAAACATGCAACTTTGTGTCTATATATACTCTGAAGTTATAATGTTATATGATGCATCGACATCTTTATTTTTGTACTACTAGAACAAGGCACTAATTTATACTTTTCATGTTTTCAGATCACCTATTCATTTCAGATCATATTTTCACTCTCCCAGCTAACAGTACTGACTTCGAGTGGATTTGGGGTTTTCTTAGTAGTTAGCCGAGGATGTACTTCAAGTAAACTGGTTTTTTTTTGTGGCAGGTTTTCTCACCAGGCAGTGCATTGATCTAATACTACTTAATGCCCTTTCAACAAAAAAAACCTTTTCAAAAAATAATACTACTTAATGTGGGCGTTCTCACATATCTATTGCTTCATAGTTCATACTATATATGTAATGATTGTATTTTCCTCTATTTCTCGATTTATGTTATGGCTGAAAATTTACAGCGGTATTTTACTCCTATTTTTCAGTTACTTGATATAATGACATTGATATATCTTGATGACTTGAATAAGTTTTCTTGCAAGGATTTCATATTGGGCATATTTGACTTCAATTTTTTATATCATTAACGATTTTGATAAGCATGAACGGAAAATAAAAAAGACCGTCTGAACATTGCTTTGAAATTTTAACCTAAAACAGTTCATCATCATGTGAAATAAACCAAATCTATTCCCATCTCCTAGAGCAACGCATGGGGTATTATCTAATATCTATAAATTTAATTCCCACTAATATTATTTAATAATTGCAAATTTCACATGCAAATTGCACATGTCATCAATAATCCCCCGATCACATGATCGTGCATGAAAACATTTTTCCGGAAAAGTGCATACAACCTTAAAGGATGAAAATTTCACACGATAAATGGCCACGTCATCAACCAGCCCATGCTATCTTCATGATCACGAATGCAAGAGGTTTTTTCCTGGCAAAGTGCATGAACCCGATTTAAGCTATTTTTTTACATCTATAAAGGCCATATTTCATTTCCGGCGCAACGCGTGGGGTATCAACTAGTTCTCTAAGTTCAGGTTACTGTCGGTGATGCACATAGGTAGCTAATCGATTGTGAAGTTTTTTTTTGGCACAAAACGCTAACGTCTCACCACGCGCAACTTTTACTAGGTACAACTATCTACCTATAGCTTTTATAGGTACATGCATATACTACTATATTGGGTTTTTTTTAAAATAATACCACATATATTTATAGTAATAAATAGTATATGGTAGGGCTGACTCCAACTGTTACAAAATAAAGTCTAAAAGAAAATGAGCTGAACTTCGAGATCTTCAAACTCTTCTTCTTCCATGACACAATCTCGTATTTTTCTAAAGGCAGCGAGAAAATAATGACATAGATATCATACCATATACTTGCAAATACCAATAGAGGTGCTCCCATAGTTTTATATTTAAGCCGCAATGCCAAGGCTAAGTGCACGCATGATGACATAGATATCATACCATATACTTGCAAATACCAATAGAGGTGCTCCCATATTTTTATATTTAAGCTGCAATGCCAAGGCTAAGTGCACGCATGCAGCCATTAAAATAATCAACCAACATCGGCAAGAGTACCAACACCAGTATTCTAGGGAAAAGAGATCGAACAGCCTGGTCGACGCCGCTGGAGAGCCAAGTGTACGAATCACCATTGTCGGGGACGTAGCAGCCGGGATAAATATTGCAAGGATAATCCTCCTTGTGGCAACCATGAGAAAACTCCAAAATCGACTTGAAGAAGTAAGATCTGAAAGACCATATCTATAAAACTATAATCTAACAACACCATATTTGACGCCAGGAAGAAGATCTCGTCATTGAACGAAGGCCTGAAGATCACTTATTGTAGACGATGACATCTTTATTGGCGTAGAAGCCAAGAGAAGATGGCTACCAAACCCTAATCTAATCTTATAAAAATACTATATTTATTGAAAACTCCACCCATAGATCGGGTTCCCCACCCCTCCTGACACCAGCAAGACCGGCCGGAGGAGGGGGAACCAAGCTATGGGGGAGGAGGAGAAGAGGCGGCGGCTAGGTCAAAGACGTGGCTGGAGAGAAAAGGAGACTCGCGCGTACATCATGTACACCCATGTACCCAAGTAGCTCCGTCTATAAATAGTATCATGCATATGATACTATCTTTATAATGCATGATATTATGGAGTAGTATCATACTATTTGTATTTATTGATTTGTCAAATCTCAATGCAAATTTACGTACAAGATTTATTTTATATTATTTTTTCTCATAATATACGCTATGATACGGTATCCACCTATATTTTTCTAATCTCGTCTCTTTTCGTTAATTAGCTGCCATATCAGTGTTTTTATAGTCTTTGTTTGCATAATACCGACTATGATAGCACTATAGGTAGCTTGCCTAGAAATTCACCTGGAATTTGGGTATCCCGAGGCTCTGGGCTTGACCTTTTGGGGCGCACGAGATTTTCAAACCGGCAATTTTCTAGGAGTCTTATAAAAGGACCACTCCTTTTCCCAAAATACTTTTTGTTGAGCTAAATTAAAATATCCCTTCTCCACCATTGTTGAAGTCCCTCACTTAGGGGCTCAAAATGCGAGTCTTATAGAAGGACCACCACTTTTCCAAAGAGGAATTTTGTTGAGCTACATTAAAGTATCTCTCCTCCACCATTGTTGAGGCCCCTCACTTTGGGCTCAAAATCTATCAATTATTCGAGGGAAAAGAAATAGGTGTCATCGATTAAAATTTCCACTGATCGGAGATTGAACTCCCCTTGAAATCATTGCTTACTTGTAAGTTGTAACTCTAGGGTTCGTTGGGAAACCCTAGGTGGTTAGGATCATCCAATGTGATTTAAAGAAGAAGCTAAAAAACGGGCACTTCTATCCACTTTGCTACAGAAACTTGGACACCTGACATGTTTCATCTCCTGGTGGACTACACTTGGTCGTAGTGCATATGGACAACCTTAGTTGGCGGGCCAGCCAGGTTGCCAACTCTTGGAACCTTACCTAACCATTTCTTATGGTTTTGGTACTGCTGGGGTTCTTGCACACAGTGAGTACTTGGAAAAGAATATAATCTCTTATGATTTTGGGTTGCTAGGAAATCTGGAATGAAAGGAACATACGTGTGATCCAAACGAACGAAATATGGATTGATGGGTTACTTCTTACTTGTGTGAATACAAGATGATGTGGCTAACATGAACCTCGTGGGTGCCCCAAAGGCCCATACCCCCTTAGACCCTTGTTGAATGAGCATTCTTTGCTCTTTTTTGGCGCTATATTTTTTTAACAAGGCTGTGTTTTTACCCTTTACTATCTCTTTAGATGCTTGGTTTTTTTACAACATAAAACACTCTAATAAAAGTTACGTCATCTAATAAAAAGCTTAAGATAAAATTTGGAGCCACGTCTATCCAAACATATGAAAACTCATGACAGCTCTCACTAGTGGAAAAAGTGCCTTTGGCCTGGACCCTTTAGTCCCGGCCGCAATCTGGGCCGGGACTAAAGGCCCGGCCACGTCACCCCAAATTCGCCTAGCCGCCCGGGAGGCTTTAGTCCCGGCCCGTTACGAGCCTTTAGTCTCAGTTTGAGACACAAACCGGGACTAAAGGGCTATGCGGTGTGCAGCCCGCATGTGCGCCACCTTTAGTCCCGGTTTGTGTCTCAAACCGGGACTAAAGGCTTCTGCCTATATATATGGCCACAGCCCCTCTCCCCTCTTCATTGTATTTTTCTTGGATGGAGGAGTGTGGGCATATGCTAGTTCTCCATTTCATTCCTATGCACTAGAGGTGTTTGTTGAAATATGTGTTAGAGCGATGCCGCTTCAGTTCACCGAACACAACTACGATATGAGGTGCCCTAGCCACGCTTAAGTCTCTTCCTCTTTATTTCCACTTATTCTAAAAGGTTAGCAACTATATTTCCTTGTTTAGACCGTACGGTACTAATTTTTAGGATCGTGATTGTGTTTGATATACTGTTGTATGACGCAGATGAGCCATCCATGGATGTACGGTGATCGACGCACAATCACTTACAGAGAAGGCGTGCATTCTTTTCGAGATGCGGCCGATGCGAACAAGCATGGTGGTGGCTATATGTTTTGTCCATGTGTTGAATGTCGGAATGAGAAGGATTACACTTCCTCAAGAGTCATTCAGAGCTACCTGCTTCGGTCCAGTTTTATGTCGGGCTATAATGTTTGGACCAAGCATGGAGAAAGAGGGGTTATGATGGAAGACGACGATGAAGAAGAAGAGAACGATGATGACAACTACCGATCTATGTTCCCTGAGTATGCTGATACCGCAATGGAAGACAATGAAGAAGAAGATCAGGGTCAAGAACGGGAACCAGATGAGCCCGCTGATGATCTTGGCCGGGTCATTTCTGATGCACGGCGAGGCTGCGACACAGAAAAGGAGAGGTTGCAGTTCGAGCAGATGTTACAGGACCACAACAAATTGTTGTACCCAACTTGTGAAGATGGCCAGAAAAAGCTGGGTAGCACACTGGAATTGCTGAAGTGGAAGGCAGAGACCGGTGTGACTGACTCGTCATTTGAAAAGTTGCTGGTACTGATGAAGAAGATGCTTTCAAGAAAGAACGAATTGCCCGCCAGCACGTACGAAGCAAAGAAGCTTGTCTGCCCTCTAGGATTAGACGTGCAGAAGATACATGCATGCCCTAATGACTGCATCCTCTACCGCGGTGAGAAGTACGAGAATATGGATAAATGCCCGGTATGCACTGCATTGCGGTATAAGATCAGAAAAGATGACCCTGGTGATATTGAGGGCGAGCCACCCAGGAAGAGGATTCCTGCCAAGGTGATGTGGTATGCTCCTATAATACCACGGTTGAAATGTCTGTTCAGAAATAAAGATCATGCGAAGTTGTTGCGATGGCACATGGAAGATCGTATGAAAGACGACAAGTTGAGGCACCCCGCTGATGGTCGGCAGTGGAGAAAAATCAAGAGAGAGTTCCCGAGATTTGCAGGTGACGCAAGGAACTTATGGTTTGGTCTAAGTACAGATGGCATGAATCCTTTTGGGGAGCAGAGTTGCAGTCACAGCACCTGGCCCGTTACTCTATGTATCTACAACCTTCCTCCTTGGTTGTGCATGAAGTGGAAGTTCATTATGATGCCAGTGCTTATCCAAGGTCCAAAGCAACCCGTCAACGACATTGATGTGTACCTAAGGCCATTAGTTGATGAACTTTTATAGCTGTGGGCCGAACCAGGTGTACGTGTGTGGGACGAGCACAAACAAGAGGAATTTGACCTTTGAGCGTTGCTTTTCATAACCATCAATGATTGGCCTGCTCTTAGTAACATTTCAGGACAGTCAAACAAGGGATACAATGCATGCACACACTGTTTGGATCAGACAGAAAGTATATATCTAGACAAATGTAGAAAGAATGTGTACCCATACAATCGTCGTTTTCTTCCGCCCAAGCATCCCTTAAAGAAAAAAGGCAAGCATTTCAATGGCAAGGCAGAACCCCGGGGGAAGCCTGTCACCCGTACTGGTGCTGAAGTATTTGATATGGTCAAAGATTTAAAAGTAATCTTTGGAAAGGGTCCTGGCAGCCAACCTGTTCCTAACGGCCCTGATAAGCGCGCACCCATGTGGAAGAAGAAATCTATATTTTGGGAGCTACCCTATTGGTAAGTCCATGAGGTCCGCTCCGCAATCGACGTGATGCACCTGACGAAGAATCTCTGTGTGAATATTCTAGGCTTCCTGGGCTTGTATGGGAAGTCAAAAGATACACCGGATGCACGGGAGGACCAGGAACGTCATAAAGGACGAGATGGCATGCATCCAGGGCAGTTTCAAGGGCGTGCCAGCTACACTCTTACCAAGGAAGAGAAGGAAATCTTCTTTGAAGTCCATTTCAGTATCAAGGTCCCAACTGGCTTCTCGTCGAATATAAAGGGAATCGTAAATATGAAAGGCAAAAAATTCCAAAACCTAAAGTCTCATGACTGCCACGTGCTTATGACGCAATTGCTTCCGGTTGCATTGAGGGGAATTCTACCGGAAAATGTTCGCATGGCAATTGTGAAGGTATGTGCATTCCTCAATGCAATTTCTCAGAAGGTAATCGATCGAGAAAGTCTATCAGGGTTACAGATTGATGTGGTCCAATGTCTGGTCAGCTTCGAGTTGTTGTTCCCGCCATCCTTCTTCAATATAATGACACACCTCCTAGTTCACCTAGTCAAAGAGATTAGAATTCTCGGTCCTGTGTTTCTACACAATATGTTCCCCTTCGAGAGGTTCATGGGAGTCTTAAAGAAATATGTTCGTAACCGTGCTAGGCCAGAAGGAAGCATCTCCAAGGGCTATGGAACAGAGGAGGTCATTGAGTTTTGTGTGGACTTTCTTCCTGACCTTAAGCCGATTGGTGTTCCTGAATCTCGGTATGAGGGTAGGCTGACAGGAAAAGGCACATTAGGAAGGAAAGCAAAAGTATGTATGGATGGGCATTCATTCTCTCAAGCACACTACACAGTTCTACACAATTCCATCGTGGTGGCTCCGTATATCATGAGACACAAGAATATTCTACGCTCCGAAAACTCGGGGAAGGCTGACTCTTGGATTAAAGGGGAACACGAGAAGACTTTCGGCAGTTGGTTGCAGACACATCTCATGAATGACAACACCGTTGGAGATCAGCTGTACTGTTTGTCCAGGCCACCATCTTCGACTATATGTACTTTCCAAGGGTACGAGATAAATGGGAATACATTTTACACGGTTGCCCAAGATAAAAAGAGCACCAACCAAAACAGTGGTGTCCGCTTTGATGCAATAGATGATAATGGGCAGAAGGAAACTTATTACGGGTACATAGAGGAGATATGGGAACTTGACTATGGACCTACTTTTAAGATCCCTTTGTTTCGGTGCAAATGGGTGAAGCTGACAGGAGGCGGGGTAGTTGTAGACCAAAAGTACGGCATGACAACAGTGGATCTCAACAATCTTGCGTACATGGACGAACCATTCGTCCTAGCCAACGATGTCGCTCAGGTTTTCTATGTGAAGGACATGTCTACAAAAACAAGAAAAAGAAATCAGCAAAAGAAGACATCGTCCGATGAGCCAAAGCGCCACATAGTTCTTTCAGGGAAAATAAACATCGTGGGAGTAGATGACAAGACAGACATGTCAGTAGATTATAATAAGTTTCATAAAATTCCGCCCTTCAAAGTGAAAACTGACCCAAGCATCCTACTGAATGATGAAGATTCTCCATGGCTACGACCCAGAAGAAATCAGAAATAATAGATAGAAATGTTGGTGCAATAATGTAATAATGTATTAAACCTTTTATGTAATACATGTATGGAATGTACTAAACCTTTTATGTAATACATGTATGGAATGTATAGAATAAGTTAACAAAACTTTAGTCCCGGCTGGTGGGTACAACCGGGACTAAAGGTGGTTTTTGTGTCATCTTATAAAACTGTCGGTGGGATAAGGACGTGTGGGTAACCTTTAGTCCCGTCTGGTGGGTGCAACCGAGACTAAAGCTGTCGGCAGGATAAGGACGCATGGGTGGATGCACTACTCGATGAGATAAAGCATGTAGCGCACGACGCCCCTGTCGGAGGAACAAGACAAAGTAGAAGCGGCGACATGCCTATAAAAGGAGCATCGATACGCCATGGCAAGCAGCTCAACAAGCCAACCTAGAAGGCAGGGAGAGTTTCATCAACATGGATGGAGGAAAGGGTTGGGAAATCTCCCGTGGCGGAGCTTCTCGAAGATGTCGTTGGTGCTCACGCCCTACGGCATCTTCGGAAGCTCCGCCTCAGAAAAATTTCCCTGCAAGCCCGTGAAAGACTCCATCTCCTCTAACAATGTTGGGTGAAAGGGTTGGGAAATCTCCCATGGCGGAGCTTCTCGAAGATGTCGTTGGTGCTTACGCCCTACGACATCTTCGGAAGCTCCGCCTCGGAAAAATTTCCCTGCAAGCCCGTGAAAGACTCCATCTCCTCTAACATGGATGGAGGAAAGGGTTGGGAAATCTCCCGTGGCGAAGCTTCTCGAAGATGCCGTTGGTGCTCACGCCCTACGGCATCTTCGGAAGCTCCGCCTCGGAAAAATTTCCCTGCAAGCCCGTGAAAGACTCCATCTCCTCTAACATGGATGGAGTAAAGGGTTGGAAAATCTCCCGTGGTGGAGCTTCTCGAAGATGTCGTTGGTGCTCACGCCCTACGGCATCTTCGGAAGCTCCGCCTCAGAAAAATATTAATTAATATAGTTTTATTTGAAAATGGCAAAATAGTTAATAGTTTAAGTAGTTAGAATGACTTTTTTTGAAAATAGAAAATGGTTTTGAATTAGTTATTCAATTTGAAACACTTTTCATATTCAAAGTTTTGTCAAATTCTAAATTCTGCTAAAAGAATATTAATTAATATAGTTTTATTTGAAAATGGCAAAATAGTTAATAGTTTAAGCAGTTAGAATGACTTTTTTTGAAAATAGAAAATGGTTTTGAATTAGTTATTCAATTTGAAACACTATTCATATTCAAAGTTTTGTCAAATTCTAAATTCTGCTAAAAGAATATTAATTAATATAGTTTTATTTGAAAATGGCAAAATGGTTATTAGTTTAAGTAGTTAGAATGACTTTTTTTGAAAATCGAAAATGGTTTTGAATTATTTATTCAATTTGAAACACTTTTCATGTTGTAAGTTTTTTTCAGATTCAAAAGTATGCAAAAGTTATTCAAATGCATATTCAAAAATATTTAAAAGTCATATTCAAATTTTTGTCTCTCAAATCTGAAGAAAAACACCATTAGTCCCGGTTGGTAATACCAACCGGGACTAAAGGCCTGTCTGCGGGCGGGAGCTGAAACCCTACCCCCCCCCCCCCCTTTAGTCCCGGCCCGTGGCACGAGCCGGGACTAAAGACACCCCTTTAGTCCCGGCTGGTGCCACGGGCCAGGACTAAAGGGGGGTATATAACATCTTCTTCTTCCCCGGTCGGTTCCACCGACCGGGACTTAGCCGTTTCTGCACGCGCGGGGAGCAAACAGCGACGCCGTCAGGCTGCCGGAGTCGCCCGCGCCCGAAGCACCGCCGCCGCCTCGCCCGCCCGTAGCGCCGCCGCCTCGCCCGCGCCCGTAGCGCCGCCGCCTCGCCCGCGCCTGAAGCACTGCCGCCGACCGCGCCCGCGTAGCACCCGCCACCGCCGCCGTCCGCGCGCCCACCGCACGGCCGCCGTCCGCGCAGGTAACCGCCGCCGGCCAACGCACCGCCGCCGTCCGCGCGCCCAACGCCGCCGCCCACGTAGCACCCGCCGCTGCCGCCGCCGCAGGTAACCGCCGCCACCAACCTAGCTAGTAATTAGGTTTTTTATTAGTTAGTTGTTTTAGTTAGATTATTTTTTACTTAGATAATTAGGTTAGATTAGATAATTAGGTTCTTTAGTTAGATTATTTTTACTTAGATAATTAGGTTAGATTAGATAATTAGGTTTTTTGTTAAGTTAGATTTTTTTGTTAGATTAGATAATTAGGTTAGATTAGATAAATAGGTTAGATTAGCTAATTAGGTTTTTTTGTTAAGTTAGATTTTTTTGTAAGATATTAATAGATTTTTTGTTATGTTTAGTTAATTTTAGTTAGATATTAAGTTTTTTTAGTTAGTTTTTTTGTAAGTACTTTGTTAATAGATTTTTGCAAATAGAAATAGAATTATTTTGCAAATAGAAATAGAATTATTTTGTTAGGGTAGTTTTAGTATTATTAGAAAAAGAATAATATTCTAGCATCATAAATTGTTAGTATTTTTTTTAAGTTAGATTTTTTGTTAAGTTAGAATTGTTGTTAGATATTAAGTTTTTTTAGTTAGTTTTTTTGTAAGTATTTTGTTAATAGATTTTTGCAAATAGAAATAGAATTATTTTGTTAGGGTAGTTTTAGTATTATTAAAAAAAGAATAATAATCTAGCATCATAAATTATTAGTATTTTTTAGTTTGTTAGTTTATTAGTTAATCAAATATCGGTATTGTTCCATATAGCGTCCATAATTGAAATATAAATGTCGGTATTTTGCAGAAACTATGGATCCACATAGCAGGAACCTCGAAGAGGAAGAACTTCTCGAAGATATAATCAAAGACGCCCCTCACGTTGAATCAGCTGAATCTCCATCGTCGTATCTGAATCCCTCCGGAGATGGAATGGAGGTCGACCGACACGAAGATGAAGCCGACGGGGCAGGCGATAGCTCCGCTGATGGAGAAGCCGATGGAGAAATAACGAAGTCCGGCGAGGTATACATATGAAGTTCGGCAATCAGTTGTAATATGTGAAAAATATTGGAGATAGCTCTATATTGTATACATATACATTAATTTGACGAATGTTTCTCCTCTTAGGCCTCCACATCGAGCAAAGCTACGAAACGAGGCCCGACCAAAAAGTTGGATGCACGAATACATTACACCTTTGAGGTGATATTGCCTACGGGCGAACTCAAGCTTCCTAAGAATGCTGCTGACACATTCAAGAAGCAATGCGGAGTTCTCGTTAGGGATCACGCCCCGATCAGCGTTTGGGAGTGGAACAAGCGCAAAGGAGCAGCCGATAGTGACTATGTGGCCGAAAGGTACAAAGAGAGTCTTTGGAATAATCTCATGGCACATTTCAACCTGCCAGAATGTGAGAATGAAGACTCCGCAAGAGAACTGAGGGCCAAAGTTAAGCAGTGGACTCTAAAGAAGATGGCCGAACTGTTCTGGGTGTGGAAGAAGAAACTATGGACAAACTATCTGAAGACAAAGAAAGTGCCAGTATTCGAGGGGTATCTAGCCAAGCAGGCAAATCACTGGAAGGCATTTCAGGAGTACAAGGAGTCAGAAGATGCCAAGGCATTATCAGAAAAAAAAACAAGAAAAATACCGACAAGAAGAAATATCACCACACGCTGGGGCCAGGGGGCTATGAGACTGCCATCCCAAAGTGGGATAAGAAGGAGCAAGAGATGCTAGCTAAAGAGATCACACCTGAACCCATCCGTGATGAGTGGGAATTGAGAGCAAGAAATTGGTTCCTTGCGCATGGTGGTTCGTATGACGAACTAACAGGGGACCTTATCTGCAGTGACGGTCTTAGGATACCTAGGGAAAATTGGAAAAAAAATAGTGAAAGAAATTAAAAAGGGAAAAAGACAGTTCACTCCAGATAGAGAGAAAGATTTGCTCACACTGGTCCTCGGCAATGACGAACATGGAGGACGAACGCGAGGCTTTGGTCCTTCTTACCCGTGGTGGCTTGGGTTTGCCAGAGACCAAGACACTTACAGAAGCCGAGCGAGAGCAAAGAAGCGATAGCAGGATGAGGAAAATGACAATTTCAACCAGTTGCTTGCCAGGCTTAACGAGCAACAGCAGCAGATTGACGAACTTAGAGGAGTAGTGCGCCAGGAAGATCCTGCAATCGATATTACCGCCGCCCCATCTAAGCGGAAAAGCAGCGTGGCTGAATCTGAGGCCCCGACCGACGATGCACGAAGAATGATAGAGGGCGGTCCTGGCTACCACGTGGATGGAATCAAGGAGTCAACATCATGTGAACTCCATCAGAGAATGAAGAACATATCCATGAAGGTGGCCGTCGGACAAGCTTTACCTTCTGGCCCTGATGTACGCTGGCATGGCCGTGAGATTCCAGCTGGCTATGCTAAAGTCGGGGTGGATGAAATCATGCTGGGGTTTCATGATATGGAGCTCGACATCGCTGGACCCGAAGATGAGAGGACACTCGGAGAAGTACTGGGTGGAGTCATCCTATGGGACAAGAACTACATCAAGCTTCCAGGCTCGGCCCCAAGGACAACACCGCCTCCGAGTCGTCGCAGGTCACCTACACCTCCATCACCTCCAAGCCCTCCACATGACGACGGCCACCACAACACGAGTCCATCTCGATCACCGCCGCCAGACTTGGGTCGGCCGTCTCCACTGCCGCCCGCTAAGGATACTAAGCGGAAGCGTGCCAGCAAGAACGCTCCATCGATGAGTTCTAAGCGACGGAGCTCCCCAAAGCGCAAACTGTCGCCCCTCCCAAAGGTACCTCATGCTAATCTTCCCATCAGACCTTATGATCGTACCCCCGAGTAAAACGCCAGGATAGCAAAGGAACATTATGATGTGCAGATGAAAAAGAAGGAACCCGAGCCCCGCCCGGAATACACCGAGAAGCAAATAGCATATGCAAAATACTTACTGACCCTTCCATCACAGTATGACTTGCACCATAAGCCTGACGACTATACACGCGCATTGCAGAAGGAATGGAAAAAGAGCAGATCACGTGCAAGTGCAAGTGGGAGCAAATCAAGTTCAACTACAAGCAAAAAAAGATCAGACGTTCCTCAGCTTGGACAACAGATCAAACAATCGATCCCACCCCTCAGGGTGTTACCCGAGAATGTTCCCTCTCTGGTGCAGGGGCAAGATTTGGAATTAGCACAGAAGTGGGCGGATGAATGGGGTATAAGTGTTGAAGACGTTCTGGCTTCCCAAGACGACAGGTTACCCAAGGCTGTGGTAGCCCCTAAGCCGCAGTTTGTCATGGGAGCGCCTTTGGTCAGCAAAGATAAGTTTGATGATCTCCCAACAAATATGCATTACTTGCATACATGGTACTTAAATGAAGCAAAGAATGAGAGAACGATGATCGTGGCGCGTGTCCCACGGGAGTACTACGGCCGTCCCGAAGACATCCATATCGACTTTGATGAACTCTTCCAGATGTACAATTGCGACGCCCTCGACAAATCTCTTGTGAGTTGCTATTGTCTGTAAGTTTTTCAATTCGTTGTCTACATATAACTTGTTCAGTTATTTTAATTCATTGTCTACATATAACTTGTTCAGTTATGACTTGTACTCTATTATGCAGAATCAAGATTCTGGAATGTAAAACAAGGAACATCATAAATATTGGGTTTATTGACCCAGATAAAATACATATAAAGACGCTAACTGATAACCCCAAGGAGACGGAGGAAAACCTTCTAAGGTTTCTAACAAATCAAAATTACTGTGACCACATACTGTTTCCATACAACTTCAAGTGAGGGTCTTACTCTGTTGTGTCCATTCACTTATAAGTGTAATTGATAAGTTACTGACATATATATATATATATAGGAAGCTGATATGGGGCACCTTGGTGCCCGGGCACCATGCTTCAAATACGTACATGTGCAGCTACCACTGGATTCTGTTGGATATTCAAATTGATAAGGAAAGAGTTGATGCCTTCGACCCATTATCGAGAACCTTGGAACAGTTCCAAAGCCTGCAGGACATGCTCCAAGGGTAATTTCAATCATTCTTGCGCTCTATCGGTCCCTTTCGATGATTTTCTGATATATCAAGTAATGAAAAACTTAGCAAATTATTTTCCTTGTCGGGCAGGGTTTGGAAGCGGTTCAAGTGCGTGACTGACGGTATCTCTCATGAGAAGCTGACCTTTAGAGCGGTTCAAGTAAGTAGTACGATATACTTCTATTTTCAATACATTTATGATGCTAGATTATTATTTTGATTATATTCTATTCTCGTAAAGTGCGACCAGCAGCCACGGGGGACGCATCTATGTGGATACTACGTTTGCGAGTCCATTCGCACGTTTACCTCTGAGCACAAGGATTACAGATACGACGTAAGTAATAAACATTCACACCTTTATTTTTACCCGTCATTCTTTGTTATCATGATTGACATTCATATTGATCTTCTCTTCTTATATAGTTCACGGCCATGCGGGAGAAGTACCTACCAGAGCAACGCACGATCGCTGTTGGAGAGGAGCTAGCATCCTTTTTTAGGACAGAACTTATAGATGATAAAGAAAGATTTAGTGTAGCAAGGGGCCATTACTAATGTTGATGTAATCGAATAGACGGGCTCTAGTCCCGATAATTGTTATCTCCATATAATTGTATATATATACTCGATCGTAAGATAAGTTATCTTACATATATATGCACTAACATGTATGCGTAGATTTATATAAAAAATGTTTTTAAATGAAATAATAAAATAATATACAACAAAAATAATTCCCCCGAACACCTAAACCCTAAAACCCTAAAGCAAAAAACAAAATCTGTAGATGACCTTTAATCTCGGTCCATGTTACAAACCGGGACTAAAGGTCCTGGCCCTGGATGCGCTCCGAGGCGCCCACGTGGACACCCTCTAGTCCCGGCTGATAACCGGGCCGGGACTAAAGGTTTAGCCTTTAGTCCCGCCTCTGTAGTTTTGATTTGCAAACCAGGACTAAAGGCCCTTATGGGCCGGGACTAAAGAGCCCATGGGCCAGAATATTTGCTTCTCTAAGAACATGCTGAAAGGAGACTTTGATAAAATCATAGGCAAAGTGGTAGCAATCATCAAAATTTGGACCAGCAACGACATGGCTAATAACCCCTTTCTTCATCACGTCCACTTTTTCCATGTAACAGAAGTGATAGTAATATTAAATCCAAAGGATTGGGCAAAAATTAAACCTTGCTTGAAGGCTTGCACGTCTGCAGAGAGCACATTAAGCACACGATCAAGCTTTGTATTACAAGCTACAATAAAACGCCCTTTATAGTCGCTAATCAGAGCCCCGTTGTCCCTCTTTGCTCTAGAACATAGGAAAAGCATATGTTTTACATCTTTGATACCACTGAAATATACTCCCTCTGTTTTTAAATATAAGATATTTTAAGTTTGTGAAACAAATATATCTAGATATCTTTTAATGTATATATTTAAGTAAACCTATATATTAAAAGATGTCTAACTATATTTGCTTCACAAAACTAAAACATCTTATATTTTAAAACGGAGGAAGTATAAGACATTGTTACACGGACAATGGCGTGTGTGTCACGACACGGCCCACGTCGACCGAGCCACGGAGCGGGCCCAGGCACAGCATCAGTGGGTCTGCTCGCGGTAAGCGCACCGGTCGTGTGGGCTGCTGCTGCCGCTGCTTTTAAAAGCCCGAACCAGCCTGCATCTCGAGGCCCTCGAAACACCCGCTCCGCTCCCTCCTCCTCGCGGCACCCCACTCACCCCGAGCGGCCGAGCCGTGCCCACCTCGTCCACGTTTGACTCGGACGCGCATGGACGTACGGCGGAGGATGGCGCCGCCGCCGGCCGTGGGGGTGGCCCACCGCCAGCCGGCGGGCGCGCCGAGGGCGCTGCAGGCCGGCGACGCGTTGCCGCTGCCAATCCGGCACACGAACCTCATATTCTCGGCGCTCTTCGCCGCGTCGCTGGCCTACCTGATGCGGCGGTGGCGCGGGAAGATCCGCTCCTCCATCCCCTTCCACGTCGTCGAACTCACTGAGATCCTCGCCATATTCGGCCTCGTCGCCTCGCTCATCTACCTCCTCAGCTTCTTCGGCATCGCCTTCGTCCAGTCCATCGTCTCCTCCACCGACGACGACGAGGACTTCCTCGTCGGCCCCTCCTCCGCCCCGCGCCCGCAGGCGCCACCAGCCCCGGCGCCGTGCGTGCTTCTCGGGAGCGCAGACGCGGTGTCCGAGGAAATGCCGGAGGAGGACGAGGAGATCGTGGCCGCCGTCGTCGCCGGGAAGGTACCGTCCTACGTGCTCGAGACCAAGCTCGGCGACTGCCGGCGCGCGGCTGGGCTCCGGCGCGAGGCGGTGCGGCGCATCACGGGCAGGCAGATCGAGGGGCTCCCGCTCGACGGCTTCGACTACGCGTCCATCCTCGGGCAGTGCTGCGAGCTGCCCGTGGGGTACGTCCAGCTCCCGGTCGGCGTCGCCGGGCCGCTCCTGCTCGACGGCCAGCGCTTCTACGTGCCCATGGCCACCACCGAGGGCTGCCTCGTCGCCAGCACCAACCGTGGGTGCAAGGCCATCGCCGAGTCCGGCGGCGCCACCAGCGTCGTGCTCCGGGACGCCATGACACGCGCCCCCGTCGCACGTTTCCATACCGCGCGCCGCGCCGCCGAGCTCAAGGCCTTCTTGGAGGACCCTGCAAACTTTGACACGCTCTCCGTGGTCTTCAACAGGTACAACACTATCAACTGAATACTTACTGATGACACATCACAAAGTTTAGAATTTCGGTTGACAGTTACATACGCATCGTATTAGCACTTGGTTAGCACGCATCTTGTGTTCGAAGATAAGTCTCTGGGCTGAAATCACCCGTCTTTGGCCAATGTTTTCTCATGAACTCTATTGTTAAGATTTTGAATTTCTTGTTTTAGATGATGCCACTACGACTATGGATTTTACTACTCCCTCCGACCACTAAATACATATCTTTACATGAACATATCTAGACATATTTTAGTGTCTACATACATATATGTAAAAACAGATATTAATGGTCGGAGGGAGTACTAATTTTACTAGAACACGACACAACACGATATAGTTCCTTCAAAAATATGAAAGCGTGGTATTAAGCAGGTAAAAAAGTCATAGATGATTTTTCTTGATAGCTACTCAGTGTGCCACAACGATCAACTTACCACTCCAGCTTGTGTTTTAGCGGCACGTTTCTCAGGGTACCGGTGGCTGATATCTCCTGTCTGGCTGTCTCAATCAAAACATAGTTACACTAGTATTAATGTTTTAACGTCCTTGTCTACTACTATTACTACGGTATATTGATTGTTCGAAAAAATGAAATGTGAGCAGGTCGAGCAGATTTGGGAGGCTGCAGGGAGTGCAGTGCGCGATGGCAGGGAGGAACATTTACATGAGATTCAGCTGCAGCACAGGGGACGCCATGGGGATGAACATGATCTCCAAGGGCGTGCAGAACGTGCTGGATTACCTACAGGATGACTTCCCTGACATGGATGTCATTAGCATATCAGGTTCGCTTTGTTTTTCGCCTTCTGAACAATCTTCAAATAATAAGCAGAGTGGTGTTTTCACGATGCAAAAAACTTAGGCCCGCTTTCACCAATGATAATTAACAGTAAAAAGTTGACATGTTGAATTATTGGGTTAGCTAATGGACATCATATGCTGAACATTCAGATATTCAAATACCAACTTCAATTGCATATGATACTTGTCACTGTTAATTTTGGATGATATAGAAAGGGCTTTGAAAGCGGTCTTTTTGGTAAGAAGGTAGGACTGTAACTTCAATGCAAGATTCCTAATAGGAGTGAAAAAGTATACTGACTTTGTTAGTGCTAACTTTGAGTAGCTGGGACCTCCTTTAGATCATGCAAGATTCCTGATACGCATGCTGTATCATTTCGTTTTCTTTCGCTTTGGTTTTTCTGGCTGTATGACTGGCGTCATTTGACGTTTCCTTCTAATACAAAATGCTGCGCACTTAGGTGTGCATTCGAGAGAAAAGAAGAAGGTTCAGGACAAAGTGCGTAAGCTGCCAGAATAATTGCAAGAATGAATATTTGAAGCAGGCAGACCACTAGGACCTTTTTTTTTCTTACACGGATTAACAGCCCAGTCATCATGCGTACTGTATTTGGCCATATTAATATACGCAGACATATGAATAAACAGATGTCTTCATTTTTTTCTCCCAATCTAATTAGCATCTTTTGGTTATGAAACTAGGTAATTTTTGTTCAGACAAGAAGCCAGCCGCTGTAAATTGGATCGAGGGGCGTGGCAAGTCTGTGGTTTGTGAGGCAGTAATCAAAGAGGAAATTGTGAAGAAAGTTCTGAAAACCAATGTGCAGTCACTAGTAGAGCTAAATGTGATCAAGAATCTTGCTGGCTCAGCTGTTGCTGGAGCTCTCGGGGGTTTCAATGCCCACGCAAGCAATATAGTATCTGCCATCTTCATAGCCACTGGCCAGGATCCTGCACAAAATGTGGAAAGTTCTCAGTGCATCACAATGTTGGAAGCTGTAAATGGTGGCAAAGATCTTCACATATCAGTCACTATGCCATCTATTGAGGTATGGACTATGGAGTTGTGCTGTATTTACTTATCCAATTTTATATACAGGCTTTACGTTGATGATGATCACCACCTAGCGTTCTTTTGGTCTCACTATAATTTTGATTTACAAGAAATGCTCTGCACGTAACTTATGGTCCCTAATGGGTTAATGAATACTTAATATGTTGCTTGTTCAGATTAGCGAACATCCCCATCTAGCACCTTTTCAGTAATGAAAGGTGGTGTATCGCTGCCGATATCCTCACATTGATTTTGAGGAAGTTGGCAGCAACTCTGCCTTTTCATTTACTTATTTTCCAGATACTGCCTTTTTGTTAGGAAGATGTAAATTCTTATATTTTTTGCCACCCATAGGGGATTTTTTTTGTTACAGTTTGAAACTATGTGCTTCTAAGCGGCCTTATCCAGTTTTTGAAATGTTTATGAAGGCCATAATTCAACAAAAATGACACTTCAAAAAAGATGTCCCCCCTCCCTCTTGAGGCTAGAATTGGATGAGCTTAGTCCCAACATGTCTAAACTGTCTCTCCACATATGGTCCAACATCCAAGTTATAAGTATTGTGATAAGTTAACTACTCCGACTACTAATACTTATTTCTAACATGATGTGTATAGACACTAAAATATGTCTGAATACATCATGTCAGAGACAAGTATTGGAGAGAGTACCATTATTTTGGGCTACATACGGTCCAGCTATACTTCAGTCTCGTCAGCAGATCTGTGTCAACAGAAATGGGATATTTTCTTATGCCTCGTTTTCCTACTATTTAGCCACTTGTTATCATGAGCAGGCTTTGTCGATCATCTAGTCTTGCATTACGTGGTAGCTAGCGTTGCTAGTAGGACGAGAGAGACACATTTTCCGATATATTCGATGTTTGTTTGTTTCCTAGAACACATTGAGATCAGCGATGGACATGTTGTGATATTTTAGCGAAAATTGCAGGTGGGCACAGTTGGGGGTGGGACTCAGTTGGCGTCTCAGTCGGCGTGCCTGGACCTGCTGGGCGTGAAAGGCGCCAACAGGGACTCCCCGGGGTCGAACGCGAGGCTGCTGGCCACCGTGGTGGCGGGCGGGGTCCTCGCCGGAGAGCTGTCCCTCCTCTCCGCGCTCGCCGCCGGCCAGCTCGTCAAGAGCCACATGAAGTACAACAGGTCCAGCCGAGACATGTCCAAGGTCGCGTCGCAAGCTCTTGACTCGTAAAATTACCAAGAAAATCAGTGGAAAGATCTGCAGGGTAAAATGTAAATGGAGACGGCCGGAAGATTGGGTCATGTGGTGGTGTGTTCCTCGAGGGCTTATGGGAGAACTCAATCAGCTAGCTAACGTCAAGTGGTCATCGTCAAGCAGTGCTGTGAAACCACCATGGCTGCAGAAGCGTTTTCCACGAGTTTGACGACCTATTTACCACTTGACGCGGGCAGGTGTTACCAAGGTAAAAAAAAACCTCCATCGTTCTCCGCGTGTTCCGCGTGCTGCCGCCATCACCGTCGGACGCCATGGGCGCAGGAGAAGCTAACCTTGGGTCTAGTTTCGTTGTTTGTGTTCATTAAGTTTTGTGCAGATCCTTTTGAAACTTGAGAGTGTACGTGATTTGTACTTGCTCTGATCGAAAAATGCTGCCGGTGATATAGTACAGCTTAATGCTAAGTTATAGTATTAAATCATCCGATAACTTTTTCTAATCGGAGAAAGTACTTGATTAGAGATCTCTCTTCTTGCTTCGGGAAGCTAGCCATGTATCGTCACCTTTTGTTTGATACCTTTCCTTGTTGATCGAACACCGTCGAAGTTCGGTGGTGTGATTGTAAGTTTGTAACAAGACGTGGTGGGACTCGGAGCTCTCCAGAGCGTCCTGGCAGGTTCACCCGCCCGCCGTGTTGTGTTGTGTCAGCACTCACCAGCAAAGAGCATCGTGACCTTTTGTAGATCTGCCTAGTATTCCAGATCAATGCATGTGTCAGCAAATGTTCAGGCGTCGCCCTCACGGACGCGTCTGTCCCCCGGGTAGGTTTGCTGGGAAACATTTGATTTGTCTTGGCTCCTGTGAGTAGTAATTAATCTGATGTCTGTGTGCGCACTGCAACATTAATATCATCTACTGTATTGAATGTTAGCAGAAGAATTGCTAAATCCATTGATTAGAAAGAATATGGTCAAAGACCTAAACTGCTCGACTTATTTGAGGAAAACCGGACGAAAACCTGAATAACGGCAAAGCCACACCTAGAGCACCACACGACATACAAGACGCCGGCAAAGCAAACCACTCAACACACACAGCCGGGCACCCGAGCATCGCTCCGCTCCCAAGGTGCACACCGAAAATCGTCGCATCGACCTGATCTGACATAAACATTTTCGCCAACCTCGACGATGTCGAAGAGGAACGCCATGCCCGAAAGAAGAGGACATGTGCCTCTCAAAACCCGCGAGCCAAGACCAAAGTGCTAATCTGACGCTCCTCGCATGTGGAGGGTGCTCCCGTAGGCCACCGTCGCCACACACCTCCACGAACCACAGGTCCCACTGGCCGAGAACATCTCCAAGAACAATGCCCTCAAGAGGGAACACGACGCGAAAAATGGCGTCGCCATTGTTCGATCTGGAAGACCAAATCTAGGGTTTCCCCCGGAGCTTATCGAAAAGAAAGGTGAGAGCTATAAATCGATGCCTTCAACAAAATAACGACGCCTATAGGCGCCGCCGTCGACCACTCCGGCCAGGGAGTACATCACCTACTCAATGGTAAAGGCTCTGTCTGGATCCACCGGAGGACGGTGGGCATCACTCATGAGCCATCAGGGTATGTAGCTGCACGTTCTGCAGATTGGATCGGGCATGCCACCCACATGGGCCTGAGATCGACGCTCGCGGCCAAGCAGGACAGGGGGGATCTGGGCGCATCCTGCATCGGTGCCTGGCACCGGCCAAAGATCCTCCTGTTTTGAGACAGTGGCCAACTGTAGCTCGCACGGGTCGGAAGTGCTGAAAGCGTGAGTTGCTGCATGTGAAGCATGCCTACACCGCTGCATGTACGGAACGCAAGATTTTTTAGTTTTTTTTTTTAGTTAATTGCACTCTTTGTACCATAACTTGCCCGATGTGCATTTTAGACCACATTTTGGAAAATGTGCAGACGGGTATTTAATCTAATAATCTTGTATTGCTCATTGATTACAGGTACTAAGTGGCTCCGGTGCCGACACGTGGATGACACGCTGGCTAGAGGCACATAGTATCAAGGGTAAATTTTGCTGATAAGGTCCTGTTCAGCGCACTGGAATTTTACAGGAATTTTCTGTACTCTTTTTTCTCTGGAAATTTTTCCTGCATGCGTGTTCGCTCCGTAAGAACCGATATTCCTTGGGAAAGTTAATCTCAACTGTACTTTTTACATAAAAACTAACATCTAGTCAAACCAAAGGAAACCCTAGAGGCAGGATCTTTCCTCTAAACTGAACATACCACCCTTTCCTATTCCTTTATTTTTTATTCCTAGAGGTTTGCTGTTTTCGTGCCACTCTATTTATGTACAGTTTTTTCTTCCTCCATTTTCCACACCCATGGTTCGAACATGCAGTCATAATCTTTGTAGGATAGGTCCCGACTTTAGCAGTTAGAAGGAAGTAGAGAGGAACCCCATCTCAGAACCCTCGTAGGTGGCGACGCACGGTGACGACAGGCGGGAGTTAAAGACCAGGAGATTTAGCAGAGAAGAAGGCTAAGAGATGTCCATGGGCTCTGTCGATCACCGGGGAGTGGTCAAGACGAACATCTCAACTGGCTCAGTCGGTGGCGGCAAAAGCAGCAGGTGGACGACGAGGTGTGGACGCTTACTAGTGAGTTATACTATCAGACTTCGAAGGCCAGGGCTACACCCAATTCAAGATGGTGCTCAAGAGGTATCCATAGATTTGATATTTGATCTCTGATCTTTGCTTAGTGCCCTTTGCTTTTGTTCTCTGAAATTGCTTTGTTATCTTCAGTTAGCGATGACCAGTATTTGAATTTCATTTATTTTTAAAATTAGAACTTGGTGAGGAGAAATTTTATAGAAAATGAAGATAACAAGATGAACCTGGTGAGGAACATAAGTGCAATGGAACAAGAGCTGCAGAAACTCAAAGCTGAGAACAAGAGATTGCTGAAGAATCATAGGGAGGAATTGAGAAATAGAGATAGGAAGGAAATTGATATAGTGTTTGTAGTTGTTGGTTGTGTAATGATGTATGCATGTGTAGCTTTGCCCAATAGGGATTTTGTGTGACGCGCTATCATTGATTGTAAACTTGATCAATGTGGAAATAAAATTGTGACATTTGTTGGTATTCTTTATGGAATAAGCAACATTGCACCATAATTGACCAAAATAGTATGGAAATCACCAAAACATAACATAGATGTTCAAAATGATATGGAATCACCAAAATCTGTTACATATCAGTACTGCCATGTCATTACACTTTATTGAAGGAAAACAAAGTGCTTGCTCACTTTATTGAACCAAAGTTCTTCTGCAAATCATCTACATGTCATCAACTGGTGGTGCATTCTGAGTTAGAGGAACCTCTAATGTATTAAGATCAGGAAGGATTTTAGCATTAAGATCTAGGATGTCTCTGCGAGCAGTGGTAGTAGTTGTGCTAGCTCTCTTGTGCGATTTGCTTGCTCTAGCAGTAGTAGAATCTTATGTAGGCCTTTGCTTGCTCTTTTCTCTATTTGTTGTTCCATCTCCTTGCTTTGATGTTGCATTTGCTCTTGCTGATGCATTTGTCCTTCCTCTCCCTCTTCCTCTCATATTTTCCCTTGTTGAAGAAGTTGTGACTATGACTCTTTCTTGTGGAATGGTTTCCATTGCTACAGCTGTCGATGGATTTCGTGTCGCAAGAACACGGGGTACCACGCGACGGACCCAAAGATTCGAACGCAGGGGGCTGAACGTGTGAGATCTAGGATCGCAACGAAGCACGGTGACGGAAGTCTCGAGCTGTCAAACACACTACGCATTGCAGAGAGAGACTCCGAGCTTTACCCAGGTTCAGGGCCCTCGTGGTGAGGTAACACCCCTACTTCCTGCCTTCCTGTATTGCAACGCGACACCTCGCGAGGAGTACAAGGTCTTGGTTACAGAGTTCTAGCTGGCCAGAGGTTGAAGAACCCGCGTGGCCAGCTAGCAACTTGGAGAAGATCAGATCCCCTCTAAGGGGTGGCCTCCCCTCCTTTTATAGCGCCAAGGTCCTCCTTCCCCTTATCTTCTTGGGGAAGGGGTTGCCACACACACGGCCAAGGAGGGTGGACAGCTGTAGACTACACTCTTCTGTAGACGTGGTCTTCGTAGGGTAGTGGCGCCGGTCCACAGGAGTGGGTGGAGGAAGCTGACGTCTTCCTCTGGCGCCCTGCACCGTCCACGCTATTTTTAGGGGGGGTGGCCAACAACCACTGTGCCGCTTTGGGCAGGCACAGCGAAAGTTGGTCTCCTCCCTGTCGGGGGTAGCGTGGGCGGTACGCGGTCTTCTGTCCTTCACCTTCTTGCTCCGCACGCCAACGTGCTGAGCTGGCGTGGACTTGGTCCCTCTCCTCACCAGCGGTGGCTCGTGAGGAGGTCTTCTGGTCCTTAGCGTTTTCCACCGTCGTTCTCCTCACGAGGCGCCTCCTCGTGAGGGTCTTCTCTGTAGCTTGAGTCGTTGATTCTCCCCTGGGCTGAAGATGGGCTGATGACGGGGCCCAGGAGTAGGTGGACCGGGATACCCCGGTATCCAGAACACCGACAGTAGCCCCCGGGAGCCCGGCCCGCGAACGCGCCCTCTTGAGGAAGCGAAGGGCCGGGGGCCCCCGAAGCTGCTGGGCCCTCCAACGGCACGCGTCCACCGCGCGGTCAGAGGACCATGTGAAGAAGCGGAGGCTCCGGACACGTGGCGCCCTTGCAGTTGGCGAAGCGAAGCGGCGCGGAGATCGTGCGTAGTGTGTGGGGTAACGGGCGTTTTTCGAACCGTCGCGTCGAGGCCGACGCTTCAGAAACCGCGCCCTGGCCGTCCCCTTAAAAGACTGGCAGAGAAGGCTCCTTCCCCTTTCCCACAGCACATCGCCGCCGCCGCCTCCCTTCTGAAGATCTTGCGCATCCAAACCTTCCTAGCCTCCAATCTCCTCGCTGCGACTCGCCCCCGCCCAGATCCATGGCACCGCGCAGGGCCGTTGGAGCGGCGAGGTCTTCCGCTTCAAGCTGGGGACGCTGGAGGCTTCGGTGCGGATCTTCACCGCCGGTGGCGTCCGCCGCACCTACCCCCAGCCCACGGCGCAGTGAAGAGGAGGTCCTGGCGCTGTAGTCTTCTGGGGAGGGGAGCTAGTCTCCTCCCCTCTTTTGTCGTGTAGTCCTCGCCGGCGGGGTATGCCCGCCGTGCCTTTGCTCCTCCCTTTGATGGGATTACTTCAATGAAGTCCGCTTTCTAACTGTCTTGCACTTCGACTTCCAATGCTCTTCATTGTCCTGGTCATTCGCACGCTCGAGAGCCCTGGTGAGCTGTTAGCGTCGTCGGGAGGCCTCCCCTCGCCTCAGAGCTCAAGATGGGGTCGGCGCCGACGACACATTGGACGATTCCTGAGACAAGAAGTTGAAGAAAGAGTTGGAAAAGAAAAAACCCCAAATCCCCGAAAACGGAAAACAAGTCGATAAAACAAACAAAAAAAGAAGACGAATAAGATGCCCCTGTGACCGGCACAGGGACCTTCTCCATCGTGGAGGAGCGCGGCACTATCTGTGCCAGCAGCTAAGAGCAAATTGCCGCGCGTGGCGATTCACGGGGCCTTCCTCGTCGTTGAGGGAAGCTGGACCCTCACGGACGTGAAAACGTCAACGCTTAAGAGAGCCCAGAGACCGTCGACACCTCGCAAGGGTTGCTCACGAGGTGAAGGGCCTGGCGCGGACCTCCGGATCTGCGTCTCCTTCGCAAGATGATCGGAGCGGCCTTGGTCTTCAATAATCCTGCCACGTTAGGCCTTCCTCGATAGAGGGAATCTTCCTGCGGATGCTTGTCGCATCGACGCATTCTTGCCTCCTCGTGAGGGTTGCTCACGAGGGGTAGGTCCTTAGCGGGTGCCTTGGGGCACACCTTGGACTTTCCTCGAAGATTTTTTATTTTCCGATGTACTTCGCGAGGAACTAAGCACCATGGGTATTTAGAGGTGATCGATAACAGGGCCGTCGCCCCCGACCAGAGCTCACTCCCTTCGGGTTTTTCGGGCTCGCTATTTTCCGGGCGAAGGCCCCAGCATAGACACCGTACCTAGCCCCCTTCCGCGTGGAGTATAACAGAAAATAAATGGACTTAATGCCATTTTAATGTCATGGCGAAGCAGAGGCGCTATGCTCCTCGTGAGGAACCTAAGGGTAGAACTTTCGCAGATGAGCTATGTTCCACGGGTTCCCCACCGGCACGCCTTCTGCGGTTTCCAGCCGCGCCGAGCCTGGCCTGGCGATGTGCGTCACCTTGAAGGGCCCTTCCCACATTGGAGACAGCTTGTGCAGGCCCTCGTGAGAGAGTGTTCTCCTCAGCACCAGGTCGCCGACCTCCAGAGTCCTTGCTCGAACATGGCGGCTATGGTAGCGGTGTAGTCCTTGTTGGTACCTCGCGGCGCGGAGCGCGGCTTGGCACCGAGCTTCTTCGAGCAGGAGGAGACGATCCTTGATGAGGTCCTCTTGGCGAATTTCGTCGAAGGCGAGCACTCTTGGCGACCCGAACTTGACGTCGGTGGGAAGAACAGCCTCCGCCCCATAGACCAGGAAGAAAGGGGTCTCTCCAGTGGGTTTGGTGGCAGTAGTCCTGATGGACCACAAGATGGATTGGAGGTTGTCTAACCATTTTTTGCCGCAGGCTTCGAGCTTGGCGTTGAAGCTTTTCGTCTTGAGTCCCTTGAGGACCTCGGCGTTAGCACGCTCGGCTTGGCCATTGCTCTGGGGGTAGGCGAAGGAGGCGAAGCAGATCTTGATGCCGGCCGATGCACAGTACTCCCGGAACAGTCCGCTAATGAACTGGCTGCCGTTGTCGGTGATTATGCGGTTAGGCACACCAAAACGGCAGACCAGTCCACAGATGAACTTGACTGCGGACCTGGCCGGGATGGTGCACACCGGTTCCACCTCCACCCACTTGGTGAATTTGTCAATGGCGACGTAGAGGTAGCGGTAGCCCCCTTGCGCTCTGGGGAATGGACCAAGGATGTCCAACCCCCAAACTGCAAAGGGCCAAGTGAGTGGGATGGTTTGCAGCTCTTGCGCCGGCTGGTGGATCTGCTTGGCATGGAACTGGCACGCCTCGCACCTCTTGACCATCTCCGCCGCATCCCCGAGCGCTGAAGGCCAGTAGAAACCACTTCGATACGCCTTTGCGGCTAGAGTTGCAGCAGAAGCATGATGGCCACATTCGCCGGTGTGGATGTCCATGAGAAGCTCCTGGCCTTGGTGAGTAGATATGCACTTCAGAGCGACGCCGTTTGGGCGACGCCGGTACAAGTCACCATCCTTGACGCAGTAGCCTGAAGCTTGGCGCACGATCCTTTCGGCCTCCTCTTCATCCTCGGGAAGCCTGCTGCTGGTGAGGAAGGCCTTGAGCTCGAGAATCCAATCCACTCCCTCCTGCCGTGCCAATGCCAGAAGGACGCGGTCACCCGAAGGAGGCCCGCAGTCTGGAGCCCCCTGCTCCGGCGGTGGCGGCAGGGCAGGTGGAGGGTCTGATCCAGATAACGGTGGAGAAGCGGACGGCTTGAAGAGACGCTCCTCAAAGACGCCGGCAGGTTGTGCCAGGCGGTGAGAGGCGCGCTTGGCGATCTCGTCGGCTTCCCAATTTTCTCCTCTCGGGATGCGCTTCAGCTCCAATCCTTGGAAGCGTTTTTCCATCTTTCGATGCTCCTCGAGATAGGCCGCCATGTGCTCATCCTTTGGAGTGTAGCTCTTGTTTGAGAAGTTCACAACCAGCTGTGAATCTCCCTTGACGATGATGCGCTTGATGCCCAAAGCGTTTGCCGCCCTTAAGCCGGCGAGTAGTCCTTCGTATTCCGCGATGTTGTTGGAGACCTTATGCTCAGGCTTAAAGCAGAGCTGTATGGCGTAGAAGAGCTTGTCTCCAGAGGGAGAGGTTAGGACAGCACCAGCTCCCGCGCCGGGGAGGTTAAAGGCGCCGTCGAAGTGCATGACCCAGAGGCCTGGGGCCTCCTCTCCTGGGAGCGTTGACTCCACCTCTGGAGGCTCGTCGGCGAACGGATCGGTCCACTCCGCAGTGAACTCGGCCAAAGCCTTGCTCTTGATTACCTTTGTAGTTTCGAAGGAGATCTCGAAGGGTTGAAGCTCCACGGCCCATTCTGCCACCCGCCCGGTGACATTGGGATTGCGTAGGATGGTCTCCAGGGGACGATCGGTTACCACCTTTATCGGGTGACCCTGGAAGTTGTGGCGTAGCTTCCGCGAAGCGATGAGCAGGGTGTAGAGCAGCTTTTGCTGCATGGTGTAGCGTTCCCGCGCGTCGCGCAGTACCGTGCTGACGAAGTACACAGGCTTTTGCACCTTGACGACACCCTCGGAAGGCTCCTCCTCGGGAGGCTTTTGAGCGTTGCTCTGAGAGAGCGGCTCGGTCGGCGAAGATGCCGCGGGCGGTTCCTCTCGAGGGTCGGGAGATGGAGCGGCCTCTTCCTCGCAAGGAGCCCCCGAGCTTGGAGGATTGACCTCCTCTTTGGCGATCACCTTGGCGTCTCGCTCCGCGACGAGGACGGCACTTGCAGTCCTTGGAGTTGCCGCGATGTAGAGTAGCAAGGGCTCGCGGGTGGTTGGGGCAACCATGATCGGTGGGCTCGTGAGGTACCTTTTCAACTCAGCGAAGGCCTTGTCGGCTTCCGGAGTCCACTCGAACTTCCCAGCGCGCTTCATGAGCTTGAAGAAGGGCAAGGCTTTCTCCCCACTCCTCGCGATGAAGCGCCCCAGGGCTGCCATTCACCCCGCGAGGCGTTGCATCTCCTTGAGATTGCACGGTGGACGCATTTCTTCGATGGCCTTGACCTTGTCAGGGTTCACCTCTATCCCGCGATGGGACACGAGGAACCCCAACAGTTTTCCCGACGGTACGCCGAAGGCGCACTTGGCGGGGTTGAGCTTGATATTTACCCTTCTCAGGTTGACGAATGTTTCCTCCAGATCCTCAATGAAGGTGTGACTCTCGCGAGTCTTGACGACGATGTCGTCGACGTAGGCCTCCGCGTTCCTTCCCATCTGAGCCCCCAAGGCCTTGCGCATGAGCCTTTGGAAGGTAGCTCCTGCGTTCTTCAGACCGAAGGGCATGTAGACGTAGCAGTACACACCACAAGGCGTGATGAAGGTGGTCTTCTCCTCGTCCTACTTTGCCATCTTGATCTGATGATAGCCGGAGAAAGCATCCAAGAAGCAAAGGAGGTCACAGCCGGCGGTGGAGTCGACGATTTGATGTATCCTTGGGAGCGGATAAGGATCCTTAGGGCAGGCCTTGTTGAGACTTGTAAAGTCCACGCAGAGGCGCCCACTGCCATTTGCCTTTGGGACGACCACCGGATTCGCAATCCAGGTGGGGTGGGCTACCTCGCGTATCAGCTTGGCCTTCTTCAGCTTCTCTATTTTCTTGACTATGAAGTCCTGCTTCTCTTGCGCTTGCTTCCTAGTCTTCTGCTTCACGGGGTGTGCCTGGGGGCACACGGCTAAGTGGTGCTCAATCACCTACCTGGGAACGCCAGGCATATCTGACGGAGTCCAAGCGAACATGTCAGAGTTGGCCCGCAGGAAGGTGACGAGCGCGCTTTCCTATTTGGGGGAAAACCCTGCCCCGATGGTGACGAATTTTTCGCAGCCCCCAGCCTGAAGCGGGACCTTCTTGGTTGCAGAGCGCTCTTGGGTGAACTGGGGCCTCCTCCCTGAGGGTACCACGGCTTCCCTAATGCTCATGTCCAGCATCGGATGGACCAGGTCCTCGCTTGGAGTAGGCGATGCCGAGGCGGCGAACTTCTTCCCTGTCGAACCCAGCAGATGGGGCTCGAGAGAGGCCTTCTTCGCTGCAGCCCGCTCTTGGGATACGAGCTGCTTCTTCCTCGCGAGGTCGCCAGAGTGTTCCAGTAGATCTTCGTCGGCGGGGAACATGGTGGCGGCCTCACGGTAAACATGCTCCACTGATCAGAGAGCATCCTTCTCATTGCAGCGCACGGTTATCGTGCCATTGGTGCCCGGGATCTTGAGAACGTTGAAGCCATGATGCGTGGCTGCCATGAACCTTGCCAGGGCTGGGTAGCCAAGAATGACATTGTATGGCAGTGCGATGTAGGCGACGTCGAAGTCGAGGCTCTCGGTCCTGTAGTTGTCCCGGGTGCCGAAGGTAACGGGCAGGCGTACCTGCCCAATTGGCATTGTAGACCCTTCGGTTACCCTGAAGAATGGTCGGGTTGGCGTAAGCCGGTGGTACGGCACCTACATCTTCTCGAAGATCTCGATCGAGATGATGTTGAGGCCCGCCCCTCCGTCGATGAGAGTGCGATTCACGGCGACATTGTTCATGGTTGGCGTGCACAAGAGAGGAATTGTGCCCACGCCCCTGGTGGAGCCCGGATGATCCTCCTCGTCGAAGCCGATCTTGCACGTTGACCACTTCATTAGGCGGTTGCCGACGTTGGGTTGTGCCGCCGCGATCTCTCGCGACAGCTGCTTGAAGTGTCGGTTGGATAAAGGAGCATGAGCTCCACCCAGGAGGCAAGCGGCGAAGTCTCGCGGCTCTTGATAGCCCCCCTGGTTCTCTTCCCGACGATCGTTTGCTGGTGGGGGCAGCGGCAGCGGCTCGGGATCGGCTCGAGATAGACCCTCGCGGTGGCGACCTTCCTCACGGTCGTCGTCGCGGCGATCGCCCCGGGATCCACTCTTGCCGTAGCTGCGGCCACCCCCGCGGCGCTTGGAAGCACCATTTTCTTCATGAAACTTCCGGACAAACCAACAATCGTCGGTATTGTGGGTGTCCTTCTTGTGGAGAATACAGTAGCGGCGACGTCGTCCCTTGTCGCACTCGGTCCGGTCCCCGCGGCGTTGCTTATGATCTGGCTCTGCCGCGAGGACAACAGCCTCCTTCCGCTTGGGGTCCTTGGACTTTGGCTTAGGGGGAGGCGCCTCCGACAGGTTATGCATGAAGAGCCTCCCCTCCTCGGCCTTGGCGCAGCGGTCGGCGATCTCGAAGAGCCTGACAACGGAAGTCAACTCATCATTCACGGATAGCTTCTCCCTCATCTTGATGTCGGAGACGCCCGTGGAGAATGCGGAGATGACCTCCTCGTTGGAGATCCTGGGGATCTTGTTCCTCATCTAGCTGAAGCACTGAATATACTGACGAAGCGTCTCGCCCTTGTACTGACGCACCGCCTTAAGATCGTTCTTGGTAGCGGGGCGCTCGTACGTGGGCATGAAGTTGTCAACGAACTGACGGCATAAATCCTTCCATGAAGTCACGGATTCGTGGGGAAGATTCATGAGCCAAGTTCGCGGAGCGTCCTTGAGGGCCATGGGGAACCAATTTGCCATGGCACACTGATCTCCACGTGCGGCCTGGACGGCGACGACGTAGAGTTGGAGGAATTCGACGGGGTTGGTGGTCCCGTCGTAACGCGCACCGATGTCCGGCTTGAACTTGTCAGGCCAGACGACGTAGCGTTGCTGGCGAGTGAGAGCGAGACACCCGGGGTTGTAGATAGGGTCGCCGGGGGTCCTGACGTTCTTGCCAGCCTCGCTGATGTCGTCGATGGCGCGGTCATGATTTTCACGGCGGCGCTCGAGGGAGACGCATGCGTCTTCCGGGGCGCGTTGGACGATTCGGCAGCTGGGCTCCCCGCGCGGTGAAGATGCGGCGCGGGAAACCACCCTCTTGGCCTTGTTGGCCTTCCCATCTCTGGCGCCCGGGGCGCGACGCCCCGCCGCTGGATCTGGGTCTCCCTCGCCCTGGGCCCCTCCCTGGGCCGGGTCTTCGTTGGCGATGGCGACGAGCTCGGCGATTCGAGCGCGCCACCCCTCACGCCCGTCATCGGTGGGTTGATAGCGCAGCAGCTCCTGCGCCATGGCGAGAGCCTGCGCAGGAGACAGCTGACTCCCAGAACGAGCGCGAGAAGTGGCGGTGGCGGTGAAGGAGAGCGAAGGCTCTGTACGCCCGGACGGGAGGTAGGAGGACTCCAGATCTTCCTCCTCTTCCTCCCCGGCCGAAGCTTCACGACGACGGAAGATGGGCTCGGTTTGCCCCCGAGCAGCGTTGCAACGGCGAAGACGCTCAAGCCTTGCGTTGGCGTCGGCCATGTCGAAGCAGATCTAGGAGAAAACACACCACAGCCCCCTACCTGGCGCGCCAAATGTCGATGGATTTCGTGTCGCAAGAACACGGGGTACCACGCGACGGACCCAAAGATTCGAACGCAGGGGGCTGAACATGTGAGATCTAGGATCGCAACGAAGCACGGTGACGGAAGTCTCGAGCTGTCAAACGCACTACGCACTGCAGAGAGAGACGCCGAGCTTTACCCAGGTTCAGGGCCCTCGTGGTGAGGTAACACCCCTACTTCCTGCCTTCCTGTATTGCAACGCGACACCTCGCGAGGAGTACAAGGTCTTGGTTACAGAGTTCTAGCTGGCCAGAGGTTGAAGAACCTGCGTGGCCAGCTAGCAACTTGGAGAAGATCAGATCCCCTCTAAGGGGTGGCCTCCCCTCCTTTTATAGCGCCAAGGTCCTCCTTCCCCTTATCTTCTTGGGGAAGGGGTTGCCACACACACGGCCAAGGAGGGTGGACAGCTGTAGACTACACTCTTCTGTAGACGTGGTCTTCGTAGGGTAGTGGCGCCGGTCCACAGGAGTGGGTGGAGGAAGCTGACGTCTTCCTCTGGCGCCCTGCACCGTCCACGCTATTTTTAGGGGGGTGGCCAACAACCACTGTGCCGCTTTGGGCAGGCACAGCGAAAGTTGGTCTCCTCCCTGTCGGGGGTAGCGTGGGCGGTACGCGGTCTTCTGTCCTTCACCTTCTTGCTCCGCACGCCAACGTGCTGAGCTGGCGTGGACTTGGTCCCTCTCCTCACCAGCGGTGGCTCGTGAGGAGGTCTTCTGGTCCTTAGCGTTTTCCACCGTCGTTCTCCTCACGAGGCGCCTCCTCGTGAGGGTCTTCTCTGTAGCTTGAGTCGTTGATTCTCCCCTGGGCTGAAGATGGGCCGATGACGGGGCCCAGGAGCAGGTGGACCGGGATACCCCGGTATCCAGAACACCGACAACAGCAGCAAAAACATTACCTCTTCTGAAGCAGGAAGGTAGGATATAGAAGGGAATGTTCAAAATTACCAGACTGTTTTTGTAAAATCGTATCAAGCATGGGCACATAGAAGGACCCGATAGAAAATTTTATTTGATAACCTAGGGCTAAATTTAAAAATTATCATCAAGACAACATCCTACGTTGCATGATTTAGACTAAAATGACTAAGATTGCACCGCAAAACAAGATTAGGTACCCCGATTGCATGTTTTCCAAGAGGTGGTACTAGAATGCACATCCGAGACAAGTTGTGGAACTAAGAGTGCAATTAACACCTTTTTCCTTGAAATTGATGAGTGCATAATAAGGGCATCTCCAACAGCTCTCTAGCGGCTCGACCCATTTCGGACACGATATGCCGACTTTTTTGTTTTAGGCCTCGACGTGTACACGCTTTTGGCTGCTTTTCGCCCCTGTTCATTTGGGTCGGGGCAGCCCAGCGCATTTGGTTCGAGCTCTATTCTTTTAACTTTTCCCCCTATTTCACCAAATATGCCAACATATGAATAAAAGAGGCCACAAAAACTTAATGTAGTGATAATAAATAAATTATCACTATTTAGGGAATCACATAGTTCACACGCATTGATTTCGAATGATACTGCAAAAGGACATAACTTTAATGAAAAATAGACAAGCTAAGATAGATATGTTTGATCATACATTGCATTGGCAGATTATGGATTGCTTCTTCGTGAACCAAGTGCTTTGTTCTGGGTCCATGATGTTCAAGTCGGCTAGCATGATCTAGTTCTCCTCTGTGTGAAATTTGACCTCGGCCTAAATGGTCTTTTTTGTGCATTGCTCTCTTCAATCTCAAGAGCACTCTTTGTAAGTTCAATGAAGCTAGCACATGGGGCCTCTTTCTCTTGGCGTCGCTTTTCATCCCTCTTGGCAAGTGCCTCTTCCCTTTTAACTATCAACCCCCTTCAAGGTTTCACTAATGTAAAGGACGAAAGCATCACACTGAAGGTCGGCCTTGGTAGACTTGTGGCCCCTTGGACGCTTGGAAAGGGCATCATTGGTTGGGCCTTCCTCTTCGAGGTCAATGACCCTCAACTGATTTCCCTCGCCATCCTCGAGATTTTTATTGTACAAAAGCATAGCACAGCTCCCACTTGTGACACTTGTTGAGCTCACTCCAACAATGGTCCAAGTTGAAGGACTTATTCTCATGGACCGTATTGAAGTACTCCAAATCAAGGGGCACCTACACATGTGCAAGCGTTAGCTGTAATCACATATGGCAATGTACATAGTTGCCGATGCTCTTGGTAATATTGGGGTCACCTTGCTCCAATATGTTTTTCCTTTTGCTCGGCACCGCAAATAGGATTTTGGCTAATTACCATAGAAGACCAAAAAATGCACTGGTCCTCCTTGGTCATTTATCCTCTAGTCATTTGGCTCTTATTTTTTGGCCGGTGTTGGTGTCAGCCTCTACCTTATCGATGGCCAAATTTTACTCATCCTCAGCCTCATCATACATGGCCATCAGTTCTTCCATTTGGTGGTAGACATGAGGAAATCATGGCTCCCTGTCGATATCAAAACCCTTGCCTTGGGTTTCCTGCTGAGGCCCAAGGCCGTTTCTAAAATGGCCACCGCCATTGATCATGGTATACATGTAGGTGTTGATGTCCTCGCACAATAATAATATGTGTAGTTGGGCATCGCAAGATGCACCCAAATGAAAATGAATGAATGACATATATTTCTACCATACAGAGGGGGTCGGCATCAGTAGCAGTATTTCATCGAACAGTTGGCGGGGCATGATGGCGTGTAGATGACCGCCCAGTTGGGAACCCCAAGAGGAAGGTATGATGAGCACAGCAGCAAGTCTTCCCTCTGTATGAAACCAAGGTTTATCAAACCAGTAGGAGAAAGAACCAACTTCCGAAGGTTGATGCTTGCTAGCTTCGCGACAACTCTGGACAATTTATATATGGCGCCTCGTCCAGGGCGTAGCTTTGCACCAGCAGCAACGTGGAACCTGAACACAACCCAACCAAGTACTTTGCCCCAACTTACGTGAGGTTGTCAATCTCACCGGTTTGATGTAAACAAATGATTAAGCGTTTCGAGTGGTAAAAGATAGTAGTTTGCAAGAATGTAAATAAAGCGAGTAAATGGTAAACGGTAATAGCAATGTAAAAGAATGGACCGTGGTCCACAGTTCACTAGTGGTGTCTCTCCATAAGATAAATAACATGCTGGGTAAACAAATTACAGTTGGACAATAGATAGAATAAAGCAAGTGTACAAATGTCATGAGGATCACTATGAGATTCACTTGGGCATTACAACATAATACATAGACCGTAATCCAACTGCATCTATGACTAATAATCCACCCGCCGGATGTCATCCGAGCAACCGTTGGGTATTAAGTTGCAAGCAACAGATTATCACCTTAAGCAAAGTGTGTAATGTAAACAATACAAATGTTCTTAAACACAAGATTGTTGTTTTCTCCCTAGCAGCAATAGCACATCTACAACTTTAGAGGTTTCTGTCACTCCCCCAAGTTACTAGAGGCATGAACCCACTATCGAGCATAAATACTCCCTCTTGGAGTCACTAGCATCTACTCGGCCAAGATATCTACTGGCAACGGAGAGCATGCAAGATCATAAACAACATAGAGATAACATAAAGATGATAAATCAATAGATCAACTTGACAAAGTACCAATATTCATCGGATCCCAACAAACACAACATGTAGAATTACACAACGATGATCTTGATCATGATAGGCAGCTCACAAGATCTAAACATGAAGCACATGGAGGAGATGACAACCATCTAGCTACTGCTATGAACCCGTAGTGCAAGGTAGACTACTCACGCATCACTTTAGAGGCTGGCATGGTGATGAAGAAGGCCTCCGGTGGTGATTCCCCTCTTCGGTAGGGTGCCGGAAAGAGCTTCTGGACCCTCCCAATCTCGCGTCGATGACGACGGTGGCTTACAATATGTTTCGTGGAAAATTGATCGGGTCCTTAGGGTTTTCCTATCGAAGGGAATATATAGGTGGAAGGGCGGCGTCAGGAGGTGGGCCTGGTGGCCCCACCACTTGGTGGCGCGGCCAGGGGCTAGCCCGCGCCACCCCATGGTGTGGGCGGCCCTTGGTCCCCCTCCGTCTCAGCTTTGGACTCCGTCTTGCTTCGGGAAAAATAGGAACTTTGGCTTTTGTTTCATCCAATTCCGAGAATATTTCCGGTGTAGCTTTTCTGAAACATAAAAACAGCAGAAAACAGGGAACTGGCACTGTGGCATCTCGTTAATAGGTTAGTTCAGGAAAAGTACCAATGCTCATTGGATCCCAACAAACACAACATGTAGAATTACACAGCGATGATCTTGATCATGATAGGCAGCTCACAAGATCGAAACATGAAGCACATGGAGGAGATGACAACCATCTAGCTACTACTATGGACCCGTAGTCCAAGGTAGACTACTCACGCATCACTCCGGAGGCAGACATTGATGCGGGCAGGATGACCACCCAGTTGGGAACCCCAAGAGGAAGGTATGATGAGTACAGTAGCAAATTTTCCCTCAGTAAGAAACCGAGGTTTATCGATCCAGTAGGAAAAAGCCAAACTTAAGAAGGTGATGCTTGCTAGCTTAGTGACACTCCAGCAAGGGCGCCATTTACGATTCTTGTTGGTGCGTCTTCAACTAGTAGCAACGCAGAACCTGCACACAACACAACAAAATACTTTGCTCCCAACTTACGATGAGGTTGTCAATCTCACCGGTTTGCTGTAAACAAAGGTATGAGCGTATCGAGTGGAAAACAGTAGTAGTATGCGAGTAATAGTAAAATGGTGTAACAATGTAAAGGAAATTGGACCGGGGTCCACAGTTCACTAGTGGTGTCTCTCCATAAGATAAATAACAACATGCTGGGTAAACAAATTACAGTTGGGCAATTGATAGAATAAAGATAACGTGCATATGTCACGAGGATCACTATGAGATTTACTCTGGGCATTACAACAAAATACATAGACCGCCATCCAACTGCATCTATGACTAATAATCCACTCGCGAGGAATCATCCGAGGACCTCGAAAGTATTAAGTTGCGAACAACAGATAACTGCATTAAGCAAAGTGTGTAGTGTAAACAAAACGAATGTCCTTGGACACAAGAATGTTGTTTTCTCCCTAGTGGCAACAACACATCTACAACCTTAGAGGTTTCTGTCACTCCCCCAGATTAAATAGAGGCATGAACCCAACTATCGAGCATAAATACCCCCTCTTGGAGTCACTAGTATCTACTTGGCCAAGATAGCTAAAAGAAAGGCCCTTCGCAGAGGAAAGCAGTGATTAAACATGCGCTAGAGCTTTTCATTTGTAAAACAGAGAGATAAAAATTGGGTTTTGAGAGGTGGTTGTCTTTGTCAACGACTGGCAATGGGGTTCTTACTATCTTCCATACAAAAATGAAGCAAGTTTTTGAGAGAGATTGGCACTTTTGTGCTCTTTCATAAAGCTTGGCACTCCTCCCCACCTTTTTCCTTTCTCAAACCATGGCTAACCGATTCCATCGGGTGCCCACCAACATTCACATACCATGGAGGAGTGCCTTTTTTTCTTTTTCTTTTTTCTCTTTTTTTCTTTTTGGAATAAACAATATGGAAGATAGCAAATCCGACCACTACATCCCCATAAGCTAAAAACAGTGTCACAAAGCGAGAAGTATTTTGAAGGGTTTTTTGAAAGGTAGCACATGAAAATTTACTTGGAATGGCTTACAAATACCATGCATAGGAATTTATAGTGGACACATTGGAAAAACTTGGTTTTTTTGGGAGTTGGATGCACGAGTAGAGCTCATACTCAGTACAAAATGAGGGCTAGCAAAAGACTGGGAGCGACCAACTAAGAGAGCAATAACAGCCATAATCATGCAAAGCGACAAAGCAACTTTAAAAGAAGCATAAGATGGCATCAAAAGTCAAAAACTAAATGATCATAGAGGCTTATGGCGACTTTGTATGAGTCAAACATGTGTGAGCATGCGCCAAGTCAACTCAAATAAAGCATCAAGGAGAAAACCAAATTAATGCTTCCAAATAATAAAAACAACGCATGATTTTTCAAAGGCTCATTAAGCAATCTCAGTCATTTGAGACAAGTCATGCTACAGCAAAAATTACTAAGCATACTATCAAAACGACATCAAGCATGACATGCAAAAGTCTAAGCCGCAGTCTAAACAAGCTCCTTTTTGTACCACTTTTTTGCATGAATTTTTTTCTCTTTTCCAACACCATTCGAACCTTTTTGAAACAACTCTTTTGATGAAAACCAACATGGACCAGAGGTCAAAATACACCTTGATATAAAGATATAACAAGATCTGAACGCAAATCAAGGCGAAAATCGAAAGTGAAATGCAGTTCTAGAAAAAGAGAACACTCGTTGAACGATAAGAGTAAAAAACGTAGTGTTCTTGGCAAATGAAAAGCAAGGCAACTTCTCCAAAAGAAATTTGTTGGGGTCCAACCATTTATTGCAGCAACAAAAATAAACAAAACTGAAAACTAAAGACAAGACGCTCCAAGAAAAACGCATAGTGCATGAAGCAATAAAAATATAGTGTGTTGAAAGGTGACCTGATTTTTGCCGATGAAGAAGGGGTGCCTCGGGGGCATCCCCAAGCTTTGATGCTTGTACCTCTTGGATATTTCTTGGGGTGCGTGGGCATCCCCAAGCTTGAGCTTTTGTCCATTCTTCAACTCATCTCATCATTCTCCAATCCCTACACTTGAAAACTTCCTTCATACAAAACTAAACACAATTCTATTAGCAACATTAGTGTAAGCATAATAATGAATCAACCCCTTTTTGCTTCAGATTTCAACTCAAAACCACCACATATAAAGCATATACTACTGTAGCAACTTTCCCAAAAGTTCCGTGATCAAAAGAACTCAAAAAGAAAGCGATAGAGAGGCAAACACAAATAGTGGCAGAAATCTGTCAAAACAGAACAGCTGACAAAGGCCGATTTTTTCGAAGGTTTTCTGTTACTCAAATCAAAAAGTGTATAACTAATGAAAGTTTGGATATAACCTGGGGCATATGCACAAGAAATCGCAGGTCAAAAAGATATTCTGAGAATTTTCACAAATTTTCGCGGTGCAGCACCAAAATCTGTTTTAGGACAACAACATCCCCAAATCTTACCTCACTCAAATTAGAGGTTTCTGTTGGTACAACAACGAAATAAAAAGGATAAGGAGCGGTTATTACAATAGTAATAACTTCCAAGACTCAAATAAAAGAAAAAGAACTGAAAGTAAAACAATGGGTTATCTCCCAAGAGTGCTTTTCTTTAACGCCTTTGAGCTAGGCGCACAAAGTGCGAATCAAGTAATATCAAGCGATGAAGCATTATGGTCAACAGGTACCTTACGCCTTCCTCTCATACCTTTGCTCTTAACTTTAGGGAACACATGATTATTGCAAGGTGGAGAGATGAATCTTATAGTGCCTTTTCCCGCATCAATGATGGCGCCTAGGAGCTTTAGTAGAGACCTTCCAAGTGTGATTTGTCCTTTTCCTACACATTCAATAACAAGATAATCAGTAGATACCATTTTTCCTAGGACTTTTGTATAAACTCCTTCAGCTATTCCAATGGGAAATATAGTGGCATTGTTAGTAAGAGAAATTTCTTCTCCCCCCTCAGAAAGTTTCCAAAGACTCAAAGATTCATAAACATCCTTTGGCATAAGACAAAATTCAGACATAATATCACAACGAGCATGAAAAGTTTCACCATTAATGGTGATTTTTACCGTAGGGTACCAACTCGAAGGTTCAAAATTTATTGGCACATAATCAAAATACTGGCGCAAAGTACTATAGCAAGTATTCAAACTAGCAGTGTGAGTCTCAAGAGTATTAAGTCTATTAAAAATGCTCACAAGAGAGGAATCAAAATCAGTTGGCATGCTATAAATTGTAATCAACTTTTTTATAATATTGAAAGCTTGATCTCCATCACAATGAAGGAAATCTCCCTCTGCTATAGCATCCAAATCATATCTATAACGAAGAGCAAGTCCAAAGTAAAAGCAACTAAGAAGCAAACTCAAAGTCATTTTCGGTTCAGTTTTTCCATGCCAATCATAAATTCTAGACCAAGCTTCTTTGAAACTTTCCTCACTTTTTTGTTTGAAAGTGAATATCATTTCCCCGGGCGACATAGTAGTAGCAACTAAACTAGACATAATAAACAACTATAAAGGAAACTATTTTTTTTGTGTTTTTGATAAAACGATGCAAGCAAAAATAAAGTAAAGCAAAACTTAAAACAAAGTAAAGGATGTGCGTGCGAAACTCCCCTTGCAGAAGTCTTCTTTTTCCCCGGCAACGGTGCCAGAAAATTAGCTTGATGCGGGCAGGATGACCACCCAGTTGGGAACCCCAAGAGGAAGGTATGATGAGTACAGTAGCAAATTTTCCCTCAGTAAGAAACCGAGGTTTATCGATCCAGTAGGAAAAAGCCAAACTTAAGAAGGTGATGCTTGCTAGCTTAGTGACACTCCAACAAGGGCGTCGTTTACGATTCTTGTTGGTGTGTCTTCAACTAGTAGCAACGCGGAACCTGCACACAACACAACCAAATACTTTGTTCCCAACTTACGATGAGGTTGTCAATCTCACCGGTTTGCTGTAAACAAAGGTATGAGCGTATCGAGTGGAAAACAGTAGTAGTATGTGAGAAAGTAAACAGTGCGAGTAATAGTAAAACGGTGTAACAATGTAAAGGAAATTGGACTGGGGTCCATGATACGTCCAAAACGTATCTACTTTCCCGAACACTTTGGCTATTGTTTCTCCTCTAATTTGTGTGTTTTGAATACAACTAACACGGACTGACGCTGTTTTCAGCAGAATTGCTCTGGTGTCTCGTTTTTGTGCAGAAATTCAACTTCCAGTAAAAATTCGGGAAAAATCATGAAAAATCCTATTTCACCAGAAGACCCACGGAGCCAGAAGACAGGAGGGAGAGGAGGCTCGAGGGGCCCTCACACAGTGGTGGCGCGGCCCAGCCCTGGCCGCGCCACCCTGGCGTGAGGGGGCCCCAGCAGTCCTATCGACCTCCCCTCTTGCCTACATATACCCCCTGACGACATAATATCGGGGAGACGGCGTTTTTCCCAGATAGACTTCCGTTGCGCCGCCGCCATCAGAAACCGTGATTCGGAACCAGGAACTCCGTTCTGGCACCCTGCCGGGACGGGGATTCGGAGGAGATCTTCATCACCATCACCACCGACGCTCCTCCATCGACCATCCATGATTCCCCCATCCATGTGTGAGTAATTCCCCCGTTGTAGGTGAGGGGATGGTAGGGATTGGATGAGATTGTTCATGTAATTTGATATGAGATTGATAGGGCATAGTGCCTAGTATCTTTATTTAGTGCCTATGACATTGTTGCAACTTGTTGTGCTTAATGCTTGTCACTTTGGGCCCGAGTGCCATGATTTCAGATCTGAACATGTTATTATTTCTATGATGATACTTGTTGTTTATGGTCTTACCTACAAGTTGTATACACATATTGTTGTCCGGAACCCGAGGCCCCAAAGTGACAGAAATTGGGATAACCGGAGGGGATGGCTATGATGTGAGGATCACATGTGTTCACCGAGTGCTAATGCTTTGCTCCGGTACTCTATTAAAAGGAGTACCTTAATTACCAATAGTTTCCCTTGAGGCCCTGCTGCAACAGGCTGGTAGGACAAAAGATGTCGTGCAAGTTTCTCCTTGTGAGCACGTACGACTATATACGGAACACATGCCTATGATTGTTTGTACTAGGATGCTTTATCATTATTTATCTGCAATGCCCATGTCTCATTGATTTCATGAATTATCTTATCCATGCAACGCCCGTAATCCATCCCTATGCCTACAGTATTTGTTCCTACTGTTTACAACTGTTACTATTACTGCTGCTATTTTACTACTGCTGTTACTGTTTCACTACTGTCACCACTATAAAACTATTGCTACTGATAAACCACTGCGAGCAAGACTGTTTCCAGGTGCAGCTGAATTGACAACTCATCTGTTAAGGCTTACATATATTCTTTGGCTCCCCTTGTGTCGAATCAATAAATTTGGGTAATACTTCCCTCGAAGACTGTTGCGATCCCCTATACTTGTGGGTCATCAAGACTATTTTCTGGCGCCGTTGCCGGGGAGCATAGCTTTATTTGTAAGTTCACTTGGTATTCATATTGTTCGCTGCAATCCTTTCATCATGGGTAAACCTCGTGATGGAAAAGTTCCTATATTGCCATCCACTACAAGAAGAGGTACGACTCTCAACACCTCTGTTGCTCTTGATTCACCTTCTGTTATGAGTAAGTTGCTTACACCACCACACCCACACGCTACTGCTACTACCTCTGCTGAGATTGAAAATGCCACTGATAATTTAGATGATGCTTCTACTGTGCTTGATGAGAGTGGTTCACTAGGTTCCTTTTTAGATGCTACTATTGCTAGAGCTAAGTTGGGAAACACCACTGTTACACCTGTTAGTTCACCTGAGTCTAGGGAATGTTCTAGTGATGATTATGATGATGATGCTTATATTGAGCTTAATGATGATTTTATTGCTGAAGCACGTGCTGCTCGTAATGCTGGTAATGTTAAAGAGCTTCTTGCAAGACGTTCCGTTAGATATAATTTGTCTCCTGATCCTAAGTTTGCTGCTTCTCCCATAAATATTAGAGATAAGGATTATGATTTCTCTTTGGATTTATCTTACATATCTATTGTTGAGAAAACTCCTTTTTGTGGTACTAAAGATGAGAGTGCTATGGAGCACATGAATGAGCTTTCTACTTTGAGTAATTTGTTTTCTGATGATATTAAGCTCCGCACTTACTTTGTTGCTAAGATTTTTCCTTTCTCGTTGAAAGATGCGGCTAAAACTTGGTTTAATAGCTTGTCTCCTGGATCTCTTACTAGTCCTATTGCTTTGGTTAATGCTTTCTTTCAGAAATATTTTCCAGCTAGTGCTCAACATGCTGCTGTGCAGAAAATCTTTGATTTTGAACAGGGAAAAGGAGAGATACTGCCTGAATCTTGGACAAGGTTTTGTTCTTTAATTAGAGCTTTGCCTAAAGAACCATTGCCTAAAAATGAACTCCTTGATATATTTTATAATGGACTAACGGATGAATCTAAGTCATATTTGGATAGTTGTGCTGGTTGTGTTTTCAGGGAAAGAACTCCGGCCGAAGCTGAAGAATTAACGGCTAAAATAAGCCGGAATCATGATGATTGGACTCTAGTTGAGCCAACGCTAGCACCAACCTCTGCGCCATCTACAGAGCCTACGCCGAAGAAGAGAGGGATGATTGAATTAAATGATGAAGTTATGAAGGAAGCTAAGAAATCTCTTAAGGAGAAAGGTATTAAGGCCGAAGATGTGAAGAATTTACCTCCTATAGAAGAATTATGTAAGCCAATCCCTCACTCATCTACTATTGAGGTACACTCTCTCCAACGCTTTGATGAAAGAGATATTCCTTATACTAAACCTCCTGATCAATGCTTAGATGAATTTAATAATTTTATTGTTAAGCAAGAAAATTTTAATAGAATGGTGCATAATCATTTGTTGGAAAATTCTAGAGCTATTAACAAGTTGCAGGATATTGTGGAGAGAACCGCCAATGATGTGAAGATACTTGCTAAACATTTTCAAATGGTTCAAACACAAATTGATCAGCTTACCAAGGTGCAAAAAGACTTGCTAGTTAATGCTGCAAGAGAGAAGCAAGCATGTGAAATACGCACAAGTAGTGGTGCTGCTACTCAAGACCCATTATATCCTGAAGGACATCCTAAGAGGGTTGAGCAAGATTCTCAATGCACTTCAAATGATGATATTCCTTCTAAGAAGAAGAAGAAGAAGCATAAAACAACTGCAGAATCCTCTGATGCAGGTAAAGATCCTAACAGTGTTTCTATTTCTGATGCTGAAACTGAACCAGGAGATGCTTCCGATAAAGAAGATAAAGAAGAAGTTGAAGAAGAACCAGAGAAGATTGATAAGAATGCAAAGTACACCAAAGAAGACTTCATTGCCAACAAGCATGGTAAGGAGAGAGAACCTTGGGTACAGAAACCAATGCCTTTTCCTAGTAAGAAACACAAGTCCAAGGAAGAAGAACACTACAACAGGTTTTGTGAATGGATGAGACCTTTATTTTTGCAAATTCCTTTGACTGATGCTATTAGAATGCTTCCTTATGCAAAGTATATGAAACATATTGTCACTAACAAAAGGAAAATTCCTAGTGAGGAAATTTCCACACTACTTGCTAACTATTCTTTTGATGGTAAAGTTCCAGAGAAGCTTGGAGATCCAGGTATACCAACTATTCCTTGCTCCATTAAAAATAACTATGTTAGAACTGCTTTATGTGATTTGGGAGCTGGAGTTAGTGTCATGCCTTTTTCTCTTTATAAGAGACTTGATTTAGAAAAATTGGTATCAACTGATATATCTTTGCAGATGGCTGATAAGTCTACTACTATTCCTATTGGCATATGTGAAAATGTTCCTGTTCAAGTTGCTAACAGTTGTTTGATTTTAACTGATTTTGTTGTGTTGGAAATGCCTGAAGATGATAATATGTCTATTATTCTTGGGAGACCTTTTCTAAATACCGCAGGTGCTGTTATTAATTGCAATCAAGGAAAAGTCACTTTCAATGTCAATGACAAAGAGTATACGGTCTATTTTCCCAAGAAGATTGATAGGAAGAATGCTCTAAATTCAATCAAGCATGTTGAGACCATCAAAGTTGGTCAAATTATTTGTTCAGAGCAAAAGCCCAAGGAAGAATATCAAATTGTTATGGTTGGGACTATACCTATCAAAGTTGAGGTAACATAAGCATTAAGTGAAGTGCAAAGTTTTGCCTCATATAAAGTTAGTTTGGGAACAAGACTTGATCAACCTTGTTAACAAAGTGATTTTATATGAACGAAACTTCGTTTTCACCGCATCCACTCCACCTCACTTGTATTTACTTTCATCAAATTTTATTCTGTCAGTTTAGTTGCATGATTAAGAGTATCTCAGAGCTGCTGCATGCTTAGTTTTGATTTGCTTAAAATCTTTTCATCCTTGTTTTTCTAAGTTTTATCGATATGCCAATTTCTAAAAAATCCTCGAAAATAAAGTTTCTCGAAAAATTCCAGAAAAATCTTTATAAATTTTTATGTCAAAAATGGGGCAGAGAGACACCTGGGAGGCACCGGGTGGGGCTGGCACGCCACCTCACACATAGGTGGCGCGGCCCAGCCCTGGCCGTGCCACCCAGGTGTGAGAGGGCCCCACCTGGCCCCTCACTTATCTCTTCTTCCCCAGCTCTTTCTCTCTCCCGAAAACAACGACACACTCAGCTCAAACTCGAGTTCTTGCTGTTCTTCACCTGGATTTTTCGATCTCCTTGCTCAGCCCGACATTTCTGCTGAAATTTGGATCATTTGTTCTCCGGTATGTGACTCCTCCACTTGTCCAAGTAGAATTTCTTTTAGTAAAGTATTTCTTGAGTATTTTAGCTTTGTAGGTGACAGTATAAATGAGTATGCATGCTTGTTCTATTGCTTAGAATTGTTATTTTGATGCATGATAGCTCTCTAGTAACTCACCATAGTAGTTTCCTACACTTGCTTGTCTTTAAATCATTTTTTATGAGTTTGTTGAAATTTTTTAGAGAAGGGAGATGGACAACTTCACATATGAAGAAGTGTTTGAAAGTGATGCACCAAGGTCATCAAGGCCCTCAAGATCCACTGCTCAATATAGGATGTCTTATAATGAGGATCTCATGTCACCAAACCTTGAAGGGGACGATGGAGATGCACATCCATCCACCTTCCCTTGTTTTAAGTTTTTGAGTGATGCAGGGATTCTTGATGATTTCTTGCTCCTTATTAACAGGGTTGGGTTGACTGCTTACATGACAGATGAAAGTAACCAATATGCTATGCTTACAAAGATTTTCGTTGAAAGTTTTAAATTTACTAACGCTCATTTCAATCCTTTCGTTGCATTTAAGATTTATGACAAGTCTTTCACCATGCCTTTGGGGAGGTTTTGTTCTATTTTAGGTATTCCCATGTTTGGAATGGCCAAGAGGATACAAAATCACCCCGCTGATTTGGTGGAGCTTTACCGAGGAGTGACCAATGACGATGACCGCACCGCACAACGTGGCAAGATAAGAAACATTCAGCTCCCAGCTATTAGATATTTTACTTACTATCTTGCAACTAGTGTACTTGGTAGAGAAAATACTAGCAATATCTCCAACTATCATTTAGCTTTTCTAGCTACCGCTCTTGATGTTGGAAGGAAGTATAACCTTGGTGCTATTATTGCTCGTCGCCTAGCCGCTAGGGGACCTATTTATGGAGGTATCATTGCTGCACGCATTGTTGCTGAGCTAGGACTTTCTATTGCTCCTAATGATGTATTGTTGGCTCCACAGAGGCTTGATCTTGCTGCTATGAAACTCCATCATTTTGTTACTGCTAACTCTTGTGCAGGGAAATTAGTTTACAGGATGTTATTTATTGATGGAGAGGAAAGGGAAATTCCCTTGCCTCAGCCTAACTTGTTCAGCATTCACATGAGGCCATGGTCGCGCACGAAGGTGGAGTTGGACGATCAGCTTAGGTTGCTTGGTTTCAATGTCCAGCATGGTGCAGTGGTCCAGGAAGAAGAGGAGGAGCCGGCCTATCACTTCACCACGTACCACTCTGGGGCATCCTCGAGCTCATATCAGGAGGATGGTGCTTCTTCGTCACACTACGGCCGCGCCACCTCTTGGTCAAGTTGGCCAAGTTGGGATTGATCTCCACTTAGGCCAAAAGCCTAAGCTTGGGGGGAGGTACGCCGACGATTCACTCATCTACATATCATATTTTGTCGGACCTTTGTATATCCATGTTTCACCTTCTTTATTGTTCTAGTTCTTACTTCTGCTTTCCAAAACACAAAAAGACCAAAAAAAAAATTCGTTGTTTCTCTCTATTTGGTTCTTTGGTTTTCTATCTTTGGTTTGCTTTACTTGCTATTTTCGGTTTGCTACTTGAAAAACCCAAAAATATTTTGCTTTGTTTGCTATTTCCTTCTGCCTTTGTTTTGAAAATCGAAAACCCCAAAAATATTTGTTGTTCTTCTTCGGTTTTGTAAAGTTTGTTGCAGAGTTCAGTCTCCCGTTACTCCATTGGAGCTTGGTATTCACTTTATATATTATTCAAGCCACACAAGTGAAGAGCAATAATGACGATATATGACAATCCGAGATGTGGTAAGAGGCTGGTATGAACTCTATTTGTTTTCATTTTTGTACATATACTCATTTTTGTGGACATGCTTAGTCGGTTCATGTAAGGTATATGTTATCTAATGGATGCTTTGTAGTTCTTGCTTTCATATGATTAGTTTCAATTTACTATTAGCTTGTAGCATGTCATGTAGACGCTTGCATGCATTGTTTTATTCATAATATGGTATGCTATTGTGGTATCCTCCTCTGAAAGCTTCATTTGAATCGACTTGGCACATGCTCAAGCATGCACATGACTAAACAAAAAGTCAATTAAGCCTCGATGATTTACTTTGCCTCAGAGTTCTTGTATCATTTTTTATGCCTATATTAATTTTGTTTTGTCGCAAGCATGATTATAACAGTTATTGCTCTCTCGATTGTCGCTTCCCAGTCTTTTGCTAGCCTTCACTTGTACTGAGTATGAGTTCTACTCGTGCATCCAATTACCAAAAACCAAGTCTTCCAAAGAGTCCACTATAAATTCCTATGCATGGTATTTGTAAGCCATTCCAAGTAAATTTTCATGTGCTACCTTTCAAACTTTCAACTACTCCTTAGTTTGTGCCACTGTTTCTAGCTCATGGGGACGTAGTGGTCGGAATTGCTATCTTCCATATTAAATTAAGTACCCCTCGACTAGGCAGCTTCATCTGCTCATCATTAATTTTGCAAGGGAGCTGGTCAGACCGTTATAATCTTAATTCTAAAAAGAAAGAAAAAAAAGGCACTCCTCCAAGGAATGTGAAAGTTGGTGGGCACCCGATGGAATCGGTTAGCCATGGTTTGAGAAAGAAAAAGGTGGGGAGGAGTGCCAAAGCTTTATAAAAGAGCACCAATGTGCCAAAATTTCAAAGAACTCGGAACCGCTCTCACTTGTTTATTATGGAAGATAGCAAGTCCCCATTGCTAGTCGTTGACGTAGAACAACCACCTCTCAAAATAATTTTTTTATCTCTGTTTTACAAATGAAAAGCTCTAGCACATGTTAAATCCCTGCTTCCCTCTGTGAAGGGCCATTCGTTTACTTTTATGTTGAGTCACCATCTTCTAACTTTAAGCACTTCTTGAGAGCATAGCTATTATTCTTAGTGTAATGTGCTTGTCCCAGAACACGGTTAATTGTGGTATAACTTTGATGCTTGTATCTTTGATATTTCTACTTCTAGTCTTCCCTTGGACTTCAGAGGTGCCTCAGCATTTAGGTTTTGCTCCACAAATAAAGGCAAGCTGGATACCACTCTTTCATATCATTTATGCATATTACAATCTTGTAGCTTCTTATGTACTTGTTACTTGTTATTAGTGCATTGACACTCTTTCATAGCTTGCTTGACTATGAGGTGACATTAGTTGCATATTTCTTATTATGAATTGCCTGAGTACTTGATCACATAGTTAGTATATATACATCATATGAGCAAATGTGTTCGTGAAAGTTTCTTTTATCGCTCTCAGTTGTTAACTGAATTGCTTGAGGACAAGCAAATAGCTAAGCTTGGCGGGAGTTGATACGTCCAAAACGTATCTACTTTCCCGAACACTTTTGCTATTGTTTCTCCTCTAATTTGTGTATTTTGAATACAACTAACACGGACTGATGCTGTTTTCAGCAGAATTGCTCTGGTGTCTCGTTTTTGTGCAGAAATTCAACTTCCAGTAAAAATTCGGGAAAAATCATGAAAAATCCTATTTCACCAGAAGACCCACGGAGCCAGAAGACAGGAGGGAGAGGAGGCTCGAGGGGCCCTCACATAGTGGTGGCGCGGCCCTGGCCGCGCCACCCTTGCGTGAGGGGGCCCCAGCAGTCCTATCGACCTCCCCTCTTGCCTACATATACCCCCTGACGACATAATATCGGGGAGACGGCGTTTTTCCCAGATAGACTTCCGTTGCGCCGCCGCCATCAGAAACCGTGATTCGGAACCAGGAACTCCGTTCTGGCACCCTGCCGGGACGGGGATTCGGAGGAGATCTTCATCACCATCACCACCGACGCTCCTCCATCGACCATCCATGATTCCCCCATCCATGTGTGAGTAATTCCCCCGTTGTAGGTGAGGGGATGGTAGGGATTGGATGAGATTTTTCATGTAATTTGATATGAGATTGATAGGGCATAGTGCCTAGTATCTTTATTTAGTGCCTATGACATTGTTGCAACTTGTTGTGCTTAATGCTTGTCACTTTGGGCCTGAGTGCCATGATTTCAGATCTGAACATGTTATTATTTCTATGATGATACTTGTTGTTTATGGTCTTACCTACAAGTTGTATACACATATTGTTGTCCGGAACCCGAGGCCCCAAAGTGACAGAAATTGGGATAACCGGAGGGGATGGCTATGATGTGAGGATCACATGTGTTCACCGAGTGCTAATGCTTTGCTCCGGTACTCTATTAAAAGGAGTACCTTAATTACCAGTAGTTTCCCTTGAGGCCCTGCTGCAATAGGCTGGTAGGACAAAAGATGTCGTGCAAGTTTCTCCTTGTGAGCACGTACGACTATATACGGAACACATGCCTATGATTGTTTGTACTAGGATGCTTTATCATTATTTATCTGCAATGCCCATGTCTCATTGATTTCATGAATTATCTTATCCATGCAACGCCCGTAATCCATCCCTATGCCTACAATATTTGTTCCTACTGTTTACAACTGTTACTATTACTGCTGCTATTTTACTACTGATGTTACTATTTCACTATTGTCACCACTATAAAACTGTTGCTACTGATAAACCACTGCGAGCAAGACTGTTTCCAGGTGCAGCTGAATTGACAACTCATCTGTTAAGGCTTACATATATTCTTTGGCTCCCCTTGTGTCGAATCAATAAATTTGGGTAATACTTCCCTCGAAGACTGTTGCGATCCCCTATACTTGTGGGTCATCAGTCCATAGTTTACTAGTGGTGTCTCTCCATAAGATAAATAACATGCTGGGTAAACAAATTCCAGTTGGGCAATTGATAGAATAAAGATAATGTGCATATGTCACGAGGATCACTATGAAATTTACTCTGGGCATTACAACAAAATACATAGACCGCCATCCAACTGCATCTATGACTAATAATCCACACGCGGGGAATCATCCGAGGACCTCGAAAGTATTAAGTTGTGAACAACAGATAACTGCATTAAGCAAAGTGTGTAATGTAAACAAAACAAATGTCCTTGGACACAAGAATATTGTTTTCTCCCTAGTGGCAACAACACATCTACACCCTTAGAGGTTTCTGTCACTCCCCCAGATTAAATAGAGGCATGAACCCAACTATCGAGCATAAATACCCCCTCTTGGAGTCACTAGTATCTACTTGGCCAAGATAGCTACTAACAATGGAGAGCATGCAAGATCATAAACAACATAGAGATAACATAAGATAATATTCAGCACATCAACTTAACATAACACCAATATTCATCGGATCCCAACAAACACAACATGTAGAATTGCATAAAGATGATCTCGATCATGTAAGGCAGCTCACGAGATCTAAACATGAAGCACATGGTGGAGAAGACAACCATCTAGCTACTGCTATGGATCCATAGTCCAAGGTAGACTACTCACACATAGCGCCAGAGGCAAGCATGGCGATGAAGAAGACCTCCGGTGGTGATTCCCCTCTCCGGCAGAGTGCCGGTAAGAGCTTCTGGACCCTCCCGACGGCGGATCGCGATGTGTTTCTGGAAAATTGATCAGGTATTTAGGTTTTTCCTATCGGGGGGTCTTTATAGGCGAAGGGGCAGCGTCAGAGGTGGACCAGGGCGGTCTCACACATAGGGGGCACGGGCTAGGGGCTGGCCGCGCCGCCCTGTTGTGTGGCCGGCCCGTGGCCCCTCTCCGTCTCCTCTTCAGTCTTCTGGAAGCTTCGTTAAATAATAGGAGGTTTGGCTTTTGTTTCGTCCAATTCCGAGAATATTTCCTGTATAACTTTTCTAAAACACAAAAATAGCAGAAAACAAGGAACTGGCACTGTGGCATCTTGTTAATAGGTTAGTTCCGGAAAATGCATAAAAATGCCACAAAGTGTAACAAAACACTAAGCAAATGGTGTAAGAACAAGCATGGAGCATCAAATATTATAGATACGTTTGAGACGTATCAGGCATGGTGATGAAGAAGGCCTCTGGTGGTGATTCCCCTCTCCGGCAGGGTGCCGGGAAGAGCTTCTAGACCCTCCCGATCTTGCGTCAATGACGGCGGCGGCTTACAGTATGTTTCGTGGAAAATTGATCGGGTCCTTAGGGTTTTCCCGTCGAGGGGAATATATAGGCGGAAGGGCGGCATTAGGAGGTGGGCCAGGTGGCCCCACCACCTGGTGGCGCGGCCAGGGGCTGGCCTGCGCCACCCCATGGTGTGGGCGGCCCCTAGTCCCCCTCCGTCTCAGCTTTGGACTTCGTCTTGCTTCGGGAAAAATAGGAACTTCGGCTATTGTTTCGTCCAATTCTGAGAATATTTCCTGTGTAGCTTTTCTGAAACACCAAAACAGCAGAAAATAGGGAACTAGCACTGTGGCATCTCGTTAATAGGTTAGTTCCGGAAAATGCATAAAAACGCCACGAAGTGTAACAAAACACAAAGCAAATGATGCATAAACAAGCATGGAGCATCAAAAATTATAGATACGTTTGAGACGTATCAAGGATCCCCAAGCTTAACTCCTGCTCGTCCTCGAGTAGGTAAGTGATAACAAAACAATAATTTTTGAGGTGACATGCACCAAAACAATCTTGATCAAACGATGTAAAGCATTGAGTGCTGAGATCAAATTACTCTAAACATGGGCATAAAAGACATAATCTTGACAATAAAACTTAGCAACCATATTATAACATGAAAAGTAACACAAACAAAATATCATGAGTAATGATGCATTGAAAGTCAAGTGTGTGTTTCAACCATATAGAAAAACATAGCAAAGTGGTTTTCAGCTTGTCCTTCATGGAATAGCAAAACATAAATGTATAGGACACCTTCAAGTTTAAGAGGGCGACTAGATACAAATAATTTAAGAACAAGCAAAACCATAATCATGAATCAATCAATAATAAATTTTGGGACTATGCATATTAAACTTAGAATGACAACTATGCTCTCTTAGAAGGTGCATAAAGGTAGAAGGTGGAGACTCAACATAAAAGTAAAAGAAAGGCCCTTCGCAGAGGGAAGCAGTAATTGCAAATTTTATGAACCTCCAAAAATTATGGTACTTACTAGCTTTGAGATCTCATTGCCCCCATCATAGGCATCTTGAGTGGTTAAGGTTAATGCGAGTACAATTATGAAGCATATGCTTAACAAATCATAAGTTGAAAATCTTGTGTCCCGTGAAGTACGAATACCCAAACCTCATGCTACTCGACTTAGGTCCCAAGCAAGTTCTTGTCATTGTAAGCATACATGTATCATCGAGAACGCCAACGGGGTACCTCTTGCCCGATGACATGGAACAAGCCCACATCAAAATGACAAGACAAACAGACAATGGACACCTCGACATCTCTTTTATTTACCATTGGTATAGCTTTTTATTGTGAGATGTGTCGTTGAATGTCCACTATGGGCATGTTGTAAATTTCCACCATGAATGATGCGTGGCTTAGATTAGCGGCCCAGGCGTTTCTCTAACACATATACAAACTCCATGAGCACACAAGTTTCCAACTTATTTCACATCGCAGGTATCCATAAACAAAAGATCACGATATCAACTGAATAAGAGAAAGTGCAATGTTGAAAGCTTGCCCCATGACGGCATGGCTGGGCTAACTTCCAACTTACAACTTGCAAGCATAACGTCAACATAAGAGAGCCACAATGGTCAAATTTATTAAAAGCAAGAAAGTAATGTGTGCCGTCAGGTTCGTGAGAGCTTTACTGACTAATTTTCACATAACACAAAAAGTTTAATTTGAAGGATAGATAAAAGCAAGACGAATGTGCTTCGAATAGCAAATTGCTAACAGGTAGATATGGTGGACACATTGGAAAACTTTGGTTTTTGGGAGTTGGATGCATGAGAAGTATTCCCTCTCAGTACAAAATGAAGGCTAGCAAAAGACTAGGAGCGACCAACTAAGAGAGCAATAACGGCCATAATCATGCATAGCGACAAAACATCATTAACCGAAGCATAAAGTGGTATCACAAGTCAAAAAACCAAATGATCATAGAGGCTTATGGCGACTTGTTAGAGTCAAACATGTTTTAAGCATGCGCCAAGTCAACCCAGATAAAGCATCAAAGGAGAAAACCACAATAATATGCTCCCATATAATAAAAACAACGCAAGATTCTTTCAAAGGCACATTAAGCAATCTCAGTCATTTGAGACAAGTCATGCTACAGCAAAAACTAGTAAGCATACTATCAAAATAACATCAAGCATGACATGCAAAAGTCTAAGCCACAGTCTAATCAAGCTCCCATTTGTACCACTATAGGCATGAAACTTTTTTCTCTTTTCCAACAACATTCAACCTTTTTGAAACAACTCTTTGAGATGAAAACCAACATAGACCAGTGGTCTAAATACACCTTGATACAAAGATATAACAAGATCTGGACAAAAATCAAGGCAAAAAACGAAAGCTAAACATAGTACTAGAAAAAGAGAACACTCGTTGAACGATAAAAGTGAAAGTAGAGTGTTCTTGGCAATGAAAAACAGAGTGTGTCTTCTCCAAAAGAAATTTGTTGGGGTCCAACCATTTATTACAGCAAACAAAACAAAAGAAAACTGAAAGCGAAAGTAAAGACGCTCCAAGAAAAATGCATAGTACATGAAGCAATAAAAATATAGTGTCTTGAAAGGTGACCTGATTTTTGCCGATGAAGAAGGGGTGCCTCGGGGCATCCCCAAGCTTTGACACTTGTACCTCTTTGATATTTCTTGGGGTGACATGGGAATCCCCAAGCTTGAACTTTTGTCCATACTTCATCTCATCTCATCACTCTCATTTCCCTACACTTGAAAACTTCCTTCATACAAAACTTCACACAATTCTATTAGCAACATTAGTGTAAGCATGATAGTAAATCTACTCTTTTGGTTCAGGTTTAAACTCAAATATACCATACATTAAAGCTCTACGCAAAGTCTGCAAAATAAAGTCTTTCTTTTCGGAGTCTTTGATATCATGACGCTTAAGAAACATTTGTTGCATAAAAGGATTAAGGTTAACAAACCTAGCCTCCAACATGTGAACTAAATAAGCAGCAGCAACTTCATAACTAGGAGCAAGCTCGGCTAAATATCTATCCTCAGCAACTTCATAACTAGGAGCAAGCTCGGCTAAAGATCTATCCTCAACATCTTTATGCATACTAACATTATTAAAGAACTCCTCGATGTTACCTTTCCCAATTATAGAACCACTACCTATTATAAGGTCCTCCAGAGCGTACTTAGGGAACAACATAATGAACTAAAAGTAAAAGTAACGAAAAAACAACTACTAAAGAAACTATTTTTTTGTATTTTTGATAAAAAGATGCAAGCAAAAATAAATAACAAAGTAAAAGATTGGAAGCGAGAGACTCCCCTTGCAGAAATCCTCTTTCTCCCCGGCAATGGCGCCAGAAAAATTGCTGGCGTGTAGTTGGCGTGGGAGCTTCTTCTTCTTCAATCCTCGGCAACGGCGCCAGAAAAATTGCTTGATGGCGTGTAGATGACCGCCCAGTTGGGAACCCCAAGAGGAAGGTATGATAAGCACAGCAGCAAGTCTTCCCTCGGTATGAAACCAAGGTTTATCGAACCAGTAGGAGAAAGAACCAACTTCCGAAGGTTAATGCTTGCTAGCTTCGCGATAGCTCCGGACAATTTATATATGGCGCCTCGTCCAGGGTGTAGCTTTGCACCAGCAGCAACGTGGAACCTGCACACAACACAACCAAGTACTTTGCCCAACTTACAGTGAGGTTGTCAATCTCACCGGTTTGTTGTAAACAAAGGATTAAGCGTATCGAGTGGTAAAAGATAGTAGTTTGCAAGAATGTAAATAAAGGGAGTAAATGGTAAACGGTAATAGCAATGTAAAAGAATGGACCGGGGTCCACAGTTCACTAGTGGTGTCTCTCCATAAGATAAATAACATGCTGGTTAAACAAATTACAGTTGGGCAATTGATAGAATAAAGCAAGCGTACAAATGTCATGAGGATCACTATGAGACTCACTTGGGCATTACAACATAATACATAGACCGTAATCCAACTGCATCTATTACTAATAATCCACCCGCCGGATGTCATCTGAGCAACCGTTGGGTATTAAGTTGCAAGCAACAGATTATCGCCTTAAGCAAAGTGTGTAATGTAAATAATACAAATGTCCTTGAACACAAGATTGTTGTTTTCTCCTTAGTAGCAATAGCACATCTACAACTTTAGAGGTTTCTGTCACTCCCCGAAGTTACTAGAGGCATGAACCCACTATCGAGCATAAATACTCCCTCTTGGAGTCACTAGCATCTACTCGGCCAAGATATCTACTAGCAACGGAGAGCATGCAAGATCATAAACAACATAGAGATAACATAAAGATGATAAATCAATAGATCAACTTGACAAAGTACCAATATTCATCGGATCCCAACAAACACAACATGTAGAATTACACAACGATGATCTTGATCATGATAGGCAGCTCACAAGATCTAAACATGAAGCACATGGAGGAGATGACAACCATCTAGCTACTGCTATGAACCCGTAGTGCAAGGTAGACTACTCACGCATCACTTCATAGGCTGGCATGGTGATGAAGAAGGCCTTCGGTGGTGATTCCCCTCTCCGGCAGGGTGCCACGAAGAGCTTCTGGACCCTCCCAATCTCGCGTCGATGACGACGGCGGCTTACAATATGTTTCATGGAAAATTGATCGGGTCCTTAGGGCTTTCCCATCGACGGGAATATATAGGTGGAAGGGCGGCGTCAGGAGGTGGGCCGGGTGGCCCCACCACTTGGTGGCGCGGCCAGGGTCTAGCCCGCGCCACCCCATGGTGTGGGCGGCCCCTGGTCCCCCTCCGTCTCAGCTTTGGACTCCGTCTTGCTTCGGGAAAATAGGAACTTTGGCTTTTGTTTCGTCCAATTCCGAGAATATTTCCTGTGTAGCTTTTCTGAAACATAAAAACAGCAGAAAACAGGGAAGTGGCACTGTGGCATCTCGTTAATAGGTTAGTTCAGGAAAATGCATAAAAACGGCACAAAGTGTAACAAAACACAAAGTAAATGGTGCATAAACAAGCATGAAGCATCAAAAATTATAGATACGTTTGAGACGTATCAGGGCACAAGAAAGTACACCATAGTGATTACCCGTGGTGTCTTGTCGGTAGCCAATCCTGAATCGTCAGGTACCGCAGTGCAGTTGAGGTCAAGGGCAGGCACCACGAGGCCTAGCTGCAATAACGAGAGCTCTGGCGATGATGATCGCGATCCGCCCAGCCTAGATGATGCATGGACGTGTAGGAGAATAGAGAATGGTGTCCGCCTTGTAAATTTGGTGACTGTGGCAGGAGAGGAGGTCTTGCGGAAGCGGACGTGACCGAGCTTGTTGAGCGGCAGGCGCCGATGATGTGCCCCTGGATTCAGCGAGCACCTCACCCTTGAGCAGGAGGACGGCCTACGCGATAGCTTGGGTGGTCAAGATCAGAGCGCTGGCCTTGGACTGCATGTCCATGAGGCGTTCAGCCCGCTCCTTTGTGGTAGCGGCCGCAATTGTCTTGGCCTTCTTTTCCTTTACAACAATCCACTGGCATCGGGTTTCTTGGTCTCGGTGGCTCTCTCCATCGATGTCATCTCTTTATTTGGGCCCGTGGCCTTCCCCTTGTGTCGAGTGGTGACTATAGTGGTGGGGGCAAAAGGGGCGAGATCCATGGCAACGACATCCTCCATCGTGAGGGTTAGGGCTTTGGGAGCGGCACATGCAAAGTTTTGGCGCAGTGGCGGGAGAGGTAGTGGATGTTATGCCACTGGGACTTCGAGTACAAGAGGGTACGCTCGTGTTGTCCGTCGCGTGCCCGGGCCGACTCAATTTTGGACTAAATTTGGGCACTGAATGGGTCGCCTCGGTCTATTTGCGTCGGGCCGCTGGGCTGGGGTTTTCCTGTCCTCCTATCCGCGCGGACCGAAACAAATAGCCTCTGGAGATGCATTAACTAGTTGTCCTTAATTACTACTCCCTCCGTTTATAAATATAAGAAGTTTTAGCTTTGTGAAGCAAATGTATCTAGACATCTTTTAGTGTGTAGGTTCACTCGAATATACACGCTAAAACTTGTCTAGATACATTTGCTTCATAAACCTAAAACATCTTATATTTGTAAACAGAGGGAGTATATCCTTGCGGCCTCACCACTAGTAGGCCGGTTGTCCTCCAAGCATTTGTGGGTCGGGCATCCTGCCCTGAATGGCTAGAGCAAGGGGTTTCTTCTCGCGTGAGATTTTCGAAATTTCGGCAAGAATGATAAATTGTTACCGCTGGTAAAAATAAAACTTTCTGATATTCATATAATTTACATAAATTTAATGAAGTTTGAATTTTTTTAACAAATTTATAAATTCGTTTTGCAAATCTCAGGCAATATTCTAAAATGTATTTCCTAAAACTGGTTATATCGGTGCCACCGGTATGTTTTCCTACCGAGAGAAGAAAAACCCTGGTCGAGAGACATGATCCCGGCCCTTCTCTGTGACTCGTGAGATCTGAGGCATGATCCCATTGCAAAAATGTAGTGCATACTACCGATTATTTTCAGATCACCACCTTGCCAACAGATTTATTAAAACAAATGGTACCACTAGTAAAAGGCCGTCCTTCGTGAATGGACCTTTGACGCAACGTGAAGCTTTTCCATGATGACATGTGTCACACCGAATCATTCTCTATTTCTCTTATGTGAGCACACTTTCGCTAGCGTTTCTACCTCTGCATGCAGGTGTACCTCCAAGTGCACAGACTGGCATGCTCCAGCATACATAGTGGTGTACTTTCGCGTGTTTGTATTTTCGCGTGGTGTACTTTCGCGTGTTTGTACTTTCGAGGCTTCTTTTGGGCAGGGGATAAGAGAGCGACTGGAGGGAAGTGCTTAGTGTCCTGGGAAGTTATCAGTAAACCTACTCGTTATGGGGTCTGGGCGTCAAGAACCTGAAGTTGCTTGGGCTCACGCTGCGTGCGCGCTGAGAATGGCTTCGGCGCACGGACCCGACTAGGCCCTGGCAGGGATTGCAGATGATCTCTGATCAAGCGAGCGGATTGTTTCAGACCTTTGCCAAGGCCTCGGTTGGAGATGGTAAGACCATTCTGTTCTGGAAGGACAGATGGATCCACGGCAGAACAGCAAGTGAGATCGCTCCGGAGGTGGCTGCCCTCCGGAGCTTGAGCTTTGGGAGCTAGCCAGAGCCGCGAGGAGAAGAGGTTTGTCGCGAGAATAGGCGTAGGTGTGTGTGTGTGAGGAGTTTCCACCGTAGTTGCTTGTAACTGCGAGTTGGATCTTGTACATAACCTGTTTCTTTCTTCTTCTATAAAGATTTGGTACGCCTTTGGCGTACCCTCGCGCGTATTTTCGCTTGTGTTTGCACTTCCGTCGTACTCTCTCCGTTTTAAAATATAAGATGTTTTAGGTTTATAAAATAAACTAGCATAATACCCGTGCGTTGCTACGGATAATAATTGAAGCGTTGAAACATACAAAACAAATCTAACTCAATCAAAAGACACAGTTGGGCATATTATAGTTAGAGAACTCAAAATAAGTTCATAACAAAAGTTAATAGTGGAAAACAAACTAAGGCAGTATGAATTTGAGTAACCAGAAGGAAAGATACCGTGGTGAACATTGATCAAGTGCAGCAGTTGCAACTATTTCATATTTATAATATAATAAAGGGCATTTAATCGCCACCTGCAGTCAGTGTTTCTCATACCACATTAAAAAATCATCTGTTTGTAATGTGAACTCCAATTAAATCCGAAATTTGATTTTGAAGTCATGGAAATATCTGCTAGGGTGTGGGATAAGACAGTGAGAATTTGCGGGAAAGTGTGCTTGAGGTATGAATACCTGAAGAATCAGTGTTTTATCTGAAACCACAAAATACCCCCAAAAAAGTTACTTTCTTAACTCTCTCCTCGGTTGGGTCCAACTGTCCTTGTTGGGGAAGCCAAATCATCCTAAGAGAGATGAATAGAAAGGAAAAAACACTGAAATTATGGCAAAGTCTGCGCGTCGACAACTCGTCCATGGACTTCGTCGACGGCCACTACGACCAGCCGAGGCCCGACATCAAAAGAAGCTTTCGTGTATTAATAATTCTTAGTATATTCTTGTATGAAATATAGAAAGTAATTATAAAGAAATAGCCTTGATCATGATTATCGTTCTGATTGATCATGCATTCGTTTCTGTTTATAGTTAGTACCTGAAGGTATCTTTAAAAAAAGTACATGACTGAATCTGGCTCCATGCAGCAGCAATTCTGACAGCAGCGTCGTTACACCACGCCGCTGCAAAACATAACCGCCGCTGCAAAACATAACCAGCTCATGATCTTCTTCACCTGAAGCCACGCCGCGAGGACTACAACTCGCCGGCCCTGCGCAAGCTCGCAACTACGGAGCAGGGGTCTGACAGGTGCGGAAGCTAGATGCCAGCTTAGGAACAGCCAACTGGAGCGGCGGACGGCGACGGCACACTGTGGGGCTTCGAAACAGAACGCCCGGGTCAAAGACGGGTCAGCGCACAGCTCCTCCACCTTCCCGGCGCGCCACCACAGAGCCTCCCTGAGCTCCTCATCGCCGGCGCCGTACTCCGACGCGCGGCTCCTGAGCCTCTCCGCCAGCCCCACGAACAACTCCGCGAACCGCGCGCCGATGCCCTGCCCGGCCCTCGCCGCCGCCTCCATCGCCTCCGCCCTCGCCGCGTCGGTCTCGGGCACCCCGCCGCCATCCATCTCCATGGCCACGTGCTGCAGGAACTCCGTCGCGGCCGCGCGGACGAGCTCGCCCCCGTCCTTGTGCTCCACCGTGATCCCCGAGGCCGTCCTCGGAAACCTGTCCCGCAGGCGCCGCGCGTCGGCCGCCAGCGCGTCCGCCTGCTCGCGCCGCGCGTCGCACCACGCGGCCTGGCCACGGAGCTCGCACACCAGCGCCTCCTCGCCGGCCCTTGACGCGAACACGTCCGCGCCGTGCCTTAGGTCGTCAGCGTCCTCCGCCATCTCGCTGGCGCGCTTGACGGCGATGTCCTCGATGTAGTCCACCCAGTCCAGTTGCCCGATTGTGGGGAACTCCGCTCTGTGTCCTGCGGCGACGTGCTCACCTCGGACTGCATGGCTCTCAGGACCTCCTCCACGCGCGGATCGACTACGCCGGCGTCCACCATGGACCTGATATCCTCATCTGTGTACCACGCCGCCGTCGCCATGTTTGCGTGGATCGAGATCGATGTGTGTCTGCTTTTTTAGCCAATCTGTTTCTGCTGTTGGTGGCCGTATAGGCGTATAGAGGTGCTCTCGCTCGACCTCGTCTTTTCTCCCCCACCAGCGACTCTCGCTCGACCTCTCCCTCTTCTCCTCCACCAGCAGCGTCCGCCCGACTCGCTCCGACAGCCTGCTCTCGCTCGACCTCTCCCTTTTCTCCCCCATCAGCGGCGTCCGCCCGGCTCGCCACGGGAGCGCTGCCTCCGTCCGCGCACGCCATAGCAATACTTCAGCTAGCTGCGCTACACAGGGAGAGAAGGCAAAAGAAAATCTAACCGGTAAGTTACTTGCGGGCTGCAATTAGGGTCGGATAAAAACGTATTTTTGGTGGACGGAAACGTATTTTGCGACCGCCACGGACCATACCTGTAGCAATATTATTAGTAGAGAAATATATCTAGACAAGTTTTAATGTATATATTTCAGTAAAAGATGTCTAGATACAAATATTTCACAAAACTAAAATATCTTATATTTATACACGGAGAGAGTACGTGTCTACTTCAGAATAGACAGTGGCATACATTCATGTGCAACACCCACGTACTCTTAAAGTTCAACAAGGTATAAATAAAATATACTAGTAAAACAAAAATGCACAAGGATTCTTTGTACTGCTATTGATGATTATTAATAGATCGGTGGAATTTCGCAAAAAAAAAACATTAATTTAGTGATTCAATATTCAACCAGGTGGAGGGCTCTCAATGCGAGGCCTTTCCTACGTTAAGATCGGCGTTGTTTTAGAGATTTTGGTGGCAAGGATATACATCAGTAACCAGCAATGCAGATAGTAGATCGAGCAAATGCAGCCTCTCCGATAGTCCGATGTTGATGTCACCTCAGTCCCCTTGGCATTCTTTGGCCTGAAGTTCCTAGAACAAAGCTCTAAAACAAGAATGACGAAAACGACTACGAACAATTTCTGCTGTGGGCAACGGATGTGCGGTGGCGGTGGAGCAACAAAGAAGTCGGCTAGGGGCGGATGGGGTCCCGACACCTTTGCTCCTAGTGGTTCCCCAGATTTTTGGCGATGAGACGTGTAGCCATTCGGATAATCTAGCAAAGCAAACCCCACTCTCATGTCGGCCGATGGCGCATACGAGTACGACGGTGTCATGGTGGCGCGCGGAATTCCTAACTCCCGCGCCCATTGCGGGAGCGATAGCTCTCCGCTCACACGTTTCAGCACATGGGCCTGGCCCAGTTCGTGGGGGCACCTTCTTTTCATACTGTTTTTTTTTCCGTAAGGCAATAGAGCGAGAGAGATCCGGGTATCGAGGCAGGTTAGAGTCGTAAGTTTTCTCCATTCTCGTCTCGCCCTCTGGTTCACAAAGTTTTTTTTCATGTTATGTTTTTTTTAAAATGAAAAATATAAAATTTTGAATTTTGAATTTTTTCAAATTGGAACATTTCAAATCGGAACATTTTCCAAATCAGATCAAATTTTCAAACCGGAACATTTCAAACCGGAACAATTTCAAACTCACACATATTTTCCAGACCGGAACATTTTTCAAAGTGGAACAAATTTTCAAACCAGAACAAATTTCAAATCAGAACAATTTTTTAAATCAAAACAATTTTTCAAACCGGAACGCTTTTCAAATTCGAATTTTTCATCAGAATTTTTCAAATTTGAACATTTTTTAAAAACATTTTTCAAATTTAACATATTTCAAATTCAAAAAAATCGGATTTTAAAAACTCACGCATAATTGTTCGTACAAAACAGCCAAACCTAGAGAAACTTTGTATGAAACAGTCAAAAGCAAGCGAAACGTTACGGGAACACTTACGGGATCGCGCTCGCTAAAGGCGGACATAGCAGCTCCCCTCGTGCTCGGGGTATCTCCAGCGGGTCGACCTAAATAACCACCCGCTGTCTGAATATGTCCGCACGAACAAATAAATGGGTAAAAGTGCTTCCAACGGGCCGACATAAATGGACCGCTGAGACCGGACCGATGCATTCTCGGCCCATATGTGGGCATGAAATGCGGTCGGGCGGATAACGACCACGGTGGTTGGCTGTCCGCGCATGTTCGAGCTTGGCTCGCAAATCAGTAAACCAAAAAAAGGCCACGGCGGCACTACACAAAAAGTTGTCGACGACCATCTCCCTATAGACTACTGCTACAATAGTCTACCCCTACTCGTCGTCGCCGCACCACCGTCCTCGTCCTGCTGTCGCCTACAGCAGGTCGTCGCCCCAGCCCAGATCGACGGTGTTGGTGCGCACCACGAGGATAGCCGTGAGAGCCTCCCGCTCTGCGGCCATGAACTGGCGCGTGCTCTCCTCGCGGTGCGTCACCTCGAAGGAGGCCATCAGCGCCACCTGCTCGTCCGTTGTCACCGGCACCACCACGTCGCCGTCGGAGGAGTCGCCGAAGAGGGCCTCGATGTCGTCGCTCGTTCCGACCTCCTCGACGTGCTGCTCCTGAGGCATCACTGATACGTCCATTTTGCATCACTATTTTGTATCATAATTTACTGTTATTCATTGATATATTTCATAGTTAGAGTTGATACTTATGTTATTTCCCTTGTTTCCACATGTTTGATGATTATCGGAGGATTTGCTGCCGGAGTCAGGATTCTGCTGGAAAAAGGACCATCAAGGGACCATATTTTGAAGATCAGGAAAATTCCAGAAAAATACCAGGAAATTATATTTTCCCAGAAGACTCAAGAAGCCAGAAGGAGGAGTCGAGAGGAGCCAGGGGGGCCCACACGCCAGGGTGGCGCGGCCTGACCCCTGGCCGCGCCAGCCCTATGTGAGGCCGCCCTGGCCCACTTCTGGTCTCGCCCCTTCGCGTACTTCATCGTCCCCGAAAACCTAAGTCAAGGGGGGGCTCAGAGTTAGACACAGCCGCCTCTGTGGGGCGGAGAACACCAGAGAGAAAAGCTCTCCGGCAGGGAGAAATCTACCAGGGAAATTCCTTCCCGAAGAGGGGAGATCGTCGCCATCGTCATCACCATCGCACCGGACTTCATCGGGATCATCATCGTCATCATCTCCATCACCAGCACCTTCATCTCCACCATCACCACGCCATCCCGCTATAACATCTTGAGTTGGATCTTGTTATATTCATAGGGGAAACTTTCCCGGTGTTGATTACTCTTGTAGTTGATGCTATTGAGTGGAACCATTGAATTAAGGTTTATGTTCAGATTGTTATTTACCATTATTTCACCTCTGATCATGATCCATATGATGTCTTGTGAGTAGTTCGTTTAGTTCTTGAGGACATGGGAGAAGTCAAGATGTTAGTAGTGAATTATTGTTGAGAAATATTTAATGGTTTGATATTGTTGTGGTGCTATCTCACTAGTGGTGTCATGTGAACGTCGACTACATGATACTTCACCATTTATGGGCCTAGTGAGATGCATTGTGTATTTGGCTACCGATTGTGGGGTTGCTGGAGTGACAGAAACCTAAACCTCCGTTGGGAAACTATTGCACCAGGGAGCGTAGGATCTTAGAGTTTAAGGCTGTGGTTAGATTTATCTTAATTACTTTCTTGTATTTGCGGATGCTTGCAAGGGGTATAATCATAAGTGTGTATTTATCCTAGTAAGGGTAGTGCGCTAGCACAGGTTCACCCCCATAACACCTATCAAACCAATAAAGACTATTGGCTTTATGAAGCGAAAGCTCTTGACAGAAACTCCCGTGTGTCCTCGAGAACGTTTGGTTATTATAAGTACATAACCGGCTTGTCCTTTGCTGAAGAAAGGATTGGGCCACTTGCTGCAATTGTTACTACTGTCTTTTATTTACTCGCACTTTATTTACTCGTATTACCAAATACCCCTGAAAACCTGTTTGCTAGTATTTACAGTGATTCCTTGATCAAAACCGCTCATCAACACCTTCTGCTCCTCGTTGGGTTCGACACTCTTATTTATCGAAAGTACTACGATACACCCCCTATACTTGTGGGCCATCAAGACTATTTTCTGGCGCCATTGCCGGGGAGTGTAGCGCTATTGAAGAGTGGAATTGGTAAAGGTAACCGTCGCTGTGAGTATTGTTTTTATTTTGTCTTTTATTTTTATTTTACTCTGCTATGGAGAACTCTCCATTTGGTTTCCTATTTGGAAACACATCTACTACTACTGCTGCACATGCGGAGGAGCCACCACCGCCACCGCCTATTGAAATTGATCCTTTTAAAATACCTATGAAGATTGTTGGGCGTATTATGGATAACTGCTATTCAGGAGATGGAACTGTCCATCCGGGTGATCACTTATTATTTATACATGAATTATGCGAGTTGTTCAGATGTGCAGGTATTTCACCAAGCCAGGTCAAGAAGAAATTATTCTCATTATCATTGAAATGCAGAGCTGAAGAGTGGTATCGACTACTCCAAGATGGTCCATCTATGGCATGGGAGGATATTGTGCCTCTCTTTTATTCTAAGTTTTATCCTCCAAGTGAAATTCATAAAGATCGTAACCGGATATATAATTTTTGGCCTCATGATGGAGAGAGTATTGCCCAAGCGTGGGGGAGATTGAAGTTACTAATGCTCAAATGCCCCATTCATGAGCTCCCTAATAATATTGTTATTGATAATTTTTATGCGCGGCTTACTCTTCCTGATAAGGATTATTTGGATGCTTCTTGCTTTGGATCATTTACTCATATGAAAGAAGATGCTAAGTGGAAACTTCTTGACCGTATACAAGAGAATGCTGAAGGATGGGAAAACGACAAAGGTAGGAAGTCAGGTATAAACTATGATTATGAATGCATTAAATCTTTTATGGGAACCGATGACTTTCATAGTGTTAGCACTGCTTATGGTCTTGATTCACAAATACTTGCTAATTGTCTTAAGGCCTTTGCCTCTTATATTGATGTTCCAAAGAAAGATTGGAACAAATATCATGCGCCTTAGAAAGATTCTATTAGTCATTTACCTGCTGCAGCTACTGAAGTTTGTACTGTTGATAGCATTGTGCCTGAACCTTATTTTGAGAAGACACCTTTCCCTGCTAAGGTAAAGAAGTATTCTACTTTGGTAAGTGTGTCTAATAAAAGTACTAAGAAAGCTGCAGAGCCTGATGAGCAAATTACTATTAAGTCTCCTGTAGCTATATTGAAGGATCTTGTTACTAAAGATGTAGGGGATGAATATATTCTTTTTTGTGAAGATGCTTCTAACATTCTCTCACATCCTAAAAAGCATAGGAAAATAAGTGTTCCTGTTATTTCTGTCAGGATTGGAGATCATTGCTATTATGGTTTATGTGATATTGGTGCTAGTGCAAGTGCTATTCCCTTAGAGCTTTACAAAGAAATCATGCACGAGATTGGCGCTTGTGAACTTGAAGATATTGATGTGGTTGTTCAGCTTGCTAACAGAGAGACTGTTTGGCCTCTTGGTATTATTCGAGATGTGGAAGTTCTTTGCGGTAAGACTAAATACCCTACTGATTTTCTAGTCCTTGGTAAGGAGGCTAGTAAAGCTTGTCCTATTATTTTTGGTAGACCGTTTTTGAACACCTGTGGCGCCATGATAGATTGTAAGAAGGAGAATTTTTTTACTAAGTTTAATGGAGAGTCTTATGAGTTTAATTGTTCCAAGTTTGCTAAGACTTCTTATGAGAATGACACGCCTAATGAAAATTTTCGAGTTGAACAGCTTGCTTCTATTGCTCTTGCCCCTAATAATGCCTTGCAGCAATTCATGGAAGATCACGAAAGTGATGTTTTCAGCAAGGAAAGAGAAGAGATTGACGATATTCTTCTTCGTCAACCACCATTAATCAAGCATAATTTACCTGTGGAGGATCTTGGTACCACTTTGCCGCCTAAGGAAGATCTTGTTTTCGAATTAAAGCCTTTGCCTGATAATCTTAAATATGCTTATATAGATGATAAGAAAATATATCCTGTTATTACTAGCTCTAAACTTTCAGGAAAGAAAGAAGAAAGATTACTTGAGATATTGAGGAAACACCGAGGATCTATGGGATATACGCTTGATGATTTAAAAGGGATTTCTCCCACTTTATGTCAGCATGCCATTAATATGGAGAAAGACGCGAAGCCAGTCGTGGAGCATCAACGCCGCCTAATTCCCAAGATGAAGGATGTGGTAAGAAATGAGGTATTAAAGCTCCTTGATGCTGGTATTATTTATCCTATTGTTGATAGTAGATGGGTTAGTCCTGTCCATTGTGTTCCTAAGAAAGGAGGTATGACTGTTGTGCCTAATGAGAATAACGAGCTTATTCCTCAAAGGGTAGTTGTTGGTTATAGGATGTGCATTGATTATAGGAAGGTAAACAAAGTTACTAAGAAAGATCATTACCCTTCCCGTTTATAGATCAGATGTTAGAAAGGTTGTCTAAGAAGACTCATTTTTGTTTTCTTGATGGTTATTCTGGTTTTTTCTCAAATTGCTGTTAAGAAGGATGATCAAGAGAAAACCACTTTTACTTGTCCTTATGGAACTTATGCTTATAGACGTATGCCGTTTGGTTTATGCAATGCTCCTGCTACTTTTCAAAGATGCATGTCTGCTATTTTTCATGGCTTTTGTGAAGAAATTGTGGAGGTCTTCATGGACGATTTCTCCGTCTATGGAACTTCTTTTGATAATTGTTTGCACAACCTTGATAAAGTTTTGCAGAGGTGTGAAGAAACTAACCTTGTTCTTAATTGGGAGAAATGCCACTTTATGGTAAATGAAGGAATTGTCCTTGGACATAAAATTTCTGAAAGAGGTATTGAAGTTGACAGAGCAAAAGTGGAGGCAATTGAGAAAATGCCTTGTCCCAGAGATGTTAAAGGTATTCGTAGTATTCTTGGTCATGCTGGTTTCTATAGGAGGTTTATTAAAGATTTCTCTAAGATTTCAAAGCCTCTTACTAATCTTCTTCAAAAATATGTACCATTTGTCTTTGATGATGATTGTAAGGAAGCTTTTGAAACTCTTAAGAAGGCTTTAACTACTGCTCCTATTGTTCAACCACCTGATTGGAATTTACCGTTTGAAATTATGTGTGATGCTAGTGATTTTGCTGTTGGTGCTGTTCTTGGACAGCGCGTTGATAATAAGTTGAATGTTATTCATTATGCTAGTAAGACCCTTGATGCTGCTCAAAAGAATTATGCTACTACTGAGAAAGAGTTTCTTGCTGTTGTTTTTGCATGTGATAAGTTTAGATCTTACATTGTTGATTCCAAAGTTACTATTCATACTGATCATGCAGCTATTAGATATCTTATGACTAAGAAGGATGCTAAGCCTAGGCTTATTAGATGGGTGTTGCTTTTACAAGAGTTTGATTTGCATATCGTAGATAGGAAAGGTGCTGAAAATCCTGTGGCTGACAAGTTGTCTAGATTGGAAAACATTTCCTTTGATCCTATTCCTGTTAATGATAGTTTTCCAAATGAACAGTTGGCTGCAATAAATGTAACTTCGCGAGACCTTCCTTGGTATGCTGATTATGCTAACTTTATTGTTTCCAAGTATTTGCCTCCGACCTTTACAGCTCAGCAAAGAAGAAAATTCTTTTATGATTTAAGGCATTACTTTTGGGATGACCCACATTTATATAAAGAAGGAGTTGATGGTATTATGAGAAGATGCGTACCGGAATATGAGCAACAAGAAATATTAAGAAAATGCCATAGTAGTGCTTATGGAGGGCATCATGCTGGAGATAGAACCGCGCAGAAGGTTCTACAATCAGGTTTTTATTGGCCAACCCTCTTTAAAGATGCCAGAAGGTATGTTTTATCTTGCGATGAATGTCAAAGAGTTGGTAATATTTCTAGACGCAATGAAATGCCTATGAATTACACTCTTGTTATTGAACTGTTTGATTGTTGGGGATTTGACTTTATGGGTCCTTTTCCTCCTTCAAAAGGCTATACCCATATACTTGTTGCTATTGATTATGTTACTAAATGGGTAGAAGCCATACCTACAAAGAGTGCCGATGGTGAGACCTCATTGAAAATGCTTAAGGATGTTATTTTTCCTAGGTTTGGTGTGCCTAGATATCTTATGACTGACGGAGGTTCTCATTTTATTCACGGTAGTTTTAGAAAAACTCTTGCTAAATATGATGTCAATCATAGAATTGCTTCTGCTTACCATCCCCAAACTAGTGGACAGGTAGAGCTTTCAAATAGGGAGATCAAGTCTATCTTGCAGAAGACTGTCAATAGATCTAGGAAAAACTAGGCTAGTAAGTTAAACGATGCTTTATGGGCTTATAGAACTGCTTATAAGAACCCCATGGGTATGTCTCCTTATAAGATGGTTTACGGAAAAGCGTGTCACTTGCCATTAGAATTAGAACACAAAGCTTTTTGGGCAGTGAGAGAGCTTAATAGAGATTTTAAACTAGCTATTAGATTTGAGTTCTCTTGATGAGTGGAGAAACGAAGCGTATGAGAATGCCAGACTTTTCAAAGAGAAAGTCAAGCAATGGCATGATAAGCGAATTCTTAAGAGAGAGTTTCATGTTGGTGAGAAAGTTCTATTGTATAGGTCTCGTCTCAGATTTTTTGCAGGAAAATTACTTTCAAAATGGGAAGGACCATATGTTATAGTGGAAGTGTACCGCTCAGGTGCTATTAAGATTGCTTCATTGAAAGATGACTCTACACAAGTGGTGAATGGGCAAAGACTCAAACATTATATTTCTGGAGATTCTTATAATGAAGATGTTGATGTTATTGAAACAGTTTCTCCGGAAGAATTCATCCAAGACAAATTGTAGGTACCTGCAGAGTTCATTTTCGAATAGGTAACAGTTCTAGTCAGAGAAGTTTCGCGAAAAGCTCTTCCTTTAATATTTTTGCTGTTTTTATTAAATATTAAAAATCACGAGACGAAAAAGGGCAGGAAAAAGAGTCCGTGTGTCTCTCACACACAGGTGGCGCGGGCCCACCCCTGGCCGCGCCACCTAGGTGTGAGAACACCCCGGAACTCGTTTCCGTCCCGGTTTCCTCCTGTGACTTCGTTTCGATGTATAATTTTCGCCTATTTAACCCCCCGGAGTCCCCGAGGTCTGTATATCGTTTTCTCGTCGTGTTTTGTTTCGAGCTATTTCTGTCAGGAGTTGATCTTAAGCTTGGGGGAGCCATGGCCTCTTCAAGCGATGACAAAGGCAAAAGACCCTGGGAATTTGTTCACCTAGGCCAAAAGTGGAAGGAGGAGCAAGGTTCTGGAAGGGCAAGGCCGAAAAACCCTGCTTTTGAAGGACCAACGAAAGCTAGGCGTATCTTTTCTCATGATCTGCAGGGACCAACGTATCATGTTTTGGATCTTAGCTCCATGCCCGTGATAGAACACGGAATGCTGGTCACTTTTGAGTTTTGCACTCAATATCAAGCCTTGAAGAGAGAGGTAGAGATGCTTCAAGAAGAGAATCTTAGGCTTCGCAGAATGCAGGAATATTTCATTAATCCAAGGCTGCTACCAACACCGCCAAAGGAGTAATTCGTCATCGGTTTAGGCATCCCCTTGGTTTGTTCCAAGCTTGGGGGAATGCCGCGATATCACATCATTACCTTTTGCTCATTTACTTTTCACGTAGTGTCATATCATGAATAGAGAAGTTATCGTATAGAATAGTTTGCAGTTTGGAAGTATCCTCCTTAGTTGGTTATCTATGTATCCCTTGGTGTGAGTTGCGGTAATGAAATATTAATGAGAAGTTTTATCGTTTACTTTCCGCACACTTTATGTTAGTTTGCAATCTCTCTTGTATGACTAGTCTTGTTGATTGGTATTGGTATCACTTTGGGAGCATGAGTAAATTTAGTTGGTTTTGGCAAACCTAGCTTGGTCAGTAGCAACTTTACCTTGAGGTTTGATTAGAAAAGAATAAAGAAGTGTTTGTAGTTACATCACTTCAGTTTCCTTATGTTTGGCTTATAAGCATTGTTATTCTCAAAGTTAAAATCATTGTACCTTCAAGGGAGTTTGCATGATTGTTCTTATTATATGTATGTTTGTTTGTTTCATGCAACTCTTATGCTTGCTACTCAGCCTTGCTAGCCAAAAACCTGTACTGAGAGGAAATACTTCTCGTGCATCCAAATTCCCAAAAGCCCAGTCACTTCCAAAGAGTCCACTATAAATTCCTATGCATGGTATTTCAAGCCATTCCAAGTAAATTTTCATGTTCTACCTTTCAAAAACCTTCAAAAACTTCTCATTTTGTGCCACTGTTTTTAGCTCATGAGGACGTAGTGGATGGGTTTGTTATCTTCCATACTAAATTAAGTACCCCTTGACTAGGCAGCTTCATCTGCTCGTCATTAATTTTACAAGGGAGCTGGTCAGACCATTACAATCTCAAAAAGAAAAGAAAAAGAAAAGCACTCCTCCATGGAATGTGAAAGTTGGTCGGCACCCGATGGAATCGGTTAGCCATGGTTTGAGAAAGGAAAAAGGTGGGGAGGAGTGCAAAGCTATAAAAGAGCACCAAAGTGCCAATTAATCAAACATCTCGGAACCGCTCTCACTTGTTTAGTATGGAAGATATCAAGAACTCTGTTGCTAGTCGTAAACAAAAGCAACCACCTCTCAAAATAACTTTTTACCTCTGTTTTGCAAATGAAAAGCTCTAGAACATGTTTAATCCCTGCTTCCCTCTGCGAAGGGCCTATCTTTTACTTTTATGTTGAGTCAACCTATTTCCCTCTGTCTCAAGCAAGCATTTGAGTTGTTATGTTTCACTCATCCATATGTTGATCCGTTTAATCATGTTTACTATCTTCCTTGTTTTGTATAATGTTTTTGTCTGAAGGAATATATCTCTGAAAGCTTTCTATGAATGCAAAAGTTTGTTTTGTTGAGCATATAGTCTTGCTATATTAGCTCTGTTTTAAAAGGCTCCGTTCAAAAGAAAGAACAGCTTGTTCTTCATTCTTTGACCAAGAACTAAGGTTTGCCATTGCCAATTATAGTTTACCTTGTGCATCTTTACATGTGATTCTCTTTACCTATTGCAAGTCTATATCTTATAAAGGGAAGTTGCTGTCTATTATAACTTGTGCCTTGGTGAATGTGATGCTTCTTGTCCGTATTTTGATTATCGACACTTCACTCCATAAACCTGTGGTCATGTTTACCGAGTTTAGTTTTCGCTTGGGGACAAGCGAGGTCTAAGCTTGGGGGGGTTGATACGTCCATTTTGTATCATAATTTACTGTTATTCATTGATATATTTCATAGTTAGAGTTGATACTTATGTTATTTCCCTTGTTTCCACATGTTTGATGATCATCGGAGGATTTGCTGCCGGAGTCAGGATTCTGCTGGAAAAAGGGCCATCAAGGGACCATATTTTGAAGATCAGGAAAATTCCAGAAAAATACCAGGAAATTATATTTTCCCAGAAGACTCAAGAAGCCAGAAGGAGGAGTCGAGAGGAGCCAGGGGGGCCCACACGCCAGGGTGGCGCGGCCTGACCCCTGGCCGCGCCAGCCCTGTGTGAGGCCGCCCTGGCCCACTTCTGGTCTCGCCCCTTCGCGTACTTCATCGTCCCTGAAAACCTAAGTCAAGGGGGGCTCAGAGTTAGACACAGCCGCCTCTGCGGGGCGGAGAACACCAGAGAGAAAAGCTCTCCGGCAGGGAGAAATCTGCCGGGGAAATTCCTTCCCGGAGAGGGGAGATCGTCGCCATCGTCATCACCATCGCACCGGACTTCATCGGGATCATCATCGTCATCATCTCCATCACCAACACCTTCATCTCCACCATCACCACGCCATCCCGCTGTAACATCTTGAGTTGGATCTTGTTATATTCATAGGGGAAACTTTCCCGGTGTTGATTACTCTTGTAGTTGATGCTATTGAGTGGAACCATTGAATTAAGGTTTATGTTCAGATTGTTATTTACCATTATTTCACCTCTGATCATGATCCATATGATGTCTTGTGAGTAGTTCGTTTAGTTCTTGAGGACATGGGAGAAGTCAAGATGTTAGTAGTGAATTATTGTTGAGAAATATTTAATGGTTTGATATTGTTGTGGTGCTATCTCACTAGTTGTGTCATGTGAACGTCGACTACATGATACTTCACCATTTATGGGCCTAGTGAGATGCATTGTGTATTTGGCTACCGATTGTGGGGTTGCTGGAGTGACAGAAACCTAAACCTCCGTTGGGAAACCATTGCACCAGGGAGCGTAGGATCTTAGAGTTTAAGGCTGTGGTTAGATTTATCTTAATTACTTTCTTGTATTTGCAGATGCTTGCAAGGGGTATAATCACAAGTGTGTATTTATCCTAGTAAGGTTAGTGCGTTAGCACAGGTTCACCCCCATAACACCTATCAAACCAATAAAGACTATTGGCTTTATGAAGCGAAAGCTCTTGACAGAAACTCCCGTGTGTCCTCGAGAACGTTTGGTTATTATAAGTACACAACCGGCTTGTCCTTTGCTGAAGAAAGGATTGGGCCACTTGCTGCGATTGTTACTACTATCTTTTATTTACTCGCACTTTATTTACTCGTATTACCAAATACCCCTGAAAACCTGTTTGCTAGTATTTACAGTGATTCCTTGATCAAAACCGCTCATCAACACCTTCTGCTCCTCGTTGGGTTCGACACTCTTATTTATCGAAAGTACTACAATACACCCCCTATACTTGTGGGTCATCAATCACCATGCCCACCATGTAGGCCTCGGCCATGGCCGCGTCGTCGGCGAACGCGACAAGATCCACGGGGGCGCGGTACGGCCCCAGAAAAGGCCCGGTCGTGGACTCGACGGTGGCGATGTTGACGGACTGCGACTGCAGCAGGGCCGCCGCCTGGCGAGCCGCGTCCTCCGCCACCTCCACCACCTCCTTCTGCTGGTACGCGGCCATGACGGCTGCCAGTGCCCACGCCTCCTGCTCCGCCTGACAGGAGCCGACGACGTTGTGCATGCGCTGGTTCACGATCACCAACACCTCGCCGATCCTCTTCTCCTCGTCGGCCTGCACGAGCGCCTCCGTCGCTGCCACGAACGTTGCGGCGTCGTCCGGCTGCTGGACGGCGAGCTCCTCCGCCCGGCGCATGTCGTTGACCACCTCGGCGTCCTCGGGGAAGCGGGCTAGGGCGAGCTCCCCGAGCACGGCCCACTTGCTATTCTCGGTGGGCGTCATTGCTGCCGGCGGGCGGGAGGGTTTTGGCGGCGGCGGCGGAGGAAATAGGGTTTTTGTTGCCCATGGAGGCACGCTCCGGCTAGATTTATAGGTCGCTAGCACCGGCAGGAAATATTGGTGGGCGCACGGGAACGGCCGGCGGGAAACATTGGCCTGCGCACCCTTCAAAATTTCTGGCGGCAACAGTGGCGTGCGCTGAAATTTTGCACCGGGTGTCGTGCCTGCGCCGTCGGGACTTGCATGCCGGCGAGGTGGGCAATAAACGCGTCGGCCCGTTGGGTTGACCCCCTCACCCAGCCGAACAGACGTCATTTTGGTGTCCGTGACCGGACCCACAGACAAATTCAAACCGTTTCGGACACCTAAATTGGTCAGCCCGCTGGAGACCGACAAATCCCAGGACGACGCTAGAATAATAAGATTTTGGCGAGCACATCACATTTCATGGGGTATTCAGTTTGCGGTCACCAAGTTGTTTGCCACAGGCTCACAGGTGCCTTTCTTCGCTGCAATCACATCGCGGTACCGCAAGTTCATGGGGTCAATCACTGAGAGGGTCATTTCTGGGTGAAATTCGAATAGCCGAAATAATACCGGTTGGAATCGTTTGAACACAAATATCTCTGTTACGGTGACGACTTGGCGCTCCACTTGGCAGGATAAGGATACCCCTGTTATTGCTTTGCCACCGTGGCGTACCTCGTCCACGTAACCTTTCTCTTCTCCCCCCATTGTTCTTCAAGCTCCTGCTCTAGCTCGCCTACCGAGATCTTAGAGTACCACAGCGCTGCTGGCGCCACGTAGGGGACATGGCCTCGAGGTTGAAAGCGGGTTCTCCTCGCTGCGGATCTGGCAAGATCGGGATCGGGAACTGGGAAGATCTGGAGGAGGCTGTTCTCATGCTGGAGAAGTTGGGGCGGAAGCCACTGATCATGCAGAGGTTGTTCTCGTACTGGAGAAATGGAGGCTGTTCTCAGCATTCCATCAATTCCAGCAGCGCAAAGAGAAATGGAGAAGTAACAGGTATGCAAAATCTGAATTCTCTCTGAATTTGAATATATACGATGAATACTCTCTGAATATGCACATATACACTGGATTCTATTATGTTGCTCTTGCTCTCTGGTGAATTGCAGATTATCATGTTCCAGGCCAGCATCATCCTCTTGCTCTACTATGTCCTGAACTTACTTATGATCATCAACCTTTCTGTCAACTGTAGCATAAAAAATGTCATTATCTGCGGCATATTCTTACCAAGTATCCTCATCTGCTTCTCCTTCTTGACAAGTAGACTGTTCTGGTTCCGGTTGTGTTTCTTGTCCTCTTCTATGACTTGTATGAATATCTACTGGTGGTTGTGGTTCTTGAGTAGTTCCATGATTTCTGTGAAATATTACTGGACATCAATTCCTTGAACATTTCTCTCATTTCTCTGATGTGATCCAGTAGATATTATCTTGCCAAGTAGATGGTCAGTCTGACTGCTGGCTCATGTGCCCTTCCATGCTTGAGCAAATCACTTCTCAAACATTGCACAAAATTTGTGTGATTAGTTCAGTACTGTCAACTATCAGTCGATGTCAACTATCTGTGTATCATTCACTAAATTACTATTTTCTGATGCTGGAGTACTTAGATCATGTGAATTTAGCAAATCGACCAACTGAACTCAATGCTTTGCACGAAAACTAACACATAAAATCAACAAAAATGGTGCATTTTCTGAATCTTGCAAAGAACAGAGGGAACATGACAGCTTCCAGAGAAGGCTAGAGGGGGAATTGGCAGTACCTAGCTTTTAAGTAACAGCAAAATATAGATAATCATAACAAAAAAATATGTCAATTTAGCAAATCCAAACAACAGAAGATTATTCAACTGCTTGGTCATACAGATAAACATAACACAACAAAATATGTATGTTACAAGCAGATAATCAATCACAGAGGCTTTACACATCATCATACTAGTGTTCGTTAGCTTAAGTTTAAAAGTAGAACACTTCAAGGTAACTAGTCTTCTGGCTCTCCCCAATCTCCGGCGCCAGGATGAGTTGGGGGAGCCCAGGGCATTGTTGGGAAGATCCACATTGGCGCATCCCACTCATTGTAATAAGTGGGTTGGTATATCAGTTGTGATCCTATTGTCGGAGCTCCTCCATTGATGTGTATACGGCTCCAATCTGGCACTGGCCTCTGGGTGTAGGGACGGGCTCAATGGTATGCAGCAAACACACAGTCTCCTTGTAACAAGGACATGCCTTGTCCAACAGATGGACCAGCTTTTGCAACATCATAACAGGGTTCTCGGTGGAAGATTGGGTTGTTGATTGATATGTCCATTTTGCATCACTATTTTGTATCATAATTTACTGTTATTCATTGATATATTTCATATTTAGAGATGATACTTATGTTGTTTCCTCTGTTTTTACATGTTTGATGATCGTTGGAGGATTTGCTGCCGGAGTCAGGATTCTGCTGGAAAAGGACCATCAAGACACCATATTTCGGAAGATCAGGAAAATTCCAGAAAAATACCAGAAAATTATATTTTGCCGAAAGACTCAGGAAGCCAGAAGGAGGAGGTGAGAGGAGCTAGGGGGTAGGCTCACACATAGGGGGCGCGGCCTGGCCCCTGGCCGCGCCGGCCTAGTGTGAGGCCACCCTGGCCCACTTTAGGTCTCGCCCCTTCATGTACTTCATCGTCCCCGAAAACCTAAGTCAGGGGGGGCTCAAAGATAGACACCGCCGCCTCTGCGGGGCGGAAAACACCAGAGAGAGAAAAGCTCTCCGGCAGAGAGAAATCTGTCGGGGAAATTCCTTCCCGGAGAGGGGAGATCGTCGCCATCGTCATCGCCATCACACCGGACTTCATTGGGATCATCATCATCATCTCCATCACCAGCACCTTCATCTCCACCATCACCATGCCATCCCACTGTAATATCTTGAGTTGGATCTTGTTAAATTCTTAGGGGAAACTTTCCCGGTGTTGATTACTCTTGTAATTGATGCTATTGAGTGGAATTGTTGAATTAAGGTTTATGTTCAGATTGTTATCTACCATTATTTCACCTCTGATCATGATCCATATGATGTCTTGTGAGTAGTTCGTTTAGTTCTTGAGGACATGGGAGAAGTCAAGATGTTAGTAGTGAATTATTGTTGAGTAATATTTACTGGTTTGATATTTATTTGTTGTGGTGTTATTTCACTAGTGGTGTCATGTGAATGTCGACTACATGATACTTCACCATTTATGGGCCTAGTGAGATGCATTGTGTATTTGGCTACCAATTGTGGGGTTGCTGGAGTGACAGAAACCTAAACCTCCGTTGGGAAACCATTGCACCAGGGAGCGTAGGATCTTAGAGTTTAAGGCTGTGGTTAGATTTATCTTAATTACTTTCTTGTATTTGCGGATGCTTGCAAGGGGTATAATCACAAGTGTGTATTTATCCTAGTAAGGGTAGTACGCTAGCACAGGTTCACCCCCATAACACTTATCAAACCAATAAAGATTATTTAGCGACATGAAGCGAAAGCTCTTGACAGAAACTCCCGTGTGTCCTCGAGAACGTTTGGTCATCATAAGTTACACAACCGGCTTGTCCTTTGCTAAAGAAAGGATTGGGCCACTTGCTGCAATTGTTACTACTGTCTTTTATTTACTCGCACTTTATGTATTTGCATTATCAAATACCCTTGAAAACCTGTTTGCTAGTATTTACAGTGAAACCTTGATCAAAACCACTTGTCCACACCTTCTGCTCCTCGTTGGGTTCGACACTCTTATTTATCGAAAGTACTACGATACACCCCCTATACTTGTGGGTCATCAAGACTATTTTCTGGCGCCGTTGCCGGGGAGTGAAGCGCTATTGAAGAGTGGAATTGGTAAAGGTAACCGTCGTTGTGAGTATTGTTTTTATTTTTGTCTTTTACTTTTATTTTATTTTGCTATGGAGGATTCTCCATTTGGTTTCCTATTTGGGAACACTTCTACCACTGCTGCACATGTTGATGAGCCACTACCACCACCACCTGCTCAAGTAGACCCTTTTAAAATACCTATGAAAATTGTTGAGCGTGTTATGGATAACTGCTATTCAGGAGATGGAACGGTCCATCCGGGTGATCACTTACTATTTATACATGAATTATGCGAGTTGTTCAAGTGTGCAGGTATTTCACCGAGCCAGGTCAAGAGGAAGCTATTCTCTTTATCATTGAAAGGCAGAGCTGAGGAGTGGTATCGGCTACTTAAAGATGGTCCATCTATTGCATGGGAGGAAATTGTGCCTCTCTTTTATTCCAAGTTTTATCCTCCAAGTGAAATTCATAAAGATCGTAATCGGATATATAACTTTTGGCCTCATGATGGAGAGAGTATTGCCCAAGCGTGGGGGAGATTGAAGTTACTAATGCTCAAATGCCACATTCATGAGCTCCCCAATAATATTGTTATTGATAATTTTTATGTGAGGCTTGCTCTTCCTGATAAGGATTATTTGGATGCTTCTTGTTTTGGATCATTTACTCATATGAAGGAAGATGCTAAGTGGAATCTCCTTGACCGTATCCAAGAAAATGCTGAAGGATGGGAAAACGACAAAGGTAGGAAGTCAGGTATAAATTATGATTATGAATGCATTAAAACTTTTATGGGAACCGATGACTTTCATAGTGTTAGCATTGCTTATGGTCTTGATTCTCAAATACTTGCTAATTGTCTTAAGGCTTTTGCCTCTTATCTTGATGTTCCGAAGAAAGATTGGAACAAATATCATGCGCCTTATAAAGATTCTATTAGTCATATTCCTGCTGCAGCTACTGAAGTTTGTACTGTTGATAGCATTGTGCCTGAACCTTATTTTGAGAAGACACCTTTCCCTGCTAAGGTAAAAAAGTATTCTACTTTGGTAAGTGTGTCTAATAAAAGCACTAAGAAAGCTGTAGAGCCCGATGAGCAAATTACTATTAAGTCTCCTGTAGCTATATTGAAGGACCTTGTTACTAAAGATGTAGGGGATGAATATATTCTCTTTTGCAAAGATGCTTCTAACATTCTCTCACATCCTAAAAGGCATAGGAAAACAAGTGTTCCTGTTATTTCTGTCAGGATTGGAGATCATTGCTATTATGGTTTATGTGATATTGGTGCTAGTGCAAGTGCTATTCCTTTAGAGCTTTACAAAGAAATTATGCATGAGATTGGCGCTTGTGAACTTGAAGATATTGATGTGGTTGTTCAGCTTGCTAACAGAGAGACTGTTTGGCCTCTTGGTATTGTTCGAGATGTGGAAGTCCTATGCGGTAAGACTAAATACCCCACTGATTTGCTAGTACTTGGTAAGGAGGCTAGTAAAACTTGTCCTATTATTTTTGGTAGACCCTTTTTTGAATACTTGTGGCACCGTGATAGACTGTAAGAAGGAGAAATTTTTCACTAAGTTTAATGGAGAGTCTTATGAGTTTAATTTTTCCAAGTTTGCTAAGACTTCTTATGTAAATAACATGCCTAATGAAAAATTTCGAGTTGAATAGCTTGCTTCTATTGCTCTTGATCCTAATAATGCTTTGCAGCAATTCATGGAAGATCGTGAAAGTGATGTTTTCAGTAAGGAAAGAGAAGAGATTGACGATATTTTCCTTCGTCAACAACCATTAATCAAGCACAATTTACCTGTGGAGGATCTTGGTACCACTTTGCCACCTAAGGAAGATCCTGTCTTTGAATTGAAACCTTTACCTGATGATCTTAAATATGCTTATATAGATGATAAGAAAATATATCCTGTTATTATCAGTTCTAAACTTTCAGGAAAGGAAGAAGAAAGGTTATTGGAGATATTGAGGAAACACCGAGGAGCTATGGGATATACTCTTGATGATTTAAAAGGGATTTGTCCCACTTTATGTCAGCATGCTATTAACATGGAGAAAGACGCGAAGCCGATTGTGGAGCATCAACGCCGCTTAATTCCCAAGATGAAGGATGTGGTAAGAAATGAGGTATTAAAGCTCCTTGATGCTGGTATTATTTATCCTATTGCTGATAGTCAATGGGTTAGTCCTGTTCATTGTGTCCCTAAGAAAGGAGGTATGACTGTTGTGCCTAATGAAAATAACGAGCTTATTCCTCAGAGGGTAGTAGTTGGTTATAGGATGTGCATTGACTATAGAAAAGTTAACAAGGTTACTAAGAAAGATCATTATCCTTTACCGTTTATAGATCAGATGTTAGAAAGGTTGTCTAAGAAGTCGCACTTTTGTTTTCTTGATGGTTATTCAGGTTTCTCTCAGATTGCTGTTAGAAAGGAAGATCAAGAGAAAACCACTTTTACTTGTCCTTATGGAAGTTATGCTTATAGACGCATGCCTTTTGGTTTATGCAATGCTCCTGCTACTTTTCAAAGATGCAAGTCTGCTATTTTTCATGGCTTTTGTGAAGAAATTGTGGAGGTTTTCATGGACGACTTCTCCGTCTATGGAACTTCTTTTGATAATTGTTTGCACAATCTTGATAAAGTTTTGCAGAGGTGTGAAGAAACTAATCTTGTTCTTAATTGGGAGAAATGCCACTTTATGGTAAATGAAGGAATTGTCCTTGGACATAAAATTTCTGAAAGAGGTCTTGAAGTTGACAGAGCAAAAGTTGAGGCAATTGAGAAAATGCCCTGTCCCAGAGATGTTAAAGGTATTCATAGTATTCTTGGTCATGCTGGTTTCTATAGGAGGTTTATTAAAGATTTCTCTAAGATTTCAAAGCCTCTTACTAATCTTCTTCAAAAAGATGTACCATTTGTCTTTGATGATGATTGTAAGGAAGCTTTTGAAACTCTTAAGAAGGCTTTAACTACTGCTCCTATTGTTCAACCACCTGATTGGAACTTACCATTTGAAATTATGTGTGATGCTAGTGATTTTGCTGTAGGTGCTATTCTTGGACAACGCGTAGATAATAAGTTGAATGTTATTCATTATGCTAGTAAGACTCTTGATGCTGCTCAGAAGAATTATGCTACCACTGAGAAAGAGTTTCTTGCTATTGTTTTTGCATGCGATAAGTTTAGATCTTACATTGTTGATTCTAAAGTTACTATTCATACTGATCACGCTGCTATTAGATATCTTATGACTAAGAAGGATGCTAAGCCTAAGCTTATTAGATGGGTGTTGCTTTTACAAGAGTTTGATTTGCATATTGTAGATAGGAAAGGTGCTAAAAATCCTGTGGCTGACAATTTGTCTAGATTGGAAAACATTTCTTTTGATCCTATTCCTGTTAATGATAGTTTTCCAAATGAACAGTTGGCTGCAATAAATGTAACTTCGCGAGACCTTCCTTGATATGCTGATTATGCTAACTTTATTGTTTCCAAGTATTTGCCTCCAACTTTTACAGCTCAGCAAAGAAGAAAATTCTTCTATGATTTGAGGCATTATTTTTGGGATGACCCACACTTATATAAAGAAGGAGTTGATAGTATTATGCGAAGATGCGTACCAGAATATGAGCAACAAGAAATATTGAGGAAGTACCATGGAAGCGCTTATGGAGGACATCATGCTGGAGATAGAACCGCACAAAAGGTTCTACAATCAGGTTTTTATTGGCCAACCCTCTTTAAAGATGCTAGAAGGTATGTTTTATCTTGTGATGAATGTCAAAGAGTTGGTAATATTTCTAGATGCAATGAAATGCCTATGAGCTACACTCTTGTTATTGAACCGTTTGATTGTTGGGGATTTGACTTTATGGGTCCTTTTCCTCCTTCAAAAGGCTATACCCATATACTTGTTGATGTTGACTATGTTACTAAATGGGTAGAAGCCATACCTACAAAGAGTGTCGATGGTGAGACTTCGTTAAAAATGCTTAAGGATGTTATTTTTCCTAGGTTTGGTGTGCCTAGATATCTTATGACTGACGGAGGTTCTCATTTTATTCACGGTGGTTTTAGAAAAACTCTTGCTAGATATGATGTTAATCATAGAATTGCTTCTGCTTATCATCCCCAAACTAGTGGACAGGTAGAGCTTTCAAATAGAGAGATAAAGTCTATCTTGCAGAAGACTGTTAATAGATCTAGGAAAAACTGGACTAGCAAGTTAAACGATGCTTTATGGGCTTATAAAACTGCTTATAAGAACCCCATGGGCATGTCTCCTTATAAGATGGTTTATGAAAAAGTGTGTCACTTACCTTTAGAATTAGAACACAAAGCTTTTTGGGCAGTGAGATAGAGCTTAATAGGGATTTTAAACTCGTCGGTAAGAAAAGGTTGTTAGATTTGAGTTCTCTAGATGAGTGGAGAAACGAAGCGTATGAGAATGCTAGACTTTTCAAAGAGAAAGTCAAGCAATGGCATGATAAGAGGATTCTTAAAAGAGAGTTTCATGTTGGTGAGAAAGTTCTATTGTATAGGTCTCGTCTCATATTTTTTGCAGGAAAATTACTCTCTAAATGGGAAGGACCATATGTTATTGTTGAAGTATACCGCCCAGGTGCGATAAAGATTGCTTCGTTGAAAGATGACACTACACAAGTGGTGAATGGGCAGAGACTCAAACATTATATTGCTGGAGATTCTTATAATGAAGATGTTGATGTAATTGAAACAGTTTCTCCGGAAGAATTCATCCAGGACAATTTGCAAAAACCTGCAGAGTTCGTTTTTGAATAGGTAAAAGTTCTAGTCAGAAAAGGTTCGCGAAAAACTTTTCCATTGATATTTTTGCTGTTTTTACTAAATATGAAAAATCACGAGACGAAAACGGGCAGGAAAAGGAGTCCGGGTGCTCCTCACACATAGGGGCGCGGGCCCACCCCTGGCCGCGCCGCCCTGGTGTGAGAACACCTCGGAACTCGTTTCCGTCCCGGTTTCCTCCTGTGATTTCGCTTCGATGTATAATTTGCGCCTATATAACCCCCCAGAGTCCCCGAGGTCTGTATATCGTTTTCTTGTCATGTTTTGTTTCAAGTTGTTTCTGTCAGGGGATTGTTCTCAGCTTTGGAGTTGCGATGCCTTCGTCCGGTCCATCCGAGGAGAACCCTCTTGCGGATTTCATTAATCCGTATATGAGGGAGCTGAAGATGCATCCGAAGGAGTTGTTGCTCAAAGATGGGGAGTTGCAGATCAAAGATGTCCAAGTCTCCAAAGGGGAAGGAATTCTCGAAGCCAGGATGGAAGCACTGGAACAAGAAGTTTTTTAAATACAAGAGGATGGCGAAACGCGAGGTGGACATCATCCATAGAATTAATCAAGAGCTTGTTACTAAGTACAAGAAGGAGACTATAGAACTCTGGAAGGATATCTTTTCGCTCCACGAGACCACTAGCCAATTACAAGCACAACTCTACGACTTGCAGAACCAAAACTGTGAGTATGAAGCTAGATTTCAACAAATGAGTGCTGCTGCAAGTTTCAGGATATTGGAGACCAAGACATCCTTCCTTCACGGGGGACCTCTGCCTTGGAAGTACGATGATGATAAGGACTCACCACCACCGCCGAAGGAGTAATTCGTCATCGGTATTGGCATCCCCTTGTCTTGTTCCAAGCTTGGGGAAGTGTCGCGGTATCACATCATCACCTTTTACTCATTTACTTTTCAAGTAGAGTCATATCATGAATAGAGAAATTATCCTATGGAATAGTTTGCAGTGTGGAAGTATCCTCCTTAGTTGGTTATCTATGTATCCCTTGGTGTGAGATGCGGTAATGAAATATTAATGAGAAGTTTTACCATTTACTTTCCGCACACTTTATTTTAGTTTGCAATGTTTCTTATATGATTAGTCCTGTTGATTAGTATTGGTATCACTTTGGGAGCATGAGTAAATTTAGTTGGTTTTGGCAAACTTAGCTTGGTCAGTAGCAACATTACCTTGAGATTTGAGTAGAAAAGAAGAAACAAGTGCTTGTAGTTACATCACTTCAGTTTTCCTTATGATTGGCTTATATGCATTATTATTCTCAAAGTTAAAATCGTTGTACCTTCAAGGAAGTTTGCATGATTGTTCTTATTATATGTATGTTTGTTTGTTTCATGCAACTCTTATGCTTGCCACCCAGCCTTGCTAGCCAAAGACATGTACTGAGAGGAAATACTTCTCGTGCATCCAACTCCTAAAAACCAACTTACTTCCAAAGAGTCCACTATAAATTCGTATGCATGGTATTTTAAGCCATTCCAAGTAAATTTTCATGTGCTACCTTTCGAAAACCTTCAAATACTTCTCATTTTGTGCCACTGTTTTTAGCTCATGAGGACGTAGTGGACGGGTTTGTTATCTTCCATACTAAATTAAGTACCCCTCGACTAGGCAGCTTCATCTGCTCGTCACTAATTTTGCAAGGGAGCTGGTCAGACCATTATAATCTCAAAAAGTAAAGAAAGAAAAGAGCACTCCTCCTTGGTATGTGAAAGTTGGTCGGCACCGGATGGAATCGGTTAGCCATGGTTTGAGAAAGGAAAAGGTGGGGAGGAGTGCAAAGCTATAAAAGAGCACCAATGTGCCAATTAATCAAACATCTCGGAACCGCTCTCACTTATTTAGTATGGAAGATATCAAGAACTCCATTGCTAGTCGTTGACAAAAGCAACCACCTCTCAAAACAATTTTTACCTCTGTTTTACAAATGAAAAGCTCTAGCACATGTTTAATCCCTGCTTCCCTCTGCAAAGGGCCTGTCTTTTACTTTTTTGTTGAGTCAACCTATTCCCTTCTATCTCAAGCAAGCATTTGAGTTGTTATGTTTCACTCATCCATATGTTGATCTGTTTAATCATGTTTACTAACTTCTTTTGTTAGTACAATGCTTTTGTCTGAAGGATTATATCTTTGAAAGCTTTCTATGAATGCAAAAAGTTTGTTTCGTTGAGCATATGGTTTTGCTATATTAGCTCTGTTTTAAAAAGGCTCCATTCAAAGGCTAGTATAGTCTGTTCATTGTTCTCTGACCAAGAACTAAGGTTTGCCACCACCAATTATAGTTTACTTTGTGCATCTTTATATGTGATTCCCTTACTTATTGCAAGTCTACATTATATAAAGGGAAGTTGCTATCTATTATAACTTGTGCCTTGGTGAATGTGATGCTTCTTGTCCGTATTTTGATTATCGACACTTCACTCCATAAACCTGTGGTCATGTTTACCGAGTTTAGTTTTCGCTTGGGGACAAGTGAGGTCTAAGCTTGGGGGGTTGATACGTCCATTTTGCATCACTATTTTGTATCATAATTTACTGTTATTCATTGATATATTTCATATTTAGAGATGATACTTATGTTGTTTCCTCTATTTTTACATGTTTGATGATCGTTGGAGGATTTGCTGCCGGAGTCAGGATTCTGCTGGAAAAGGACCATCAAGACACCATATTTCGGAAGATCAAGAAAATTCCAAAAAAATACCAGAAAATTATATTTTGCCGAAAGACTCAGGAAGCCAGAAGGAGGAGGTGAGAGGAGCCAGGGGGTAGGCTCACACATAGGGGGCGCGGCCTGGCTCCTGGCCGCGCCGGCCTAGTGTGCGGCCACCCTGGCCCACTTCAGGTCTCGCCCCTTCGTGTACTTCATCGTCCCCGAAAACCTAAGTCAGGGGGGCTCAGAGATAGACACCGCCGCCTCTGCGGGGCGGAAAACACCAGAGAGGGAAAAGCTCTTCGGCAGAGAGAAATCTGCCGGGGAAATTCCTTCCCGGAGAGGGGAGATCGTCGCCATCGTCATCGCCATCACACTGGACTTCATTGGGATTATCATCATCATCATCTCCATCACCAGCACCTTCATCTCCACCATCACCACGCCATCCCGCTGTAACATCTTGAGTTGGATCTTCTTAAATTCTTAGGGGAAACTTTCCCGGTGTTGATTACTCCTGTAGTTGATGCTATTGAGTGGAACTGTTGAATTAAGGTTTATGTACAGATTGTTATTTACCATTATTTCACCTCTGATCATGATCCATATGATGTCTTGTGAGTAGTTCGTTAGTTCTTGAGGACATGGGAGAAGTCAAGATGTTAGTAGTGAATTATTGTTGAGTAATATTTACTTGTTTGATATTTATTTGTTGTGGTGTTATTTCACTAGTGGTGTCATGTGAACGTCGACTACATGATACTTCACCATTTATGGGCCTAGTGAGATGCATTGTGTATTCGGCTACCAATTGTGGGGTTGCTGGAGTGACAGAATCCTAAACCTCCGTTGGGAAACCATTGCACCAGGGAGCGTAGGATCTTAGAGTTTAAGGCTGTGGTTAGATTTATCTTAATAAATTTCTTGTATTTGTGGATGCTTGCAAGGGGTATAATCACAAGTGTGTATTTATCCTAGTAAGGGTAGTGCGCTAGCACAGGTTCACCCCCATAACACTTATCAAACCAATAAAGATTATTTAGCGACATGAAGCGAAAGCTCTTGACAGAAACTCCCGTGTGTCCTCGAGAACATTTGGTCATCATAAGTTACACAACCGGCTTGTCCTTTGCTAAAGAAAGGATTGGGCCACTTGCTGCAATTGTTACTACTGTCTTTTATTTACTCGCACTTTATTTATTTGTATTACCAAATACCCCTGAAAACCCGTTTGCTAGTATTTACAGTGAAACCTTGATCAAAACCACTTGTCAACACCTTCTGCTCCTCGTTGGGTTTGGCACTCTTATTTATCGAAAGTACTACGATACACCCCCTATACTTGTGGGTCATCATTGATTCCAAGAAATACTGAAAGCCCGTGCAGATGCTCCTGCCTGATCCACACTGGACCATCAACAGGATCTTCTACTTTCGGGCGAAGATTAAAGGGATGCCTTGCAAAAATGTGGCACCGTAGACTAGGATAAGTGCTCAACCGTATCCCATCTTCAAACTGTGCAGGAGCATTGCTGTGTCTATCACCATCTATCTGAATCCAAAGTAGATCGAAATTGCCATAATGGTAGGTATTGGATGCCAAGAACCAGGTAGTTTGTGAATTAACCACTACATGATCTGCAACTTCATCAACGTCTTCATCCGGATCGGCAGGAAATGCATCTCCTTCAGCTACATCGCCAGCAACTGCAGCGGCTTGAGCCGCATCGCCAGCAACTGCAACACCTTCAGCCACATCCCCTGCAACTGGATCCTCGATGTTCGGGGCAAGTATTAGACGCGGGCCTTCATCTGTGCCTGTGTACGGAAGAAGATAAGCCACAATACAATAATGCAGTAAGAAGGTAGAACTACCTGTAAATTCAGATAGGAAGAGGGCATAACTCACCCCAAGTATGTGGTTCCCAAACCAGAACATCTCCTCGTGGTTCTGTAACCGCGTACCCGCGGAACAAATCTGTCCGATCACCGAATCGACGAATTGCATAGGCATCGACATACCTGCGAGGTGCAAGGTGGTAATTTTTTAGGATGACCTAGTCGTTGTCTTGGGGACTGTCTACATACGCGATCAGTTTGTCAAAGATCACGATTGCTTCATAATGTCACTGACGAGGGTTAACTCGACAAATGTCCTAGATGAAGGACTTAGGATCGGGGGAATAGGGCGTCGGATGAACTCGAAGGTAAAGGTTAGTCGAAATAAGTGTATATCGAAAGTAAACTTGGGTGTTCAACCTGGCTTGCTTTCAATCTGCCCTCCACCGTCCCCTCCTGGCCCCTATATATAGGTGGCCAGGTCTCGAGGATCGGGTAGGGTCTGATACAGATTACAAATATCGACATACGGTAAGAACTCGTATTCGACTATTATTACAATTGGGCCCTAGCTTAACGGGCCTCAGGGGTACTCAACTAACGGGCTCTATTATCTATACCCTTGTCAGTAGCCCCTGAGATTCTACCAGAATTGCAGATTCGGGTTGAATCTCTAATCTTCAAATCTTCGACTTGATCAATTCTTCGATTTCTTCATATCTTCAAATCTTCGACTTGGTCTTTCGACTTGCTTTCATGATAATTTTTCGCAAGGGGTTTTGATGAACAAGCCTGACAACTCTGATGGATCAAGAGGTCAGTTAACTGCCGGAACAGATACTTGTCACCTACTTCAAATTCAATCCCCTTGGACTTGAATTCGGGATACCGGTCAAATCCATTCTTTTGCCGCATTTAGGACTTACAAAGAATGAATCCCAGAGATTCTCAGGGTACCTAGTGCGTCCACCAGGATTTTCTTCGCGTCGTAGACATGGATACATACCAGCAGAGCGCATCCATGTGCGTATACCAGGCCACACAGGACGGATCCCGGGGTCTTACCTTCGTGATAAATCACGGCATTCGAGTTTCGTTGCGATAACGCAACTCGAGAATCTTATATCGCAGCCAAGCTTTTGACTGATAAAATCAAAGAAATTCGATCTTTAAATTAATTTCTTCCAATTCCCTCCCGATGGGAGTGACTTCTTTGCATTTTGTCGACTATATAGTCGAAGTTTGTATGATATACTTTCCTTATCTTCGATACTGACTATCTCATCCTCTATCGGGTGCGCGCTCAGCACTCCCGATGGGAGTAGCCCCCGAGGCTATGTTTGAATACTTGTAGTTAAGCATAGGCTCAAAATTCACTTCGTCTTCTTTCTTTTAACTTCTCCTGTTCATAAGCCCCCGAGCCCAAGGCGGAGTTTTTTCATATCGTGCAACCACACTCTTCCCTTCTTTTTTTGTCTCCTTGGTATTTATCGTCTGCTATGTGCAGAATTTAACTCCTTTGTAAAATACGTTTATGGGCCTCGCTTATCACGGGGGCCCGATAATACGTGCTTATAAATAAAGCATCTTTTGGCAAGGGTAAAAAACCCTAATCAGATTCCTCCTCCGCCGCATCATCTTCTCTCTTCATCTAGGGTTTCTAGCCTTCTCCCTTGTCCACATGGCTGACGCAGATGGTTCTCGTTTGAGCCTGGGCTCTCCGGTGGCGCCATGAGGTCGGGGCCGCCCTCGTGGAAGCACGAACATCACAACTCCGGCCGCCGCGGGACCGTCATCGGCCGCTCCGGTTAAGCGCCGTCCCGGTCGCCCACCTGGTAGCAAAAACACGCCCAAGGTTACTAGCGCTGCCCTAGGTCCAAGTGCTCCTCCTCCTGCTGCTCCCGCTGCTCCTGCTGCTCCTCCCAGAATCTTCTCTTTCTTCTGCATTGCCATGACGCAGTGCCGCGAGATTCAGCGTCTGCCGCTGAATTTTACCAAGTTCATGGATGGGCGAGAACTGCGTGAAGCGGTTCTCCGTGAACAATCTAGCAGTGGGACTCCATACGAAGTGGAGGTTTGGTATGATGGCAATGGCGAGCAGTACTTTAAGGGTGGCTGATCGCAGTTTGCAGAAGACCACGACATCCATCAAGGCTTCTTCATGACCTTCGACTTCCATATCGGCACGTCAAAGTTCGACGTGAAGATCTATGACGGTACTCAGTGCCAAAAGGAGTATGAAGCTGAAGTCCACTTTCATTAGGATCTTCTTTATATGTAATTTCTTTTCATAATGTCCTTGCTGCCGTGCTATATGTAATGAATATCCGTTCTTTGCTTTGACGCTTTTATTAGTACCATGAAAACAAATCATTGTTTTGAGGTACGCTTTATATATATCGGGTTCTTTGTGAACCAATTGCTTTGAAGGATATCGGGTTGTCTGCACAACCTTATAGTGAAAAAAGATCTCCATGTCGTGATAAAAGTTTCTTTCGTACGACCCGAGGGTTTTAAGCCCCCGAGTGGAGAAGTAAAAATATTTTATACAATTTCGTCGAGTTCAACCCAAGGAATCCGGCCTATGGCCTCATGTTCTGGGTTCAGAAGGTTTAACTCGAATTTTACTGATACCACTAGATTTACTCTACGCGTAAAAACGTCGTAGCTGCTCCGCGTTCCATGGGTTGCCCTTGTCTTTCCCTGTCTTCTTGTCTTGTAGTCGATATGCTCCTCCTGGTATCACTTCTGTAACGATGTAAGGTCCCACCCAAGGGGACTCCAATTTACCGTGGATGTCTTGCCTGAGTCGCAAAACTAGATCTCCCACCACGAAGGATCGTGGACGAACTTGACTACTGTGGTAGTTTCGCAGGCTCTGTTGATACTGCGTGGCTCTTTCTAATGCTTTATCTCTTGCTTCATCTAGTGCATCGACATCGTCTTGCAATGCGTCTGTTGATGTTGTTTCATCGTATGCCGTTACTCTTGGAGCCTCGTGTGTAACTTCGACTGGAAGCACGGCTTCTGCGCCATGGACCAGGAAGAAAGGAGTTTCTTGAGTTGCTGTGTTGGGCGTGGTTCTTAGACTCCAAAGAACGGAGGGCAATTCATCTACCCAAGCGCTCTTGGCTTTCTCGAGAGGTGCTAAGAGCCTCTTTTTTATCCCACTACATATCAGGCCATTGGCTTTTTCGACTTGCCCATTTGTCTTCGGGTGTGCCACAGATGCAAATTTGAGTTTGATTCCTAATCCTTCGCAGTAACTCTTGAATTCCTTTGAGGTGAAGTTTGTCCCATTGTCCGTGATGATGCTATATGGTACGCCGAAACGGAACACTATTGACTTGATGAAGTTGATCGCTGCTGTCGAATCTTGAGTTGTTACCGGGGCTGCTTCCACCCACTTGGTAAATTTATCGACTGCCACTAGCATGTAAACATGTCCTCCTGGCCAGGATTTATGCAACTTTCCCACCATATCGAGGCCCCATTGTGCAAAGGGCCAGGACAATGGTATTGGCTGTAACTCTGCTGCTGGTGCATGTGGCCGAGATGCGAATCTTTGATAGGCTTCACACTTCCGGACTATATCTTTCGCGTCTTCGATGGCTGTTAACCAATAGAATCCTGCACGGAACGCTTTTGCCGCTATTGCCCTGCTGCTTGCATGATGGCCGCACACTCCGCCATGTATATCTTTTAGTATTACTTGTCCTTCCTGAGGCGTTACACAACGCTACAAAACGCCGGTAATACTCTTCTTGTACAGTTTCCCCTGCAACACGACAAACGCTTTCGATCGTCGAGTTATCCTCTTGCCTTCCACTGCACCTTCTGGTAATTGTTTGTTTATCATATATGCGAGATATGGCTGCATCCAGGTTTCTTCTGTCATCATGACTTCCTCGGGTTCCGGCGTAGCCCCCAAGCCTGCTGTAGTAGTCGAAGTTTTGACACTTTTTATTGACCTTTCCACTATTTCCTTCCAGTATACTCCCGATGGCATGGGTAAACACTGGGACCCGATATTTGCTAAGGTGTCGGCTTCTTCATTGTTGTTTCTGCTGATATGCGAGACTTCGCATCCATCAAATGTTCCTTCAAGGTAGTGATATAAGTTCTTGTAAGCCATCATATTGTCATTGATTGTGTCGCATCTGTTCATAACTTGTTGGACGACAAGGTTTGAATCCCCAAATATTTTTAGTCGAGTTGCTCCACATGCTTTGGCCATCTTCATTCCATGTAGCAGAGCCTCGTATTCTGCTTCATTGTTAGAAGCCTGCGGAAAACTCATCCTTAAGACGTACTTCAGCTTATCGCCATGTGGCGATATTAAGATTACTCCTGCGCCTGCGCCTTGTACTCTCTTAGAACCGTCAAAGTACATTGTCCAGACACTCGATAAATCTGGCGGTCCCGTGCTCTGCAGCTCCATCCATTCTGCTGTGAAATCTGGCAAGATTTGCGACTTGATTGCCTTCCTTTTTTCATGTGTGATGTCCATGGGAGATAATTCGATTCCCCACAAAGCGACACGTCCTGTTGCTGAAGGATTGTTCAATATGTTCGATAGTGGCGCTTCATTGACCACTATAATTGGGTGCACCGCAAAGTACTGTCGCAGTTTTCATGCAGTTGTGAAAACACTATATGCAAGTTTCTGATAATGCGGGTACCTCTGTTTTGTCGGAGATAATACTTCACTGATGAAATATACCGGCCTCTGGACGCCGTGGGCTTTTCCTTCTTCACTTCTTTCCACTACTAATATTGTGCTCACCACCTGATGGGTTGCGGCGATGTAGAGTAGCAGTGGTTCTTTTTCTTTTGGTGCGACCAGGACTGGTGGCGTGGAAAGCACTTTTTTCAGCTGTGCAAAAGCTGTGTTTGCTTCTTCTGTCCATTCAAATTTATCATCTGATTTCTTCATAAGTGCATAGAAAGGAAGCGTCTTTTCTCCCAATCGAGCAACGAAACGACTTAATGCCGCGATGCGTCCTGTAAGTTTCTGTACGTCGTGTAGTTTTGTGGGTTTCCCCATTGTTAAAATTGCTTGAATCTTCTCAGGATTTGCCTCTATTCCTCGTGCTGATACCATGAACCCCAAAAGTTGTCCTGCCGATACGCCGAAGGAACACTTTGTCGGGTTAAGCTTAAGCTTGTACCTGCTCAGGTTGTCGAAGGTTTCTGCCAAGTCGCTGATTAAAGATTTCTCCTCTCTTGTGGTGATGACTACATCATCAATGTAGACTTGAATGTTGCGTCCTATTTGGCTCCCGAGGCAGTTTTGCATCATCCGTTGATAAGTTGCTCCTGCATTTTTTAGGCTGAACGGCATTACTTGGTAGCAAAACACTCCGTACGGTGTGATGAAGGCCGTCTTTTCTTTGTCTTCCTTCTTTAATTTGATCTGATTGTAACCAGAATACGCGTCCAGAAAGGAAAGCCTCGCGCATCCCGCTGTTGAATCAATTATCTGATCAATGCGGGGTAGAGGGAAGGGATCCTTTGGACAATGCTTATTGAGAGATGTGTAGTCGACACATACTCTTTGTACGTCTGTGTTTTTCTTGGGTACGATAACTGGGTTCGATACCCAGCTCGAAGTTTTGATTTCTCTGATAAATCCGGCATTTTCCAGCCTGTGCAATTCTGATGCTATCGCCTTTCTTTTAGGTTCATCAAATCGTCGTAACGGTTGTTTGACTGGCTTTGCCTTGGGATCTACATTTAATGCGTTCTCGACGAGTTCTCTGGGAACCCCTGGCATGTCTGATGGACACCAGGCGAAGATTTCCCAGCGCTCACGGAGGAACTCGACGAGCGCGCTTTCCTATGCGGGATCCAAGTTCACCGCAATTGATGTCGTCTTGTTTGGATCTGTAGGGTGGACCTGGATCTTCTTCGAGTCCTGAGTTGTGTCGAAAGCCTGATCTGGCAGGGATCGTCCAACGTCGGGTAGCACATTATGATCTGTTTCTCCTTTTAGCCTCTCATATTCTGCTGTCATGCCGAAGGTTTGCGCCATCCTATTGAATTCTCTGTCACATGTGTTGGTTACTTCAAAGCTCCCTTGCACTGTAATTGTTCCTTTGGGTCCTGGAATTTTTAGCGTGAGATACGCGTAATGAGGCACTGCCATGAATTTTGCAAATGCTGGGCGCCCCAGGATTGTATGGTATTGCGACGGCCAGTCCATAACTTCAAATTCCAGCTTCTCTCTGCGGTAGTTGCTGCTACTGCCAAAGCAGACGTCGAGTTCTATTCTTCCCAAAGGGTAGTTTGTGGCTCCTGGTACTATTCTGTGGAAGGAGCAGTCTGTTGGCTTCAAACTCGTCAGTGAGATACACATTGCCTTCAGGGTTCTAGTATATATCAGGTTGATGCCACTCCCTGCGTCCATAAATACTCTTCCGATGTCGTACCCTCCTATTTGTGCCTTTAAAACCATAGGCGAGTGGCCTGGCCTGGGAACTTTCCTTGGGTGTTCTGCTCTACTGAATTTAACTGGTTGATCTGACCACCGCAAGTACTCTGTGGTAGCTGGTGGTGACGATATTGCTAGGTTTACTTGCCTGGATATGCTCTTTCGCTCTTTCTTCGACTTAGGCACCGGCTGAATCAGAGCTGATATGTAAACTTTTGATTCTAGGTGCCTTGCTAGTCTTTGCATTTGATATCTTGACTTGTGTGCTTCTCTTCTTGCCATCCTCCTTGGTTTGAGCTCATGGCACTTTGTAGTCTTAGGAATGTTCTACAATCCTTCATCTGGTGATTAGAGACTCTTTTCCCATCAAGATATGCGTAGTGGATTCGACAAGGTCCGTATAACATATCCTCGGCCGAAGGACCGGAGTATCTCGATTTTCCTACACCTTTTGCCTGAAACCTCATGTTTTCATGTCCTTCCTCTTCTTCGGCTGCGTAGCCCGCGGCTACCTGATTTCGCCTTCCTTGGTTATCCCTGCTGCGGTGTCGTCTCCTTTGTCTGCTTATTTTGTCGACTTCTAGTGAACGTCCCCTTTTGTTATTATATGCGTCTTCTCCATCAGCAAATTTGTTGGCATCTTCCATTAGCTCGGCTACTATTGTAGGTCTTGTTCTTCCTTTTTTTCCATGAGATCTGAGCGACGAAGTCCAGCCAAAAAAGTGTCTATTGCTCGTTCGTCGGAGACGTCCTCTGCTGAGTTTTTAATTACACTCCATTGTTGTATATAAGAACGTAGAGTTTCGCCTTTCCTTTGCACACACGCCTTAACTTCCTCCAGTGATGCTGGGCGCTTGTATGTTGAACGAAAATTTCTTGCGAATTGGCTTTTGAGTTCTCCCCAACTTCCAATGGATTCGTTGGGTAGGGTATTCAACCACGATCGTGCTGCGCCGGTGAGGTGTAGCTGAAACTTTGCATTGCAGTCGCTTTTATTCCCCCTAATATCTGCACTGCCTGTAAATAGTCCGATAACCACAGGGTAGGTTCTTGCGACTCATCATATTTATGTTGATCATGTGGTAATTTGAATCCTTTGGGTACCCGAGTTTTGCGAACCCTGCGGGTAAAGCATAATGTGCCCATCTCTTTATCGTCGTCTTCATAATTTTCTTCCCTCCAGGCGTGGCGTGATTTATTTACTCGAGCCTGTGCTATTATATTTCTTGCGTCCTCCTTCCTCTTTTGTCGCCTTTCCTCTTCTGATGACTCACTATACTCATTATCTGCGAAGTTGTATCTAAGCTTTTCCTTTTGCTTTTCCTTGTAGCTTGTCGACTTTGCGTCTGGACCTTTTTCCCTGATCTTGCTCTCCATTATTCCGAGGCTTCGTATCGCGGCTTGGTGCATATCTTCTCGCAGATCCCCGGGTTCTGGCCTTGTGGTTAGTAAATACGCCTGTGCTGCTATCAACGCTGCTTCTGGCGTTTCTTGCATGAAGTCATCTTTCTCCTCTTCTAGCTGTGGGGTAGGGCTCCTCGAGTACCCTTCTTCTCTGCTGCGTGTTGTTGCCCCCCTGTTGTGTTTCGGGTCTCCACGCCTTTCTCTGCTGTACTCGGAATCCTCACTATAGTCATCCCAGTATTCCTCCCTTGATATACTGTTATTGTTTTGAAGGACCGTGTCTCTTTCCTCCCTTAGTTTCTTCCTATGTTGGTATAATGCATACTGATATCCCATTAGAACTTCTCTTCTCGATCCTTCGGGTACTTCTGTACCATGATTGATAGCTGACTTGATCATTCTCCATTCGCCAGCCGAAACGTGGACTTTCTCCTTATCCTTTTTGTTGTGTTCTTTTATTTTGTCGACTTGCCTGTCGACCTTTTTACTTCCTTTGTTGTTGTTCTCTTCTTCTGCCTCGGTGATAATGATGCATAGTTGATGCACTTTGGAGACGCCACTGCTTCCAACGGCGAAGTCCCTTGCGATGTTGTATGTTTGACATACCCTTTCTTCTGAGTCGAAATTTTCCCGAATTTTGTCGCCTTCTGCGATTGGTGCTTTTTCCAAGCTGACCGGTGAGTTTACCTCGCTGGAAGAGCCTTCTGATGATTCCAACATTACCTCTGTCTCGGGCTTGCTCGCCGATGGATCTGGTTTCGTCGAATCCGAGAGGCGGGATGAACCCGATGGCCCGACGAAGATGCTTAAACTTCCAATTGTTAACTCCATCTCTTGACTTCCGTCGAGTGCTGAACTCCTGTTGGCTAAAAGCAAAAAAGCCGTCGAATTCATGATTCCAACGCCCAGGTCCCCACGGTCGGCGCCAATTGACGAGGGTTAACTCGACAAATGTCCTAGATGAAGAACTTAGGATCGGGGGAATAGGGCATCGGATGAACTCAAAGGTAAAGGTTAGTCGAAATAAGTGTATATCGAAAGTAAACTTGGGTGTTCAACCTGGCTTGCTTTCAATCTGCCCTCCACCGTCCCCTCCTGGCCCCTATATATAGGTGGCCATGTCTCGAGGATCGGGTAGGGTCCGATACAGATTACAAATATTGACATACGGTAAAAACTCGTATTCGACTATTATTACAATTGGGCCCTAGCTTAACGGGCCTCAGGGGTACTCAACTAACGGGCTCTATTATCTATACCCTTGTCAGTCACTGATCACTGCATTTTTCCTTGTAAGGGGTCTTGGTAATCTGTATCTTCAGAAGCTGTAACTCACACTGCTTGTGCGTAAACATGCATGTTTGAAACGCGGGGAAAACTCCTATATGAGCCAGTAATGGGAGAGGCAGAGTCACTTCTCTGTACATGTGGCGGATCTTCAGGAGGCCGTTATTCATGACTAATGCCATCCAGTCACCGTGACTTCCTACCCAATGCCCTCTTCCATCGGAGTCATTGCAATGCACGTGTGTTTTAAGCGTCTTCTTGTTTAATGGCATAAAGAGGGCGCCAATGCCTTGCAATTGAATTTGTTTGGAAACTTTGTAAAAATTAAGGTGTTCCACAGAAGGAAAAATTTGCTTGAAAAGATGGAAAACTATATAGGTAAACCGTTACAAAAAGAGTGCTCGTGGGCAGAGTAATAGTTATACAGCATTATTCCAATTTTTGGTATTTAAAAAGTCATTGCATGGTATTCGACAGAATGCTCACTGGATTGCAAGAACATTGTTTGGTAAAAAAATGCCAAAAAATGCTGTGCAGACTAGATGTTCGAGAGAAGGATAACTATACTTGAATATATCATAAACACATACAAGATGGAAAACTAAGTCCGTAAACCGTAACCCTAAAAGGGGTCATGGGCGGAGTAATTTCATTTTTCGGAATTATTCTATCTAAAAAGTCGATGCATGCAAGGTGTTCGAGAGAGAGATCGGTGGATTGCAAGAACATAAATAGACGGGAGATCAATATATATATATATATATATAACAGAATACTGAATCTAGTTACTCTTACTTGTGCATCGCTATCATATGGCCACGAGGATTCGTCGGTGTGGAGCAGGCCCGGTGCATCAAGCGGTAGATTCAGGGTGCCTCGAATGGCACGACGCATGCCAACCATGCCGACAGCAAGGCGAGCAGCGCTTAAGATATCGACCCGCTTGACTATGTTCTCAACTGATGGGTAGTGGAGATTACCCCACCCCATGGATTCGTGGTAACGATCAGCAATGGGCTCTTTTGGAATCGGATGCTGACGCTTCCCCCCCGGGGGTTCGTCCCACCCAGACCCAGACATGACCTGTGCCGACAAATGCGGGCGGTGGTGGCGACATGATGGAAACGAGAAGCGGCGATGTGATGGAATGGAAACGAGAGGGCGCAGCGGTCGTGTGGAGAAGATGGGGAATGAGGCGATGAACTGCCTAGCGCAAGGTAATAAGTGGAAGTTGGCGTTGGGAAGGGGAGGGGGGCGGCGGCGGTTCACTGTACAAGGAGTGGAAATAATATTTTATCTCCGCCGTGGGCCCTCATTGCAGCAGGCTTCCTACCCGCCAGTGCAACCCCGTACAAGGCACGCACGCAGTTCAAAATAAGTTTGACGTCCATCTTTCTCCAACAAATTATGCCATGAAATTTGTATTTTAAAGTTTCAAAAAAATTCGAAACGAAATTCTTGTGATAGGCATTGTTGAATGCTATAAACCGGTACAAATCTCAATATGAAATACTTTATATTCTATTCTACACAAAAAAGACAAAATCTGACATATTATATAGTGAATAGTACATGATTGAACACTATATAATTTTATTAGATTTTACCATTTTTGTGTAGCCTAGAATATAAAGAATTTCATATTAAAATTAGTACCGGTTTGTAGCATTCAACATTGCCTATCACAAAAAAAGACAAATTCCTAAGAAAAAGATGTACTTTCTTACTACTATTTTAATACTATTTACATTCACAAATTTATCTTCTTATATCTTCCAAAATACAACATATTTTTTAACGAGACTTTTTGCATACACATATTCTGTATATATACTAGCACAATACCCGTGCGTTGCTACGGGTACACCAAGTATCTAGCTCATGTTTAAAAAATATATATATTTTGATATTATTGAATGGAAATGGGTTTTAAATATTTGCTCAACTCAAGTTCCATTGTATAAAATTTGGTGGTTTTCATTCTTTCTCCCTTCGAGCAACATTGCCTCGAACCTATCCATTGTCAGATGGCTTTAGCTTTTACCGGAGTATGATATATATCATGTGTTGAATATTTTCAGCATATAGAAATGATTACTATTAACATCAAGTTCATAAAATAATCATTATCCAAATCCTGCAAGATCTAGTCACACAATGCCTGCTCATGAGATACACAAGTTGTACATGAGTGAGCTGAAAATACAACCAAAGTAGCTCATCAGTGATCAAGTCTTTTGTTTCGAAGAATTGACAACAATGGTACACAGTTTGATATTTATACTGTCCTGCACATCAGCCTCCAGCACACGTCGAATCAGGCAATATTGTTAGAAACAGTCTAGCTAAAATGTTCAAAGTAGCTAAATTCCATACAAGCAGGTAGCACTTTATACTCTCAGTCAAGGACGGAAGGAATTTGTAACCGAACTGAAAATTAGACCAAGTCTTCAGTCTTGATTGTTCACTGCTCACTGTCCCTCTCCGCTCTCTGCCAAACCAAAACTGAATCCGCATGTTACTCCGGCCTCTGCTCCTTTGGCTCTTTGCTGTTCACCTTCCTCTCCCTGTCTCCAAACCCATCACTCTTCCGAGTCCTCTATGTTCTCTTCCTCACTGTATCCTCATTCATACTATCCAGGTTCATCCTACACCCTCAATCGCATCGTCGTCCCTTAAATCATGAGATGTGAGCACAACAATCTCTCGAAGCCCAACGTAGACTATCCGTGCACTCTATGGATTGAGCTAACAATACCACTCACGTGCAGCGAGGGTGGATCAAAAGAGCAACAGTGGCACTGAAGAAAATCCCCGATTTGAACCAATATGTGCAGATGACCACTGATACTGACAACAGACGTGAAAAGGCTCGAATTCAACGGGTCTAGATTCGTCGGAACCACTCGCGGCGGCTCTGTAACAACCAGTGCTGCCTTGGATGGCGACTGGTAAAAAATATCCGTACGTTGCAACGGTAGATGCACTGTCATGATAATAAATCGGGGGAAAAAGAAAGCCGGAATATATGATGTGTTTTTTACCTCCGCGCGCCACGTCCTAGTTGATTTCATTCTTGTCATGCATCACATAGAACAATAGGACAATGCGTACACTATTGCCTAAGATCCACCATCACCTTGATGGCTCAGAAGGCGTCAAGGTGTGGCAGCCTCGATGATCAGCTGGACTAAACTGATCTTTAGCACCATCATTCAATTGTAGAGCACTTGATATTCAGATATCATATCAGCTCCACCACACTTGTTGTTACCAATGTGCAACAGGCAAATAGTAGATAATGAAGATCAAATTTGGTTCAGAATCTTATATGGCACCTATGAATAAAGATTAAACTTTCAGACCAAAGCCATATAATTCAACAAAAAAATACCGGTCGGAACCAAGATTGCATACGAAATATTCCCTTCCCAGTTTATGATTGCATATAGAACGCATAAGATTAGGTTTTCAGATCAGCTCACGTGAAAAGACACCGGATAAGCAAGATAAACAGCAGCATATGTCAACCCATCTTATAACAAAAATGAGTCACTCATTTTTGAATGGAAGGAGTACATATTAGGGATACATCTACTAAAAAATATCCAGGCCCATTCTCAGAAAATAATACGACAGATGACCACTGATACTGACAACAGACGTGAAAAGGCTCGAATTCAACGGGTCTAGATTCGCCGGAACCTGTCTCTCCGGCCTCCTCCCTCATCTGTAGGTGGTGGCATCGCAAGGGGGCGTCGGCAAGGTGTTGACCTTGACCATACCGAGCCCCATCAGAGTATCAGTCTATCAGACCACCCAAGAAGGCGCCTCTCTGCGCCCGCCCGCACCGAAACACGATGTGCGCCGAACCACCTCGCCGGCGTCGTGCTGCTTCTCTAGTGAGAGAAAGCAAACAGAGGTGTCCAAACGTATCTTACGGTCTGCAGCTACTAACTGCGCGTATACAGTCCAGATCGGTCGCATGACAGTACTTTATCATCTTGCTGATGGACGATCGGCTCGGGCAGCACCCCTGATCGAACTCGCGGTGAGCGCCTGTTGCAAATCGAGGCGAAGATATATTGGTTCGTTGGGATTCGCTACCTGGCTGGCTATATATCGGTCGGGAGGAAAGATTCAGCTGCCGCATCCGTTCTGATCTCTCCTCTCGCGTGGCCTGGTGTTCGGAACTGAAACCAACATGGATTAGCGTGGTCTCAGTGCTTGACGTACGAAAAAGGGACAGACGAAACGATCGAACAACGGACGAAACCTCGTCTTTGTTGTAGACGACGGTCGCTTCAACTGTACGGAGATCGGCGGCCAACTTTTATGTGCACGGGGCAATTAACGTGTAGCGGTAGGACACCCGAAGATTTTTTATGGCTTCCTCATGAGTCAAAGGAAGACACGCTAGCTTACGTGCCTCGACCACTGGATGAGTTATCAAATTAAAGCTGGGCAACGCCATCACATGAGATTGTTTATACAGACCAGGCCTGTTCCGGAGCGGGCTGAAACGAACGTACCGGAGGAACGCTCCGTTCGATGGATAATACTTACCGGTGGCAATTAGAGGAAGAAAACGTTTCGGCTCCTTATGTTGTAGCTAAAAAAAACGTATTTTGGTGGATTGAAAGCGTACTTGCGAGCCACGGATCATACCTCTAGCAATATTATTAGTAGAGATTTCTGTGTATTTAACGCCATTTTTTTTTGAATACATAGAAGTTTGAGATTTTGAACTTTTAAAAATTCTGAAAGTGTATGGAGCATCGGTGCCCATTCGCACCAAATCCCTTGTCGAATCCAATAATACAGCTTTTATGAACTTTTCAAAATTCAGAAAGTGTTGGGAGTATATTATTTTACAAGGTGCACACGACGGGCCCATGCAGATTCTCTGACTTGCCAAGCGTGACTTGACAGTCATTGAAAGGTGGGTCCCCCATGTGATGGGGCCCGCGTGTAGTGAGGGCAAGTCAGGGACAAGTTAGAGAGGGCAAGTCAGGGCCTCGCTCTGGACATCAATGACACTCATGCGGCATGTCTGGGCATCTCCGGCAGAGCGCGCACAGAGCGCGCTCTGGACATCAACGGAAGGCATGGACGCGCTCTGGGCATCTCCGGCCCCTTATACAGATACACTTCAGTACATAGGGAAACACACTTGCTAAATTATATATAAGGATGGTCCTCGGACACTTACATAGATGGAACGAACAGTACATGAATCTAGTATGGCATTATGAGGTTCTCCCTCAATGGTGCCCGGTTTGGAGGGAAAGGAGTTAGGCATCTTCTCATGATACTAATGCTACAATACATGGCGTAGCATACATACGCATCCTTTGCTGCGTAGTGGATCTGCTCCGGCTCTAGTTCCCTAAGATGCCAGGTGTCGTGCAGTTGCTTCTTGCGGAACTCCTCCTTGTACTCTTTGTAGGTGGGGTCGATGATTAGAGTCGCCATCTTGGCCGCGCCGGTCTGGCCTTGGGGGGTGCCTGATACGTCTCCAACGTATCCATAATTTTTGATGCTCCATGCTTGTTTTTATACTATTTGCCTAATGTTTCGTTACAGTTCGTGGCACTTTTATGCATTTTCCGGAACTAACCTATTAACAAGTTGCCACAGTGTCAGTTCCCTGTTTTCTGCTGTTTTTGTGTTTCAGAAAAGCTACACAGGAAATATTCCCGGAATTGGACGAAACAAGTTCCTGAAGTCTTATTTTTCCCGGAAGCTTCCAGAGATCCGAAGAGGAGACGGAGGGGGGCCACGAGGGCCCCACACACCAGGGCGGCGCAGCCCAGCCCCTGGCCGCGCCCCCTATGTGTGAGATCGCCTCGGTCCACTCCTGACGATGCCCCTTTGCCTATAAAGACCCCCCGATGGGAAAAACCTAAGTACCCCGATCAATTTTCCAGAAACACATCGCGATCCGCCGCCGTCGTCGACCCGAGATTGGGAGGGTCCAGAAGCTCTTCCCGGCACCCTACCGGAGAGGGGAATCGCCACCGGAGGTCTTCTTCATCGCCATGCTTGCCTCCGGAGCGATGAGTGAGTAGTCTACCTTGGACTATGGGTCCATAGCAGTAGCTAGATGGTTGTCCTCTCCACCATGTGCTTCATGTTTAGATCTCATGAGCTGCCCTACATGATTGAGATCACCGTTATGTAATTCTACATGTTTGGTTTGTTGGGATCCGATGAATATTGGTGTTATGATTGAGTTGCTATACTGAAAATATATCTTATGTTATCTCTATGTTGTTTATGATCTTGCATGCTCTCCGTTGTTAGTAGCTATCTTGGCCGAGTAGTTGCTAGTGACTCCAAGAGGGGGTATTTATGCTCGATAGTGGGTTCATGCCTCTATTTAATCTGGGGGAGTGACAGAAACCTTTAAGGTTGTAGATGTGTTGTTGCTACTAGGGAGAAAACAACATTCATATGCTCGAGGGCATATGCTTTGTTTACATTACACACTTTGCTTAATGCAATTATCTGTTGTTCGCAACTTAATACTCATGGGGTGTTTGGATGATATCCCCGCGAGTGGATTATTAGTCATAGATGCAGTTGGATGGCGGTCTATGTATTTTGTTGTAATGCCCAGAGTAAATCGCATAGTGATCTTCTTGACATATCACATTATCTTTATTCTATCAATTGCCCAACTGTAATTTGTTTACCCAGCATGTGTTATTTATCTTATGGAGAGACACCACTAGTGAACTATGGACCCCGGTCCTATTTCCATCATATTGCTATCACCTGTTTACTTTACTCGCACTGTTTACTTTACTCGCATACTACTATCACTTTCCACTCGATACGCTCATACCCTTTGTTTCAAGCAAACCAGTGAGATTGACAACCTCATCGCAAGTTGGGAACAAAGTATTTGGTTGTGTTGTGTGCAGGTTCCACGTTGCTACTGGCCGAAGACGAGTCAACAAGTATCGTTAAACGGCGCCCTTGTTGGAGTGTTATTAAGCCAGTCCGCATCACCTTCAGTCATATTGTCTGCTCTTCTCCTGATCGATTAAACCTTGGTTTCTTACTGAGGGAAAAGACTAGCCGCTGTGCTCATCATACTTTCCGCTTGGAGTTTCCCAACTGCCTGGCCATAATCATCATCAACTACACGCCAGCCATCAAGCCCTTTTCTGGCGCCGTTGCCGCGGAAGAAGTGGAAGACCTCTGCAAGGGGAGTTTTTCGCACGCACATCCTTTACTTTGTTTTATTGCTTTGCTTTACTTTACTTTATTTTTACCTGCATTGTTTTATATCAAAAACCCAAAAAAATTAGAATCCTTGATAGTTGTTTTTACTTGTCTACTTTTAGTTTTGCTGAAATGGCTAATCCTGAAAACACCAAGTTGTGTGACTTTACTAGCACGAACAATAGTGATTTTATCTGCACTCCTATTGCGCCACCTGCTCCTGCTGCAAACTTTTATGAGATTAAGCCTGCTTTATTGAACCTTGTTATGAAAGAGCAATTTTCTGGTGCTAGTACTGAAGATGCTGCAGCTCATCTCAACAATTTTGTTGAGCTATGTGAGATGCAGAAATATAAGGATGTAGAAAGTGATATTATTAAGCTCAAGTTGTTTCCTTTTTCTTTGAGAGGAAAAGCTAAAGATTGGTTGCTATCTTTGACTAAGAATAGTATTGATTCATGGGCTAAGTGTAAGGATGCTTTCATTGGTAGATATTATCCTCCTGCTAAGATTATATCTCTGCGTAGCAATATTATGAAGTTTAGTCAGTTTGATAATGAACATGCTGCTCAAGCTTGGGAAAGAATGAAATCTATGATAAAGAATTGCCCCACTCATGGACTGAGTACTTGGATGATTGTCCAAACTTTTTATGCAGGACTGAATTTTTCTTCAAGGAACCTATTGGATTCAGCTGCTGGAGGCACTTTTATGTCCCTTACCTTGGGCGCCGCAACAAAGCTACTTGACAACATGATGGTAAATTATTCCGAATGGCACACCGAGAGAGCTCCATAAGGTAAGAAGGTAAATTCTGTTGAGGAAACCTCTTCCTTGAGTGATAAGATTGATACCATTATGGCTATGCTTGCTAATGATAGGACTCATGTTGATCCTAATAATGTTCCTTTAGCCTCTTTGGTTGCTCAAGAAGAGCATGTTGATGTGAACTTCATTAGAAACAATAATTTTAACAACAATGCTTATAGGAACAATTTTGCTAGTAACAACTATAGGCCGTTTCCCTCTAATGGTGAAAATGGCTATCTTGGTAGACCTAAAATGCCTAGTGAAGAGAGGTTTTTAGAACTTGAAAAGGCTACCAAGATTTTTATGCAAATGGAATATGAGCAAAATAAGTTGTTTACTAAGACTATGGAGGAGCAATCAGCTCTGTTGAGGACTATTAGTCATCAAATTGAAAATTTAAACAAGGCTATTCCTGAATTGCAAGCTAAGGTTTCCAAAGCCGAAACCGATATTTCATCTTTGTCTAATGTGCAATCCTCTTTGGTTAACAGAATGTCCGCTAAGCCTGATCCTTTTGCTACTGATAATGCTATCCAAGTTGGAATTGATGAAAATATTAGATTGTTAGCAGAATTGCATGCCAGATGGGAAGGAGAGGATGAGATTGCTAGGAATATGAAAGTTTGTACTATTACTACCTCTAATGATGTTGTTCCTAATGCTATCAATCCTCTTACTTTGATTGGTGTAGAGAAAACTCCCACTCCTTGTGTTAAAAAGCCTAAAACTGCCAAAACTTTTTCTCAAAAGAGTGCTGAAATTTTTCGGAGTGTAGGAGATGATAACTCTATTTCCTTTAATGATTTTGATGTTGATGGCTGCAATATATCTGAAGTTATTTTGTTCTTGCAAAAGCTTTCTTTGACTCCCAATGCTAGTTCTTTAAATATTGCTTTTACTAAGCATATTACCAATGCTCTCATGAAAATTAGGGATGAAAAGTTGCAACAAAAAGCTTCTGTTCCCAAGAAGTTAGAAGATGGTTGGGAACCCATCATTGATATGCATGTTAATGGTTTTGATTGCCATGCTTTATGTGATCTAGGTGCTAGTATTTCTATTATGCCTAGAAAAATTTATGACATGCTTGATTTACCACCGCTTGAAAAATGTTATTATGATGTTCCTATTGCTGATGTTGCTAAGAAGAAACCTTTGGGAAGGATTAATGATGTTCTTATTATGGTTAACAATAACCTTGTTCCCGTTGATTTTCTCGTTATGGACGTTGAATGCCATGCTTCATGTCCTATTATTTTGGGAAGACCCTTTCTTCGAACTGTAGGTGCCATCATTGATATGAGAGAAGGTACCATCAAATATCAATTCCCACTCAAGAAAGGTATGGAATACTTCCCTAGGACAAGAAAGAAACTGCTTTTTGACTCTATTCTTAGAGCAAATTATGAGCTTGATGCTTCATCACTTGATGTTACTTGATTCGCAATTTTCTGCGCCTAGCTCAAAGGCGTTAAAGAAAAGCACTCTTGGGAGATAATCCAATGTTTTTATTTTCAGTACCTTTTCTTTTATTTGAGTCTTGGAAGTTATTACTACTGTAATGACCTCTCCTTATCATTTTTATTTCATTGTTGTGCCAAGAGAAGCCTCTAATTTGAGTGAGGTAAAGATTTGGGGATGTTGCTGTCCTGAAACTGTTTTTGGTGCTGCACCGTAAAAATTCGTAAAAATTCTCTGTATATCTTTTGGACCTGAGATTTATTGTGCATATGCCTCAGGTTATATCCAAACTTTCATTAGTTTAACACTTTTTGATTTGAGCAACAGAAAACCCATTAAAAATTCGACCTTTGTCAGCTGTTCTGTTTTGACAGATTTCTGCCACTATTTGTTTTTGCCGCTTTATCGCTTTCTTTTCAAGTTCTTTTGATCACATAACTTTTGGGGAAGTTGATACAGTAGTACATACTTTATATGTGATGGTTTTGGGTTGAAACCTGAAGCAAAAATAGGTTGATTATATGTTATGCTTACACTAATGTTGCTAATAGATTTGTGTTTAGTTTTGTATGAAGGAAGTTTTCAAGTGTAGGGATTGGAGAATGATGAGATGAGTTGAAGAATGGAAAAAAGCTCAAGCTTGGGGATGCCCATGGATCACCCCAAGAAATATCCAAGAAGTACAAGCGTCAAAGCTTGGGGATGCCCCCGAGGCACCCCTTCTTCATCGGCAAAAATCAGGTCACCTTTCAAGACACTATATTTTTATTGCTTCATGCACTATGTGTTTTTCTTGGAGCGTCAGTTGTTTTAGTTTTCTTTACTAGTTTAGTTTGTTTGATGCAATAAATGGTTGGACCCCAACAAATTTCTTTTGGAGAAGTTGCCTTGCTTTTCATTTGCCAAGAACGCTCTAGTTTTCACTCTTATCAAAAACCGAGTGTTCTTCTTTTTCTGCTACTACTTTTGGTTTTCATTTTTGCCTTGATTTGCGTTCAGATCTTCTTATATTTATTCATCATGGTGTATTTTGGCCTCTGATCTTTATTGGTTTTCATCAAAAGAGGTGTTTATAAAAAGTTTGAATGGTGTTGGAAAAGAGAAAAAGCTTTATGCAAAAAATTGGTACAAGAAGGAGCTTGTGTAGACTGCGGCTTAGGCTTTTTCATATCATGCTTGATGTCTTTTTGATAGTATGCTTAGTGGTTTTGCTGTAGCATGACTTGTCTCAAATAACTGAGATTGCTTAATGAGCCTTTGAAAAAATCATGCGTTGTTTTTATCGTTTGGAAGCATTATTTTGGTTTTCTCCTTGACGCTTTATTTGGGATGACTTGGCGCATGCTCACACATGTTAGACTCATACAAAGTCGCCAATAGCCTTTATGATCATTTAGTTTTTGACTTTTGATGCCATCTTATGCTTCTTTTAATGTCGCTTTATCGCTTTGCATAATTATGGCCATTATTGCTCTCTTAGTTGGTCGCTCCCAATTTTTTGCTAGCCCTCGCCTTGTACTAAGTATGAGCTCTACTCGTGCATCCAACTCCTAAAAACCAAGTTTGACAAAGTGTCCACCATACATACCTACTAGCAATTTGCTATTCCAAGTAAATTTGACTTGCTTTTATTTACTCTTCAAATTAAACTCTTACCAGTGTTATGCGAAAATTGGTCAGTAAAGCTCTCACGAACCGGAAGGCACACTTTACTTTTTCTTGTTCTTAAAAATTTGACATTGTGGTCTCTTATGTTGAGTTGTTATGCTTGCAACTTGTAAGTTGGAGACTAGCCCAGCCATGCCATCATGGGCAAGCTTTCAACATTGCACTTCTTATTTGAGTTGATATCGTGATCTTCTGTTTATGGATGCCCGCGGTGTGAAATGAATTGGGAATCTTGCGGGGATCATGGAGTTTGTATATGTCTTAGGGAAACGCTTGGGCCACCAATCTAAGCCATGCATAATTCATGGTGGAAATTTGCAGCATACCCATAGTGGACATTCGACGACGCATCTCAAAATAAAAAGCTAAACAAATGGTAAATAAAAGAGATGTCGAGGTGTTCATTGTCTGCTTGTCCTGTCATTTTGATGTGGGCTTGTTCCATGTCATCGGGCATGGAGGTACCCCGTTGGTGGTTCTCGATGATACGCATATACTTACAATGACAAGAGCCTTGCTTGGGACTCTAAGTAGAGTAGCATGAGGTTTGGGTACTCGTATTCACGGGACACGAGGTTTTCAACTTATGATTTGTCAAGCATATGCATCATTGGAGGAAAAAGGAATGCAAAACTGGCATACCTTGTAATGTACTTACCTGATAAAACTCTGTACATATATTTCCTTTTATAAAAAATGAAAAATGGCACAGTGGGGGCCTTCCCCACTGTTTATGTGTCAAAAAAAGCATATGCATCATAATTGTTCTCGCAACTCTAACCATTCAAGATGTTTATGATGGGGGCAATAAGAGCTTAAAGCCGGTAAGTACCATAATTTTTTAAGGTTATAAAACATGCAATCACTGCTTCCCTCCGCAAAGGGCCTTTCTTTTACTTTTATGTTGAGTCACCACCTTCTATCTTTATGCACCATTAAGAGAGCATAGTTGTCATTCTTAGTATAATGTGCATTGTCCCAAAGTTTTCATTAATTGATTCATATTGTTGGTTTCACTTGTTCTCAAATTATTTGTATCTAGTCGCCCTCTTAAACTTGAAGGTGTCCTATGCATTTATGTTTTGCTCTCCATGAAGGACAAGCTGAAAACCATTTGTATGTTTTTCCAAATGATTTTAACACACGTTTGACTTTCATTGTTTCATTTTCATGATCTTTTATTTGTGTTCATTTTCATGTTTATAACATGGTTGCTAAGTTCTTATTGTCAAGATTATATCTTTCATGCCCATGTTTTAAGTTCTTTTGATCCCAGCTCACAACGCTTACATATATGATCAAGATTGTGTAGGTGCATGTCACCTCAAAAATTATTTCTTTTGTTATCACTTACCTACTCGAGGACGAGCAGGAGTTAAGCTTGGGGATGCTGATACGTCTCCAACGTATCCATAATTTTTGATGCTCCATGCTTGTTTTTACACCATTTGCCTAATGTTTCGTTACACTTCGTGGCACTTTTATGCATTTTCCGGAACTAACCTATTAACAAGTCGCCATAGTGCCAGTTCCCTATTTTCTGCTGTTTTTGTGTTTCAGAAAAGCTACACAGGAAATATTCTCGGAATTGGACGAAACAAGTTCCTGAAGTCTTATTTTTCCCGGAAGCTTCCAGAGATCCGAAGAGGAGACGGAGTGGGGCCACGAGGGCCCCACACACCAGGGCGGTGCGGCCCAGCCCCTGGCCGTGCCCCCTATGTGTGAGATCGCCTCGGTCCACTCCTGACGATGCCCCTTCGCCTATAAAGATCCCCCGACGGGAAAAACCTAAGTACCCCGATCAATTTTCCAGAAACACATCGCGATCCGCCACCGTCGTCGACCCGAGATCGGGAGGGTCCAGAAGCTCTTCCCGGCACCCTACCGGAGAGGGGAATCGCCACCAGAGGTCTTCTTCATCGCCATGCTTGCCTCCGGAGCGATGAGTGAGTAGTCTACCTTGGACTATGGGTCCATAGCAGTAGCTAGATGGTTGTCCTCTCCACCATGTGCTTCATGTTTAGATCTCATGAGCTGCCCTACATGATTGAGATCACCGTTATGTAATTCTACATGTTTGGTTTGTTGGGATCCGATGAATATTGGTGTTATGATTGAGTTGCTATACTAAAATATATCTTATGTTATCTCTATGTTGTTTATGATCTAGCATGCTCTCCGTTGTTAGTAGCTATCTTGGCCGAGTAGTTGCTAGTGACTCCAAGAGGGGGTATTTATGCTCGATAGTGGGTTCATGCCTCTATTTAATCTGGGGGAGTGACAGAAGCCTCTAAGGTTGCAGATGTGTTGTTGCTACTAGGGAGAAAACAACATTCATATGCTCGAGGGCATATGCTTTGTTTACATTACACACTTTGCTTAATGCAATTATCTTTTGTTCGCAACTTAATACTCATGGGGTGTTCGGATGATATCCCCGTGAGTGGATTATTAGTCATAGATGCAGTTGGATGGCGGTCTATGTATTTTGTTGTAATGCCCAGAGTAAATCGCATAGTGATCTTCTTGACATATCACGTTATCTTTATTCTATCAATTGCCCAACTATAATTTTGTTTACCCAGCATGTGTTATTTATCTTATGGAGAGACACCACTAGTGAACTATGGACCCCCGGTCCTATTTCCATCATATTGCTATCACCTGTTTACTTTACTCGCACTGTTTACTTTACTCGCATACTACTATCACTTTCCACTCGATACGCTCATACCCTTTGTTTCAAGCAAACCGGTGAGATTGACAACCTCATCGCAAGTTGGGAACAAAGTATTTGGTTGTCTTGTGTGCAGGTTCCACGTTGCTACTGGCCGAAGACGAGTCAACAAGTATCGTTAAATGGCGCCCTTGTTGGAGTGTTATTAATCCAGTCCGCATCACCTTCAGTCGTATTGTCTGCTCTTCTCCTGATCGATTAAACCTTGGTTTCTTACTGAGGGAAAAGACTTGCCACTGTGCTTATCATACTTTCCGCTTGGAGTTTCCCAACTGCCTGGCCATAATCATCATCAACTACACGCTAGCCATCAGTGCCCGAGATGTTGAAGTGATCTTGTAAGTCCACGTGGTTTGGTATGCGGGCGCCCAGGGCTTCAAGCTTGCTGGTGTCTTGGCGCTTGTCCACAGATGCGAAGGAAATGTCGGGGCGGTTGAGGAAGTGTACGAGCTGAGGACAGTTCCTTGTTGCCAAGGATGCGTGCCAGATTAGGCAGTGATCGCGCATGCATAGTTGCAGGAGGGCGGCGTGGGCAGGCTTGGTGTTGGTGTACTCGAGGTCAAGGCCGACGATCGGCAGTTGGTCCCGCTCGCCGAGCCAATGCTCAAACATGGCGATGAACTTGGCCGCCTCTCTCGGGTCGGTTGTGTGCATCACCGTGAGGACGGTGACACCATGATTTCGGACCTTGTGGTAGTCGGTGAAGACATTGCCGTAGAATTCCATGACGGCGGTGGCGCAAGGAGTGGGAGGGGAGGGGGGAGGGGGTTATCTCTAGAGAAGAGGAAGTTGGGGATCCAATTGTTTTCCAGGCCGCGAGATCGTGGGATAAATAGTGCACGACTGGTCGCTCGCACGCCGCGTAAGTAAATGCAGTGTAGCACTTAGGAAGTTGAACCCCCCACGCGAGCCCCCGTCGCTTCATTTATGAGAGAAGAGGAAGTTGGGGATCCAATTGTTTTGCAGGCACGCCGCGGTAAATGCAAGTCTAGCGCTTTGGAAATTGAACCAGTCGCTTCGTTTCGTTTCTGAGAGAGCGCTAGACCGACGTGTCACCGCGGGCCCCGGTATTTCGGCCCACTTGTAAGTGAGAGGCTGCTATTGTGGGTAAGGATGTACGTACGTTTACCGCCAGGCAGCAATTAAAGAGTCTCGTTATTGGGTCCCCTCATTGTTTGACTATAAGCAGCAGAGCGACAGTCTGAAAAAGGAGATAGCGGCAAGGGGGGAATAAATCCGCTCTCGTCTGACACGAGGAAGGAATAGAGAACAAAATCTTACCATTGAAATGCTTCTCATCGAGGTCCCCTGCTCCATGAGACAAACGAGTGAGACAAACTAGTCCAGGTTTAGCATCCAAAGCGTGTGGGGACCCACTTGTCTGGGTAAGGTTTGGTCTAACATGTGTCTGGGGACCAACTTGTCAATAGTGTTCCAGGCCTATGTGGGGCCACATGTCATAAGGGTTAGAATTCGTGGCCAGTGGAAAAACCCAAGCAACAGACGCGTGGTAGCAAGTTGTGCATAGCAGCGGGATGAGATTTGACAGGGCAAGTAAATTGACGAGACACGCCGCAGTCTGACTAGGCGTGCTCAAGAGATGTCAGTTGCATCATCATCGCTCACTCTACTCTGGCGACTAGTTCAGTAGCCATAGATGGAGGAGTTCCCTTCCATGGGTAAACAAATAAATAAATGGCACATAGCACTTGCAATTCATCATTGCGACTCATTGGTTACATTAGGTAACATTAAACAATAGGTTCGTGCTCATTGCATCGAGCAAATAGCAGATAGCAAATAGTTCTTAGCTACGGTAATCTCGTGATACCTCTACTAATGATTTGGCGATTCTTCGAACAATGGCTCAACAAAGGTTTGTCTCAACATCTAACTCCTCATCTAACTCAGCATCATTTGGCGATTCTTCGAACAATGGCTCTTCGATGATTGCCTTGATCCTTTTCACCTTGTCGGTTTGGGCGTTCCATCCCGCTCTGTTCAACATCCGTACAACATCATGTGCGCGCTTTAGCAACCGCTGCAAATTCCTTTTTTCTCCATTTCATCCACATTTTTCTTCAGCATTTCCAAATTGTCCTTTAGCTGACCAGCTTCTTCCATCAGCATAGCCTTCTCGGCGCATAGAGCGGAATTCTTCTTCTCTAGCTCAGCTAGTTTAGTTTTGTCAGCACTTCTTGCAGTATTGCTAGAATGGTACAATCCCCATAGTCGTGATAGTGCATTCTTTTGTGTGTCTGGCCACTCTTGATCTACCCAAGAAACAAACCCACAATTGTTCTCTTCCTATAGAAAAAGAAATGAAAAATGTGCATGCCATTACGTAACATAAGATAGGACTCAATGCAGCAAGTAATTCATACACAAGTACACATGAAAGAACTAGGGATTTCTATTTTCGTGCCCTCGGGTCCTTAGTTGTACTCAGTTTTCCCCAGCTCCTTAGTTTTTCCTCAGTTTTGTCCAAGCCCTTGTCTGAAACCGTCACAAGTGCTGGAACGGCCGGTTGCCTGACGGTTGAACACCTTTGACCGTTAACTGCTTACTAGTGGGGCCACGTAGAGCCTGCAAAGACACGTCAGAGCATACATCTTTGTTTGACCGTAAGCATCGCCGTATCCCTGACCAAAACGCGGACGAGTGGGGCTTCGGTATATCGAATGACAAGTGGGGCCATGACGCTGATACAAGGGGCAATACACGGGTATGATTAGATTTTTAAACGGAGCTCTACAGCGATGGCACGGAGGAGGTGGCCTGCGGGATGCCAAGATGAGATCGACGTCCACAAAGAACTTCATGAGGCGAGACCAGATGCATAAGATAGATATGAACTAGACGCATTTAACCATGCAAAGAAGAGAAGAAATGGTCGAGGACATCGACGACAACCTCAACACTTTGACTGACGGTGTCGGACACGAACGCGAGCAATGTAGAGAAAACTAGTGTCTCTCCTTTCTGGCGTGTATAGATGGGTGCTAGGGGAGTGTGGTGGCGAAGGGAAAGACCTCGCGGTGGTCTGTGGCGTCCAGCATAGCGGGGCGGCGTGGCCGTGCCCACAGCGGCGTGCATGTTCGGCATTGGCATCAGCATGTACGTTCGTCATTGGCCTCGGTGGTATCTCTGGTGTGTCAGTGATCGAATGAGGGGACGGGATTGAGGGTGCATCCGGACAGTGACCTAGCAGTGGCGGTGAGCATGCATAGCCGTTCTGACGATGCCGATATCGGCATCGGCATCGTTTGGAGGCTATGGTGCTCGAATCATGGTGGAAATTGCGATTCCCTATTATTTTTACATGCATAATATATAGAAAATAGCTAGATCTCTAAATCGATGCATATGAAGCTACATATATATTCTTGGTCATAATCCCCTTATCTAAAGGGGATGGATGCATGGCTTCACGTCGTCGTCGCTTTCATCGTCAGTATCTTTGTCGTCCGTGTAGTAGTACTTCCTGCACAATGTTACGTCGAACACCTTCACTGTGAGCATATCATCGCCTTCATATTTGAAGTGTAGGATGTAGCCGAAATCCACACCGTGCGCGATGGTGAAATTCTCTCAGCCCTTGTCGAGGTACATCCGGCCTTGTCCGTCAAATAGGACCTCCACGGTCCAGAGACGAGGACCGCAGTCAGCTGCTCGCAGATACACCTTTGCGGGCTCCTGGCCGTCAAGATAGTCCGCAAACTTTTGTGGGAGTGCCTGCAAAGAGATCGAGCGCCGATCGTTTGAAATTAAAGGCTTTTTGGAACATGCACATAATTAATCACATGCATCATATATGTGGGAACGCGTACATACCTTCTTGGCCAAAGGGTCTTCATAGATGACGATTAAGAACTCCTCTATGATCAATGGCAGTGTTGACGGTGGTGGTGGCAATGATGATGGTCCACCACCCAGGCCGCCCCTTCCCCTTCCCCTTCCGGCCGGCGTCCGAGACGTGGAAGCCATGGCAATGGATCAAGTGTATGTGAACGAAGAAGAGAGAGGCAGAAACGAAGAAGAGAGAGGCAGAACCTATTGATATGAGGGATGGCCGTTGTGGGGGTTTATATGGGCGAGATGACCATTGTGGGGTTTACATAATAAATTAAGGAGGAGATGACCGTTGTGGGTGTTTATATCTCAACAAAAAAGTAATGCCTAAAAGAAATGGAAATTCGTGATAGTTTATTATTTTACCGTGAAAAGTAATGCCTAAAGGAAATTCGTGATAGTTTATCATTTCACCGTGAAAAGTAATGCCTAAAGGAAATTCGTGAAAAGTAATGCCTAAATGGAAATTCGTGATAGTTTATTATTTTACCGTGAAAAGTAATGCCTAAAGGAAATTCATGATAGTTTATCATTTCACCGTGAAAAGTAATGCCTAAAGGAAATTCATGATAGTTTATTATTTTACCGTGAAAAGTAATGCCTAAATGGAAATTCGTGATAGTTTATCATTTTACCGTGAAAAGTAATGCCTACAAGAAGTGGAAATTCGTGATTACCAAACTTGTTGAATCCGGTGGCCAACTCGTTATTTAGCATACATAGAGGGGTAGTAGTTTGCCACCGACAGATAGAGAGAGGGTGGCACGATCCTGCCCGTTAGATCATAGGATCGACGGTAGGTGGGCACAATCCGTGTGACAACAGCTCGACCAATCAGGCCAAGTTTGGGCTTCTGTGACAAGGGAGAGGGTAAAACTGAGTAGTATCAAGGATACAAGGGCAAGTAAATAGTAAACGGGCTAAGGAATTCAAATAAGAGATTTAGAAAAAGAAAAACACATGTTTTGTACAATGAAACCCAGGTTGGCCTACCTCAAAGTATTAGCAATTCAAATATACATGAGTGTAAAAATTATGGCCTCATTCAGACAAACTATGTTTTGGGTATAGATGTTTTGAGAAGGGGTTTGAGTGGAAAGCCATGAACCTTCATAGCTACTAGTGATTTGAGAAGTGGCCATTTGTGTTAAAACTTGATTTATATATGATTGTCTACGTGGCAGGTCGCGTAACAAGACTCCATGAGTAGGAGGCACTATGATTTTATTTTTTTGAATTTTTTTGCGCATGAAATGACTCAATTAGATAGCTTAATCCCATTTGTTGACTCTCTGTTGACCAGCCACTTGAGGGTAAAACTGAGTATATTGCACTAGCCAGTATTAGTACTCGAGGGGAAAACTGAGTACAGATATTTTTCCAGTGTAAGACTCGAGGGTAGAACTGAGTACACATAACGGTGCTGACGTGCAGTCCCACGGACGCGTGTCGCGGTGAGCAGCGGTTAGCCGCGCGGTGCGCGTGTTGAGACCAAACGTCAACTGCTGAGATGAACCGTCACTTTGCCAGTACAGAGCCCCTCTCTCCCCCCTCTGCACACAGTCTCATTATAACTCACGCACACAACCACGCCTCTCATGTCCTATCACCTTCTCCAAAAAAACCCCAGCCGCCCTACGCGCGCTCCCCTGCCGGCGATGGAGAAGAAGAATGCGTCGGCGGCCGTCGCCCCCGAGCCCGTCGCCTCCGAGTCCATCGCCTCCGAGCCCGTCACATCCGAGACCGTCGCATCCGGGGGCGGCGCATCCAAGCGTGGCACCTCCGTGAACTGGGCCTCTCTTAAGGGTGACGGACCACTTCACAAGATCGGCGACTGCTTACTGGCGAATGAGGAGTACGTGGACACCTACGCTGCTTTGAGGCAAGTTTGTACAAATTGGCGCTCAGATCTACCTGAGCCCGACGTGCACCTGCATGAATGGATCGTGGTAGAACACGCCCTTCCACGCGCCGCTGAGTTCTCCTTCCTCAACCTCCGCACATCCCGCTACGTCACCATCGATCTAACGGAAGTTCATGCAAGGTTCAAATTCCTCCATATCTATAGAGTTAATCTATTTTTATTTTCAATCGTAAACATCTTAGTGCTGAATGTTATCTTCATCAACTCCCTTTTAGATACTACTTCGTCGGCTTTTACCGTGGCGTCATAGTCCTTGGCCAGAGGAACCAGCCGCACAAGATACGGCTTCTGAACCCACTCACAAAGACATTGAACGCTACGTTTGAGGCGCAGATGCCATCTATGATTGTGAAGTCAGTCGCTGTAATGAAGTCCCCGACTATGGTCTTCATTTGCACAAGTTACCCCAATGAAATTGCTTGGGTCGATAAGAGCTCTCCAACTAAGGATATAGATGTAGATGATTGGGGAGAAGGAAGATTTACGATCGAGGACCATTCTCTGCGTTGTATTACCCCGTTCAATGGTGAATTGTATGCAATAGCTGTGAATGAGTTCGGAAGAATATTGTGCACCAACAATGTCCAGTTGGAGCAGTGTGCGAGCACTATCAGCATGAAGACACTATTTTCATTTCCAGAACTTGGAAATGATTATGATTCCAAGTTCTACCTTGTGGAGTCGGATGGTGATCTGCTGCTTGTGTTGTTGGGCGGCAGCACTGACGACAATAGGCATTTGGAGGAAGGTCAACCATTGGTGTACCGTGTGGACACTGAGAGCCGCTCTCTCCATGCCGTCAGTAACATTGGCAGTCGTGCCCTCTTCGTCAATTTTATCTGGTGTATCTCCGTCGACACCAGAGTGCACCCGACACTTCGACCTGGCTGCATCTACTACGCGGATTTGGGTTATATCAGAGAGTATGATGATGATAGAAAGGCCTAGGATGAGTGGCCACGACGTGCGGATAGATTAGGATACAACGGTCTAAAAAATGAACAAAGGCCATACCGTTTGGAGGATGTATTGGCTGAACACTGCAGACGGATTGAGTTCAGTGAATATTTCCTTCATCTCATGAATTGTAGCGACGACGAAATATATGATGAATAATGAAGAATATTGTTATTGGCTGCTTTTGGCTGCTGTATACAGTTTATGTATTATACTTAGTTTTCTGGATTTATTATGCTGCTGTGAATTTATCCTATACTAGCTTCTAGATTTGCTACTAGATTTGTTACCATATTGGGCAAAAAACGAGGGCCAAAAGGCAACAATCATTGAAGAAAGACAGAAATAGAAGCTTCTCTAGATTTGATACTAATTTGGTGAAAAGAGAGAGAACTGTTACAGAGAGAGAGGGGAAAAAGGCGCTCTGAAAAGGCGCTCTGAAAAAGCAATGCCAATTTGGCCCGAGAGAGACAGAACCGAGCTCTCACGTATAACCAAACGCGGTCTCGTCCTGTCCCACGCGGTCCCTTTCTACCAGCCCCACGCGACGCGGCCCCACACGACGCGGCCCTACACGTCAGCACGGAAACGTTCAACTAAATGGGAATCCTCCCGTCCGAGCTCCTTCTGAGGGTTTCAGACAACGGCTTGGGGAAAACTGAGGAAAAACTAACGAGCTGGGGAAAACTGAGTACAACTAAGGACCTGAGGGCACGAAAATAGAAATCCCAAAGAACTAAGTGCAACAAGATAATACTGAGTGTGCAACAATTTATTCATGCGCATCAATTATTTAATTACTTGCAGCAAGTTAGTCATGTGCATCCAATTGCTTTTAATTACTATACCAAACAATAAACTGAAGAATCGAAGGGGAAATTGCAGCTTTCACCCTGCCCCTACGTAACACAAGATAGTACTCAGTGAAGCAAGTAATTTATACGCAAATACACATGAAAGATAGTACTAAGTGGCAAGATAGTAATCAGTGAAGCAAGTAATTCGTAAGCAACCTACACATGAGTAGTAATAGAAGAGGACAAAGATTGTACAAAGGGTAACTATAATATTATGTATAACTGAAAGAAACAGTGGAATTGCATGCCCACAAAATTGTAGTTAGAAGTTTGAACATAAAATCTCAAGCACATAATCTTATCTGAACAAGGCAATAGATCAACTTAAACAAGGCAATATTATCTCCAACTGAACTAAACTTTGATGCTTTTCCACTGCTAACGTGCACATAGAAGGACTCACATTCTGCAGTGAGCACTTGTAGAATTTTCGCCCCGTATCAGTCCCCTCGAAGGCGACGCACTTGAGCGGCTCAAGTTTGTGAACGCGGCAAAGTCCTTCACAGCTCGACGCTAAACCGTGAAATGTGGGGTCTTCGCAGGTTCGCGGGGCATGATCCGCTTCCCTGGGGTCCTACACGTCCACGAGTTCCAGAGAAAATCAACATTAACTTACGTAAAGCGACCGAATCGGATAGAAAATGGCCATTCACAGATCCGAAACCAAACACATAGCTTGAGGCGGTGTAGCTTACCCCGAGGGTCATGGCGACCAAGGTGGTGGCTCGAACGAATGTCGACAAGGGCGGCAGTAGCGGACCAGGAAGAGGGGTAGATCCAGATCCTCCTCGGTGGGGGGTGGGGGCTGAGAAAGGGGGGAGAAGAGGACAGGGAAGGGAAGCGGACTGCAGTCAATGATACTTGTGCATTTTCCACTGTCTGAGTGGCTAAAAGGGCATCCTGACAGCATCATGTGCATCTGTCACCAGCTTGGATGTGCACTGTTCGGCCTTCTGACATATAATAAATTATTTTTGCCCTAAATCCATTTAAATCCAATTTTGCACTGGGGCTACAAGAAATGCACACCAGAAAAATTGGGGAAAAATACAGGGAGCTACCCTGGAGGTGTGGGAGCCTAGAACCAAGACCAAACCATGGTTCCCACCCCACCTGGTAGACATCGATGGCACCGCGAGTTTGACCTAGATCTCAAAGGGGGGCCTAGGGAATTCAGAAAAAATCAAAAAAAATGGAAAAACAATGCATGGAGTCATGGTGAGTGATGCATCACCTAGAAAAAATACCAAACATGGCATCCCAAGGGTTCACAGGTGGACTCTTTCACAGAGAGGTGCTTTCAGGCAGGAGTTCTCTTGGTCTTCCTTGCCAGGTGACCATGGTTTGTGCAAGTTCCACAGCAAACTGTGGAACCATGGTCCCATTTTTGGTGGAGATATGCATCTTTGCATTCCCAACAACTTTTGTAACTAATGTTTTTTCAGTTTTCACATAAAAACTACTAGGAAAACGTCTATAGGTAGTACAGCTACCCGTAGCGCATGTGTGTACATGCGTTGCGGGTATGTCACATACCCGCAGCGCACCATATATAAAATGCGCTACGGGTATATGTAGGCCCGGATGGGGAGCTCTGCCCACACTTACCCGTAGCGCATGTGATATACATGCGCTGCGGGTAGTTCAACTACCCGTAGCGCACCTATACACATGCACTACGGGTAAGTGTGGGCAGAGGCAGTGCCATATTACCCGTAGCGCATGTGTATAGGTGCGCTACGGGTAGTTGAACTACCCGCAGCGCATGTATATCACATGCGCTATGGGTAAGTGTGGGCATGAATGATATATTATTTTGAATGAATGATATATTATTCCTGATATTTTCGGATATGTAATTTTAGGCATGATATATAATTTCCGGTATGTAATTTTAGGCATGATATATAATTTTAGGCATGTAATTTTAGGCATGATATATAATTTTAGGCATGTAATTTTAGACATGTAATTTTCTTAAGCAGACATGTAATTTTCGGAGATATTTTGAATGATATATTATTTTAGGCATGAATGAAATATTATATTATTTGTGCTTATTTAGTTTTGAACAGTTTAATATTTATGGGAATTTTATTACAGTTAAAAAAAATAAAAGTGTTTATTTAGTTTTGAACATTTTAACATTTATTGGAATTTTATTACATATTAAAAAAGATTTTAAAAAATAAAAACAAAAAATGGGGCAACCAGGACTCGAACCCTGGCTGCCTCTGCTGAATAGTTTTGGCCGAAGCCACTGGAGTAAATAAGTGGTTGTGTCTAGAAGTGGCTGCTAGTCTAGTTAACTACTACTGCAAATATACGAAGCGCACCTCTCCCTAATGCGCTACGGTTAATCTTACCCGTAGCGCAGCACCCGTCGATGCGCTACGGCTAAACGCGTAACAGGTGCCGAAAATTTTGGCGCCGTTCAGACATATCGCGCGCGTAGAGTCAAAATATTTTAGATCTGTCGCGGGCCTAACTTCCTCCCAAAAACCCTAACCAAAGCGCAAAATCCTCTTCTTTTTCCAATCCCGACCCCGCACCGCCGCTCACCGCCTACGCACACCATTTCCTGCCCCGCGCCGCCGCACTCTGCCTCGCGCACCGCGCCGCCGGGACGGCAGCCAGGACGCTCCTTCTCACCCTGATCTGCCCCACGCCGGCGCACTCCACCTCGCCACCGCGCCGCCGGGATGGCAGCCAGGACGCTCCATCTGCACCTCGACCTGCCCCGCGCCGGTGCACTCTGCCTCGCCACCGCGCCGCCGGGATGGCAGCCAGCCAGGACGCGCCTTCTCCACTTCGACATGCCCCGTGCCGGCGCACTCCCACTCGCACACCTCGCCTCTTGGACGACAGCCAGCAAGGTCGACGCCTTCTCCACCTCTACCCGTCTGCTTGGTTATTTTTATTCTTATCTGGATATCCAGCGAATTTTGACCTGTTTTTTGTGTCATGCTAGGAATCAACAGCTGCCCGGAGTCAAGTCTGTCCCTTCTCCAGTAGATCAACAGCAGGGGGAGCACGAATTGCAGGTGAGCTGCCTCTTTGACGCACTCCTTGAAGCAGTACGAATTGCAAGGGAGCACCGGGCATTAATGATTCAGTGACAAGCCACATCTGATAGTTGTTTCATGTGAAGACTATATTTTTTGCTTGTACTGATTTATTTTTAATAAACGCTTTGTTCATGGCATATATTAGAGAGCAGGCATACCTGTGAAGAACTAGGTAGGAATATGCCTATAAAATTGCATTTAACTAATTAAGTAGCTGACCACAATTTAGCCAGCTAGTTATGCATGACTAGTATGATTTCCACTTAAAATCAGTTCACTCCAGAAATATATAGCTAATTACTTAACAATTATCTAGCTAACTAGTGCAGCTTGTTTCTTTATTGAGCAGCTGGACGAATTGATGGGTGGACAAGTCGGCTGATTCCGCGCGGATCTCGCTTCACTCCTCCACTCCTCCTCTTCCCCCGTCTCGAATCCGCGGTTTCTTGTGGATTTGTTCGCTGATCTGTTGGTTTGGTTTTGTGCAGGAGGAGGAGGTGACGGTGGAGAGGACGCCCGAGGAGGAGGAGGCCAGGCTCAGGTACTTGGAGTTCGTGCAGCAGGCGGCGGCGCAGGCGGTGGTGCTGGCCCGGCGTGGACCGCTCCGCCCCGGCGTGGACCACGTCAAGGGCACCGTCAAGGCCGTCGTCGGGCCCGTCTACGACCGCTTCCACGCCGTGCCGCTCGACCTCCTCAAGTTCATCGACCGCAAGGTGAGAACAGACTGACAATCCCCTCCGACACTAGCTTGTTTTCTCTTTCATTGTCCTAGCTGGATGCTGAGGACTGCTAAATGTTCAATCTAGTCCGTAGTTGTTCTGTTCTGCGATGAAATTGGGGTTAGCCCTGTCTGATTGGTTCGTCATGTTCATCTCTGGATGGCCACCTACCTTAGTTACCGTGCCTGGGAATTTACTTACTCATTCTCATCTGCTACAAAGGTAGTACCATATATGAGGATATAGTTGGCTGTCATCGTCTACTGTTAGGTGCTGGATTGTATTTCTGGCCTGTATGAACTAGCTGCCACCAGGCAATGATCATTCCAGTTGAGATGTCCACATTTCTGCTTGCATCTAACCTAGCATTTAATTTAATTGCAACTTCCAAGCTATCTGTAACATGGAAGAGATGATTTTCAACATTGAAAATGCATTTAATATATGATATTGAATTAAATGGAAATTGATATAGCAAGGAAGATAGAATTTTTTCCCAAGATCTGTCAATGACCAGCAACGATTTCTTAATTTACTTAGGAACTGACACAGTAAGCAACTTTTATGTTTAACAGCAAGAGGAGTAGGCCCTAGATGCATTGATGGTCAGCCAACTAAAAAACATACAAAATCAGTCGATTAGTAAAAAGAAACTGACCTTCAGATTTGGACGATGCAACTTATAAAATCGATGAAGTCCCACCGGTGCCTGGAGGTATGGAAGGAAAACTGCAGGAAAATTAATACTAGGAAACATCTAATGTAGACTATGCCTAGTAAAGAATTTGCACATTTCCAAGGGGGGCTTCTGATCGATCATGGCAGTCGAGTGTACTGTAATATACTCTTACTATACTCTAGTAGAGTTGTGTATTTTCTCCTTCATTTTGCCTTTGAACAGTCGTATGTATACTCAGGGCATGTGTATACTTTGTTCTGTCCAGTTTCTGGTTTCACAACACTAATTTTGACCCTTACCTTGTAAATTGTTTCAAAGCCACCACTGCTCCATATTCTACTCTCATCATAATTGTTTATATTGTTTTATTACTTGGTGTAGTATGTCGTTCACCATGGTTTCATTGCTCATGTGTCATTGTACACAATATTGGCACCTGTTTAGCTAGTTGCGATGTTTTCTGAAATCATGTCTTGCTCAAACAGACACAAGTTTGCCATGCGATTAGTTGCTAGAAAAATTTCCAAATAGTCTTGATTTTGCCAGCAGACATTTATTTTGTTTACACAGAAGGTTGGATCAGGACATCTCGAACTGGTTTGTCCAAGATCTTTCCAAGCACATGTGGGTCTTCATAGATTACCACGAGCTTACAACATCCAGAAGGTATGGGTTTTATTTCCCACAGATTTTATGCTATACTGGTCACTGTATTGCTCACTCTGTGGTGTGGCATGTACTTGATATTTTGATGATCAATTTTTGGTCATTTTTGTGTTAAATAAATGTCCAGGTTTTCAGTGTGTTCGTGTTGGATAGTTGAAGCGGAATAATATGCTTGTCTTCCTGTCTGATTTATTTTCCATAACGCAACTTGACACCACTTCTATATTTGCAGGCTGTATGAGCATGCTTGCTAACAGACAATAGGTGCACACTTTTATTTCTTCTTATTATTGTCTACAACTATGAGCTCCCAAATCATGTGATCTGTTGTATAATATGTATGATGTCAGTGCTTCCTTTAGTTAGATATTTAATTAAGTTTCATATCTTTCTAGAATATTTTGTGCTGCACCTATTGATAGTTGATACATCAGTGGTATGAATCTTACTCCATACACTGGAGAGATACATGAATTTCATGGTCACGTATACTTAACCATTTGAGTCTACTTAACCATTTGTTTCACTTTAGGTGATATATGACAAGTCAGGAATTCTAGTACGTGAATATCTTGTATCCAATACAAAGAGATGAGCTAGAGAACACTTTGTGAAGATCTGATCTAAGTGGTTTTATCTTGTGAATTCTGCTACTTATATACATTATCTTAAAGTGCAACAATACTTTGAGTCTACTTGTTTGATGCGTTAAATTTGAGACTCATACCTATGTACTCCATTGACAGTGTTGAAGAACATAGTGGTATTCTCTCATCATGCCAGCATGTTGCTAATCAAGTACGGGGAATTGATCTTTGATGAAGAAGCATAAATAATGCTTCTATATGTAGCTAGCCTGTTGTAGCCTTCGATACGTTTGAACCTTAGTTTTTCTAGAGTGAATGAGCTACTTCATGTTGTAAAACTATTGGCTGTTATGAATGAACAACTATGTTATCAATATATGGATGCAATTGATTATTGTGTGATCTTTTATTCCGTGTTGAATCATAAGTGTGATATTGTGCTAAAGGCAAAGTACATATATACTGCTGTTAGATTTCATATTTATTTAAATCAAAAAAATAATACCCGTAGCGCATGTGTCTGGTGCGCTACGGGTAATATGCATACCCGTAGCGCATGTGTGTCTGGTGCGCTACGGGTATGCATATTACCCGTAGCGCATGTGTGTCTGGTGCGCTACGGGTATGCATATTACCCGTAGCGCACCACACATGCGCTACGAGTATTTTTTTACTAGTGGCGTGCTACCCGCAGCGCACGGCATATGCGCTACGGGTAGCCATATTAGGTGCGCTACAGGTAAGCTTTTTTCTAGTAGTGAAAAATGCATTTCCCATTTTTCAGGTGGCCGGAGGGGTCAAAACAGGTGCTTTTTTGTGAAGGGGCCACCAAGGGCAGTGTGCAAAACATAACCACTCTAATTTTCATGGGTGGGGAACCTACTAGGGGTGCCACATCCAGGAGCTTAGGAATTATCTCGGCCTTCTGCCATATAATGAATTATTTTTGCCCTAAATCCATTTAAATCCAATTTTGCACCGGGGCTACAAGAAATGCACACCAGAAAAATTGGGGAAAAATACAGGGAGGTACCTTGGAGGTGTGGGACCCTAGAACCAAGACCAAACCATGGTTCCCACCCCACCTGGCAGACATCGATGGCACCGCGTGTTTGACCTAGATCTCGAAGGGGGGCCTAGGGAATTCAGAAAAAATCAAAAAAATGAAAAAACAATGCATGGAGTCATGGCGAGTGATCCATCACCTAGGAAAAATACCAAACATGGCATCCCAAGGGTTCACAGGTGGACTCTTTCAAAGAGAGATGCTTCCAGGCAGGAGTTCTCTTGGTCTTCCTTGCCAGGTGACCATGGTTTGTGCAAGTTCCATAGCAAACTGTGGAACCATGGGCCCATTTTTGGTGGAGATGTGCATCTTTGCATTCCCAACAACTTTTGCAACTAGTATTTTTTTAGTTTCCACATAAAAAATGCATTTCCCATTTTTCAGGTGGCCGGAGGGGTCAAAACAGGTGCTTTTTTGTGAAGGGGCCACCAAGGGCAGTGTGCAAAACATCACCACTCTAATTTTCATGGGTGGGGGACCTACTAGGGTTGCCACATCCAGGAGCTAAGGAATTATCTCGGCCTTCTACCATAAAATGAATTATTTTTGCCCTAAATCCATTTAAATCCAATTTTGCACTAGGGCTACAAGAAATGCACACCAGAAAAATTGGTGAAAAATACAGGGAGGTACCCTGGGGGTGTGGGACCCTAGAACCAAGACCAAACCATGGTTCCCACCCCACCTGGCAGACATCGATGGCACCGCGAGTTTGACCTAGATCTCGAAGGGGGGCCTAGGGAATTCAGAAAAAATCAAAAAAAATGTAAAAACAATGCATGGAGTCATGGTGAGTGATGGATCACCTAGGAAAAATACCAAACATGGCATCCCAAGGGTTCACAAGTGGACTCTTTCACAGAGAGGTGCTTCCAGGTAGGAGTTCTCTTGGTCTTCCTTGCCAGGTGACCATGGTTTGTGTAAGTTCCACAGCAAACTGTGGAACCATGGTCCCATTTTTGGTGGAGATGTGCATCTTTGCATTCCCAACAACTTTTGCAACTAGTGTTTTTTCAGTTTCCACATAAAAAATGCATTTCCCATTTTTTAGGTGGCCGGAGGGGTCAAAACAGGTGCTTTTTTGTGAAGGGGCCACCAAGGGAAGTGTGCAAAACATCACCACTATAATTTTCATGGGTGGGGGACCTACTAGGGGTGCCACATATAGGAGCTTAGGAATTATCTCGGCATGCTGCCATATAATGAATTATTTTTGCCCTAAATCCATTTAAATCCAATTTTGCACTGGGGATACAAGAAATGCACACCAGAAAAATTGGGGAAAAATACAGGGAGGTACCCTGGGGGTGTGGGACCCTAGAACCAAGACCAAACCATGGTTCTCACCCCACCTGGCAGACATCGATGGCACCGCGAGTTTGACCTAGATCTCGGAGGGGGGCCTAGGGAATTCAGAAAAAAAAGGAAAAACAATGCATAGAGTCATGGTGAGTGATGCATCACCTAGGAAAAATACCAAACATGGCATCCCAAGGGTTCACAGGTGGACTCTTTCACAGAGAGGTGCTTCCAGGCATGAGTTCTCTTAGTCTTCCTTGCCAGGTGACCATGGTTTGTGCAAGTTCCACAGCAAACTGTGAAACCATGGTCCCATTTTTGGTGTAGATGTGCATCTTTGCATTCCCAACAACTTTTGCAACTAGTGTTTTTTCAGTTTCCACATAAAAAATGCATTTCCCATTTTTCAGTTGGCCGGAGGGGTCAAAATTAAACAGGTGCTTTTTTGTGAAGGGGCCACCAAGGGCATTGTGCAAAACATCACCACTCTAATTTTCATGGGTGGGGGACCTACTAGGGGTACCACATCCAGGAGCTTAGGAATTATCTCGGCCTGCTGCCATATAATGAATTATTTTTGCCCTAAATCCATTTAAATCCAATTTTGCACTGGGACTACAAGAAATGCACACCAGAAAAATTGGGGAAAATACAGGGAGGTACCCTGGGTGTGTGGGACCCTAGAACCAAGACCAAACCATGGTTCCCACCCCACCTGGCACACATCGATGTCACTGCGAGTTTGACCTAGATCTCGAAGGGGGGCCTAGGGAATTCAGAAAAAATCAATTTTTTTTTGAAAAACAATGCATGGATTCATGGTGAGTGATGAATCACCTAGGAAAAATACCAAACATGCCATCCCAAGGGTTCACAGGTGGACTCTTTCACAGAGAGGTGCTTCCAAACATTTCATGACATGGTTTCATAACAGTTCATAACATAATAAACACATAGTACTTCAATGTGTTCAGTTCATTACATAGTTTTATTGCGAAAGCACGCCACATCAGGGTTCAAGCCGGGCGCATAGCTACTCGTTTTCCTTCTCAAGAGATGCCACGAGTTGGCAGCTTGCGAGGTATTTCATTTTGGAATCCACGAGCTCCCTGAGTGCTTTCTCGTTTTCAGCCAACAGGTTCCTGCATGTGATCTCCAGGGTGACAGAATTTTCCTCCAATAGATCTTTGATCCTGGCTGTATTCTTCTATGCCGAGGCTCTGGCTTCCTTGTGCAGTTCCGACCACTTTAGATTCTCCTTTTCAAGCTGCTTGTGCTCACGAGCAAGGCACTTGGCAACTAAGATGACTTTAGCCATATCCACTTCCTGGGTCAATTTTTTCTCCCTTTGTTTGGCTATCCGTTCATTAAGCCAGGATGCCATATCTGGGTTCAGCCCCACCTTCTTTTCCTGTATAAAATAAAAACAGGGTTATTTCTACCAAGGACGCCAACTAAGTGGCAGTGGCGTCCTCACAAAAATCCCATTACAGGTAAACCACTCTACACTCACCTAAGTCAGAATCGCAAGAACCCCAATGCATGTCAACACAATTAGAGAGTGCTTACCTCGCTGAGCCGGGGAAATGTGGCCAACGGGTTCTGGATCACCGCCGTCATTTTTTGGGAGAGAGGCACGCCCTGCAAAACCATCATGGCTCCACCGGCTCTGGAACATTTTATTCCACCTTAATGAGTTATAGAGGAGGAGGAAGAAGAAGAAGAAGATGTACGAACAAAAAGATGATGATAATGAAGAAGAATTCGTCCCAGTACCCGGATGAGCCCTCGCCTGATTGAAGTTTTCCCTTCTCCATCAGGGAGAGCAAAGATTGCGCCTCTATGTGAGGGCTTTCTCTAATGGATGGAGCAAGTTCCTTCCAGTGGCGAGCTCTCTCCATTCTCTCCACTTCCTGAGTAGTCAGGGGGCGGTTTCTCTTCGGAGGCATGGCTAGACAGAGCGGATGGCCGGGCAGGAGGAAGGAGAAGGAAGTAGGTGAATGAATAATATGGCAATATAGTCAAACAGCCCACACCGTGGTCCAACCACTGCTCTCTATCTTCTCGCCTTTTCAGGCAAGCTATATCCACCGTAAATGAAAAATAGAGCCCCGCCCGGCACGCGGGTGGATACGTGGCGCCGATTAACTGACGCTCACTGCCCCATCCCATCGTGCCAGTGCCAGGGTCCTGGCTAGACCCTTCAACGAGAAGGAACCGGTCCACATACACAACAAGGCATGTCAGGACACGCCAGAAGATAAAATATATTATATTTTATATACTATTAACTTAAAATGGAAGAGTCAAATCTTACGCAAGATAAACTGCAGTGAACAGAAACCGCTAGCTAATATGCATGCCATTTGCATTTTCTTCATAGATTACTAACGAAACCCCTTGCTAAACCCAGTACATGACGCCGTTGGAGTTGTCGGAGTCGACCTCCAATGGGCCCTTGTCCTTGCCCTCTGCTTCACCCTCCATCATCGTTGTCTTGCCATTCCCCCTGCCCTGGGGTTCCAATGACCTGGTCATGGCCGTCTTCATGTCTCGCGCAAACTTTGCGTCGGCGGATCTTGGCTGCTCAGCATTGACGCCGCCGTCTTCATCGTTCGATTCAAGATTGATGAACGGAACGGGTTTGAGGGCGGTCTTGAACCGGCCTACACTGCGAGGCCTGCTGGAGCCACTGCGAGACCTGCTCGAGGTCAAAGAAGTAGGAGTTGGAGTAGATGCATTGCTGCTTGGTTCAAGCCACCATGGCCATCTGATGCGGCGGCGGCTTGACATGCCGCGCTGTGCACGACCGGGCGTGGAGTTCCCGCTGTGGTAGTACGTACCGCCGCCGTGGCTGAGGCCTGGGGTGGCGTCGCTGAGGCCTGGGGTGGAGCTTCCGCGTCATGCGCGGGAGGTGTTGTAGCGGCCGGTGCGAGCCATCTGAACTGGAGGCGGAGGCTAGTGATCGTGGTGTCTGCCCAGAGGGAAACAGATCTTTTTGACAGGGTAGCTCTCCATGGAAGCACATGGCCCCAGCGACTATGCATTGCTTCCATGCTTGTAAACAATACATTTTCTTTGTGTCGCATGATGGCAATTTCATTGGTGGCATAGTTGCGTTGCACGATCCCACCTGTCATACTCAAACGGTCATATTCCGGGGGGCGCGCTGGTATAAAACTGCCGGATGCAAGAGTAGCGTCGTCACTCCGATTCTTCCTTCTTCCCCTCTCCCCCTTACACCTACGATTCTTTTCCGGCTAGCTCACATCTGTTGTTCTAGTTCCCCACCAAGTTCCTCTGTTGTGCTCTCCCTTGGGTGCAAGGCAATGGTTCGCAGCTACTGCAGTTCTTCGCGGGCGGAATCAGGGTTGGCTCGCCGACACCCCCCTATTCCGTACCGGAGTAAGCCCTACGACTATTCGCCAGACAAAATATGTGACTGTGGAGTAAAGATGCCGAGATGGATTGCATGGACGGATGAAAACGCTGGGAGAAGATTCTACAACTGTGGCATTTGCGCGGTATTATTGTAAACTAATCAAGTTTGTTTGGCAGTTTAGTTATTTGAATTCTCACATCTTTCCTCTTCCTTTACTATGTTTTTGGCAGGAAGGCAAGGGCCGAGGCTGTGAGAAGTATGAGTGGATGGACGACCCGCTACCAGTTTTCCAGAGAGAGCTTGTTCGTGATCTTCATGATGCTGTATGGGAGAAGATGGAGGAGAACCATGCGCTGCTTGATGAAAACAAGGAGCTTCTGGACCAACTTCGGAAGCTCGAGTAGAGTGGTGGTGTGCATGCTCAGTTGCAGAAGCAAGCAGCTGAAATAGAACAGATCAAGGTTAGGGCAGATGGTGGAAACAATCTGCTTTTCATATGGATATGTTCCATGGCATTTGCAGTTTATGTCGGCATTATGATGTCTAGCACCTGAAAAGCAGAACTGTAAGGACCCAAATATTGTGTAATGTGAAATGTTATCCTGTGCCATTTATTCTGCCTTTTCTGACTGTCCCTCTGAACATTATCACCGAATAAGAACATATGCATAATGTCAAACAAGGCTTATTAAAACTGAGTACATAGTTTACAAATTACAAATTCCATAACAAATACAGTTCTGATAGAATTTTGGGCAGTTCCAGGGCCCCTGTTTTACACTGCACACACACACACATGTTCTGGAAAAATAGTTTTCACAATTTTGTTGTATTACAGAGACGGAGCACTCAGAAAAAAGACTGAATTAGTCATACTCCGACCTAGCTGTCTTCTTCCTCTTTGGGGACAGTTTTCTCGCCTTCTTGTATGTTGGATCAGAAGGTTCTGGAATGTCCGGCCAATCTGAATCAGATCCCGTGTCATCATCACTCCACTCAACTTCCTCGTGAAGCACATACACAGCATCAGCAGTCTTGCACCTTGTCTTGCGCTTCCTGACAAATGTTAGAAAGCAGGTAAGCCCCAGGTAAGCATAAATATTACCTAATTATAAATAAAGATCATACACGCAAACACTTCATACCTAGGCTTTGGTCCGTTCAAAGGACACCCCGCTGCTCTATGTCCAATACATTTGCATTGCTTACATCTATTTTTGCCTTTCTTGCTACCACTAAAAGGCATGCCCTGCTTCTCCATGAAATTCTTGAACCTACTCTTCTGAGGTCTTCCTTTGCCTCTTTTAACATTTGGCTAGCACAGCTTGAAAGGTAGTTGAACTACAGGCCACTGTGACTGGTCTATGCAAGGAGGGACGGCACCAGCGTAGGTAGCTCGAAATTTAGCCAAAGAGAAGTACTCACTCACATATTGATCAAGGTGTGGCAGAGTTCTTTTGTGAACCAAGAAGATTAACGCGTGTGGGCATGGCATCCCAGTATGCTGCCACTCTAAGCAGCTCCATTCTCTACTGTCAATCTTCATGACATGCCTCAGGCCATTCCGGCTCAAATCTCTCACCTCACATCTGTGGTCGTTAGACTCTCCAACTCTAAGGTAACCAAGACCTCGACTTCTCTGGTTTATTTGCTGAATAACAGCGGGTAGAATGTGCCCTCTTAGTCTGTCCCCAATATCTCTTCTTACTTTTATCAGCCTCATCAACATACCTCGTATGGTGTCCATCAACATATGAACTGGAAGGTCTTTTGAGTCTTTGACCCAGTTATTTACGGTTTCAGCAAGGTTGTTGTTTATGTAATCACACTTTATTGCGGGATTAAAAGCACTCCTCATCCATAAAAGGCTATGATGCCTTTCCAAGTATACGGCAAAATCAGACTTCGCAGCATGTATCTTGTCCATAAAAAATTTGTAGCTCTCAGGCTTGTAGGCCCTAGCAGCAGTCCACATGTAGCGATATACAGTGTCTGAGTAGTGCCTGTACAGGTTCGGCATCAAATAAGCATGGCATTCTCTTTGTTCAGCATGTGGAAATACTGTCCGAACTGCATTTGCCAATCCTTTGCATGCATCAGTGCTTATGGCCAATGGTGAAACATCACCTATTGATCTATGCAGTTGCCTCATAAACCACTCCCAGTTCTCCTCTGTTTCCGACTGAAACAGGCCAAATGCCACCGGGAACATCCAGTTGTGCCCATCCAGTGCTGTCGCTGATGCTAGACAACCATTCCATCTGCCAGTGAGGACAGTGGAGTCTATACTCAAATATGGCCTACAACCCTCCTTGAATCCTTGAATACAGGGCTCAAGGGCCATAAAAAACGGTTAAAATATATGTTTCCCTCCTCCTCTTTCGTGTCAACACTACCTTGAGACCTAGATTGTATTTCAGCCTTGAAGTTGTACAACAGCCTGAAACTATTATCCCAGTCCCCGTATAGTGTTTTCAAAGCTCTCTCTTTACCTTTCCAAACTATGTGATACGGTAGCTCGACGTTGTAATCAGCCATAAGCTTTACCTGAATCGCCTTGGTAGTCTCATTTGGCGTTTTCTTAAGAATGGCCAAAGCATGCTTCTCAACCCATTCTTGAGTTGCACAAGAAGATCTTAGTTTGCAGCCTGTTGGACACCTGTGTGCAGGTCCCATCTTGTTCACCTGCATCGGAACATTTCATTTTATACATTAGTTGCTTCATAATAATTCCTAAACTTGCTACACCTATGAAAACCAGAACCCGTTAGTTAGAAATAGATATTTGTGTGACGAAAGCTTCTCAGTACCCTAACTGTTTCTCCATAAGGAAGTATCCTAACAGAGATCTTCCATGGGCATTGATCCTTCACCCTCTCCCCATTGTAGTAGTCTAATCTGCACCTCACCTCGTACCGTTTCCTTGTGTTTCTAGTTCTGAAGATGTCGAACTCTCCGATGATACAATATTGCGCAAATGCTTTCCTGAATTCTACCATGTTGGCAAAGTATGTGCCCATCATAATTACAGGTACCACTGGATCATATGTTATCGCTAACTCGCTAGTGACCTCATCATCTACCGGGATGGTAGCTTCCTCCATTAGTGATTCATCGATTACATCATCACCTGTTTCTTGTTCCACCACCTCTATTTCACTGTCCTCATCTTCCTCTATGTCCGAAACGGGAGGACCTTCATTTTCTTCCTCTACATCATCATCGCTAGCGATGCCAAGTACATCACACATTGTTTTCTCTGCCATGGGTTCATCGATGCCATCACCTCCCATGGGTTTGACATTGACATTCTGCCAATCTACTTGCTGTGCTGAGAAATTTTCTCCCACATCTGTCTGTACTAGTGATGGTGGTTCTGCCATTTGTTCCATAAAATCTTCTTTCATTTGGCATTCCCATTGATAAGTATCATCGTTATCTGAGTCTGCTAACGTCCAGTCCTTTGTAGGGGGGGTGGTGTTTTTATAGGGGGTGGACTCCTTGTTGGTATTTCCGGTGGGGGTGGACTCCTTGTTCCTCAGTGGTCTTCTTTGTGGTTGACTTCTTGGGGGTGGTTTCTTCGGTGGTCTTCTTTGTGGTAGACTTCTTTGGGGTGTTCTCCTCGGTGGTCTTCTTTGTGGTAGACATCTTGGGGGTCTTATCCTCGGTGGTCTTCTTTGTGGTAGACATCTTGGGGGTCTTATCCTCGGTGGTCTTCTTTGTGGTTGACATCTTGGGGGTCTTATCCTCGGTGGTCTTCTTTGTGGTTGACTTATTGGGGGTGGTTTCCTTGGTGGTCTTCTTTGTGGTTGACTTATTGGGGGTGGTTTCCTCGGTGGTCTTCTTTGTGGTTGACTTATTGGGGGTGGTTTCCTCGGTGGTCTTCTTTGTGGTTGACTTATTGGGGGTGGTTTCCTCGGTGGTCTTCTTTGTGGTTAAGGGGGTGTTATCCTCGGTGGTCTTTTTTGTGGTTGACTGGGTGCTCTCCTCGGTGGTCTTCTTTCTGGTTGACTTCTTGCGGGTGTTCTCCCCCTCGATGGTCATCAACCACTCTGCCCTAGACTGCACGGAGGCATTCTTTCTGGGGGAGGTCTTCTTGCATAGGAGCTTGCGGTTCCGCTTCAGACTATTTGTTAGAGTAACCTTTGCAGTATTCTTTCAACTTTCCTTTCGAGTACCAACTTACTAGGGCTGATCCAATCCCTCATGGAACTAGGAATGTTCCCGTTACCTTCAGTTAAACCATCCTCTGGATCAGCACGGGTGGTTACGCATCCGAGAAACAGTATATGGTTGCCCGTTCCATATTTATCCAATGCCACATCTAAATTAGGTTGACTGTTAATGCCAATCTCAATGAAATCAGAGATCCTTCTATTATACCACATATATTTTACTTTTTGGTGAGATCCCATCAGCAAGTTCTCACTAAACTTTCCAATCAGTTCAGCTACTTGTATCCCCTTCTGGCGATCGGCGTAGACATCAACATCGTGTGCTTTAACGATAACATTTGAGCCATCATCCAGTTCTGCAGTGTAGTTTTTGAATGTGGCCACCATTTTCAAACAAGGAGGAGGTTCAGCAGCAGCAGGTTTTTCAGCACCAGCAGCAGCAGGTTTTTCAACACCAGCAGGAGGTTCAGCAGCTGGATGATGTTTACAGGAGCAGGTTTACCAATAGCAGCAGATTTACTGCTAGGATGTGTAGCAGCTTGAGCACGAGCAGCAGATTTTCTTTGATTACCAGCATGACGAACAATATCAGCAGGAGATTTCTTGGATGCCCGGGCAACAACACCATCTCATATTCCACCAATAATTTTAGCATGCAAAATGTGGCCAGGAGAGTCTGCAAACCTTTCCAATTGATCTTCAATCATTTGCATGTCCAGAGGTGTAACAACCCCCCGCGGTGATACCCATTCAAATTCTGCAGTTTGTGCGGAGCCCATTGGAACAATTCCACGAACAAGTTCAACCATCCCAGATATAGACTTGAAGCTTCTTTCTGTAGCGAGCAAGGTTACCTTACAACCCTCCACAACTAGGGAGTGCCCATTGTCAAGCATAGCAAGGTACTGATGAATTTGTAGAGGGACGCTGTAATCTTTGCGAATCCTACTCGACATAAAGTTGGGGAAATAAGAAATACTTGTTAGTGTTCGACTAACAAACATCTCTCGCTAAAATATATCTTGATTTCCTACATCCAGCTAGCAGATACCGATGAAGAAGGGTAAAATACATAAGAGAAGAGAAGCTCACCTCCTCCGGCTGCTCAGGGTGAGACATGATTCCCCAGTTGCGGGCCCTTCCATCCTCTGTGCTGCTCAGCTCGTCTCCCGGCGATGGCGATCTATCTCCGAGCAACGGCTCGCTCGACATTCGGCATCACCGCGGGCCGTCGGGCGCGGGCACGAGAGCTTTAAGCAGCGCTATCTGTCTGTGTCGCCGCCGCCGCCGTCCTAAGGTTCAGACAAGGTTAAGAGCGGAGGAACGAACTAGATCTTGACCGTACACCGCTGCGGAGTGACCCCATTACATCGAATTGCCATGCAGATTGACACGCTGGAACTAACATGAAACGGAGAAATACTGACATGCGGGACCGCAATGGGCCCAGAACGGGAGAAGTCATAGCAATATTTGGTTTGGCCTACATTCGTTTAAAATGGGCCCTCTGAGTAATTACCTACCCAACTTTTCAAATGACATCTATTACAAACAACAAAGGTACCTGTGAGCCTGTGGCAAGGAACTCGGTGACCGCAAACAAAATCGCCCGCATTTCACAATGGGCTCCGGCTCAGACAGTATGTGCCTCGATCTGGGCTACTCGTCGACTTGTCCGCTGGATTGTAGCCCAACTATTCCTACACCAGATGGGCCGTCCGCCCGACGACTGTTACGTCGCGCTGTGCTGTTCCGTTTCCTTTCTTGCGGACCAATACTAGACACAGAGGCGATCGGGAGGGGTCGGAGATTCGGGGGTCGGCGGCGACGCAGCAGGAAAGCGGTGGGCGACTCCGCGGCCGCTGCTCAGAAGCCACCGTTCCCCCTGGGGGAGGGCGCAGGAAGGGGGCTAGGAGATGGCGCCGGCGAGCGGGTGGAGCCGGACGGTCGGGAGCGCGCGGTCCTTCGTGGGGAACGCGATGGGCGGCGTCCGCGGCTGGAGCAACGCCGCCTCTTGGGCCGTCGCCGGCTCCCTCGCCTACTACCTCTGGGTCAGGCCCGCGCGCGAGCTCAAGAAGGAGCAGGAGGTGACTGATTTCCCATTTCCCCTCGCTAATTTCCTAATTCCGCTGTAGTTCGTCTTCTGGGTGGATGTGGATGGAGATGTTGCTTTCTCAGATGACCACGCGTAGATTGCTGCAGCTGTTCACGTTTGTGCCTGCCTGCTTAGTTGCTCCTTCCCTGGTAATTGTAGAATTCATGCGTGTGTATGTGCTGGAATCAAGAGCTCTCTCCTTAACAGTACTAGGAATTGCGCATTGGATTGCTCAGAATTGATGCCCATGTTGTTGCTTTTGGTAGGGACTGTACCCCTCTTTTTCTGCCAGATTTGATATTAGGAAGCAATTACACCCGGGCTGGTGTGCTGTGATGAACTGATGACATTTTACTTGCTTGAGCTATTTTCGCTTGTAGAGTTATAATTTGTGGATCTTAATATATCCGTTCTCCCAACAAGAATTATGCAGTGAGGTATTTCCTTTTAATAACAGTTTGTTAATGGATATATTTTAGAAGGCGTACCTGTGAAGAACTAGGCAGGAAAGTAACAATACTCCACTTAGGGCAGATAATTGTTCAGTCTCTTCTAAGGTGTTACATCTATGGTCATCTCTAGGTTGCATCCACCATATTGAAATGCTAATCTGAATTGTCACTTTCTGTGTGCTGTCCTTTCTTAAAATGGGCACTTATTCTATTCAGAGGTGTGGTTTAAGAATTTCGTACTCCAGTAAGATACCCTTGTTTACCTACAAGAATTAGAGCCAAATGTCAGTTGTTCCTGCAGTTGCTCTCATGTCTCGTGTATCCTGACAAGCAGTTATTTATTTCTTGATTTTGTCTTTCATAGAGTGATACGCTGTTTCCATTCTCTTCCATTGACATGTGCCTTAATATGGATGCACATCCAGAGAATGAACCAAATTACTTCAAACTATTGCAGTGTTATCTTATCAAGCTTCTCCTCCTTTTAATGAAGTTGAATCTTGTAATTTTTCTCTCCACTCAATTGAAATTGGCATATGACTCTTTTCACAGGAGCGAGCTGCTTTAGCTGCTGTCTCGGATCCTTACCGTTATGTTGAGAAACGGAAGCCAATTCCTGACCCTCAGGTAACCTCATCTCCTCATTTTCCCTGGATCTCCTATATGCAGACAGCAAGTTATTCCATGTACTACCATTTCTATGAGTTGTTTTCTTATCTAGTACTGCATGCAATGTGACCAGGACACTGGCCTAACTTACGGGAAGAAGAAGGATACTACAAAGTCGGACAACTAGTTCACCTGGCAGCATCATGTATCAAAACGAGCCTTTGTTCCAGTATGGGATTTCCACAAGTCTGATTGCTAACACATGATAAGCATTATCATAAAAAGATGTTGCTTCCTGATGCCAGCAAGCCCTCTTGTTGTTGTCGAGCCTCTTCGTTTTGAATAATTTAGCTTTCGCCTTTATGCCTTATACTTGTTCGGATGTATGAGGTTTTTGTTAGATACGAGGAATCAAATACCGGGAATGTAAATGTGTAAATGGCCCCAGAATGGCTGGGGACGTCATTCTTACCTTGTCTTTCTCAGCTGGATGTTCAGAAATGGTGTACGGACATGCTGCCATCATGGCACTTCGTTTTTTTCCGTGTACTGTATATGTCACTGCTACTGGAGTACTTGCTAGTGCTTTCAGAATGCTAAAGAATAAAGAATAATCCCACGGTGTCTATGATGCGAGTGTAGATTCCTGGTCTGTAGCATGATACTGCTCGATTTCATAGCTAAAGTGTGGTTGGACATGGGTTGTGGGGAGTCATTGTGCCTATTGTCACCTGAACATGACTTATTGACTTTGGAAAGAAATTGCATGTTTTTTTAGATACATCTCAAAATTAGGTGATTCATGTTTTTTTAGATACATCTCAAAATTAGGTGATTCATGTGTTCCACATGTTGTTCCCCGCATATTATTTTATATGAATTTGGCACACCCGTTTGTAACAAAACATTGCACTGGGGCACCCCTATCCCAAGACTTGATGATCGTATTTGCTTTCAATTTTCTTGGACCATGTTATGGATCACCTGGGGGCGGGGCTATTCAGTTTGCGGTCACCAAGTTCCTTGCCACAGGCTCACAGGTGCCTTAGTTCGCTGCAATCACCCTGCGGGTCCAAAAGCCCTTAACAAATAGCTCAGAGGGTCTTTTTTTGGTAAAATTTGTTTGAGCCCAAATCCTAGTGTTTGAATTGGGGAGAAAACGTTTGAACTCATAATTCCCGTTCCGCTGCCGCTTGCTAAGCCCACCTTGTCAGGTTTACCCGTTATTCTAACAGAACTTGACTTTGTCAGCGTTAGAGTTCCGTTGCCACCATCTTCTTCCATGTTCTGTCGTCCTCCCCTGTTCTGTCCGCCCGCCTAGCTCGCCGTCGACCCCTCGCCGCCGCTACGCCGGAATCGAGCTCGCCGTCGCTGAAACCACCCTGGTGCTAGGATCTCCCACATAGTGGCAAGGGCTCCCCAGGTCGCAGTTCCGGCTCCTCCCTTCCCCCACAGATCTGAGCTCCCCAAATAGGAGATCTAGAATCGCTCCCTCTAATGTCTCTAATGGCGACGACACCTATGGAAGCGCGGCAATCTCAGAGGAGATCGGCTAGCTGTCTCTAATGGCGACGGCGGCGGTGGCCGTTCCTGTGGACTTGGTGGCGGAACCTCATGAACATCTTGTTTCTTGTTATGTTAATTTTCATCGAATTCATCTCTGTAAATGCGAATCTAAAAAATGAAGAACAATAAATGTAGATTTCAGATCTGAAATTAAAGGAGAAACACTAAATCTGAAAGTTCATAATATTTGGTTGCTTCAAACTTACAGAAGCTAGTTAGTAACACAAAAGGCGGCTTTAGCCTTGTCTATACAAAAGCTATTCTTCAGAGTTAGTCTAACACTAACTATACTTAACTGAAGAAACTAGGGGAGAGCAGCCTTCTTGGAAGTTGGCATACCAAAATGCTGCGAAGGGCTAAAGTTCATTGCTAAATCATTCGGAACTGAACGATTTCCCTTCCCGCCTAATTCCTGCTGCTTTTCTCCATTCAGCATGCACGTCGTGGCTTCCCCTTCCTCGGGCGGCTGCGCTCGCCCTTGGGGGAGGAGGGCTTTCCGCGCTTCTGGCGGAAAAGCGTCTGGTTGAACCTGACCAGCAGCGCCGCCGCGAGGCATTCTTCAAACGAGTAGTACGACAGCTCTTGATAGGTGTCATATTTCCTGGTGAACCGCAGTCACAATGATAGATCAGTGTAGTTGTGGTTCGCCGGCGGCGCATAAGCATGCCATATCGTACAACTCGATATGGACCGCTTCCTCGCCCGCCGCAAGTTCTTGTTGGTCTTTGACGCCGGGAAGCCGGTGAATGGCCGACGATGACGCTTCCCCAGCTTACCCCACTTCAGCTTCATAGCCCTTACCTCGGACAGAGCCGGTGAGCATCTAGACCTTAGGGAAACCCTCCTCCCTGCCTGCAACGCCCCCGCCGACAACGCCAACTTGGGGAAGTTCATGATAGCCGCTATTGGCACCTACACATCGGCTTTGACAAGGCAAGTCATTGCCTGCCGGATGGGGGCTTGATATTGGAGCGTCGGCGGCGGCGGTGCCATGAGCTACGGCGAGCTTAGGGTTGGGACTGTGAAGTTGGGAGTGAGACAGGGGAGGAAGACGCGTAGCAGCCTTAATCTGCCCCGTAAATAAAATAACAGTTGTCCATGTTTATCTACTTGGGCTTTTACTTCATTTTTCTGGGTCCACTATCAGTTAGACTGGGATTGCTATATGGGGTAAAGTACTAGATACCTCTACCCGTGGCGACCTCAACCCTAAATCACATTTCCAGTCGCCTTCCTCCCAAACCGGTGGCTGCTGGGGGTTGGCCGCCCCGCCCACAGCGACTGCTCGAACCAACGCCGGCCGGGTGGCGTTCGACCTCCACGGCGTCCTGCACGCAGGAATCCCTTCTCACGGTAAGTGTAGGGTTTTTCCGTACGGATTGCCCAATGCTCCGATGTAGCACTAGTTCAAGGGGCGGCACTAGTTCAAGGGGAATGTTCCAAAAATATTTCTACTTCTGTAATGATAGTTCAGTAATTTCGTAATCGATTTTTAGCAAAAGGAGTGGTTCATATGGTCAGTGAGCCTGCTTGATTGTTCTATAATCAGAACTATATGGTTGCTATGTATGTTGCCCAAACTTGCATGCCCTGCCAAAACATTGGTTACCTATTGTATTTTAGTCTTTGTTCGGTTCGGTTTGTTGCCAAAATATTTAAAATGATTGAATGGGTGCTCTTATTCCAGTTTAAATTGTGTTGTATCTCGGACACAACATTGCTCCATTGTGCTAAAAGGGGAAATCTAGGACATGCTCTTGGTGGAGCTTTTAAAGCACTGTTGGAAGCTATGCAATGCTACTGGATATATTGACATGTTCTTGTTGAGATGAATTTTAAATGATAATAGAAAGCTATGTCATGCTCTTGGTGATTTGTATATCAAATATTGCATTCCACATCATGTTTTTTGGTGATTTTTAATTTGTTATTTAGACGAAGAATATAGATGTGATGGGTTATGGGGTGACGGCACCGTGAGTTTGACCTAGAATTCAAAATTGAGCTAAGGAAATAAAAATAAAATCAAATAATTGGAAAACCAGCGCATGGAGTCATGGTATGTGATGTAGTATCTTCGAAAAATAGCAAACAGGGCATGCCAAGGATTCATAGGCACACTCTTCACAAATTTGGCATGCTTTTGGGAGCTTACGGCACCGTGAGTTTGACCAAGTTTTTCCACATGCTTTCGAAATGGAGGTCAGTTTCCAATGATCATACATAGTTAGGACATGCACGTGGTGGAGCTTTTTAATTGCTATTGGAAGCTATTGGGTTTAAAATCATGTTCTAGTTTACATATTATAATTGAAAGCTTAGCCATGCTATTGGTTATTTCTATATCAAACATTGCAAGCTACATCATGCTTTTTGGTGATTTATAATTGATTATTTATAAGAAGTAAATAGATGTGATGGGTTATGGGGTTTAGGGCTCACGACACCATGAGTTTGACCTAGATTTCAAAAGTGAGCAAAAGAAATACAAATAAAATTGAAAAAATGGAAAAAACTGTGCATGGAGTCATTGTATGTGATGTAGTACCTTGGAAAAATACCAAACATGGCATGCCAAGGATTCATAGGCAAACTCTTCACAAAATTGGCATGCTTTTAGGTCTTTCCAATGAGGTTGGATTCCAATGATTATACATAGTTAGGACATGATCTTGGTGGATCTTTTAAATTGCTATTGGAAGCTATGTAATGCTATTGGTTATATTGTCATGTTCCTGTTTTAAAATGATAATGAACTGTCCCTCACACAATTACAGGTTACAATGCAACGTCATGAAGCATGCTATGACTGTCCCTCCGACGATGAGAACTGTGTGATTGGGCACAGTCCCAGGACTTACCAGTACCACACCCATCTAGGACCGGTGCTGACAGATGAAGGTAATAACTTATACATGTCTGGTTATAGAATTTGAGAGATAGGACATATATCTCATTCATGAAATAATTCATGTAGGTCCCATCGTTAGGGGTATAAAAGGGGGGCTCTTGACCTAGCACCTTGGGAGCTAAATAAAATCGTTTACGGAAATGATGTACCAATGTCTTATGTAAGGATTGGACTTCTCAAATTGCTCTCACGGAGGCTTGATAGTCCTAATCCGGTGATCCCTTTGTATGTCTGCTCTGTCAAGAAGTCTCTAACAGCTAAAGGGAAGTCAAAGATGGTAAGATTTCATTGTGCACAGTGAATACTAACGTGTTTGCTCAACTGCATGACACCCTAGTATCTATACTATCATATCAGGTATTTTTGAAGCCGTACAACCAGCTCTATCTCAAGCAGTACCTGGAAGCAGGAGATATTATGGTGCCAGCCTGCGCCGATGACCCGTATGCACCTGAAGGTGAAACTGAGCAGGATGTACATTACGTCAAGCTTCAGATGGGCAATGATGGTCGTGCCCAGATTACAACTAACTGGAGCACGCTTGTGACCACCTCACGCATGTCTGTTGATGACATGGCTGTGTTTGAGCTTGAACCAGATGAGGAAGTACTGTTTATCCATCTGATGAGTAATGTGCCGATAGGTAAGCCAGTTAAGTGATAACTTGAACTACTAATCTGGTGGTGTATGCATCTGCACCAACTCAACTTGTATGCCAGATATTAAGGCTTTAGTACTAATTCTGATCGGCTGGTTTATGCTATATATTAAGGCTTGAGTTGTAAAACTTGTATGACATGTTATTCTATATGCTATTACGCTGTGCATTCTCTTATCTAGATGACAGCTCTACATCAGTCTCATCATCTCCAACCATTTCTGAAATTGCAACAACAAAAAATACCTTCTTACTCAATTTCTTCCTTCGGAAAACCTGCATGAGATCGTCATCTTTAACAATTTCGATGAAATCCCTCTTCTTAAAGTGCCACCAACGTAAACGTGCCTGCTGATTAGGGCCCCAAGGACATCTCTGCTTTAGCTGCTCAATAATCTGGTCAACAGTAACTGTCTTGGGATCTACCATTATTTCTATATGATCGTTCTGCACATCAAATTCTTGGCAATCATCTAGTACTGCAGTGTAAGGATCCACTTGCAAAGCAATTAGATACATTTGTGAATGGTCAATAGCTGCTAGTTTACAAGCATCCATACCACTGGGAGCACCACCATCTGGATCAACACCTTTGGCACCTAACTGTGCTTCTGGTGCATCAACATCATCAACCATAACAAAGAGATCCAACTGATGAGTATCCTTATACTTCTCCCAAATCTGCAACAGCTGATGGGAGTACTCAAGTTGTTCGTACACCTGATTCATGTTCATCCACACAAACTTAGCCTTCTGTTTGGATCCCCAAGTAATCCTAGCGTGAAGAATGGCAACAAGCTGAGAAACAGACACAATCTCACTGCAATTCACATTCATTTGCACAGACTGTGAAGCCACACACCTCTCCAAGCCATAATCTAATCTAGCAATGTACCGATGCACTCGAACATTTATTTTGTATGTGTTCTCTGAATCATCATTGTCTCAAAAAATATTGGGAAACAAAAGATACAAATTAGTTGCTTCTCTCTAATCATACCACAATTTGGGAAAACATAAGGCAAAAAGTATGTTTTCTGCTTTTGGATAAATTGGAGCCTTCAGATCTGAACATAATTTGAGATGACTTCCATAAGATAAAAAATCTGGGTTTGCATGTTGGTTGGTTTGATAGAAATTGAGGATTACTTGCATACAAAATAATACCACAATTTCGGATAACATATGACAAAAATCAGTCAGTTTCTTCTCTACAATTGTTCAGATACTGACAGTTACTCCTGCCGTTCCATAAAACATCCTAGTGCTATCGGGATGTAAGAGAGGGATCTGAAATATTCACCTCTGCTTTCTGGCGCTCACACTCATAGTAGAAGGCCCAATTCCGTTCATCTTTGGGATTTGTTCTTTTCCTCCAATCTGCAGGCGGCGCCGCGCTAGCGACGCCGGAGGGCTACCGCTCCGATTGCTCTTGGTCGGAGGCGGCATCGTCGGGCCAGGTCTTCGCTTGGTCGGCGGCGCCACCGCCGTCGGGCAAGCTTTCCGCTTCTCGCTGCTCCCCGCTGCTGGCTTGTTGCAAGATATCTGGCTGCTTTCCTGGCTTGCAGCTCCAGCAATCGCCGCTCCTGGCAGCGATGGTGCCTCTCGTTTCCTGCTGGTAGACATGCACCGCCGCCGGAATTCGACTCCGACCTAGGGGGGGGTCTAGGGTTGGAAGGACAAGAAAGGGGATTTGTTCGTACTGAGAGTTGCAGGTGGAGTTGACATACTGTCAACTAACGAGGCAACATAACGGAGACACCTGACAAGCAGGACCCACTCGCTCGGCACATAACGGAGAAATACTGACATGCGGGACCGCAATGGGCCCAAAACGGGAGAAGTCACGGCAATATTTGGTTTGCCCTCATTTCGTTCAGAATGGGCCCTCTGAGGAATTACCTACCCAACTTTTCAAATGGCGTCTATTACAAGCAACAAAGGTACCTGTGAGCCTGTGCCAAGGAACTCGGTGACCGCAAACAAAATAGCCCCTGGGGGGCGTGATTGGTAGGCTGCATGCTTGAAAACAGTCTGTGGACTGGATTTTTGGGCTGATTGGTTACTTGGGCTAAATTGGCCATTTCCCCAAGCCACCATCGAGGCTGCCTCTACAGTGCCAAAAAGTGATGTTGCCTGCACGAGCAGCTGTGACTATGGAGACGATACGAATAAATATTTACCTACAAGTCATAGATCTACCATAACTAGATAAAGCTGGAGGACGAAGTCAAGATGATTTACTTACGGTCATCGCTAGAGGTGAAGGACAAAGGGGCCGGGAGAGCTCGCAGAGGTGGTCCGGTCGCCGTCTTCGTCTCCATCGCCGCTGCCCTGCCTGCTAACCTATTCACCGACCTAGAAGAGAGCTCGATGGCGGAAAATGGGGATTTAGACACAGGCGGTGACGGGAGGGGGTAGAAATAAGGGGAGGGTTTCGGCGGTAGGTGAGAGGTGACCAAAATACTCTTGTCCCCTTTTTCACTGCAGCGCTAAGCAGATCTTGTTGTATGTCATGTTTCCTCTGATTATTAACCTAGGCTGCAGTTAGATCTTTTTGTATGTTGTCCATGGGTAGTTTGTTTCCCAGATCTTATTTTATATTGAGCATGTGCAAGTTATTGTTTAGATGTAGGACTCGTTGTGCGATGACTTCTTTAGTTAGGCTCTAGTCCCTGTTAATGAGACCCAGATCCCCTCATTTGTAGACGATTTATAACCTATGGGTGAGAATTGATCAAGGACAGATGGTTGGTTAGTGTGCTTCTAGGAAACCAGCCTAAGTGTGCTTCCAGGAAATCAACCTAAGTGTGCTTTTAAGGCCCCTATTTTTGTGTCCCTTGCCAATACCATGTGTAATAGTTGTCTTCCGTTACGCTTAAAAAGTAAAATCATGTGTGCTATCATGGCCCACTGATACGTCTCCAATGTATCTATAATTTTTGATGCTCCATGCTTGTTTTTACACCATTTGCCTAATGTTTTGTTACACTTCGTGGCACTTTTATGCATTTTCCGGAACTAACCTATTAACAAGTCGCCACAGTGCCAGTTCCCGGTTTTCTGCTGTTTTTGTGTTTCAGACAAGCTACACAGGAAATATTCTCGGAATTGGACGAAACAGTTCCTGAAGTCTTATTTTTCCCGGAAGCTTTCAGAGAACCGAAGAGGAGTCGGAGGGGGGCCACGAGGGCCCCACACACCAGGGCGGCGCGGCCTAGCCCCTGGTCGCACCCCCTATGTGTGAGGACGCCTCGGTCCACCTCTGACGATGCCCCTTCGCCTATAAAGACCCCCCGACGGAAAAAACCTAAGAACCCGATCAATTTTCCAGAAACATATCACGATCCGCCGCCGTCGTTGACCCGAGATCGGGAGGGTCCAGAAGCTCTTCTCGGCACCCTGCCGGAGAGGGGAATCGCCACCGGAGGTCTTCTTCATCGCCATGCTTGCCTCCGGAGCGATGAGTGAGTAGTCTACCTTGGACTATGGGTCCATAGCAGTAGCTAGATGGTTGTCCTCTCCACCATGTGCTTCATGTTTAGATCTCATGAGCTGCCCTACATGATTGAGATCACCGTTATGTAATTCTACATGTTTGGTTTGTTGGGATCCGATGAATATTGGTGTTATGATTGAGTTGCTATACTGAAATATATCTTATGTTATCTCTATGTTGTTTATGATCTTGCATGCTCTCCATTGTTAGTAGCTATCTTGGCCGAGTAGTTGCTAGTGACTCTAAGAGGGGGTATTTATGCTCGATAGTGGGTTCATGCCTCTATTTAATCTGGGGGAGTGACAGAAACCTCTAAGGTTGTAGATGTGCTGTTGCTACTAGGGAGAAAACAATATTCATATGCTCGAGGGCATATGCTTTGTTTACATTACACACTTTGCTTAATGCAATTATCTATTGTTCGCAACTTAATACTCATGGGGTGTTCAGATGATATCACCGTGAGTGGATTATTAGTCATAGATGCAGTTGGATGGCGGTCTATGTATTTTGTTGTAATGCCCAGAGTAAATCGCATAGTGATCTTCTTGACATATCACGTTATCTTTATTCTATCAATTGCCCAACTGTAATTTGTTTACCCAGCATGTGTTATTTATCTTATGGAGAGACACAACTAGTGAACTGTGGACCCCGGTCCTATTTCTATCATATTGCTATCACCTGTTTACTTTACTCGCACTGTTTATTTTACTCGCATACTTCTATTGTTTTCCACTCGATACGCTCATACCCTTTGTTTCAAGCAAACCGATGAGATTGACAACCTCATCGTAAGTTGGGAACAAAGTATTTGGTTGTGTTGTTGCAGGTTCTATGTTGCAGCTAGCAAAGCAAAGCTTGGACGAGGTGCCCTATAAATTGTCCGAAGCTGTCGCAAGCTAGCAGCATCACCTTCAGTCGTTTGCCTGCTCCTCTCCTGATCGATATACCTTGGTTTCTAACTGAGGGAAAAGCTTGCTGCTGTGCTCATCATACCTTGCGCTTGGGGTTTCCAACTGACTGGTTATAATCATCATCATCAACTACACATCAACCAGTACCAAGTCTTTTCTGGCGCCGTTGCCGGGGAGGAAGTAGAAGACCTCTGCAAGGGGAGTTTCGCGCGCACATCCTTTACTTTGTTTTAAGTTTTGCTTTACTTTATTTTTACTTGCATTGTTTTATATCAAAAACCCAAAAAAAAATTAGAATCCTTGGTAGTTGTTTTTACTTGTCTACTTTTAGTTTTGCCGAAATGGCTACTCCTGAAAACACCAAGTTGTGTGACTTTACTAGCACGAACAATAGTGATTTTATTTGCACTCCTATTGCGCCACCTGCTCCTGCTGCAAACTTTTATGAGATTAAGCCTGCTTTATTGAACCTTGTTATGAAAGAGCAATTTTCTGGTGCTAGTACTGAAGATGCTGCAGCTCATCTTAACAATTTTGTTGAGCTATGTGAGATGCAGAAATATAAGGATGTAGAAAGTGATATTATTAAGCTCAAGTTGTTTCCTTTTTCTTTGAGAGGAAAAGCTAAAGATTGGTTGCTGTCTTTGACTAAGAATAGTATTGATTCATGGGCTAAGTGTAAGGATGCTTTCATTGGTAGATATTATCCTCCTGCTAAAATTATATCTTTGCGTAACAATATTATGAAGTTTAGTCAATTTGATAATGAACATGTTGCTCAAGCTTGGGAAAGAATGAAAGCTATGATAAAGAATTGCCCCACTCATGGACTAACTACTTGGATGATTGTCTAAACTTTTTATGCAGGACTGAATTTTTCTTCGAGGAACCTACTTGATTCAGCTGCTGGAGGCACTTTTATGTCCCTTACCTTGGGCGCTGCAACAAAGCTACTTGACAACATGATGGTAAATTATTCCGAATGGCACACCGAGAGAGCTCCACAAGGTAAGAAGGTAAATTCTGTCGAGGAAACCTCTTCCTTAAGTGATAAAATTGATACCATTATGGCTGTGCTTGCTAATGATAGGACTCATGTTGATCCTAATAATGTTCCTTTAGCCTCTTTGGTTGCTCAAGAAGAGCATGTTGATGTGAACTTCATTAGAAACAATAATTTTAACAACAATGCTTATAGGAACAATTTTGCTAGTAACAATTATAGGCCATATCCTTCTACCAATGGTAATGGTTATGGTAATCCTTATGGTAATTCCTCCAACAACACTAGGGCCGCACCCTCTGAACTTGAAGTCATGCTCAAAGACTTCATGGTAAAACAATCTGCTTTTAACAAGTCTGTTGAGGAAAAGTTAGGCAAAATTGATATTCTTGCTTCTAAAGTTGATAGCCTTGCTCATGATGTTGAACTTCTGAAATTAAAAGTGTTGCCTAATGATGTGAAAGAGAACAATGTTTTTGCTACTGCTAATGCTATTCAAGTTGGAATTGATAAAAATGTTAGATTGTTAGCAGAATTGCATGCTAAATGGGAAAGAGAGGATGAGATTGCTAGGAATATGAAAGTTTGTACTATTACTACCTCTAATGATGTTGTTCCTAATGCTATCAATCCACTTACTTTGATTGGTGTAGAGAAAACTCCCACTCCTTGTGTTAAAAAGCCTAAAACTGCCAAAACTTTTTCTCAAAAGAGTGCTGAAATTTTTCGGAGTGTAGGAGACGATAGCTCTACTTCTTTTAATGATTTTGATGTTTATGGCTGCAATATATCTGAAGTAATTTTGTTCTTGCAAAAGCTTTCTTTGACTCCCAATGCTAGTTCTTTAAATATTGCTTTTACTAAGCATATTACCAATGCTCTCATGAAAATTAGGGATGAAAAGTTGAAGCAAAAAGCTTCTGTTCCCAAGAAGTTAGAAGATGGTTGGGAACCCATCATTTATATGCATGTTAATGGCTTTGATTGCCATGCTTTATGTGATCTAGGTGCTAGTATTTCTATTATGCCTAGAAAAATTTATGACGTGCTTGATTTACCACCGCTTGAAAAGTGTTATTATGATTTTCCTATTGCTGATGTTGCTAAGAAGAAACCTTTGGGAAGAATTAATGATGTTCTTATTATGGTTAATAATAACCTTGTTCCCGTTGATTTTCTCATTATGGATGTTGAATGCCATGCTTCATGTCCTATTATTTTGGGAAGACCCTTTCTTCGAACTGTAGGTGCCATTATTGATATGAGGGAAGGCACCATCAAATATCAATTCCTACTAAAGAAAGGTATGGAACACTTCCCTAGGAAAAGAAAGAAATTACTCTTTGACTCTATTCTTAGAGCAAATGATGAGCTTGATGCTTCATCTCTTGATGTTACTTGATTCGCAATTTTCTGCGCCTAGCTCAAAGGCGTTAAAGAAAAGCACTCTTGGGAGATAACCCAATGTTTTCTTTTCAGTACTTTTTCTTTTATTTGAGTCTTGGAAGTCATTACTACTGTAATTACATCTCCTTATCATTTTTATTTTATTGTTGTGCCAAGAGAAGCCTCTAATTTGAGTGAGGTAAAGATTTGGGGATGTTGCTGTCCTGAAACTGTTTTCGGTGCTGCACCATAAAAATTTGTGAAAATTCTCTGTATATCTTTTGGACCTGAAATTTCTTGTGCATATGCCCCAGGTTATATCCAAACTTTCGTTAGTTTAACACTTTTTGAGTTGAGCAACAGAAAACCCCTCAAAAATTCGACCTTTGTCAGCTGTTCTATTTTGACAGATTTCTGCCACTATTCGTTTTTGCCGCTTTATCGCTTTCTTTTTGAGTTCTTTTGATCACTGAACTTTTGGGGAAGTTTCTACAGTAGTATATACTTTATATGTGGTGGTTTTGGGTGGAAACCTGAAGCAAAAGAGGTTGATTATATGTTATGCTTACACTAATGTTGCTAGTAGATTTGTGTTTAGTTTTGTATGAAGGAAGTTTTCAAGTGTAGGGATTGGAGAATGATGAGATGAGTTGAAGAATGGACAAAAGATCAAGCTTGGGGATGCCCATGCATCACCCCAAGAAATATCCAAGAAGTACAAGCGTCAAAGCTTGGGGATGCCCCCGAGGCACCCCATCTTCATCGGCAAAAATCAGGTCACCTTTCAAGACACTATATTTTTATTGCTTCATGCACTATGTGTTTTTCTTGGAGCGTCAGTTGTTTTAGTTTTTATTGTTAGTTTTGTTTTGTTTGCTGCAATAAATGGTTGGACCCCAACAAATTTCTTTTGGAGAAGTTGCCTTGCTTTTCATTTGCCAAGAACGCTCTAGTTTTCACTCTTATAAAAAACTGAGTGTTCTTCTTTTTCTGCTACTGCTTTTGGTTTTCGTTTTCGCCTTGATTTGCATTCAGAACTTGACATATCCTTTCATCAAGGTGTATTTTTGCCTCTGATCTTTATTGGTTTTCATCAAAAGAGGTGTTCATAAAATTTTTAAATGGTGTTGGAAAAGAGAAAAAGCTTTATGTAAAAAAGTGGTACAAGAAGGAGCTTGTGTAGACTGCGGCTTAGGCTTTTTCATATCATGCTTGATGTCTTTTTGATAGTATGCTTAGTGGTTTTGCTATAGCATGACTTGTCTCAAATAACTGAGATTTCTTAATGAGCCTTTGAAAAAATCATGCGTTGTTTTAGTTATTTGGAAGCATTATTTCGGTTTTCTCCTTGATGCTTTATTTGGGTTGACTTGGCGCATGCTCACACATGTTAGACTCATACAAAGTCGCCAATAGCCTCTATGATCATTTAGTTTTTGACTTTTGATGCCATCTTATGCTTCTTTTAATGTTGCTTTGTCGCTTTGCATGATTATGGCCATTATTGCTCTCTTAGTTGGTCGCTCCCAGTATTTTGCTAGCCCTCGCCTTGTACTGAGTATGAGCTCTACTCGTACATCCAACTCCTAAAAACCAAGTTTTCCAAAGTGTCCACCATACATACCTATTAGCAATTTGCTATTCCAAGTAAATTTGACTTGCTTTTATTTTCTCTTCAAATTAAACTCTTATTAGTGTTATGCGAAAATTGGTCAGTAAAGCTCTCACGAACCGGAAGGCACACTTTACTTTTTCTTGTTCTTAAAAATTTGACATTGTGGTCTCTTATGTTGAGTTGTTATGCTTGCAAGTTGTAAGTTGGATACTAGCCCAACCATGCTGTCGTGGGGCAAGCTTTCAACATTGCACTTCTTATTTGAGTTGATATCGTGATCTTTTATTTATGGATGCCTGTGGTGTGAAATGAATTGGGAATCTTGCGGGGATCATGGAGTTTGTATATGTGTTAGGGAAACGTCTGGGCCGCCAATCTAAGCCATGCATAATTCATGGTGGAAATTTGCAGCATACCCATAGTGGACATTCGACGACGCATCTCAAAATAAAAAGATAAACAAATGGCAAATAAAAGAGATGTCGAGGTGTTCATTGTCTGCTTGTCCTGTCATTTTGATGTGCGCTTGTTCCATGTCATCGGGCACGGAGGTACCCCATTGGTGGTTCTCAATGATACATATATACTTACAATGACAAGAGCCTTGCTTGGGACTCTAAGTAAAGTAGCATGAGGTTTGGGTACTTGTATTCACGGGACACAAGGTTTTCAACTTATGATTTGTCAAGCATATGCATCATAATTGTTCTCGCATTAACTTTAACCATTCAAGATGCTTATGATGGGGGCAATGAGAGCTTAAAGCCGGTAAGTACCATAATTTTTGAAGGTCTATAAAACTTGCAATCACTGCTTCCCTCCGCGAAGGGCCTTTCTTTTACTTTTATGTTGAGTCACCACCTTCTATCTTTATGCACCATTAAGAGAGCATAGTTGTCATTCTTAGTATAATGTGCATTGTCCCAAAGTTTTCATTGATTGATTCATATTGTTGGTTTCACTTGTTCTCAAATTATTTTTATCTAGTCGCCCTCTTAAACTTGAAGGTGTCCTATGCATTTATGTTTTGCTCTCCATGAAGGACAAGCTGAAAACCATTTGTATGTTTTTCCTTATGATTTGAACACATGTTTGACTTTCATTGTTTCATTGTCATGATCTTTTGTTTGTGTTCATTTTTATGTTATAACATGGTTGCTAAGTTTTTATTGTCAAGATTATATCTTTCATGCCCATGTTTTAAGTTCTTATAATCCCAGCTCACAAATGCTTACATATATGATCAAGATTGTGTAGGTGCATGTCACCTCAAAAATTATTCTTTTGTTATCACTTACCTACTCGAGGATGAGCAGGAGTTAAGCTTGGGGATGCTTGATACATATCCAACGTATCTATAATTTTTGATGCTCCATGCTTGTTTTTACACCATTTGCCTAATGTTTCGTTATACTTCGTGGCACTTTTATGCATTTTCCGGAACTAACCTATTAACAAGTCGCCACAGTGCCAGTTCCCTGTTTTCTGCTGTTTTTGTGTTTCAGAAAAGCCACACGGGAAATATTCTCGGAATTGGACGAAACAAGTTCCTGAAGTCTTATTTTCCCCGGAAGCTTCCAGAGAACCGAAGAGGAGTCGGAGGGGGGGGGCACGAGGGCCCCACACACCAGGGCAGCGTGGCTCAGCCCCTGGCCGCGCCCCCTATGTGTGATGATGCCTCGGTCCACCTCTGACGATGCCCCTTCGCCTATAAAGACCCCCCGACGGAAAAAACCTAAGAACCCGATCAATTTTCCAGAAACATATCGTGATCCGCCGCCATCGTCGACCCGAGATCGGGAGGGTCCAGAAGCTCTTCCCGGCACCCTGCCGGAGAGGGGAATCGCCACCGGAGGTCTTCTTCATTGCCATGCTTGCCTCCGGAGCGATGAGTGAGTAGTCTACCTTGGACTATGGGTTCATAGCAGTAGCTAGATGGTTGTCCTCTCCACCATGTGCTTCATGTTTAGATCTCATAAGCTGCCCTACATGATTGAGATCACCGTTATGTAATTCTACATGTTTGGTTTGTTGGGATCCGATGAATATTGGTGTTATGATTGAGTTGCTATACTGAAATATATCTTATGTTATCTCTATGTTGTTTATGATCTTGCATGCTCTCTGTTGTTAGTAGCTATCTTGACCGAGTAGTTGCTAGTGACTCCAAGAGGGGGTATTTATGCTCGATAGTGGGTTCATGCCTCTATTTAATCTGGGGGAGTGACAGAAACCTCTAAGGTTGTAGATGTGCTGTTGCTACTAGGGAGAAAACAACATTCATATGCTCGAGGGCATATGCTTTGTTTACATTACACACTTTGCTTAATGCAATTATCTGTTGTTCGCAACTTAATACTCATGGGGTGTTCGGATGATATCCCCGTGAGTGGATTATTAGTCATAGATGCAGTTGGATGGCGGTCTATGTATTTTGTTGTAATGCCCAGAGTAAATCGCATAGTGATCTTCTTGACATATCACGTTATCTTTATTCTATCAATTGCCCAACTGTAATTTGTTTACCCAGCATGTGTTATTTATCTTATGGAGAGACACCACAAGTGAACTGTGGACCCCGGTCCTATTTCCATCATATTGCTATCACCTGTTTACTTTACTCGCACTGTTTATTTTACTCGCATACTTCTACTGTTTTCCACTCGATACGCTCATACCCTTTGTTTCAAGCAAACCGGTGAGATTGACAACCTCATTGTAAGTTGGGAACAAAGTATTTGGTTGTGTTGTTGCAGGTTCCGCGTTGCAGCTAGCAAAGCAAAGCTTGGACGAGGCGCCCTATAAATTGTCCGAAGCTATCGCAAGCTAGCAGCATCACCTTCAGTCGTTTGCCTGCTCCTCTCCTGATCGATATACCTTGGTTTCTAACTGAGGGAAAAGCTTGCTGCTGTGCTCATCATACCTTGCGCTTGGGGTTTCCAACTGACTACTTATAATCATCATCATCAACTACACATCAACCAGTACCACCCACCCTCCCGCAGCCCCTACACCACCTGAAAACCCACGACGCACATGAAGTAAATCAAAACCGTCACGGATATGCATATGCCCCATCTACTTTCCCCAGACCCCCACCTCCTCCCCACCCTAGACCAGCCTGACACCTCTCTTTCTCCCGACCACCTTCTCTCCCAAAATCACCGTTCTTCCTAGAGCTCAGCCAACCGCCGGTGAGCTACCCTGCCTCGACTCCCTAGCCATGGCTTTGTATCCTCCTCTCCTACCAATTCTCACTCACCGGGCAAAAGTAATCCCGTCATCATTGCCACCCTCCTCCACATTGCTCCCGCCTCCATCGCCAGTTGAGTCCTCTAGGTTAAGACTGTGAGGATGGCTGCAGCAGGGCTCTTCTGTGCATGCACAACTATCAGTTGGGGGAGGGGGCTTTGACCCTTGTCTGCGGCTGCTCCCTGTAACCTCCACTGCAGCACACATCCAGGTAGGATGCTTCGGCCTCTTCCCTATGTTGTGGCAACGCTGGCTCGAGTTTGGCTCATGGATGGTGTTTTCGCAGCAATAGACGGTGCTTCGGCTCCTGCTCATCATGAAGGGGTGGGGGTGGCGCCGTGGTGGCCCCCTTTTTCTGCTTTGTAGAGGTGTGCCCTAATGGGTGTGGTAGGCTGGAGGCTGCATCACGTTGATGTCTACGCACGCGTCTGTTCTTGTAGACAGTGTTGGGCCTCCAAGTGCAGAGGTTTGTAGAGCAGTAGCAAGTTTCCCTTAAGTGGATCACCCAAGGTTTATCGAACTCAGGGAGGAAGAGGTCAAAGCTATCCCTCTCAAACAACCCTGCAATTACGATACAGAAAGTCTCTTGTGTCCCCAACACACCCAATACACTTGTCAGATGTATAGGTGCACTAGTTCGGCGAAAAGATAGTGAAATACAAGTGGTAGTGATGATTATGAGTAGTAAATGTAATATGGAATAAGTATCGCTGCGAGCAAACATGTAACAAAACAGGAAGTAAACGGTGTGCAATGCTTTGAAACAAGGCCTAGGGATCATACTTTCACTAGTGGACGCACTCCCAAGAAATATAACATAATTGAACCAGTAGATGCTATCATCAATATGCAACTCAAAATAGTTCTCCAATGGAAAACGAACACTAATCATGCATACGGCTACGAAGCACTCCTCAAAGTTCGTATGTACCCAAACTAGATTGTCCCACACTATCACCATGAATGCACTAGATGGGTCCAACAAACACCAACATTTCATAGAGACATTAACCAAAAAGATACACATGATGCACACACTAGTCACCTTTACACCATGATACGAGGTATCTCCGGAGAGTATAATAATAAGGCATAGGAGTAGCATAATATCTGAATAATAACATCTACCAATTCAACTAGATACAAAGCTCACGATCACATAAAGATCACATCATGGGAGAGAGAGAGGTGAACCACATAGCTACTGGTAGAGCCCTCAGCCCCGGGGGAGAATTACTCCCTCCTCATCATAGGAGACAGCAAGGTTGATGGAGATGGCAGTGAGGTCGATGGAGACGGCGGAGACGGCGATGGAGACCGATGGAGATGGCTCCGGGGGCACTTCCCCGTCCTGGCAGGGTGCCGGAACAGAGACTTCTGTCCCCCGAAATTTGTCGACGGCGGCGGCGGAGCTGCGAAACTCTTTCTGGAAAATTGCCGACCCCCCTAGGGTTTTCTGTCCCGAGGCTTTATATAGGCAAAGGGGCGTCGTGAGGGGGCTGCCAGGGCCTCCTCACACATAGGGGGCGTGACCAGGGCCTGGGTCGCGCCGCCTGGTGTGAGGGCAGCCCCTGGCCCCCCTCCGGCTCTGGTTTGTCCTCGTCCTTCGTCCGGGAAAAATAAGACTTCTGGAACTTGTTTCGTTCAATTCCAACAATATTTCCTGTGTAGCTTTTCTGAAACACAAAAACAGCAGAAAACAGGGAACTGGCACAGTGGCATCTTGTCAATAGGTTAGTTTGGAAATTGCATAAAAACGCCACGAAGTGTAACGAAACACAAGGCAAATGGTGTAAAAACAAGCATGGAGCATCAGAAATTATAGATACGTTTGAGACGTATCAGCATCCCCAAGTTTAACTCCTGCTCGTCCTCGAGTAGGTAAGTGATAACAAAAGAATAATTTTTGAGGTGACATGCACCTACACAATCTTGATCATATATGTAAGCATTTGTGAGCTGGGATTATAAGAACTTAAAACATGGGCATGAAAGATATAATCTTGACAATAAAAACTTAGCAACCATGTTATAACATAAAAATGAACACAAACAAAAGATCATGACAATGAAACAATGAAAGTCAAACGTGTGTTCAAATCATAAGGAAAAACATACAAATGGTTTTCAGCTTGTCCTTCATGGAGAGCAAAACATAAATGCATAGGACACCTTCAAGTTTAAGAGGGCGACTAGATAAAAATAATTTGAGAACAAGTGAAACCAACAATATGAATCAATCAATGAAAACTTTGGGACAATGCACATTATACTAAGAATGACAACTATGCTCTCTTAATGGTGCATAAAGATAGAAGGTGGTGACTCAACATAAAAGTAAAAGAAAGGCCCTTCGCGGAGGGAAGCAGTGATTGCAAGTTTTATAGACCTTCAAAAATTATGGTACTTACCGGCTTTGAGCTCTCATTGCCCCCATCATAAGCATATTGAATGGTTAAAGTTAATGCAATAACAATTATGCTGCATATGCTTGACAAATCATAAGTTGAAAACCTCGTGTCCCGTGAATACGAGTACCCAAACCTCATGCTACTTTACTTAGAGTCCCAAGCAAGGATCTTGTCATTGTAAGTATATACGTGTCATCAAGAACGACCAACGGGGTACCTCCGTGCCCGATGACATGGAACAAGCCCACATCAAAATGACAGGACAAGCAGACAATGAACACCTCGACATCTCTTTTATTTATCATTTGTTTAGCTTTTTATTTTGAGATGCGTCATTGAATGTCCACTATGGGTATGCTGCAAATTTCCACCATGAATTATGCACGGCTTAGATTGGCGGCCCAGGCGTTTCCCTAACACATATACAAACTCCATGATCCCGCAAGATTCCCAATTCATTTCACACCGTGGGCATCCATAAACAAAAGATCACGATATCAACTCAAATAAGAAGTGCAATGTTGAAAGCTTGCCCCATGACGGCATGGTTGGGCTAGTCTCCAACTTACAACTTGCAAGCATAACAACTCAACATAAGAGACCACAATGTCAAATTTTTAAGAACGAGAAAAATAAAGTGTGCCTTCTGGTTCGTGAGAGCTTTACTGACCAATTTTCGCATAACACTGGTAAGAGTTTAATTTGAAGAGTAAATAAAAGCAAGTCAAATGTACTTTGGAATAGCAAATTGCTAATAGGTATGTATGGTGGACACAATGGCAAACTTGGTTTTTAGGAGTTGGATGCACGAGTAGAGCTTATACTCAGTACAAGGAGAGGGCTAGCAAAAGACTGGGAGCGACCAACTAAGATAGCAATAACGGCCATAATCATGCAAAGCGACATTAAAAGAAGCATAAGATGGCATCAAAAGTAAAAAATTAAATGATCATAGAGGCTATTGGCGACTTTGTAAGAGTCTAACATGTGTGAGCATGCGCCAAGTCAACCCAAATAAAGCATCAAGGAGAAAACCAAAATAATGCTTCCAAACGATAAAAACAACGCATGATTCTTTCAAAGGCTCATTAAGCAATCTCAGTCATTTGAGACAAGTCATGCTACAGCAAAACCACTAAGCATACTATCAAAAAGACATCAAGCACGACATGCAAAAGCCTAGGCCGCAGTCTACACAAGCTCCTTCTTGTACCACTTTTTTTGCATAAAGCTTTTTCTCTTTTCCAACACCATTAAAACCTTTTTTTGAGGAAACTCTTTTGAGGAAAACCAACATATACCAGAGGTCCAAATACACCTTGATGCAAAGATAAAACAAGATCTGAACAAAAATCAAGGCGAAAAATGCAAGCTAAACGCGGTAGCAAAAAAAGAGCACACTCATTGAACGATAAGTGTGAAAACTAGAGAGTTCTTGGCAAATGAAAAGCGAGTTCATCTCCTCCAAAAGAAACATGATGTGATCTAACCATTTATTGTGGCAAACAAAACAAAAGAAAACTGAAAGCAAAAGTAAAGACGCTCCAAGAAAAATGCATAGTGCATGAAGCAATAAAAATATAGTGTTTTGAAAGGTGACCTGATTTTTGCCGATGAAGAAGGGGGTGCCTCGGGGGCATCCCCAAGCTTTGACGCTTGTACCTCTTGGATATTTCTTGGGGGTTGCATGGGCATCCCCAAGCTTGAGCTTTTGTCCATTCTTCATCTCATCTCATCACTCTCCGATCCCTACACTTGAAAACTTTCTTCATACAAAACTAAACACAATTCTATTAGCAACATTAGTGTAAGCATAACATTGAATCAACCCTTTTTGCTTCAGGTTTCAACCTAAAACCACCACATATTAAGCATATACTACTGAAGCAACTTCCCCAAAAGTTCCGTGATCAAAAGAACTAAAAAAGAAAGCGATAAAGCGGCAAACACAAATATTGGTAGAAATCTGTCAAAACAGAACAGCTGACAAAGGTCGAATTTTTGAGGGGTTTTCTATTGCTCAAATCAAAAAGTGTTAAACTAATGAAAGTTTGGATATAACCTGGGGCATATGCACAAGAAATCGCAGGTCCAAAATATATACAGAGAATTTTCACGAATTTTTACGGTGCAGCACCGAAAATAGTTTCAGGACAGCAACATCCCCAATTCTTACCTCACTCAAATTAGAGGCTTCTCTTGGCACAAAAACGAAATAAAAAGGACAAGGAGAGGTCATTACAGTAGTAATAACTTCCAAGACTCAAATAAAAGAAAAAGAACTGAAAGTAAAAACATTGGGTTATCTCCCAAGAGTGCTTTTCTTTAACGCCTTTGAGCTAGGCGCAGTAATTTGCAAAGATGCTCATGTGGGCGCCATATAAGAGCTTGAGGCAAAGGCGCCATATATAAACTTAAAGCAATAGAGAGCATCAAAAAGCAAGTATGGAACACATTTAAATCTAAACCACTTCCTATGAAAAATAGTCTTGTAAAGAGACAAGTCATAAAAGCGCAAAGCAAAAAGCATAGGAAGGCAAAACAATTACAACTTCAAGAATTGCAATATAAAGAGGGGAAACTCAATATTATTGAGATCCATCAAACCATGTTTCCCTCTCTCATAATAACTTTCAGTAGCATCATGAATAAAATTAACAATATAACTATCACATAAAGCTTCCCTATCATGAGCCACATGCATAAAAGAATTAATACTCCCCACATGAACAATTGTAGTAGGAGCAGATTCAACAAAATAATTATTCTCATCACCATAATCATCAAAAACAGGAGGCATATTGTAATCATAACTATTTTTCTCCTCAAAAGTAGGTGAACTGAAAACATTATACTCATCATCATAACCATCATAAACTAGAGGTTTAGTATCATCACAAGCTAGAGAGCAACTATTTCTCAAAGCATACTCATCAAACATATCATCATAAGAAGGAACATGGATAGTACTAATGGTACAACAATTATTAACCTTAGAATTGGTACCAAAAAGATTTTTAATATCAAAAGTAGAGTGCTTTTCCCAATCATGATCACTAACATATGTAACAGGCATAGGAACATCATCCCAATCAGAATTATCATAATCTATAGCAGGATCATAATGCTTAGGGGAAGATACCGTGTCCTCTCGCCTTTTACTCCTCTTCTTCTTCTTCATACTCTTCTTACTCTCTCCTTTAGGAGGGAGAGACTTGAAGGGCATCTTCTCCACATAATCTGGTTTGCTGACAGAAACAACAGAAGAAACTTTGGAGGATTCCTCCTCTCTATTAATAAGATAAAAACATCTATCAGTCCTATCATAGCTTGGCAAAATATCAAGTTTTATAAGATGTTGTATGTAAGTATTTGCAAGGCAATCTTTAGCACAATAGAGACGACAACCACGAATGGTGCTACTAATATCAACATCATTCATATCTATCAAAGCAATCTTTCTAGATATCTCGTCACACGCCAAGAACAAAGCGAGCTCATCATGCTGATTGAGAGTAATCTTGTCATCACAATACAAACTTAAGGTACTAGAAGAGTAACTATTAGGGCTTGAGCATTGGAAATTAAAATGACCTATGTCATCGCAATGTTTACAAAGAAAAGGATAAAGCTTACAAACCTTTTTACCGAGCTCGCTTATATCCTTGTACCACAATCGGGTTTCTTCATTTGCGTGGTGGACACAATAATCTTCCTTATTGTAACTCTGTTCACAAGGTCTATGTACTCCACAAAATTAACATGCTTATAAGAAATAGGACTTTTAGAAGTTTGAGCATGTTTATTGCAATCATCAACAACAATATCACTTTCTATGCAAGTGTCCTTAAAAGGTTCATGATACACATCCCCATTTCCTTTAGGAACATTCATATGGGAAGCAAAGGCTTTAAAGCAATCAACCATAATTTGAGGATCAAGACCATATTTAGCACTAAGCTCTTGAAAATTAGCAGTTTCAGCGAAAGACTTAATGCAATCGAACTCGTAATTCATACCTGATCCTTTACCTTTGTCGCTATCCCAACCTTCAATATTGTTTTGAATTGTTTCAAGCAGATCCCACTTGGTGTCAGCATCCTTGCTTGTGAAAGAACCATCAAAGCATGCATCTAGATAGTCCTTGTAATATCCTGAAAGCCTTGCATAAAAATTATTAATAACAATATTACGGGGAAGATCATGAATAGGTCATTTATGCATTAGTAACTTCAATCTTCCCCACGCTTGGGCAATGCTTTCTCCCTCATGAGGCCAAAAGTTATATATCCGATTACGATCTTTATGAATTTCACTTGGAGGATAAAACTTGGAATAAAAGAGAGGTACAATTTCCTCCCACTCAATAGATGGACCATCTTGGAGCAGCCGATACCACTCCTCAACTCTGCCTTTCAATGATAAAGAGAATAGCTTCTTCTTGACCTGGCTTGATGAAATACCTGCACACCTGAACATCTCGCATAATTCATGTATAAATAGTAAGTGATCTCCCGGATGGACAGTTCCATCTCCTGAATAGCAGTTATCCATAACACGCCCAACAATTTTCGTAGGTATTTCAAAAGGATGAGGAGCACAAGCATCATTAGAAACATCACATATGGGAGATAAAATATCATCAGAGCAAACTTTCTCCACTAAAGCTGGGGAACTAAAAATATCATGCTTAACAAAACCAGCTTCCCCAAGCTTAGACTTTTCTATAACATTAGCATTAACGGTATTCAAAGCATTCGTACTAATAACATTGCTATGCGAAATAAGCTCCAAAGGATTCTCAATTTTCTCATCAAATCTAAACTCAGGAAAAAGACTAAAGAACTCTTTATTTTCCATTAAGCCTAACTAGTGAAAATAAAAACAAGAAACAAAAAGATATAATTGCAGAATCTAAAGGAAATAACTCCGAGCACTCACACAGGAGGATGCGAGTACCTTTTACCTTACCTCCACGGCAACGGCGCCAGAAAAGAGCTTGATGTGTACGCACGCGTCTGTTCTTGTAGACAGTGTTGGGCCTCCAAGTGCAGAGGTTTGTAGAGCAGCAGCAAGTTTCCCTTAAGTGGATCACCCAAGGTTTATCGAACTCAGGGAGGAAGAGGTCAAAGCTATCCCTCTCAAACAACCCTGCAATTACGATACAGAAAGTCTCTTGTGTCCCCAACACACCCAATACACTTGTCAGATGTATAGGTGCACTAGTTCGGCGAAGAGATAGTGAAATACAAGCGGTAGTGATGATTATGAGTAGTAAATGTAATATGGAATAAGTATCGCTGCGAGCAAACATGTAACAAAACAGGAAGTAAACGGTGTGCAATGCTTTGAAACAAGGCCTAGGGATCATACTTTCACTAGTGGACACACTCCCAACAAATATAACATAATTGAACCAATAGATGCTATCATCAATATGCAACTCAAAACAGTTCTCCAATGGAAAACGAACACTAATCATGCGTAGGGCTACAAAGCACTCCTCAAAGTCCGTATGTACCCAAACTAGATTGTCCCACACTATCACCATGAACGCACTAGATGGTTCCAATAAACACCAACATTTCATAGAGACATTAACCAAAAAGATACACATGATGCACACACTAGTCACCTTTACACCATGATACGAGGTATCTCTGGAGAGAATAATAATAAGGCATAGGAGTAGCATAATATCTGAATAATAATATCTACCAATTCAACTAGATACAAAGCTCACGATCACATCAAGATCACATCATGGGAGAGAGAGGTGAACCACATAGCTACCGGTAGAGCCCTCAGCCCTGGGGGAGAACTACTCCCTCCTCATCATAGGAGACAGCAAGGTTGATGGAGATGGCGGTGAGGTCAATGGAGACGGTGGAGTCGGCGATGGAGACCGATGGAGATGGCTCCGGGGGCACTTCCCCATCCTGGCAGGGTGCCGGAACAGAGACTTCTGTCCCCCGAAATTTGTCGACGGCGGCGGCGGAGCTGCGGAACTCTTTCTGGAAAATTGCCGACCCCCCCTAGGGTTTTCCGTCCCGAGGCTTTATATAGGCGAAGGGGCGTCGTCAGGGGGCTGCCAGGGCCTCCTCACACATAGGGGGCGCGGCCAGGGCCTGGGCCGCGCCGCCCTGGTGTGAGGGCAGCCCCTGGCCCCCCTCCGGCTCTCGTTTGGTCCTCGTCCTTCGTCTGAAAAAAATAAGACTTCTGGAACTTGTTTCGTTCAATTCCGAGAATATTTCTTGTGTAGATTTTTTGAAACACAAAAATAGCAGAAAACAGGGAACTGGCACTGTGGCATCTTGTCAATAGGTTAGTTCCAGAAATTGCATAAAAATGCCACGAAGTGTAACGAAACACAAGGCAAATGGTGTAAAAACAAGCATGGAGCATCAAAAATTATAGATACATTTGAGTCGTATCACACGTCAGAGGTTGTGGTGCCAGATCCGGTTGATTTCGGCCCAGTTTAGCCTGTTGGTGGCTATCGCGACGAAGGTGGTGGTGACATTGTCATCGCTTAGGAGGTGTTCGTCGAGTGGGTTTGTAGGTCGGTGACATAACAGGTTTTCCCACTCCTTCCAGCTATGTGGGCGCGCAGAGTTGGGTTGATATAGGTGAAAGCTTTCACGAGGCGGAGTCCATGGACGCCTCTTTCCTTCTCGGGGGTCATTGTGGATCTCTTCGACCTCCTCAACCCTGAGTCACATCTTTGGGTGAAAGCTTGAAGGAGATATGCCCTAGAGGCAAATAATAAAGTGTGTTTTTATTATCATATCTCATTTGTTCATAATATATTATGTGTCATGCTATAACTGCATTAAGCAGAAACATTAGTACACATGTGGCATATAACAAACAGGTCCCTAGTAGCCTCTATTGAACTAGCTCATGTGTCATCTGATGATCAAGGTTTCTTGATCATGGGAAATTACGTCAATGACAATGATATGGACATGATGGACACACACCCGACACTAGTATTGCGATGAGATCAATCACTGAAGTTTCACATTGTAACTAACTAAGAAACAAAGTAACCTAATCTTTAGAATGTGAGGTCACATTTAATCACTACATCTGGAGGCTGCTTTGATTGCATCAACCGTCATTACCTTAACCGGATGACTGAAAATGTGTCTTTTGGGTATGCTAATGGGTACATAGAGGCGTGTGCACCAAGAGCAGGATTTGTCCATCCGCGTGACGCCTTGATACTCTGGACCCACTCGGTGACAGTTGTATCTACGAAGCTTGCAAGCGTGTGACTTGGTCACAGAGGATGCAATGTCATGAGAATGAGTAAACAGACTTGTCGGTAACGAGGGTGAACACGATATGGAGATATCGGTGATCTAACCTCGGACAAGATCTAGTATCATGAGATGAAGGGAATGGGATACGATGTTTACGAATCAACGAAGAGTTTCATGGAATGCACAGGGACCAGCACGACTTTCTAGAGCTGATTGTTGATCATTGATTAGAGAGGTGTCTCGATCATGTTTGGAGTATTCCCTGGCCCGTAGGGTGTCACGCTTAAGGGTATACGACACTTAGGGATCAACTCGAAATTAATGGAAATCATAATGAATTAATCGGAAATGTTCCGAGTAATATTGGAAGGGTTCCGGAGACATCGGGAAGGTTTCGGACTTTATCGAAAATGTTCTGATGAAAGAATTATGCCAAGGGATTGTTAATTAATGGGTTTAGTATGTAATTACTGTAATTAAAAATTAAAAGAGAATTAATTAATAATAAATAAATAAGAGAAAAGCTAAACCCCTAATGGGCCACCATTATGGCAGCCCATTAGGGGCCGGCGGCCAAGGAAGAGGCTGACACCCTAGGGTTTACCCTAGGGGTCAGCGGCTAGGGTTTGGGGCGCCTCCATAGGGGAGGCTCACCCTAGGGAGGTGCTACCTAGCCCCTCTGCTTATATAAACCCCACATAGCCCCCTTGGCTCATTCATCCCTCTCTCTAATCCTCTCCTCTCTGGCTTGGCTCCCCTGTTTGGAGTTGCGCCCGCGAGTTAGAGGAAACTCCATGTGCCGGACGCCGTCGCACTGCTGGATTTCCGGTCCGAGTCCTTCTTCTTCCGCTGCTTCGCTGGACTGGAGCCCGGACGACGTCTATACACCGTACATGTGTAATCCCTCGGAGGTGCTGCAATTGCGGCAGTTGTCTTCGTCGACTTGTACGACTACACGACCTTGAGGTCGGCTTCTGTTGTCTTCTCCGACAACGTTCATGCGGGAACGTTCTCGCGCACTCAGTCTTCAAAGGTATGAACACCACCGCTGCTCCGTTACCTTACAGCTGCGTAGAATAGATCATGGGCTAAGGGTTTGTAGGAAATTTTTAGTTTTATGCACCGAACCCTAACAAAGCCTTGATCTTGCGGTCAAGGTTTTGACGATGGCGTCGATCCACATCTCTTCCCTCCTGATGGTGTCATCTTGAAGATGGTGATTCCTTGCGTGCGTTCCTGGGGCTGAACTTGCACGGCATCGTTGTTGGCTGGTGACCAACTGGCGATGTGATAGTTCCATGTGGAGGCTTGTGTGGCAAAGATGGTGTTGATGAGCGATGGTCTGGTTGCGGCAAGACCTTGTTAGTCGGCTCCTGCTCTGGCGTGTCCGAGTATCTTCATGGTTGGTCTTGCCTTGCTATGAGGTCGGAGCTGCTATGGCTTTCAAGCATCTTCATATGAGCGGCGTACGATGACCTTCAAGGGTGGTCCAGTGGTGAAGATCTTCTTCGGCGCGAGTCTGGTCCATCTTCTCTTCAGAGCTCAGCATCAAACTCGAAGGTGCATGTCTCTTCGCCAGTAGCCACTTGTTTGGCATAGGTTAGCTTGAGCCTCACGATGCCGATACGACGTTGCCTTCCTTGGTGGTCGTTTCTTCAGAGAAGTCGGAGCCGCTGTAGAGTGATAACGATGACATTGGAGGCAACCTCAACGACATTCCTTGCTTCGGTAGTGTGTGTGCAGCTTGTGTGGGTCGCTAGGGAGGCTATGTGGTGCCCTCACGACGGCCGTGTTCCATGACGGTGGGCGAGGCTGTTTATACTGGCTTTCGGTCAGTTTCCACTAATAAATCGGTCAATTCTCTTCTTTGTCAATTAATTTTTTTTTGCGGGTTGTCAATTAATGATACTGGCAAGTATTTTTATTTTTTTTAAAGCAAGAAAATTGAACAATTTCAAAGATAGAAAAGCAACACAACTAGCACAATTTCAAAGACAGAGAAAGCAACACAACTTGCACAATTTCAAAGATAGAAAAGCTACACAACTTGCACAGTCTGACGACAATCCGGTAGAGCCGTAAAGAAAACAAGAGCAAGAGCGAGAGGACCCTCTGCTGCGAGTTTGCACATCCTGGGCCAAACGTGTCGGTCAAAGAAAGCGAACAGCCGCAGGCACGGGAGAAAAGAGGAGAAAAGCGGCGGCCAACTCCCAAAATTCGCAGTAAAAGTTGGAAAAGAAACCATCGACCTCCCTCGCCGACGCCGCCTCCGATCCGATCCATGCCATGTCGGACCCCGACGGCGCCGCCGACCCCCCCACCCCTACCCCTCCTTCCCCCTCTCCGGTCGCGGCGCCCGCGCCTGTCGAGTGGCCCGAGGACGGCGTGCTGACGCGGGACTGGGTGGCGGCCTTCACCGCCACGCTGGACTGGTGCTCGCGGAGCCTCCCGCCCGACAAGCTCCCCTCGGTGCTCCCCGCGGACTTCGTGCGCCGGCTCCTCCTCGCCGGGGCCGGCATCCTCCACCGCGAGCCCAACATCGTCCGCGTCGACCCGCGGCCCGACCAGGCCGTCGTCGTCGTGGGGGACGTCCACGGTCAGCTCCACGACGTGATGTTCCTGCTCCGGGACGCCGGGTTCCCCTCCGAGGACCGCATCTTCGTCTTCAACGGGGACTACGTGGATCGAGGCGCCTGGGGACTCGAGACCTTGCTCCTCCTACTGGCTTGGAAGGTGAATTTCCCCACAATCCTACTGGCATAAGCTTATTTTATTTCTCTGTAGCAGTAGTATTTATGTATCTCCGCTTAATTGATGCAATCCATAGAAATGTGTAGTTCAAGAAAGCTGAGTTATGACCAGATATTTCAGCTTCACTAAAATACTCCAAAAATTTATGTTGAAAGGCGTTCTTCACATGCTCATCCCTTTGTTTGAGCTGATCTTTACTGTTTTGGGGGGTTCTGATTGATTTGTGCATTCATTATTTAAATCAGACATAATTCTTCGACCCAGACCCAAACGTTAGATTATGTACCACTAGCATCAAGGACTTGGTCATTGGAGGCTCGCCGTTTTTCCACAAAGTCTTAACACCATTGCACGATGTAATGACAACCTGCGAGCAAACCAAGATTTGGCATAAATAGCTAATTATCCTGCTCACATTGTAAATGACGTAGTAATTGCTTGATTTGCTTAAGCTCTGAGGCAATGTGAACTACCAGCTAATGTTCATCAATGTATTTCATTTCCTGTAGATATTACTACCAAATCGTGTGTTTCTTCTACGAGGGAATCATGAATCAAAGTACTGCACATCAGTATATGGTTTTGAACGGGAGGTGATGGTGAAATATAAAGGTCAAGGCGGTCAGATTTATCGGAAGTTTTTAAGATGCTTTGAAGATCTTCCTCTAGCATCAATAATAGCAGGATGCGTCTACACTGCCCATGGGGGGATTTTTCGTGGGGCGATTGTATTACCATCAAAAAGGGCAAAAAGGGCCAAGAAAGGTCACAAATACATGGCGAGTTCTACCGAGGACTCTACTACTTTGAAGCTTGGATCCCTGGACGAATTGTTAAAGGCAAGGAGAACTGTTCTTGACCCTCCGTGGGAGGGTTCAAATTTAATTCCTGGAGATGTGCTTTGGTCAGATCCTTCCTTGGAGAAGGGTCTTTCTCTGAATAAGGAAAGAGGCATTGGCTTGCTTTGGGGTCCAGACATCACTCAACAATTTCTATATACAAATAATCTGAAGGTTTGTTTTCTTAATTGCTATCATTATGACGCACTCGTTTTTTTAATTATCTGATTAGTTTAATTATTTGTTATGAAGTTATTTAGTTTTATGCTCGGAAGTTGAAGTTTGCATCTGATATTACAATGTAAGCAGTCTTATAAAAATATACCTAAAGAATGCTAGTGCGAGGGAGTTGTAATTTGGAGCATGTGGTTCTCCTGTTAAGGTCTTTACCTGTTTGCCTGTTCTATTATCTTTTTTCATTGTGTCTTCCATTTGGAAGGTTGTTCAATTCCGTACACGCTTACTACTTCAGAGTAGGTTCATTTGGTACATCAAGCACAGTTATTTTGCCTCTTGTGGATTCTCAATTATTGTGATTTTCTTTATGCAGCAATACATTTTCATTTTGTCGCATGCATTTTTGGTAACTAAAATAATAAGATTTATGCTTCCATACTTCTGTCAAGTGCCTATTATGATAGCATTTTTTTCTACTATTGTTTATCATGCATAACATACAGACACTTCGGGCCTGTTTGGATGAGAGCCCCAGGCTGCCAAGCCAAATAATTGGCGTTGACCAAAAGCTTGTGCTTGGTTTGGATTGGAGCCAATAATTTGGCTTGCCCATGCTACCTTCAGCTGCTCAGTTCATTTTCACGCCAACGAATTGGTAAGGCGTGGGCGGCCAGAATGTGCGCCAATATTTTGGCTCGCCCATGCATTGGCAGGGCTAGCTGAGGCCACATCCAAACAGGCCCTTCATTCATTCTAACGTTGCGTACTGTCTCACAGTTCTTGTTTACATTTCTAGCTGCAGTAGTTGTGTGTCTTATTAGTTGTATATGATAGGAGATGTAATTGTACTTACATTTAGCATGAATTTAAGTATTAACATCCTAATATTCTCCTTTTGGAGTCCTTTCTTGTAATAAAGTACATCTAATTTGTGCCTTCGGAACACAAAAATTCAAATTGGAGTCGCTGAATTTGAATTGTATACTGCATGGTTCTAATTAGCTCATTGGTTATGTTCAACATTGATAACTGAAATATCTGTAGATATTGGTTAACTTTAGTATTTGATATTTTGTTTTATGCATTTTCCTCCATAACATTAGAAACTGGGCGTTATCATGAAAATATAGATGCTTTAATTCATACTTACTTCCACTTTTCGTTGAACAAAGTTAATCATCAGATCACATGAAGGTCCAGATGCAAGAGAAAAGCGGCACGACCTATTAGGAATGGACAGTGGGTATACAACTGACCATCATGTCGCGTGCGGGAAGCTAATAACTCTCTTCAGTGCTCCGGACTATCCACAATTTCAGGTTATACTTTACCACATGATTTATGGGTCACCCTTACAGCTGCTGCAGTTTGTACTTTGATACAAGTTTTACAAGTCTGATGATATTGTGAATTAATAGAAAATTGTACTTTGTACTGTGTATTGCCTAATTACTCTCAGAAAAGATTGTGTACTGTTAATCTAACAATCCATATCTGATTCCGGTACAGGCTTCGGAGGACCGCTACAACAATTCTGGAGCATATATTGTCCTCAGTCCTCCTGATTTTGCTACCCCTGATTTCCATAGTTTCCAAGCTGTAAAGCCTCGGCCTGTGGTATGTGATACATCATACATGTTGCATTCCTAAGCTTGAAATTTTCATGTATTCAATAGTATTTGATTCGATGATGCTTTTGTAGGATGAATCATTTTTGCTAGAAAAAAATCATTACACATATCATTTTAGTATGGTACTTATCTCTTGGGGGTATGAGAAATAAATGAACTGATTTTTTTTGTTGGTGTAGGCGAATCCCTTCTATGATTTTGAGGAAGTAATTGATTCTGATGAAGAGTTAAATCTGGGCGCCATGGACACTGGCAATTCGAGCAGTTGATCATATCTTGTACTTTTGTATCATTGTAAGCTGTGAACCGTCACCGCCAACTGGCAAAGTGACAACTAATTCTTCTGTAATTGATATACTAACATGCAGGCTTTTTGAAGTAAATATTTTGTCATGTCCGCCAAGTTTATTTATCCGTTTGTTCCTTTTTAGCCTAGTCTATATCCGCAAACCATTGGAAAAAAAATTCATAAAATAATTCCTGGAAATAGTGAGCGCAGAAAACTAGCATGACAGTTCACATAGGATTTCCAACTCCCAGTCTTTCTATTAGCAGGCTGTCTTGTTTATCTTGTAAGGATGTGTGCTGGACTTCACCACCAAACTTGCAGGAGAGAGGCATGTTTTGCTGGACTTCACCACCAAACTTGCAGGAGAGAGGCATGTTTTGCTCGAAGGATTATTAGGGTTGCAGGCGGCGCCCGCATCCTGTCCCGCAAAAGTTAAATTACGGCAAACACGAATTTTAAAGGTAGCCGAATTAAAGCGTGACTAGTACAATGTCAGTCCCGCAAACCCGCCCCGCTTGACACCCTCAAGGATTATGCTACTTATTCGCAACCTAACGCTAGAAATGCACCAGCTGTAGTTGCAAGGAAACAGTGTTGGTTTCTGATGGAATTACGCGTCTGTATTTTGCACTCCTGCTAATTCTGATTCTTGTTCTCTGGTGATTTGGGTTCTTTCTGTCTCCAGCCGTAATGACTGTTCGACTGCTTACTCTTTGGTGTATTTGCTGTTCTCTTGAGTTTGTTTAGAAAGAGGTACTCCCTCCGATCCATATTACCTTTCTTAAATACGGATATATTAGGCACATTATTATCTTTCACAAATACGGATATATCTAGAAATATTTTAGTGCTAGATATTTCCGTATTTGCGAAAGGTAATATGAGTTGGAGGGAGTAAGAGATTCCCTAGACTTGGCAAAGCCAGAACAAAGTATAGCAAACTACGGCGGCTACCGTAAGCTACGTAGGATGAGTGTGCTGTGCATTTCCCCCCGCTTAGCTGCTGAAGTTGAAACTCTTCATAATTCCGATCCTGCGGATCTGATCGAGCAGAAGGCAGCGGCGGCGACGGAGATGTGCGCGTGGGGCAAGGAAAGGATGTGGAGGACGGGTGCACTGCTGGAGGAGGTGATCAGCGCCAAGGCCGACTTGCTCGCCGCATCTCGGAGGGCGCCCATGACCCGCCGAATAGGACCTGAGTACCTGACCGACCATCTGTGTACTTGGACCTTGATCCATCAATTTACCATCGTTGGTTCAGTTCTCGCTGCAGTTCGATTCCGACCATCTGTCCTTGATCAGTTGATCCATCAAGTTACCATCATTAGTTCACTTCTTGAGGAGTTCAATTCTCAGATATCTCTTGGTATCAATAGTAGGTTGTTCAGTCCAGATGTTTCAATTAGGGGGGTGCTGTGTCCATTTGAGAAGTGGGTACATGATTTTGATATGCAATTGCATTTCAGCCGCCACATTGAGCTACATCTTTTTTTTGAATGAAACATTGAGCTACATCTGAAACTCCTTTGTCAAAACAGACCCCGTCCCGGGGAAGGAAACCCTAGCCGACGGAGGCGGCGCTCCCCCCTTTGCCTCTTCTCCGCCGCCGCTGGCCCTTGCCGCGGTGGCGGCGGCCCCTTCCTCTCCAAAGGTGGCGGTCAGGAGCCGGTCGATTTGGTGGTGGGACCTCGCGCGACGGCGGAGCTTCTGCGGGCGTGGATGCGTGGCGGGGCTTCGACGCTGGCGCATCGGCGCGGCGAGCGTCGGCGCGTGTGTGGTGGCACGGGAAGGCCGGCGCGGCTTGCCGGCGAAGCCACACGGGCGCGGGCTGCAGAGCTCGGACTTGGGCCCTCCATGCCCAAATCCACGGTGCATCAAGGTCGGCCAGGGCAGCGGCTGACTGCTGCTGGCCATGGAGGAGCGACGCGTGGTGCGGCTGCTAGCAGCGGTATGCCAGGGCGGCGGCCCCGGGCAGAGGTGGTGTTGCTTCGGCGACGTCCCGTGGCGGCCGATGGAGCATGGGGAGCTTCGGCCTCTCGCGCATGGTGGTGGGGGTTCGTCGGCCTTCGGTCGTCGTGGCACCCGTATGCTGGAGCGGCGGCTTCAGGGGTGGTCGCCGGCTTTTTGGGCTGCATTGGGCAGCGATGAAGATGGCGGTGAGCGTCTTCGCTTCGGTGAGGTCGGCTCGCAGGTGAGCGGCAATGTTGCTTGGCAAGGGAGCTGGTCACCGTGGATGAGGCGGATGTCGGCCGGTTCAGAAGGTTTTGGCTCACAGCTCCGGAAGAAGTTCCCGTTCTGGCTTGGCTGGAACCGACAATGGTGACGCCTGTGGGTGTCATGACCTTGTTGGAGGCATCGTCGAGGAGTCTGTGCGTCCATCTTCCTCGGTTTCTACTTTGAAGGGAAACCTTAGATCCTCGGGATAGGGCGATGCAGGCGCTTGTTTGCGTCTTTCTCCTCCTTGGGGGCATCGTCTCATAGTCGACTTTGCTTGGAGATCAGTGAAGGAGGGATTGTGGTCGAGATTGCTGGCCACGGACACTGCGGCAGTTTGGCAACAATGATGGGGCGAGTGGAGTTTGGGTCACGCCTCGGGCTTGGTTAGTCGTTCTTCGGCGTGTCCGATGAGTTCTTTTGTGCTTCGCTGTGTTACTGTGAAGTCGGAGCTGCGGTGGAGTGTGTCCGTGCGGCAACGATGATGGGCAATTGGTGGAAGACGAAGGACTCGGTCGGCGGGAAGCCTAGCATATTTCTCTTCTGAAGCTCATCATCAAAGTCGGAGCTATCTTTCGTTGGCGTGTGTGACCGACTGTTGGCATGTGGCCATGTCGGTTGATGGATGTGCCCAATGTGATCATGTTCCATAACGATATTGGTGCATATGTATGATTTTCGGCCGGTTCTCCACTAATAAACCAGCCAATTCTCTTCTTCTTTTTAAAATAAAACTAGCATGGTGGCCCTCGCGAATGTGATGGCAACATACATATTTTGTCTTTAATTATTTATTATATTTCTTATGAAATTATTAATGATTATGTATATTCATATTATGTCTAAGATATGATATGTTATGTAACCACCAAAGATAATATTCATGCAATATTTTTAGTCATCTTTACTTTGCATAAAATGATCATTTTGCTCTATCAAATCAACACAGTAATAAGCAAAAGTCTTGTTTGTATGTGAAATTTTATTTCACACATAATTTATTTAATGCTATTAAATGATACATGTAATTAAGATGTAAGTAGCTTATAAAATAAAACAAATAAGACCTATTGATCAAATGGACCACCTTAGTCTGGTCATAGTGGGGAGTATCATATAGTAGTATCATGCATATGATATTTATATATGATACTACGTCCATAATGCATGGTATCATAAAGTAGTATCATATACTCATTGTATTTATTGTTTTGTAGTATCTCAATACAAATGTGTGTACAAGATTTACTTGAGCTTAATGTTTCTCGTAATATGTGCTATGATATAGTATCTACCTATGATACTCTAATCTCCTCTCTCTTTATTAATTAACTGCCACATAAGCAATTTTGTGGGCCTAATTTGCATGATACTACCTATGATACTAGCACTATGGCTAGCCTTATATGTAACACCTTTGAACAACCATGATTCGGTGGTACTGGTTTTTTATTATACTACAATTGTTTTCCTGTGTGCACACATATGCCTAATTACTCCTTCCTCTTTCACTGCAGCTTGTTTACCAATATTGTGATCTATAGGTGTGATCTAATACATGAGATTTTTTCTATATCTTTAAATCTTGGCCATTAATTACATATTTAACTTGTAAAATAAATTGGATTATGTGGGTTCACATGGTGTTTCAAACAGACATATCTGCGCGGCTAGACTTGCTTTATATTATTATACTTTTGGGATTTTATTTTTTGTTTATTTAATCTAAAAACAACTATTATATTTGACGATGTTTGAATTGTTGCAATCAAAATTATATTCACAATATAAGTTATAAGAAAACATGATTTATAACATTATCATTTCATGATTATGTGTTCCAGGCTTCTAGCTAAATAACATAGAACTCACTAATATCCACTTACCTTTTTTCACTCGGATTCCGACCCAAGATATGTTTTCGATCACTATTATTTGAAACATTCACTAATAAAAAAATATTACTAAAATATATTCAGCTTTCTCTGAGATTCTCACTAAACCATTCCATATCATAGAGATTATAGCTATAGTTGGTATTGATTTCTTTGTTAGTATTTGTCCTTGTGTAAATTCTTTAATTTGGTCAAATTAATATTAGTACACTGTTTAAATATATGAAAAATAGTGCATCCTAGACAGCATCAAGAAGAAACATGATTTGAATATTTTGAGAAATTTCTCTATAAAATATATTACTTTGTATGGCACCAGCCTGTGAAAAATGAGCTAATAGCAGTGAGGTAATTGTCATTTCACGCAAAATAGTAGAATTCCACAATCATCTCTAAATTTCCATCTGCTACTCTCTTCATTTTTCAGTGTCTAATTCTCCACGTACAATCTTTTGAGAAACTTTCCAAACATAACTAAATTGAAGCATTGGTATATGTTTTGATCGCACATGTCGCTTGACCATCTACGACTATGTAACCATGAATTACCAACTAATCATGGGTAATTGTTTTTGCTCAATTACATATTTCCTTTCATTGTCTTATAGTTTGTCAATGTACATTTGCTATTCTTGGTATGACATTTCCAGGAGTTACCTATTTATGTGAAAGCTATTTGGCACTTCTACTTATTTTTACCTAGGTACAGGTATAACATATTTTAGTTTAAGTTAAAAGAAAATCTACAACAGCGTGTACAACGTCATGTGTGATTGATTTTTCTTGCAGCGCTAAAGTTTACTTGTTTTTTATAGCGCGTGTTCATGTGGTTGATTTGGTTTGGGTGAGGTGCCTATAGTGTAGTATTTTCTGGTGGGCCCTTGGTCTCCATGCGTTCTTTCAAAACATAGGGTTCAAGGCTTCCAACGACGTCCTCGCTTCATATAAGTGACGTAGGAGGACCCGACTCTCGTTTAAATTCTTTTACGTGAGAAGATGCAAATTGTTATTTCTTTGACTAACTTCTAGATAGGTGTTCTCCTCCTACACGTATTCTATTGTGAGCTGGATCAGCTTTCTTTTTGTTTGACCATAGGATCCATTTTTTTAAGACGGTACGTATCTACTTTTGCACCTCACAATAGAATATTCTTTTACATAATTATAATTATTAATATAACGTGACAGGTTGCACACAATTTTAATTTACGTAACTTTCTAAAGCTTTAAATCTTAACCATTACAATTATGATCAACGAATCAAATTATTTTAGTCTATGTGGATTAATATGGTGTCTCGAAAACATAACCCCGTATTGTGCTTTTAGTAGATAGTAGATGAGGCAATGTTGCCCGTTTTATTCATTTCAGTCGTCCCTGAACTGCAGCCATAATGACCCAAAAAAATCATGTAAGGTGACATCAGAGCATAAAACATGCTTAAATATCTTAAACAGGGCTGTGTAAAGTAGTTTACGGTGAGTATACCTTTGAGTGTAATGAAATTAACGTTTTGTTTAGTACAAGTTTTACAATGATTAGCATTTTTAGTAACCGTCCGTTGACCCCGATCTAACGGTGTTAAAATAGACGGTACCAAACTGATGGTACCAGACGGTACCACGGTACCATAATATTGTGGGACCGGTACCAAAATATTATGGACTAATACCTCAAATTTATTTAACGAAAATTGTAAAAAACGAACGATCTACTAAATGGTCAAACTACCGGATGAGCGTGCACGTATCTAAAAGCACCAAATATGAGCATCGTGCTTTCTTCTTGTTCTCTGTCACACTGTCCGTCTCTCTCACTCACACAATACTTCTCTCCCCGGCGATCCCCACAACACAACGCAACAGGCCGGGCGGCCGCCGGCGCTTGGCAAGGGAGGAGGATGGGCCTCGGCGACATGCGTCCACCCCAAGCACGACCAGTAGCCGGAGGGCGGGCGGCGGCCAGAGAGCCGGCCGGGCGGGCGCCGCCATGGAGCCGGCCGGGAGACCAACGGCGCTTGGTAAGGGAGGAGAAGGGGCTCGAGGACATGCCTCCGCCCAGAGCACGACCAGAGGCTGGAGGGCGGGTGATGGCCGGAGCGAGGGAATTTGACCGGCAGCGCCGGCGACGGCAATCGAGCTGGGCGAGTGGCCGGCGACGGAAATCGAGCTGGGCGAGCGGCCGGATTGGGCACATGCAGGGCCGGGAACCGTGGTGGCTGTAGGTGGCACGATGGTCGATGGAGCCGTCCGCCGGAGCTAGGCGAGTAAGGAGCGGGCAGGGATGGCGCAACTTGACATCCCCGGTAAAGAAGATTTGTGTACCCACTCATCGGTGTTAGAAAGAGACTCTTACGATGCTGTTTATAGAACACTTCTTGATTAATTGAAACATGTATGGATGGGCTTATACGGCAGAGTGCACACCAGATGCTTGCTTAAACTCAACCAACCCAACCAGAAACAATGGCAGAGTGCACACCAGATGTTAAATTAGAGACTGCCTCACGAAGTTACAAACCACGGATGCAAACCAGATGTTAAATTAGAGTTCACATTCAGTTAGCTTGCCACACACAATTAGGACTTGGTTAGTAGACATACACAATTTCAAGTTTTCAACTTCATACTTGATATACTTTGCTAGGTTTAAGAATAAGTATATTACATATTCAGTTAGCTAGTAGAGAGAAGACTGCAAACGAAAGATACAGATTTGAATTGCCCACTTCAATAAGCCCCCATACTGTTGCAACTCTGGTTGAAATATTAGTGATAATTACAGTTTGAACATAACATTTGTAGTTTCATCAAGACAATCACAATAAAAAGCCTTCAATATCTTTTGGAAAGCCTCCAACCAGAACCCATTTTTCTGCATAATGCTAGAACTAATTTGATCATTGTGACATGGTGACACATAATATTCTAAATAAAGTACACAGGTGAAAGACATGGGACATGGGACAGACGATGGTACAAGATGTTTGCAAAAAAAAGACAATCCTTAGTTTCAAAATCACGAGCAGATTTACATGTGCAACCAAAACTGAAACCTCAGTATATTACATGTGCACGCCACATCACTGAAGTAGATTTACAGGTGTAGAACTTATATAAATATAATCATGGTGACTTGTATGGGCTCATCTTCTGATGTGATAGTTTGCGTACGCGTTTTGTCTCGACTATTGCAGGGATATTCTCAGTGGCAAATTGTTCTTTGATTGTATCAATAGGAGCGTCAGCCAGTATCTTTCTCAGACATCCGTGTTTTCGCTTGGATTTCTCGACAACATCAGGTTTGGTGTTTTCTCCACCCTCATCTTGGTTGGGTTTGGATTGCTTATTTCCGTGACGTCGTCTTCTTGACCTTTAGGTTCCTTTGCAATGCTGGCTTCGTAGTCTTTATTCTGTACAACATAAAGCGATGTGTAAGTTGCAATCGTGAAAGGTAGGAAATAGATATAAAATTAATAGCTTGTTTCATAGCAACCGTTATAGGATTCTTTTTAAGCCGGTTGCAATTGAAACGCAGCAGCCTTGAACATACTTTGAAGCTAAAAATATTTATTTGTGTCTAAATTTGATAGGGACGCAAATGTTAGGATAGTGTTGATGGCATAGAAAACTCAGGATTGCAAATGAAACCATGTAGCACCGTTTGCAGTCCCCGTTCGATATTATTTTCATGCATTTACTCCTTCAAATACATTTCATTTGATCTATCCTAGCATTAACACCGATGAAACCAATTTAGTACAGAGGGTCATATGCGCTGAAAGACACATCAGAACATATTCAGAAATTCTGAAATAACCTCTTTCTTTAAAAGTTAGTGATACCAGCATATTTTAGTTTCCATAAGAACATGAGAAAAATCAGTGCACAAGTGCGTACAAGATAAATTTTGGCCAAATGCTAGTCTCACTTTACAGCTAGTGACCTATTAGTAAGCAATCAATTCTGATTTTGGAAGCTTACCAATTCAGATTATTTCATAGCCAGCCATCAACAAAATACTCGTTGGGTTAATCCAAGCTAGTGAACAAAGATTTTTTCAAAGGTTAGATTCTCAGAAGCTATGCACCATTTTGTCACAAATTTGCTGCTAATAAGGACCAAGAATCAAACTAAATTACAAACAAATGCCTACAGTACGAGGTCATGGATGTAAGTCAACAGTGAGACAGTGTTTCCTGAAGACCAATACCTTCTAGTTTAGCAAATCTAATGGGAAAAGGTTTGCTAGCACGAAGCAAGACAAATCCATGAGGACCCTCAAGTACGGTTGGGTTCTGTATTGAAAACATGATGAATGAAAGCTCAATCCGATGGACGAATTGGAGTATGGTAATGCCTGCAGGCAAGTACCGTAGGTTGATGAAACTGTACATACCAAGATGGTGACAATGTGGCCAGAAGCAACAGCCAGCAAGCCAAAAATTGACCAAGTGCCTCCGCGCAACCCGCCGACCATACTGCCACCGAGGGCGCCTGGTTCTCGCCGTCGCCTTGTGCGGGCTACTCCTCCTTGCTGCGGACCTGGGCAGTGTTGGCCACGCCCCCGCCGAGGTCGCCTGGAGCTCCCCTACGCCTTGTCGGCCTCCACGCAACCCCCCGACCATGCCGCCACCGAGGCCGCCTGGCGCTTGTCGTCGCCTGTTCTGTGCTTCTCCTCCTTGCTGAAGGACTCGGTGAGTGAGGGGGCTGGGCGGCGTCGGCCACGCCGCCACCGAGGCCGCCTGGCGCTCCCCAACGCTAGTCGCGCCTAGGGTTCCTCAGATCTCAACGAGCGAGGGGTTTGCGAGCGCGCCGGTCCTTGGAGTCAGGGAGCGGGGATTGGAAGTCAAGGTTGCAACCGCTGCCGGCGGTGGGCAGGGAATGCTCCGGTGGTCTTGCGGCGGCGGCGTCGCCCTGGCGTTAGGGATGTGGGGGAGAGAAAGGAGTTAGGGGGTCAGGCAATGTTGTAATTTTTTTTTACTTTTGTCAACCGTGTATGATGTGCGTTATCTCGGATGGGCAATGATGAATCCAAGCATTGTACCATTTTAGAAAAAAGTTATCCATTATTTTAATCAACGGTCATAATAAATTTGACATAACGGTACCACACGGTACCACGGTACCATGCCAATCACCGTAAAATAGCTCGTTGTTTAGGGAACTTATAGTAGGAAAGGCTCTTACTTCTGACATCGGGGAACAGTTGTGCTTAGAGGGAGCTTTGCACTAATACAGAGATCGACATGAATAGACGACTTGTGTCATATCTTCCGCACTCCGCGTGTGTATATTAAGTATCTTGGTGATGCCTGATCGTCTTGTTCACATTGACCAATCAGTAAAGTATCTGCCAAAAATTAACAGAATTCGGACACACCAACTCGCACTACTACGTCGTTTATATTCTACCCATGGTCCATAGCTGTAGGAATAGCAGCCCCATATGCCGATATGAAGATGCATTAGATTAGTTTTCCTTCTGCGACGAAATGCTAAATCGCTTGAGAAGTTTCCAACTTGTATGAATGAAAGAAGTGTTCAAATAATATAAAGAATTTTTTCTTAAGACTTAACTCTTCAACATCATGTTCCCTTTCCGATTCTTGGTTGTTTGACAAAACCATGGCCATTTTGAATGAAATAGCATACAACTATCTTCACAAATTTTGGTTACCTCCAATATATTGAATTGATGCACTAGCCAAGTTTACCAAAAGTCTGAACTGTTGGATAAGTCCTGATAGTATATATATTTCATGACAATAAACTTCTACCTACAAGTAGCATCAAAATTCCGTCATGCCATATATAAAGGGTAAAATTGGCAAGACATCTGCACCAAAGGTAAAAGATAATATCATGACGGCTGCGCCTGATTTTGCGCTACCGCTGCTGCTGGTGCTTGTGCCTTCTGCATCGTGTTGGCAGGAGAGAAGTCAAGCTCCGAGATAAGTCTGGATGTTACAGTGCAGTGCTGAGCCGTCGGGGACGGAGGCATGATGCCTTCTAGCTTCTACCTCTAGCAGCCGGCCCGCATGCTGCCTTCTAGCTCTATCTCATTCAGAAGATCTCCTTGCCGCCATGCACTCACGACACTAAAACGTGCGCCTCCGGGGAGTTCACCGCGCAGCGCCGGGATTCCGCCGCCAGTCGTGGTGGCCGGCCTGGCCCTCCCCTGTAGTGGATGTGGTATCCCCTCGATCTCCATGGCCGATGCGTAGGCGACGCACCCTCCACAGGCAGCCTAAAAGACGCGACCTGGTCCTCCAAGTTCAGTCGCTGCTGTCTCAACTTGATTCCCGTGGCGGATGCATCGGTGACGCGCCATCCATGGCAAGGCTCACGGCGCAGCCCCTGGCCCGGGTTTCCACTCTCTACTTGCGTAGGCATCAGCGGGCAGCCGAAGCAGAGGCAGATCGGCCGTTGCTGCTTCTTGATGCGGAGGGAGGGACAGAGATCGCTGAAACTGCTGCTTGAGAAAGAGGTTGAGCACGGCGAAGATCAAGATGCAGCGGTAGGCCTGGTGTTGACGGCACCACGGCTAGGACACGCCTCCAGATGTGCTCTCACTAGGAAAGTGGTACATTAATTTGTACAGTTGTATACATGTTTAAGATTTACTTTGAGCCAAAAAATGTATTCATTTATCGGAAAGAATAAAAGAACATAAAATAAGATTTATTTTGTGTTCCCGATTGAGAATTCTAATAAGCGTCCGCATATACAGTCACCAAATACACAAGATGGTAGTTTGAGCATTCAACAAATAATTTGGAGGTATTATTAAAGAAGATGATGGTATAACGATATGACATCAGTTACATTAGGAAAAGAGTAATGTTGCCAGCGTCAGAAGTGTGTTCTAAATTCAGAGTACAAAATCAAAATACACACTGGCATGTATATGGTCATATGGGTGGTCTTTTTTTCCTGAAAATATATGAATTTCATTTAATTTGGACCAAATGACTCTCAAATCTATTACTACCTCTGTCCCAGGAAAAAAATGTCGCATATATGATATAAGAGTCTAGATACATATGAATCTAGATAGATATACGACATCTTTTTTGGGATAAAGAAAATATTTTTATTATTCACGAGAAACATTTGTCATTTGCTTATTTGTTCACCCGTTGCAACCCACAGGTAATGTGCTAGTAGTATATATATTTCATGACAATAAACTTCTACCTACAAGTAGCATCAAAATTCCGTCATGCCATATATAAATGGTAAAATTAGCAAGACATCTGCACCAAAGGTAAAAGATAATATCATGATCGCTAGGATTTACTATTTAGCACAAAATATGTATCTCGGTACGAGAAACATATTTCTCCCAAGGTCGGATATCGCTACGGGCATTTTCTGAGAGCGTATATTGTAGTATGCTTTCAAGCCCACCATATAAGATTAAATCACATTCTTACAATGCTAGCTCTTTCAACAGGTAGTGATTGTGCTAGCGTCTTTTCAGAATTCAAAGTTCAATTCTTGGAAGTAAGTTTTTGTTTATGCATATATGGCTGGGTAGACCTCAATCTTGACTCTGTTTTTGAGATAGATGATAGTAATGCAATTGAGAACCGGGCGTTGACCGGATGGATAGGGTAGTGAGTGTGCACCCAGCCCTCCAGGGTTCAAGTCCCCGGACTCCCCATGGTGCTCAGATTGTTTTTTCTATAAACCAAAGTCAACAGGTGCTAGTGCCTGTTGATCTCATTTTTTTTGGATAGTAATGCACTTGATAAACTAACAAACCTGAAAGTATCCTTTGTGAGAAATCGAAGCTAAACTAGCGCAAAAAGAGGAATTTCACTTAGGAAACAAAAATATCACTAAAAAACCCCATACCCGGTGGATTTTTCGGACGACACACGCAAAAGTCGTCCGTAAGTTTTTTTTTTGCCCGGCAGATGAGTTTTCTTGGTGGCTAACAAGGGGGCACATACTTATGAGCCCTGATAGAATGCGTACCGGCACATTATGGGCGCGATTGGTTGCCTGGGCGCCTTTTTTGGCTCCCTAGAGCTATGCGCTAGAGAGCCTGTGTCGCACGGTGCAATGCAACCATGCTCTTGGTCATTTTCCTTGGTGTCGTTTGGTAGCCTATGATACACTGTGGCTGCATTTTTGGAGCCACTTTCGTCTAGTTGTTTGGATGGCTGCAGACTCATTTGTAGTCTCACCATGGTGTGCTTACCACACACCACTACATGTACTTCTTTCTCCTTTCGTCACTGTCAGACAATGGCTAGGCGCAATCATCATGTCGCTGCTCGCCACCGGTAAAAGCCGGCGAGTCTGTCACGCGGCGTCGCTGCTCACCACTGGTAGCCGCCAAAGACGGTGAGTTAGTAGCCTTGCGCCATGCCCGGTTAATTTAGGCGACAACTACTAGCAGACAAAGAAACAGATATACGTATTCCTTCTAGTATACAGAGAGATAGAGATGTAATTATCTATGACCACCGAAACAAAAAACTTACAACACGAAAGTTGCGTGAAACGATGCGCTGAAGCTACTCATGAAAGGAAATTTTAAACGACGGACCGTGTGCGATGAATTTGAAAAATTCGTTCAAAATGCTTTCAAATGAAATTGAAGATGTATACCAAACGAAACTCAAAACCGATAGTCAGAATGGATTCATCTCGTCGAGGTGCATCTTTTTCGTGTAGAGCAGATGAAACAAACTATGGTTATGCTAACAAGAACAGTGTATGGGCACTGTGAAGAGGCCGGGCCGACGCCGGCGAGTCTGTCCTGCCGCGTCGGCGCTCACCGCCGATAGCCACCGAAACCGATGATTCTGTCGCGGCGCACCACGCCGCACACCGACGATCTATGCTACAGCGACAAGCATTAACGCCTTCAGTCCAAAGAGGATGAACACACATACGTACACCATTGCAGTATACAAGAGAGATGCAAACCATATTTTCTATGATCATCAAAACAAAAACTTACAACACGAAAGTTGTGTGGAACAGTGTGGTGAAGCTACTCGCCAAAGGACATTTTAAACGGCGGCTCATGTGCGACAAATTTGATAAAATTCGGTCAAATCGGTTTCAAACAAAATTGAAGCTTACACCAAACGAAACTCGAAACGAATGGTCAGAATGGATTCCCCTCGTCGAGGTACATCTTTTTCATGTAGGACACATGTTTCAATGATCCATGGTTGTGGTACTATGAAGGGCTTATGAGGGAACTGTTTAGAGGAAGGAGAGAGAAATTTAAATGAGGGTGAGGGGAAGCGAGTTTTGATAAAGGCGTTGACCATTTTTGGCTCGCCGGAGCCAGAGACGAGGGTGGCTCTGGGGATACGCTCGATTCGGAGGTATCCCTAGGGTCTATGTGGAGGATGCTTTACGAACCGTGCCAGCCATCTTGGTGAGACCCCTCTTGTTTGGATTCCCATGAAAAAAAGAATTTTCTCTACTCATACGAGTCTACCAACCACCATGCAAGATGCCAAACGCGCCCTATATTGTCGTGGTCGGAAGCATACAAGAGTGATGCTTTTTTTATGCCACGCTAGAGGAAAGGAGGCATTAATTATTGCGTTGTCTAGTTGTGACCCCATGCTCGAGATTGTCGACACGCCAGGCAACGGCACGGAGATTGAATATTATCAGATGAGGGGTGGATTTGTAAGTTAATTATGCATTTTTATCTCGATCCAATTTGGGGCTTTTTTCTTGGGGACAACTTGGATAGGATCTGGCTTAGATAGGATCTATGAGATTGATTATCTTTAATACAAGGAACATGTTCAAATATTTTCAAAAAAATTGACAACATACATCTGTGTTATATATGCAACACCAAAAATTGCTGCTTCCAAATTTGACTTACATTTAAATAACCAAAAAATGTAAATTTGGAAATACATAGCATAAAATACTATTCATCCAAAGCTGGCACTATTCACAACATAATTTATCTTTTTTGTTTCTCTAAATGTAGATTGAGTTTTGAGCTGAACTTTTTGGAGTTGTAGAAAAAACCCATATGTATGCTGCATATATTTTTTCTGATTTTTTTTGCATTTTGTAAATATGATTTTTGTTAGCTGATCCCTATGATATCACCTAATGAGCTGATCCTACCCAACTTGTCCCCCTTTTTTCTTCTATGGATCAATTATGGTACTTCGATCTCACAAAATTTGAGGGTATATTATTATCAACTCAGAAAAGTACCTAATGGATCTATAATCCAGACTGGAAGGACGTCCCTATGAGTTATGGTTTCGATCAAATATGTGGTTGCAATAGATTTCCGCGCTCAGACTCGTCGCATTCAAGGGCAGGAACACTAGCCGCAGATTCTATGGCTGCAACTACGAATCCCGACATGCACTTACTTGGTATGGAGGGATCAGCCGCACTCAAAGTAAGTAACAACATGGTTTGCTTTAGGCTGCTCATAGTGGGGAGTAACTTAGAGTAGTGTCATGCACATGTTACTAGTATATGTTATTACCTTTATAGTGGGTAGTAACTTATGTGTGGTGTCATGCAAGATGTCATTTATTAGGTTATAGACTCATTTTGCTTTGGGGTGTGTGATGTTATGGTAACATAGCTAGTTACCACAAGCCTCTCTCTCTTCAATTAATGACCTGCCATGTCACCATTCTATCTTGAAAAGTGTGATGTTACCATCTAAGTTACTCCCACTATGACTGTACTAGCTGACCTATCTTTAGGTACTATTGGTGAGTAATTATGTAAGTCAAAATCATCTCTATTTGTTTATTATTCCTTGCAGATTTCGAATGCCGATATAAGCACTATGCTTTATATGCACAATGCCTTGCATTTATTTTTGTTGATTTTTTTCTTATTTCTTGTATGGTCTATTAAACAAACCCTGACCTCATTAATCTCTCTAGTTTAGCTTCTTTGGGCAAACTCGGCCTACTTATTTTATGGCCCATAAAATAAACCCTAACCTCCATTTTCTATACAATACAGGAACAAATTACCACTCACACGTAGCCATACTCGCCCCATCCCTAGGATCCCCACTCTCTCCACTCCGAACTATATATCCCCACTTCCCTGTTAGCCAAACTGCCACTCTTTGCTGGCGAAGATGGAGTCGTAGTCAGAGACATCCACCAGTGATCCCGAGTCAAATGTTTGTTCTTCATTCCATCAATAGATTGTGTTCCACCTTGTTACCTCTTTAATTGACCTCTTTAATGCTCTCTCTCTCTCTCTCTAATCGACATCCATCTGCTTTCAGATCAACGGGGACATTGTCAGCCTAAGGCCCGCGCAGAGGATGCATGCAGATCCACCCCGATGTTATCAGCCGGTCAAAGATGGTTGTAGAGATCCACACCACCATGGTCAGCCGCTCTGTGATTGCTGTGCAGTTTCACGAAGCCATGGTCGGCCACACGGTTAATGGCTTGAAGAATAGGGAGGCACTCAAGAGATTAAGAAGAAATTAGGATTTTCTAATTAGAGTTGCTCTTTCTAAGGTAGGTCTGTTGAATAGAGAGGAGCTCAAGATGCGTCTCTTTCTTTATTTTTAGCAAGCTTAGATCTAAGAACATAGAGAAACAAAATACAATGATTAGATCCTTGGGTAAGTGGTTAAAGTGTAATGTTATGCATTGAAACATGATTAATTATCTTTCTTAGTGACTTGGAAATTATTATTTAAATAGAATGGATGAACGGATATTTAACATTCATGGTGATTAACTTTTGTGCCGCTGAAAGTCGCAGAAACACGACAAAATTAATGCGCCGCACCATACTTGTCCATGGCACTAAATTTTCCTAAACATTACGGTGTACTAGCAAAAGCCATTACGGTAGGGCAACTTTATAAGCTATTTATTAGGCCCATCCTTAGTGTATTTTAATAAGTTACTACTATCAACATAATTTGAAATCGTCACATACTGAAACCTGCAAAACCATCAGGTGTTGTGATTGGCATGCACCTGACCTGGGAGGATGCGCCCGAACCTCTAGTTAATTGCGCACATGAACTGAACCTCGTGTGCATTCATTTTATTGTGTAGAGATGAAAGAATCACCAACCACCTCCAACCATTATTTGTAAGAATATTTTTTGCTAATATATACCACTCTATATATCCCTTTCTAGGAAAGCAAGCTCCGGGATCCCACTACATGCTACAACAGTATCATAGTACATTCGATAGGTAAAATACAAAGTCTTGCGAGATATTGAGTAAAAAACAATGAAATAGAACAAATTGTGGGAATAAGAGACATCAAGAAAAATGGCCCATCAACGGGCCAAGAACCTTTAGGGTGAAACCACCATTGTTCGTCTTGTGTATAACACATCACTGCTGAAATATGTCCTTATACTAGCAAACCATGTGTATTTGGCTAATTGTCTCACCCGTCCCACACCGGGATGCAGAGACTTGCAGTATTGTCGTTGTAATTTAGTACGGAGTAGTACAAACAAATGACAAAGAACAACGGATGATCCTGTGGATTCGAATGCTGGTAATATCTTAAAGCTAAGAAATGATGGAAGCTGTGGTTCCGAGCCGTGATGACAAATGTAGCTCTGTCGAACTCTGTGTCAAGCATGTTTGCCATCTTAGACTGAATCACAGATGTTGCTAACCCGAGAGCATGTGAGAATAATGCATTTTCTTAAAACTAGAAAATAAATATCTAGGAGACCTGAACAAAACTGAGTTTTCTGAAGGCGCCCCCCTACATGGCCTTGCCCAAGCAACACGGGCGTCTACCTGTCTCGCCCCGCCTACCAGCTTCCCTATCTGGCTCCTCCCTCCGCCGCCAGAGGAGTTGCCGTCGGGCAAAGCACGTGCGGGAATGGCGGCGGCGAGGATCTTCCCCTTCTTTTGTTAGCTGATTATCTTGATTATTTTGAAGCATAGGTGCTGGACTGAACGGACAGCAGACACAATTTTTTTTGTTGCGAATGACAACTTGTATTACTAAAAAAATTCAGGGATTACAATCAGTATAGCAGGTACTTGCAAGGTCATCAGGACCCGAACTAAGCCATACTGGAGTGCGAGAAAGAGTTCATAGTTCCCCATATAATGGCCGCTCTTATTCTGGCATCTCTTAACATGAGTAATACAAGTTTTACGGACCTTCAGCAAGGTTTTGATTTCTTCAATCACAGAAGAGTAGACTGACCGATCTACCTCTTTATTCTTCACAATTTTCACTATCTCCAAGCAATCAGTTTTGATGATCAGCGGCGAGTTGCACCACTATAACGCCAAGGATAAACCTTCCAAAACCGCATACAATTTAGCACCCAACAGGTATTGGCATGAAGAGAGGTTCCGACAAGCAGAAAAAATAATTGTACCATCATGATCACGAGCAACTATACCAGCACCAGCTTCTCCGTCAACGAAAGACCCATCTGTGTTGAGCTTACACCAACCAACAGGAGGCACTGACCAACTCGCTGGTGCTACATTTGTGTTGTCACTTCGAGCATGGAATTGTCTCTTCTCTTTATCCAATATAAGTTAACCCTTGATGATATCCTCACCCGCATGATGCTTTATCAGAACTAGTGATTCCATGTAGCTTTGAAGGAATCGCCGAGAGGTTTCCACTGGAGGCGGGGGTTTGTCATGGACCACTTCATTTCGGCGCCAAATACGCCATAAAGTCATGATCATCATGCAAAAACTGCTATCTGATAACCCCCTCAGTGCATTTAGCAGCCAATCTGTCCCTGTGAATTGGATGCTTTCAATAGCTGAAAGCTGCCAATTTTCTGCCATCTATGACCATAGTTGCTTCCCTAACGGGGACCGAAAAAACGGATGGAAGTTGTCCTCTGTTTTAACACCACATAACGGGCATTGATCTGTCACCCAATGTTCTTTTACATTTGTTCCTCCAGGTGGGGAGAGAGTCCGTGGCGAGCCTCCATGCAAAATGTTGCATCTTTGGCGGAACGTTGCATTTCCAAATACGGTCCCATATATATCTCTCCTACCATCAGGAACTAACACTACAACACACAGCCAAGGGTCCGACGGCCCCGAGCCGTCGGCATAGACGAAGGTGCCGTCGGCACAGGCTGTGCCGATGGCCGCCGTCGGCACAAGGCCGTCGGGCTACGCGGGCGTCGGGCGAGGCCAGCTGGCCGTCGGCACAGACCCAGCCGTCGGCACAACCTAAGAGGCGACGGCAAAGCCTCGCCGTCGGCACGAACGGCCGTCGGCATAGACGACAGGGGGCCCCACTTGGACTACCGGACGGCGGCAGCTATGCCGACGGCAATGCCGTCGGCACAGCTCTATTTAAATTTTTCGCGCGAAAAATTCCAGCCGGCCTTTTTCTGCTCGTCCGCGCGCAATTCCTGGGGCCCACCTGTGCCGACGGCATTGCCGTCGGCACAGCCCCTGCCATATGGCACACGCCAGGGCTGTGCCGACGGCAATGCCGTCGGCACAGGCTGCGCCCAGTTTTCTTTTTCTGGTTCTGGACATAAATAGCACATGATCATCAGAACAAATTACAGTATATACTGATAGCAATTTACAACATATAATCAGAACAAATAGCATCACATCATCATCACACAAATAGCATCATCATCATCGTCACATCAAGAGTATCATCACATAACACAATGTAGCACATGAAGAGTATGAGCACATAGACAAGGTAGCAGTAGCATCATATCTATACACAAAGTAGCAAGATAGCATCATCGTCGACAAGAGGAGACCTACTACGGGAAATCGAATTCGTCGTGCGTGAAATCAGGCTCCCGATGGCCGGCCTGGCCAACGGAAGTAGAATCACCACCAGAAGCAGGAGAACGGCGGCTAGGGTGAACCGGTGTGATGTCGCGCGACACACTCGGGGAAGCACGACCAAAGTATCGGTTCCCCGAACCTCTCGTTCCCTACATGTTTGAGCAATAGTTAGTTACTTAGCCGTGTAACAGAAAACTGTAACAAGTGGGCTGACACAGAACATACCGGGGTGCTTGCGTAGTAGGTGCGAGCAAAATCTTCCCTCGATGGGCACAAGGGCACCTCCTCCGGAAGAGGTGGTCGCTCCATGCTCACGGGGATCCTCTCTCCAGTGCGTAAGAAGTGTTGCAGCGCCTACAAGATAGGTTAGATGTTAGGCATTGCATAAATAAAAGTTCAAAAAAGAGGAAGTGGGACTTGTCATGTTTTGCAACTATAAAGATGAAACTTACATCATCCGACGCCAGCATGTACTGGTGGTAGGTATTTTTCTGAGCCTTGTACTCCTCATACTCCCTCAAATAATCCGCATACATGGCATCATAGGCCGCATCGAAAGCACGCTACAATATCATACATAATCATTGTGGTGAACTTAGCCATATTCATGAACGAATGTCGAAAAGAGGACGTTAATGAAAAGACTTACATCGCGACGAGGCTGTGACGGAGGCGCGATAGGGGGGTGGTCGGCGGTGAGGGTAGACTTGATCTGCGTGAGGGTCCTCGTAGGGCATATCACCGAGCTAAGAATCTTCGTACGACCATGCTCCATGCCGTGCCCCGCCACCATCACCGCCACCTCATCGGTCTCCTCCTCAAGTGGGTCATCCACCTCCGGATGGAAACCCTTGAACACCGTGCAGTACTTGTCCAACTTCTCGCCGGCCTCGCCGAAGTACTCGGGAAGCGAGGGCTGCGGCTCGCTCAGATCAGGAGTCTTCAGCTTCATATGCTGCCATGCATACGTCTCGGTAACAGGCCTCCCAAGTTTTTTCTCCTGCATCGCCAAAGAAATGTTATGTCTATGAAGAAGGAACATGAGGAGAAATAAATGCAGGTTGTTCCATTCATATGTACCAACTCCTCTCTGTAGCGATCGGTGCTGCGGCTTCCCGCACTGTGTGTTCCCTCGGAGCCGCGGTTGTCCCTGTTCCGCTCGCTCACGGCCGTGAACTCTTCGTCCATGCCGAGCCACCTCCTAGCCAACGCCTCAAATGCCTCATCTTTATTGCGACACCACTCAGGCATAACCTGAAACATCAATACTCATTTGAAGAACAGATAATGCAATTGCAACTTAGCAAAAACATAGAATCTCATTGACAATGTACTTACACTCCTGTAAGCATCCAGCGTCATCTCAGGTGGCTCCGCGATATTATCACGCTTCTTGACCCTCTTGCCTTGCTCATCCATGTAGTGAGCGATGCAACTATGCTTCTGATTGTACCACTGCTGCCGTGTCAACCTCCGACAAGCCCTAAGGAGGACCCCATCCGCCGTGGCCCGATCCTCCTCCTCCACCCTATAATGGGCCTACAATTATGCATCATATAAAATTGTGAGAGGTATGAGTTAGCACAGTGTGGTCATGAACTATGAACGAAACTCGAGAAGTATGCTTTACCCAGAACTTAGTGATCACGGCGTCAGCAGCGCTAGCAAAGCCCGGGGAAGGCGCAGCCTCAAAGTCCGCCCAAGTGTAGGCTAGCTTCCTATCGCCGCCGGCAACCGGAGTGTAATAGCCCGGCCAAAACTTCCGGATCAAAGCTCCAATCAAGCTCGCGGGCTGGCAAATTCCCTTAGCATATGTCCAATTGCTGCAAAATATTCAAACGTTAGTTATGACCAAAATGAAATTACATGTAAAAAATTAAACTTACTCTTTCTTGCCCGGTTTGAGGAGGGCTTTCCCCTCCGCAGTAGTAGGCTCCGCGGCCACATCAGGGACACGGGCTTCCCCACGAGTCCGCATCTTCTTCGGAGCCATCGCCCGCTCAGTCTCCTCGTCCATAGTGTCCTCCATCTCCACCTCCGCATCAGGAGACTCCGACCTAGCGGACTAGGAAGCCACGTCGCCAGAAGCAGAGGGTATCTCCTCCTCCAGAAGGAAAGGTGCACCTCCTCCACCTCGTCCACGTCCTCCTCCTCCACCTCGGCCTCGTCCTCCACCTCCACCTCGTCCTCGTCCTCCCTGATCGCTAGGAGGCGGGTAACGCGTGCTGGGACGAGGCTCACGTCCACTACGGGTAACCTTCTGCTGGCGAAGGGTATTCATCAAGGACGAGGTTGATTGCTTCCCTTGGCTCATATTGGTCAATCACCTGCATTGAGAAAGAGTGAACAAGTTAGCATACAGACATATTGCAATTAAATTAGATAGTAAGCATGAAGAGTTGAAGACATAACAAAATGTAGACAATGTCACTATTGCAATTAAAAAGCATGTTGTAAATTAGATAGTAAGCATGAAGAGTTGTAAATTTGATACTAAGCATAAAAGACTCTCACCTAGAATCATCACTCTCATAATTAGGCATTGGGTTCTCATTATCATTATCACTGTCACTATCACGTGAGTACTGAGGCTCATCATTGTCGCACGGTGGAGGCTCATCATCGATGCCATTTTGTGCATGGTACTTGGTGAGCATCTCTATGTCCTTTAGGTTCACCGCTGTCTCACCAGGAATTTGGGCTTCGTTCTCGAGGTCCTCAAGACCAATTTGTATTTCAAAGTCCCCGAAGTTCTCTAGTTCTTGATAGAAAATTCCCTCATATGTTACAGGGTCAATGTTGTTGTAATCATCGTCGGATGGCATGGGTAGCTTACCATGTGGAGAAACCTTGAACACAACTTCCCAGCCCTTGAGTTCCTCTTTCTGACATGGATATGACAAATAATAAACTTGCTTGGCTTGATGAGCCACATTGAAGACATCGGCTCCGCTATAGGTGGTTGAAGGCCTAACTTCAACTAACCCAATGGAAGGGGTGCTTCTTTGTCCACCATGTGGGTCGAACCAGTGGCATCGGAAGACAACGAGCTTGAGTTCTATGTTTGTCATATTAAACGTCAGCTCGTATACGTTCTCTAACCTTCCATAGTAATCAGTGTCATCGGCTCCTTTGGTCCAGACCCCAGTATTTATAGTTTTTGCATTAGGGCGGTTCTTCTGGTGAAACTCTGTATGGAAGCGATACCCATTCACATCATACTTCTCATACACAGTGACTCTACGGTTACAACCCTGGGAAACACATCTTAACTCATCCGTCATCTAAACGTTGGGATCAGCTCCCTACAAATGGGTTTGTGCATTGCATTAGTTACGTGTAATAAGAGGGCCAAGTGACGGATTGCAAGGTAAAAGGGACAGGCTAGAATTTACTTATTCGCTGAACCAAGTCACAAATTTTTTCTTTCCAGGGGCACCCTCTTTCAGAAGAGTGTCCAACTCCGCGGGAGACGGATCCCTCGTTCCCGACCACTGTTCATCTTGGAATTGGCTAAAAGGAGAAAATACGTATTAGACGGAAACTAAGTTACTTATTGCAAAGTAATTTGTTCACCATTTTACCTGATAAAATTGAGCACTTCTTGCATGTTCATAAGCACATAGAGCATTATGCATTCATTCTCTTCCCTGGTCAACATATGCCTTTTTGAGCCACCGGCCTTGCCACCGGGATATTGGAAGAGGTTAAGCTTCGGGTCATTCTTGGGCTCATCAACATTGTACCGAGAGACAGGGTTATGCATAGTGGAAACATCATCGGCATAGTATGTTGTCGTGGCAGCTGCCATCTCCTCGAGTTGAGTTGCCTCAGCTATACATGCTTCAATCTTATTTTTGTTTCCACATTTGTATCGAATATACTTAAACTCTCTCTCAATACAGAACTGCCAACGATACTGCACCGGTCCACCCAAGAGTGCCTCATTCGCGAGATGCACAATGAGATGTAACATCAGAGTAAAGAAACCTGGGGGAAAGATCATCTCTAACTTGCATAGCAACTCCGGCACTAGATCATGCAGCTTCTCAATAGCGAGGGGACAAATCTGCTTAGCACAGAGCGTGCGGAAGAAATGGCTCAACTCCGCAAGCACTCGCCAGACATTCTCGGGAAGATACCCATGAACCATCACCGGCAGCAGCCGCTCAATCCATATATGATAGTCGTGACTCTTGAGCCCGGTTACTTTTCCTGTTAATAGATTGACTCCCTTACTCATATTCGAACAATAACCATCAGGAAACATCACGACGTATTTGAGCCACTTAAATGCCTCCTTTTTTTGGAGACTATCAAGGCAGTACTTGGCATGCGGCTTGACCCAATTTTTTCGACTCCCTTGTGGAGGCTCCATGTGTAGTTTCGTCCTATCACACAGATTCTGAACATTGACTCTAGCCTTGACATTATCCTTTGTCTTCTCAGCAATGTTCAAGACGGTGTTAAAGACGGACTCCGCGACATTCTTTTCGGTGTGCATCACATCGATGTTATGGGGAAGTTCGAGGTCCTTGTAATACTCGAGCTGCGTTAAGCCTGCCACATGAGTCCAGTTGTGCGTCTTACCATATCCCTGAAATTGTGGGCCAGGTTCAGCACTAGGCTTGAGAGCACGTAGCTCAGCATCAACAGCCACACCATCGAACGATGGTATCATTTTTTCTTCATGCACAACTTTGCCCTTCGTGAAGTTCTTTTTGTCTCCCCTAAACCGATGGTCTCTTTTGAGGAACTTTCGATGTGTGTCAAAGGCAGAATATTTGCGACCCGCCTTTAGATAAAGGAACTCAAGTCGGTGCCTACACAGTGGGCATGGAAACTTACCAGCTGTTGAATGCCCGCAGAATAGAGCATAGCCGGGTAGGTCGTGCATTGAATACTGGTACCAAACTTTCATGACAAAGTTTCTCTTCGATGCTCGGTCATATGTCAACGTTCCGTGGTGCCAAGAGTGGTGCAAGTCATCCACAAGCGGCTGCATGAAGACACTCAAATTCTTCCCCGGGTATTCAGGCCCTGGAATGATCAAGGACAGAAATATGGTCTTCCTTTGCATTACGACTCCGGGAGGGAGATTGACTGGAATAACAAACACAGGCCAGCAGCTGTACGAGGCAGTCGACATACCATATGGATTGAATCCATCGGTTGCTATCGCAATTCTGACATTTTGAGCATCACTTGCCTGATCAGGGTATTTTCTATCAAAGTTCTTCCATGCCTTACCATCAGATGGATGTCCCATGTTTATCCGTCCGTTCTCGTCCTCGTATCTCTTACCCTTCTTATGCCACGTCATCTGTTTGGCAGACTCCTCGGACATATAATGCCGTTGGATTCTTTTAATGAATGGGAGATAATGAAGAATCTTCACAGCAACTTTTGTCTGCGTCTTCTAACCATCGGGTCCCTCTACCTCATGATACCTAGAGGCCCCACACTTGCTACAGTACTTGTCATCCGCAAACTCCTTCCAAAACAGAAGGCAACCTTTCGGACAGCAATCATACTTTACATAATCCATGTTGAGCGCTTTTAAGATTTTCTTTGCTTCGTACATGGTTTTAGGCAGACAATGTCCTTCAGGCAGCATGTTACCAAATGTTGTCAGATGAGCTTCAATGCATGCTCGGGTGTTGTCGAACTGGGCCTTGTTGGCTAATACTTGCGCTATGGCATCGAGCTGAGAAATTTTTGCACCCTCGTATAGAGGCCTCTTAGCCGAGGCCATCATATCAAAGAAGGCCTTCGCGGTTGGCTCCGGTTCCTCTGGTTCTAGCGGTTCCTCCGGTTCCTCTGGTTCTGGATGTTCCTCCTGTCCCGGTGGCGAATCTGGCATGTCGGCATCGCGAAGATCATCTAGCAAATATCTAATCCCATCATCCTCATTGCCATCAATCCGCTGTCGCATCACCTCACCTCTGTCATGTTCGTACTGGGAAAAGTCAACCCACGTGACAAAGTCAGGCATATACCCATGCAACCATAGGTGTTTAGTCATGTCATCCTTTCCCTGACGATGACGCCTCTTGCAACGAGCGCAAGGACAAGCTGGACGAACGCCTGACTTTGAACTACGCGCTAACTCCTTCACTAAGCAATTAGTCTTCCATACCCACTCTTCTGTCATTTCAGTCCCACTATGACGGCCACTATACATCCATCCATTATCAGCCATCGTCCGCTTTATTCGGAAACAAACAACAAATAATAGCATGAAATTAAATGTATCTCATATTTTTATTTTTCTACCGGGAAAACGCATGCATCAACCTACATCTCTAATAGGTGGGCTTCTAGCAGCCGCCGGATCCGTAGATTGAGTACATTCTCCATGCTCTACCCCGGTCCGAGGCAGAATTTCGGCAGCACCTCCCCCGCTGCTCTCCCGATACACGTCTCGACAAATTACCGAGAGGATGTGCATCCGGAGAACAACGGAGAGGCGCTGCCGAAATCCTGACTCGGACCGGGGTAGAGCACGGAGAATGTACTCAACTACGCATCCGCCGACTGTCCCGTAAATGCCGCAAGTGTTACGTTTGCAAATATGTCGACCACTAATGCATATTTAACCGCGTAACACTTGCGGACGGGAAGTGACACCTAGGTTTCGCGACACGACGTGGGAATAAAAATGCGGATATGGAGTTTAAAATTTAGCTCACCCTCGACTATAGAGGAAGTAGTCGAACGACTGAGTAGTCACGACGGGCCCTTGATCCGGGGTCGTCACGACGCGGCAGTCACGACGGGTCCTATTTCCATTTCAATCACAAATTCACACTATTAGGACATATTCACATATCCATATTTGTATTTCTATTCTATTTATATAAAAAAGAAGCATACCTACTGCGAGGTGGTCGAGGTCGGGGAGGCCAGCGAGGAGGAGACTCCGGCGATGGAAGGAGGCCAGCCGGAGGGGAGGAGGCCAGCCGGAGGGGGGCGGCCAGGGATGGCCTCGGGCAGCGGCGGCAGGGCGCGGCCGGGCGCGCGGGGGCGGCCGCGAGCGGCCAGGGAGCGGCAGGGGGCGGCCGGGACCGGCCGGGGGTTGCAGGGGCCGGCAGGGCGCGGCCGACGCGCGGCCAGATGCGGCGGGGGCAGGCTCCCGGACGGTGCTAGGGGCGGCTGGAGGCGAAGGGGAGGGCGGCGGAGTCGGGCCGGCGGCGGGGCAGTAGGCCGGCGGCGGCTGGGGGCGAGGGAGGCGCGGGTCGGGCAGGAGGCGCAGGTCGGGGAGGGCGGCAGAGTGCGGGCCGGCAGCGGGGTAGGAGGCCGGCGGCGGCTGGGGCCGAGGAGGTCCGGGTCGGGGAGGAGATGCGGGTCGCGGTGGGCTGGGAGAGCCGGACGCGCGGGGCCCGGCACTTAGCCCCCTAACCCTAGCTGGGCCGACGGCCCTAGGATGTGCTGACGGCCAGGCCGTCGGCCTAGCTCTTTTTTTTCTGCTAGCTATTTTAATTATTAAACTATATATTTAACACCGGTATACCTATAAGTATTATTTTTTAATCTTCTAAATTTCTTCCAAGGCTCAATAATCCTAAATTAGGGTCCATACATCTAGGCATTTCATAGGCCATGTGCCACCACCCATCTTGGCGTCGTCCGAAGAAAGCTAGGGGGGTAGACCGCACGGGTGCAACGGGCTAGGGTTTCGCCGTAGACCGAGCTTCGGGAGCTATGCATGGGCAAACCTTTGTTTCTCAGGTACATATGACCTAACCAAGGCAGATGGAACACATTAGCCTCCCATCTTGGCGTCGTCCGAAGAAAGCTAGGGGGGTAGACCGCACGGGTGCAGCGGGCTAGGGTTTCGCCGTAGACCGGGCTTCGGGAGCTATGCATGGGCAAACCTTTGTTCCTCATGTACATATGACCTAACCAAGGTAGATGGAACACATTAGCCTCCCATCTTGGCGTCGTCCGAAGAAAGCTAGGGGGGTAGACCGCACGGGTGCAGCGGGCTAGGGTTTCGCCGTAGACCGGGCTTCGGGAGCTATGCATGGGCAAACCTTTGTTCCTCATGTACATATGACCTAACCAAGGCAGATGGAACACATTAGCCTCCCATCTTGGCGTCGTCTGAAGAAAGCTAGGGGGGTAGACCGCACGGGTGCAGTGGGCTAGGGTTTCGCCGTAGACCGGGCTTCGGGAGCTATGCATGGGCAAACCTTTGTTTCTCATGTACATATGACCTAACCAAGGCAGATGGAACACATTAGCCTCCCATCTTGGCGTCGTCCGAAGAAAGCTAGGGGGTAGACCGCACAGGTGCAACGGGCTAGGGTTTCGCCGTAGACCGAGCTTTGGGAGCTATGCATGGGCAAACCTTTGTTTCTCATGTACATATGACCTAACCAAGGCAGATGGAACACATTAGCCTCCCATCTTGGCGTCGTCCGAAGAAAGCTAGGGGGGTAGACCGCACGGGTGTAGCGGGCTAGGTTTCGCCGTAGACCGAGCTTCCGGAGCTATGCATGGGCAAACCTTTTTCCTCATGTACATATGACCTAACCAAGGCAGATGGAACACATTAGCCTTCCATCTTGGCGTCGTCCGAAGAAAGCTAGGGGGGTAGACCGCACGTGTGCAGCGGGCTAGGGTTTCGCCGTAGACCGGGCTTTGGGAGCTATGCATGGGCAAACCTTTGTTCCTCATGTACATATGACCTAACCAAGGCAGATGGAACACATTAGCCTTCCATCTTGGCGTCGTCCGAACAAAGCTAGGGGGGTAGACCGCACGGGTGCAGCGGGCTAGGGTTTCACCGTAGACCGGGCTTCGGGAGCTATGCATGGGCAAACCTTTGTTCCTCATGTACATATGACCTAACCAAGGCAGATGGAACACATTAGCCTTCCATCTTGGCGTCGTCCGAAGAAAGCTAGGAGGTGAATGTGACCTCAAAAATTATTTCTTTTGTTATCACTTACCTACTCGAGGACGAGCAGGAGTTAAGCTTGGGGATGCTGATACGTCTCCAACGTATCCATAATTTTTGATGCTCCATGCTTGTTTTTATACCATTTTCTTAGTGTTTCGTTACACTTCGTGGCATTTTAATGCATTTTCTGGAACTAACCTATTAACGAGATGCCATAGTGCCAGTTCCCTGCTGTTTTTGTGTTTCAGAAAAGTTACACGGGAAATATTCTCGGAATTGGACGAAACAAAAGCCAAAAGTCCAGATATTCACAGGAGCTTCCAGAGAACCAAAGAGGAGACGGAAAGGAGCCAGAGGGCGGCCACACCAACAGGGGGCGCGGCCTGGCCCTGGCTCACGCCGGCCTGTGGTGTGGGCCCCCTGGTCCACTTCTGACGCTGCCCCTTTGCCTATAAAGACCCCCTGATGGAAAAAACCTAAACACCCGATCACTTTTCCAGAAACACATCGCGATCCGCCGCCGTCGTCGACCCGAGATCGGGAGGGTCTAGAAGCTCTTCCCGACACCCTGCCAGAGAGGGGAATCGCCACCGAAGGTCTTTTTCATCGCCATGCTTGCCTCTGGCGCGATGAGTGAGTAGTCTATCTTAGACTATGGGTCCATAGCAGTAGCTAGATGGTTGTCTTCTCCACCATGTGCTTCATGTTTAGATCTCGTGAGACCTAACCAAGGTAGATGGAACACATTAGCCTCCCATCTTGGCGTCGTCCGAAGAAAGCTAGGGGGGTAGACCGCACGGGTGTAGCGGGCTAGGTTTCGCCGTAGACCGAGCTTCCGGAGCTATGCATGGGCAAACCTTTGTTCCTCATGTACATATGACCTAACCAAGGCAGATGGAACACATTAGCCTTCCATCATGGCGTCGTCCAAAGAAAGCTAGGGGGTAGACCGCACGGGTGCAGCGGGCTAGGGTTTCGCCGTAGACCGGGCTTCGGGAGCTATGCATGGGAAAACATTTGTTCCTCATGTACATATGACCTAACCAAGGCAGATGGAACACATTAGCCTTCCATCTTGGCGTCGTCCGAAGAAAGCTAGGGGGGTAGACCGCACGGGTGCAGCGGGCTAGGGTTTCACCGTAGACCGGGCTTCGGGAGCTATGCATGGGCAAACCTTTGTTCCTCATGTACATATGACCTAACCAAGGCAGATGGAACACATTAGCCTCCCATCTTGGCGTCGTCCGAAGAAAGCTAGGGGGGTAAACCGCACGGGTGCAGCGGGCTAGGGTTTCGCCGTAGACCGGGCTTCGGGAGCTATGCATGGGCAAACCTTTGTTTCTCATGTACATATGACCTAACCAAAGCAGATGGAACACATTAGCCTCCCATCTTGGCGTCGTCCGAAGAAAGCTAGGGGGGTAGACTGCACGGGTGCAGCGGGCTAGGGTTTCGCCGTAGACCGAGCTTCGGGAGCTATGCATGGGCAAACCTTTGTTCCTCATGTACATATGACCTAACCAAGGCAGATGGAACACATTAGCCTCCCATCTTGGCGTCGTCTGAAGAAAGCTAGGGGGGTACACCGCATGGGTGCAGCGGGCTAGGGTTTCGCCGTAGACCGGGCTTCAGGAGCTATGGATGGGCAAACCTTTGTTTCTCATGTACATATGACCTAACCAAGGCAGATGGAACACATTAGCCTCCCATCTTGGCATCGTCCAAAGAAAGCTAGGGGGGTAGACCGCACGGGTGCAGCGGGCTAGGTTTCGCCGTAGACCGAGCTTCCGGAGCTATGCATGGGCAAACCTTTGTTCCTCATGTACATATGACCTAACCAAGGCAGATGGAACACATTAGCCTTCCATCTTGGCGTCTTCCGAAGAAAGCTAGGGGGGTAGACCGCACGGGTGCAGCGGGCTAGGGTTTCGCCGTAGACCGGGCTTCGGGAGCTATGCAAGGGCAAACCTTTGTTTCTCATGTACATATGACCTAACCAAGGCAGATGGAACACATTAGCCTCCCATCTTGGCGTCGTCCGAAGAAAGCTAGGGGGTAGACCGCACGGGTGCAGCGGGCTAGGTTTCGCCGTAGACCGAGCTTCCGGAGCTATGCATGGGCAAACCTTTGTTCCTCATGTACATATGACCTAACCAAGGCAGATGGAACACATTAGCCTTCCATCTTGGTGTCGTCCGAAGAAAGCTAGGGGGGTAGACCGCACGGGTGCAGCGGGCTAGGGTTTCGCCGTAGACCGGGCTTCGGGAGCTATGCATGGGCAAACCTTTGTTTCTCATGTACATATGACCTAACCAAGGCAGATGGAACACATTAGCCTCACATCTTGGCGTGGTCCGAAGAAAGCTAGGGGGTAGACCGCACAGGTGCAGCGGGCTAGCTTTCGCCGTAGACCGAGCTTCGGGAGCTATGCATGGGCAAACCTTTGTTCCTCATGTACATATGACCTAACCGAGGCAGATGGAACACATTAGCCTTCCATCTTGGCGTCGTCCGAAGAAAGCTATGGGGGTAGACCGCACGGGTGCAACGGGCTAGGGTTTCGCCGTAGACCGGGCTTCGGGAGCTATGCATGGGCAAACCTTTGTTTCTCATGTACATATGACCTAACCAAAGCAGATGGAACACATTAGCCTCCCATCTTGGCGTCGTCCGAAGAAAGCTAGGGGGTAGACCGCACGGGTGCAGCGGGCTAGGGTTTTGCCGTAGACCGGGCTTCGGGAGCTATGCATGGGCAAACCTTTGTTTCTCATGTACATATGACCTAACCAAGGCAGATGGAACACATTAGCCTCCCATCTTGGCGTCGTCCGAAGAAAGCTAGGGGGGTAGACCGCACGGGTGCAGCGGGCTAGGGTTTCGCCGTAGACCGGGCTTCGGGAGCTATGCATGGGCAAACCTTTGTTTCTCATGTACATATGACCTAACCAAAGCAGATGGAACACATTAGCCTCCCATCTTGGCGTCGTCCGAAGAAAGCTAGGGGGGTAGACCGCACGGGTGCAGCGGGCTAGGGTTTCGCCGTAGACCGAGCTTCGGGAGCTATGCATGGGCAAACATTTGTTCCTCATGTACATATGACCTAACCAAGGCAGATGGAACACATTAGCCTCCCATCTTGGCGTCGTCCGAAGAAAGCTAGGGGGGTAGACCGCACGGGTGCAGCGGGCTAGGGTTTCGCCGTAGACCGGGCTTCGGGAGCTATGCATGTCAAATATTTGCTTCACATGTATAAATACTTGAGAGTAATACATAAATAAACAAATTTAAATTCTTGGAAACAATAAACAAATTAAGAAAGAAAAAAAAATAGTTGTGCCGACGGCCTAGCCGTCGGTATTGCTCATCCATCTGAGCCGACGGCCTGGCCGTCGGCACAGCTTGACTCCGTTAGCGGCAGAAACATTTGGGCCCACCTGGCAGGTTGTTGTGCCGACGGCCAGGCTGTGCCGACGGTTACAGATAGCTTATGCCGAGGGTCGCGTATAGGCCGACGGTGGCCGTCAGCACAGATGCGGCTGTGCCGACGGCTTTTTTGTGCCGACGGCTCCCTTCTCAGCCTCCCCGAGCCTCCTGCTGTGCCGACGGCCCCGACATTTTGCCGTCGGCACAGCTCGCGGCCGTCGGCCCCTTGAGCTGTTCCTGTAGTGTAAGATGGTAGACTGAGTCAATGGATGCCATATTTCCTCCATAGCCAGCCTGTATGCACTTTGGACCGTGAACAGTCCTTGTTTTTTAGGAGCCCAAGCTAGATGATCAGCTAGCAATCTTGGTGAGAGGGTTTAATTTTCAAGATTTCCAACACATCCATTGGTAAAAAATATTGATTCAAAAGGTCAGTTCTCCATGCACCAAACTGGTCAATTAGTTCCGAGACAAATAGTAATCTGCACCTCCTTTTGACCCAATCTGTCAGATGTAGGTCTAGGGATCCAAGGATCCCTCCATATTCTCACACTCTGGCCGTTCCCTATTTGCCAAATCAAACCCTTCTTCAACAACTCGAGACCATATGAAATTGTAGTCCATGTGGAAAACTGTATCCTCAAGCGGTCAAGCCTACCATTAGGATAGTATTTCGCTTTTAATACCCGTGCACATAAACTGTGTGGTTTTGTTAATAATCTCCATGTTTGCCTGGCTAGAAGTGCTTGATTAAACAACCGGAAATCTTGGAAACCAAGTCCTCCTTGCTTCTTTGGTCTTTGTAATTTATCCCAAGCACGCCAATGAGTCTTCCTCTTACCATCCTTGGCACCCAATAGAAATTCCTCACTAGCTTTGTCAAATCATCACAGCCGAAAAAGGCAATTTAAAGACCCCCATAATATATGTGGGTAATGCTTGCGCCACTGCCTTTATAAAAACTTCTCTGCCGGCCTGCGCCAGGTTACCGTCTCCCCACATGAGTAGACGCTTAGTTAATTGGGCCCGTAAATTTTGCAATTTACCTCTTGACATACATCCATCCAGAGTCGGCAATTCCAAATACTTCTCCTCAAACAGCAAGGAAGTAACATTCAGAGATGATCGCGCCTCTTCCTGTATACTTGCTAAGCACGAGTCACCTAAGAGCAAGGAACATTTTGAAGGATTTATGAGTTGTCCCATAGCAGCATAATTATCCAGTACATGCTTGACACACATAGCTTGATCACAATCAGCCTTAAAAACGAGTAGTGTATCGTGGGCAAATAATAAGTGAAACACCCCCAGGTGCTCGATGGCATACTTTAATTGGAGATAGATTATTTGCATTGATTTCCTTGGTCAAAAGAGCTGAAAGACCGGCAGCCACAAAGAGGAATAAAAACGGGGATAATGGATCACCTTGCCGTAGCCCACACGATGGTGCAAATAAATTCAAGAGGGTTCCATTAAATTTGATAGCATACCTCACCGATGTAGCACACGTCATTATCCAGTCCACAAATAGATGAGAGAAACCTAGCTTTTGCATCACTCGCTTTAAGAATAACCAGTCAACTATCATATGCCTTTGACAGATCGAGTTTATAAACATAAAAACTCTGTGGGATCTTTTTCCTGTTTGATATGGTGAATGTATTCAAAAGCGAAAAGTGCATTATCAGTGATAATTCACTCGGGCACTAATGCACTCTGGATAGGAGAGATGATATCATCCAATAGGGGTCTCAGCCTACTCACGAGGCATTTGGATACTACTTTGTAAATAACATTACAGAGGCTAATTTTTTTCATAATGGGGAACGACCCCAGCCTCTGCATCAAAATGATACATGCGGCTTTCTTTATTAAAATATTATTAAAACGTATTTATTACAGCTCACGGATCAGCCAAAGTCAACACATAAATCAGCCACTTAAAAATACAACTCGACATAGTAGGACTGAACATTAAGCAGTGAGGGGACGATCAAATCCCGTGCTACCTTTGTAAACAACTGCATCCAATATCCATGTCCTAGCGGCGCTCCGCAGGCTGGAGATAGGACCACATACGGATCCAATGGATAGCCAAAGGAATAACCTGTAAAAATGATGGAAAATGTGATTTGTTAAAGATAAAATCATTGCGCACATGCCATATAGCCCATAAAATCGCGCATGTACCCACTCTTATATGAACTTTCTCAGTTTTGGACACACCATTCAGCCAAGTGCCAAAGAGGTGATTGATATTTAAAGGAGGTGTTATATTCAGAGCCATACGAACAATTGACCAAACAATTTTCGCAAACGGATAGTGAATGAAAAGATGTTGAACTGTTTCCTCATGATCACATAAACAACATTTAGAACTCCCTTGCCAATTTTTTTAACCAGATTATCTTTCGTAAGAATCTCCTTTCGATGAACAAACCACATGAAGATCTTGATTTTCAATGGCACTTTCATTTTCCATAAATATTTGTGAAGGTAACCTGTGTTACCATTCAATAAATCAAGGTACATAGACTTAACCGAGTATATACTAGAGGGAACTAGTTTCCATCAGAATAAATCGGCGGTATCATTCAGCTGAACATCTATTAGTTTGTGCAACAAATTAAGCCACCTATCCCATCTTCTACCCGTCAGAGCGCGTCTAAACTCTATGTTCAGAGGCGCCTCAGCCAAGACACTAGCTACAAAGATATTCTTGTGTCTTACAATATTGAATAAAGAAGGGCAATGCACGGATAGAGGTCTATCCCCTAGCCATGTATCCTCCCAAAACCTCACACTCTCACCATTGCCAATTATGAAATCACCTCTAGCAAAAAACTCTTCTTTAACTTTCATGATCCCTTTCCAAAACGGAGAATCTGATGGCTAAGAAATAACTTGAGAGAGACTCTTGGAATGCAGATACTTATTTAATAGCAATTCCCGCCACACCCCATTTTCGTTTAATAGCTTAAAAAAGCCATTTACAAAGCAGACTTTTGTTTTTTAATTCCAAAACATCAATCCCAAGACCTCCCTGATCTTAGGGTCTACAAATAATGTTCCATCTTGTTAATCTATACTTCTTGTTGTGACCATCGCTTTGCCAAAAAACCCTAGACCGAAAGTAATCTAATCTTTTCATTACTCCTTCTGGAATCTCGAAGAACGATAGCATAAACATTGGCAGACTAGTTAGGACCAATTTTTACAGAGGCTAATTGGGCGATACTCCGAAAGCTTGCAAGGATTAGTTACTTTAGGTATTATAACAATAGAGGTGGTATTGGCACCTTCCGGCATTATACCTGTTTTGAAGAATTCTTGTACGGCTCCAATAATTTTATCTTTCAACATACCCCAATTGCGTTGAAAAAATCTCGCCGGAAAACCATCAGGCCTAGGCGCTTTAAGAGGCCCAATTTGAAACAGCTGATATTTCCTTGTCAGAAAAATCAGTACATAGGTGCTCATTCATATCTTCAGTAATGCACTCCTCGAACAAATCAATTATAGGCATGGGATTGAGATCATGATCAGCAGTAAACAAATTCTAAAAATATTCAGCGGCCATATGTTGCATAACTTTGACATCATCATGCACATCACCAGAGTCGTCAGTCAATCTCCAAATTTTATTTTTCTTGCCCTCCATACCGCCTTCCTATGAAAATATTTTGTATTTCTATCGCCCTCCTTAAGCCAAGTAAGACGCGATGTCTATAGCCACATCATCTCCTCCCGGTACAACAGCTCATTCATCCTATCAGTGACCCTTTTTTATCTCCTGTCTATTGGCATTCCTATGCATTAGCTCCTCCAACTGAGTGCAAGATTTTTGGAGCTCATCTCTAACACAACCAAACTTGCTTTTACTCCAGTCATGTAACTTGGACATGGTTTTATCCAGGGGGCTTCACAATATCACCTAAATCATGGATATCTCCCACTGAATCCCATGAATTCTTGATTACCTCAGGCAAAGTGTGGTCGTGTTCCCGCATTACTTCGAACTGTCTATATCTTTTCATTCCAATGGATGACTCTTCTAGTTCACCTTTTATTAATAGTGCTACATGGTCAGAACATGGGGTGACCAAATGCTTGACTGAATAGAAAGGGAAGATGGTACGCCAAGAGTTTGTTGCCACTACCCGATCTAACCTCACTTTAACATTTGCATGTCCTGCTCTTTTATTATCACTAGATGTAGGGGTGCGCCAAGTGCGCCTTGGCGCACGTTCCCGTCAAGTTGGTTCGTATGATTATTTTATGAATAAAACTAAATTTAGATACAAATATGAGAATATGGACTATATATGTTCTAGAGAATGCATGGAACGTTCATAGCAAACCTGGTTGATGTTTATTGGACACCTATAAGATAAAGTACAGTCTCCTGCGTGCTCCTCGCCAGTCAGGGACGGCCAAATCAACGGCCCAGGCATACACACACCTGAAGCCATCTTTATATATACACACCCAGAATCAGTAATCTTCTAAAAATCTACGATCAGCTAGTAATGGAAAATGTAAGAACAAACTGAGTAAAAAAAAATCCGATGCACCAAGCTTAACAGCCGCATGTTATTAATAACTACATGAATCATGCCAACAGGAACCTATCACAGACGCATGTTATTAATAGCAACATGACTACCACAACTTTTTGCTACTGATGCGTGCTGCCTGGAGCCATCTCTATGCTCCTAGCTCTCAACTTCTCCCGTGCCCCCTATTTTCATCCTCCGAATGAAATTCAGGTCAGTAGCCAGGCACCACCACACTCTCAGAAAAAGATGCGGCTGCCGCGATGTAGGAGGCAACACGACGGTGCCGTCCTTCACGGTCATGTCCTTCAGAATCACCATGATCCCTGACCTGATGTAATACCCTTCCTCTGGCCGGTCTGCCTCTTGGACACCCTGTCAGGCAGACAACAGAGGAATGGTTTCAGAGCAAAGTGTTCTTTTTTTCTACTTTGGGTTCAGAAGAGTTTTAGCTCTGACAGAACAAGCATCTTACCTCACTGTTCGTGATGACCACATCCCTGCCGATCCTCGCATTCATGTCGATAATCAGTTGCCGTATACAAATCACCACCCAACGAATTAGATCGTGCGCAAAACAGTACATACTGTCTCAGGATCCACGTGAGTCTCCTCACCTAAGCTTCGTGTTCTCCCGACACCGATGGGAACCTTGCCCTTCAACAGTAGCCTTGGGATCTCATCCCCCATCTCGTACATTGAGAGTCACACGCAAGAACCTTCTGCTTCTAGTGTAGAGGTGTTACACAGGAATCGCATGAACTTCCCTATCTTCGCATTTCAAGATGGTATTCAACCTTTGAAACAACAATAAAGTACCACCGAGACATGCATAAATAAGAAGTCAGGCCAAAATTAGACATATCAAGCTGAACTAAAGCCTAAAGACATTAGGAACATAATTAGTTTTACCAAGTCAATTGCACAACTGCAAGAATAACCATATAGAAAAGCAGCATCACATTAGCTAGTTGGAAGCACCAAAAACGGAAGAACATAATTACCTTGATAATAACTAATCAACTTCTAACTTCTCTGACACAATAAGATACATGTAGAGCTATACCAAAAAGAGACCCCATGAACAAATCAGAATAAATCATAGCACTGAACAACAATACCAAGCAATAGAGCAGCAGCAACAAGACATGCATAACTACAAAGACAACATGAACAGAGTAAAGACTAAGCTAAATTAAAGCCTAAAGCAAGACTCATAAGTATCCCGTAAGCATGAATGTAATTACAATCCCAGTTTCGCAGCATTAAAGCACTTTAATTTCACTGCCAGATTTATATTTAAAATGAGTATCTAGCGCTTCCGCACTATAGGTAACAGTAGCACATGCATGTTTATTTAATTTTGTGACCTAGATGGGAAACCAACTAACACAACTACATGTAGATTTAGGTTCCTTTTTTTTTATTCTTGGCGCACGACCCCGTGGTTCTCGCACCTGTTTCATACATTTTGGAGGGCCTTGGCACACGAGTCATGTCTTCCACATGAGTGTTCGAATACTATTATCCCAGAAAGAATTTGATGGAATTACTTCGGTATATCAGATGTCACATAAGTATATCAATATGGAAATTATTATTCTACGATGCTGGAATATTTGGACAGAAGCAAACAGGAAGATTTCCAAGGGAGAAACACCTTCAGTTCAGTTCTTGAAGAGACAACTATAACTGGATCTTGCCTTGGTTATCCATAGAGCAAGGAAAAAAAGCTCAATTCCGCAAACACTGGATACAACTTAATCTCTAATCTTATCTTATTTTTATTTTCTGCATAGCTGTAAATATTTACATACTTTTCCTACTATTCCAGCGTAGAAAACATGAGTGGAGAATTGAACCATGCCTAAAACAATGCTTTCCGTTGTAAGAAGGAAAAGGAGAAAACACTTTAATGTATGATTCAATTTCATCAGGCAATGCAACAATATATGTGTCTGCATATACGTGTAAACAGAGTACACACCAAATACTTTACAAACAGATGCCGATAAAAATAATATAAGAAGCTGTAAGTATAGCAATACATGGTATATTGGTTGACCTGAACAAATAATCAAGAATTACCAAAAGTGCATATCTTTTAGGAAAGTAGTTAATCATAAGTACCTTAAAAGTAAAATCACAGGAACTTATAACTAAGGCGGCATCATGAGAACAAGAAAGACAATGTAAGAAGAAACTACCAAACATTTCAGGGTTCTGTATGATGCAACTTCAACCCTTTTGTTCCCAAGAAAAACTCCATTCATGAACTTATGTTAAAAATATCTTCATGTTGCTATAAAGAACCTTTTTTGGGTTCAAAACACATGTCACATGGCCATGTTCTTCATACATAACTATGTTGTTCTTTTACATTTTTTAAAATATAATTCATAGGGAAAGTGAAGAAAACATGAAGCATTTAGAAAAAAGATACTCATCTGTATCAGATAACAGGTCACATGGAATGCTATGAGAGACGAATCATATGTAAGCTGAGTCCTAAGAAAATACACTTGATTACCTATAACTCAAGAATCTTATTTTACAATACAGAATCATGTCCCTTGGAGAACTGCAACTTTCTAGCATATGATTAAAGTTGTGTTTCCATCAATATACAATTATGATATTGCTCTATGACTAAAATAGTACCACTCAGCAGGGCATAACATTATTTAAATTTCCATCTTGTATTATCAAATAAAACATCTTTGCTATGCTTATTCCTCAATTGTAGAGAGATACTGTTAGTCCAATCATGAAAAAGGGGAGTCTAAGAGCTGAATTTTTGAAGCACAAAGAAGCTTGGTGTTTTGGATACTGAGCAAGAAATGCATAGTAATAATAACATAAAAGCAATAAATGAGAATGGTTTTGCTCTGTTCTCATAACATAATTATCAATCGCAGAGAGGTAGTATCGATCCAGTAAGAGACGTAAAGTAACTAAAAATATAGAAGCAAAGAAAAATACGCTGAATAATTAGATTTATAAATAAGCGGCAGGGATAAAAGGACATTGTTACAAAATTTACTATAACAGGCTAAAATAAATAGCACATGCAGAGCAATTTAAAATCAGCAGGACATTAATAACAAAAAGCTAATGACACAATTGCAAGAAGAATCTTGTGTCATCTTGGGTAGCTCATCAGCCCACAAAAAGTTTTAGATACTTACCGAAGGACCAAACTCACACGGGTAATACTAAAAATTTGAGAACACATATATCTCTATAAAAGGGGAGACACACAAAGCAAGCAATAAACCATGTCCATACCTATCATCTGGAACTGTTTAATTAGTTGTTGCAGAGCCAATGAGCTGGTACAATATAGTATTCTCTTCATGAACCTCCCTGCCTACAGATCCTATATACAAAGAGGTTGCAGCTTTGCATGAGAGATGAATTATGAGCACGCTAATTTGGGCTGAACGTGTGAGTTGATTTTAGTAATGACACAAACATTTATCATAGATAAACCAGATGGTATTTATTGAGTGGTTTAGTTATAATTCAAGTTAAACACCAACGAGAAAGCAGTCAATAACAAAGACAACGCAGGAAAGCGGAAGTGATATTAACCCGATAAACGATCACCATGGATAATTCTGAAATTGGATATTCTGAAATGGAATGCAAACAAAATATTAGAGAGCATCAGCGGAATAAGAGACCTATTAATCAATCATGTAGAAAATAGCCTACAATTATGATAAAACGTACAAAACACCACAAAATAGCCAATGATCAGCAGGTGAAATTCATAATTCACCAATAGTCAGAATTAAATAGAAAAGGAAGAGAACTCAAAATTATGCATACCTTCTGTTCCACTGACTGCATACCCAGGTAAGGTGCGAGCATCTCTCAAAGAAAAACATCCCACATATGGGTATGGATCTCATGTCCTAGTACAGTTCGCTGTCAACATATCCAAAAGGAAGAGAACTCAAAATTAAAAGTGAATTATCAGCCTAAAGAAACTTCTTTCACCCCAATAATTGAAAGCATGATTTTTTTATGTTAACGGCAAAGATCAAAAGAATAGGATATTTGATGCATGTTATAGGTTGGAAGATACTGAACATCAATGACAAACCTCGGCGATCGACAACTCTCTTATCTTGTTCATTAAATCAGGAATTCGGGAAGCTTATGTTTTTCACTTGACCTCAAAATAATTGCACCGATCCATTAGATGTGAATCTGGACGTGATGACCATCATACCAAGAAGTAAAGGACGTGATGACCACTCGAATCTCAAAACTCTCTTTTAATTACCATAAGAAACCCAAGACACTCTCGAGAAGATAGATGAGGGTTGATTCATCGCTGAAGATGAAGAAATAAAGAAAAAGAAGAAGTTCACCTGGGGCCAGCCGCTGTGCTTGGGCCGCTGCCGCCGTGCTAGAGCCGTCGTCGTTGCCGCCGCCCTGCTCGGGCCGCCGCCACCGGCTGCGTCCGCGTCTCGTGTTGTGATCCAATCATGCGCTGACAATGACTCGTTAGTCTGCATTAAAAATACTCAACTACCTCAATTTTTGACATGAATACAGCAATACTAAATTTATGGCAAGTGTTGTTGAAACCGTATATGTCAAGGCATACCAAATGAAGGCAGGTCTGAATATTTTCTATGAGACCACATCATATGGAACACTTGAAGCATTAAGGACTAACGATTAAGAATGAGAGCTCATGGATGTAGTTTGTGGTGTATATTGCCGCCCTCTTTATTGGTACCTACATCAGCAATTCTTGATCTATAATGTCCCAGCAGCAAGGGCTGATGTTATGGGGAAAATGTTTTGACTGATTTCTCTGTGCCACCTCATTCTTCTGAGCTCAAAGGTCCTGAAAATGCATATAAAATCTATCTCAGGGAGAATCTTTATGCACACATATACCTTCAATCAAAGGAACATATACTTTTGTACCATAAGAAATGTTTTTCCATACATGATTAAAATTAACACATACAACTAATCAAAATAGATGTTTTTCCATATAGGAGCATAATAAGAAGTTCAAGCACGCAATCTCTGTAACTAATCCATCTCTACTTCATTTAGTCAAAAGTCTTCTGTGAAGATCCATAACAAAAGCCAGACCCTGTCAAACTAAAGAAGATGCACAAACAACATCATTTCTTGGAGCAGTATTAGCCCGCAGGCATTTTCACAAACATCTTATCTGCACACCTGTAGCCTTATAGTAGGGCAGAAAATGTGCTGCAAATCAATGGTGTAGTTATGCAGGGATGTTCAAGGAAGGCGGTGGGAAGGCAAAGTAAGTAAGATACCTGCCGACGGGCGCGATGATGTCAAGGAAATCTTCCCTGTGGCTGCAGGCGCGAATCCATGGTGGTGTCCCTTGTCTGGTGGATAAGTAACTACGCCTTCCAAAGAAGAGCGATGCTGAAATAAAAGATCCCGTCCAAAATCAATAAACTTTTCTATCACGTAATGGTGGTCTGCAATAAAGCAAAAACACTATGACATTTCATCAAATAGACGATGTGCATTAGTCTAGGAAAACCATGACATAGCAACCGCATCAAGAAGAACACATGTACAGGTGTTTTCGCTCTGCCCTGTTACCAGGCGTGGCATCGTCCCGACCTGCTGCAGGACAAAGAGAAAAGGGGGGAGAGGAGCGGGGCTGCTACTCACAGGAGTGACCAAGCCATCGTTGGTGGATGGAGCGCACTGTTGTCCTCGCCATCTTCACCGGACAGGCGTCAGGCGGCAGGGGAGAGGAGAGCCCGAGCTGTGGCCTGGTCGCTGCAGCAGCTACAACAGAGTCAGTCGAGGTCCGTAGGAACAAGCTTAAGGGAGAAAAGAAGGCAGGTTTGGGTCCGGCGGCCGGCGATGCGAACTGACCTGGCAAGGCGTCTTGCAGCCCCTGCACCTCGCCATCTCGCCCGTGCCTCTGCCGGCCCTCCCTCCTTAGCTGCCCTGAGCAGCTCACCCTGATGTCTCTGTGCCTTTTCCCTGTCCCCGGCGCGTCCTCCTCTTCCCCGTGGATCCCCACCACCACTCGTTCTCCTCTGGCTTGATCTCTCATCCCTGCCGCCACCTGCTTTCGGTCGACAGCACACAGCCGCGCTGCCCCGCGTCCACTTGGGTCGCTGGAGAAAGCGGAGCCTGGCCAGCCGATGTGCACAACAAAGAGGGACATGGGATGGGGGAGGAAGCCGTGCCGGAGGCCGCCGCCGCCTCGCCTGTCCCCGCGCCGGGCCGCACCGTCCCCGCGCAACCGCCGCCTCCTTGCACCACTTATTATTAGAGCAGAACAAAATGTTTAAGAACATTGCAGAAAAGACCAAAAGCAGTATAATTTCACACACCTCATGTTCCTAGATGTTTAGATCAATTAGTTCTTTCACAGGCTTTGTCTCGAGCTCAACTAACGCGTTTATTTCAGCAGCAGTCTGACCTGGAAGAGAGATACTTTGGACAGCAGGAAGCTTATCCTGTAACCTTGTAAAAAATTTGAACCAGCTATGATATTGTGGCATTACAAATTTACACGTGAAGCAAGTAATTTTGTAAAAGAGCAATGAAGATTCACATGTGGATAAAAACATTTGGTCCCTCAGGATGCTCGTGAACCCTCAATTAAGTGCAGCCAGACAAAATTATTAGCAGGTAGATATATCACTTCTATAGTTACTGGAGAAAACTAATGTTATTGAGAAAGTGCATAACAAACTATTATCTTTAGGAAAACATCAAACAGGGTACTAACAATATTCGTTTGGCTTCTCGAAATTAACTAACCATTAAACGGTTTAACCACAGTACCAACAAAGATTGCACGGACCGGTTCTTTCTGAGCAGACTGAAGCACAACTTCTCCATCAAAATCGGCGGCTCATTCTCCCCATTATCTGGTAGCCACTATAACAAAAAGGAAAGTCAATAAATATTTTGCTGAATGAATAACCACTGTGAGGCATGATGCAAAACACAAAAGCGAGAAACACAGTACCTAACATCGCTCAGATAAATAACCCTCTTCATGGATGGTGTTGACCGAGCAGCACTATGGTAATGAGAAACTGGGGAAACACCAGTGATGATACCAACCACATCTACATAATATGAAACAACGATAGAGATGAGTAATTCAGCAACATGACCAACAGATAGTAACAACTATGAACAAATAGCAAAAGGAAGCATAGCCAAATATAGAACAAGGCCTGTGAAGCTCTCGGGCAGATCAGTCGATGTTGGAAGATCATCAATTGGTGTCGAAGCATAGGTGAAGAGAGGATAGTCCATGATAGAATCAGGAATCTCTCGGACAGTCGTGTATTTGCCAAACCTAATGATGAACTGACCCTCCACTGGCCTATAGTGAGTTTTCTTAGGAATCACCAGAAACCTCCTTAACTCATAGACCCTGCCTTCTCTAATTCTGTCCATGAACTTGTCAACCAAACCCCCCGCAATCTCTCCATTAATATGATTTCCCTGAAATGAGAAGGCGACAATGAGCCAGTAAGCAATAGAGGAGTAAAAGCATGAATGCAAGACCAATGCGTCTCACTACCTGTGTGGCCTGGAGCACAATATCATTGTGCTTTATAGGACCATCATCCACGCAGGCAGAGGGGAAAGCCCCAAAAAAAAACTGCGGGCATAAAGCAAGCACATTGTGAAGGTAGGAACATCAAGGAGATGGAATAGCAAGGCGAACAAACCCAAAAAAACAATAAAAGTATAAGCACACCATCTACCACCCCTGGTAACCCCAAACATAGAAAGTTAAGAACATTGTGAAAGGTTCAAAGCTATAGCATGCTGCCAATCAGAATTATATAATCTCAAGTTTCAGTCCGCAATTTATGTGAGCACTACAATGAGTTTTGCTGGCCTGCAGTCAGGAGCAATGCCAAGGAAATCAAGCTGTGAAGATCTTCATTAAAAGAATAGTTTAAACCAAGGCAAATATAATAAGCGGGTAAAGTCAAAGACAAAGGGGAATAATTATACCTGAGCACGACGAAGAACTTTTGCAAAGCACAATAGCTTGGCATGCAGCAATTTAGAAGCATCGCCTCCTCGCTTAATTTACACTCATTTGATTTCTGAAACATGAGAATATAAGCTTTAGTAGCAAGCAAATAACATCTGTAATTAGTCCAAAAGGAAAGGAAAGTGTCATATTAGTTTCTAAATACACTTGAAACTATCAAATAAGGGTATGAAGTAAAACATAATTGTGTAGCTAGAGAATATACTCAGAATCTATAAATATAGCCAGAGAATACTCATGCACAGAATAAGGAAGAGAAATCTGAAACATAATTAACAGAAAGCACATTATATTAAAGTACATGTCATCTAAAGTAAAAAATCTGGTGCTTTATAAGGCCAAACTAATAGCCTCAACTTTGGAAAGACCATGCGATGGGAACAAAGTAGAACCGACCTTTATACCTGAACACAATACAGAGAATGCTGTTTCAATATAAAGAATGTTCAGGAGATAACTGCTTCAATAAAAGAATACCACCAAAAGGATGAAGCCTTACATAAAGAAATAAAAAAGGCAGAGCTGCACAAAGACAAGAACCTGCAAAACAAATATGCCAAATAGCTATTTTAGACTTTTCCAACACCTGCAGGGCACTCTGGATTCAGTTAATTGTGTAGATGTATTTAGAATAATATACCAATGCAGGAATTTAGTTCTAGACAGCAAATACTGTACAAACGATCATTATGTGTGGCAAAAATTCAGTTATGGGACTGCTGCAACCAGACCATCCAACCAACACTAAATACCATCTTAATTGTATAGTCTAATACCAGCAGCATTAGTCACCAGCATAGCAGGAAGCAAGCAAGCCAACAAATCAACATCAGCACACCTGCAAGCAAGCAGATAGCTAGCCATAGGCAAACACCATCGTAGCCTTTCTTCCCGAGCTGTTCCAGGGTAAATGGGATCTGAGAGAGAGAGATAGAGAAAAGGAGAGAGAGGGAGAGAGAGAGAGAGAGAGAGAGAGGAACCTGTTGCTGACGGCGCGACCAGTCCAGCGAAGCTCCTCCTCGCTGTGGCCGCCGTGGCCGCCCGCTCGTCTCCGCCGTGGCCGCCCGCTCGTCTCCGCCGTGGCCGCGCCGAGCGCGCGCAGCCGCCGTGGCCCCCCCGCTCGCTGCCGCCCGGCCGCCGTCGTGGCCGCCCCGGACACAAACGCCAGCCAACCGCCGCCGACACGCCCCAGCCCCGGCGTCGGCGTCGTGAGGGTGGCCACCATCCGCGACGCCCGCAGGACCACGCCACAACATGGGAGGAGACGAACGCGGGAGGTGGTCGGGAAGATGGAGCTGGGCGGCGGCTGCGGGGATGGGGCGTTAGGGTTTGGAGGAGAGAGGACGGCGCGAGATTGGGGGAGAGAGGACGGCCAGGGATTGGGGGAGAGAGGCCTACGCGGGGTTGGAGCCAGTGGCCTGCTCTCTCATTGGCTGTGGGGGAGCAAGTGGGCGCCGGGCAAGTGGGAAATGTCTCGCCCACTGATCACTGGGTCCCTTGAGCATACGGCCCACCAGTCAGCGACCTATAGGCAGAAACACACGGTGTAAAAAGAAACACTGTGCAGCTCAGTAAAAAAAAACGACCGCGGATCGACGGCTGAGATGCTCCGGGGACGGCGATCCGACGGCCCAACTTCGCTAATCGTTGTGGATGCGAGCTGTCTATGTACGAATTATACCTTTAGATACGTGTGTGGAACTCCAGAAAAACCCAAGTTAATTAAACCACAAAAATCCATAGAATCTCTGAACGCCGCCATTTGAGCTTCAGCTCTAGGAGTGGAGAAAAAATATTCAAAACTCCACATACACTCATTGAAATCCCCAACAACTATCCATGGATGATCATAACGTGCCTGCTGGTCAGACAACTGTGCCCACGTTAAGTGCCTATGTTCCACTCTTGGTTCTCCGTAAACACAAGTGAATCTCGACTGCGGTACATCATCTGATGATTGTACTAGGACATCTATAAATCTTTCATGGACTTCTTTAACATCCACTTCCAGAGAATCATGCCAGAATAGCGCAAGGCCTCCGCTTAAACCATTACTATCTATGCCTTCAAAACCCCGCAGACCAAGACGGCTCCTAAGCCTCTTCATTTTCTCTTTTTTCTGTCTAGTTTCACAAAGAAAGACCATAGTGGGGGAATGTGACCGAACCAATGTCACTAACTCCTGAATTGTCCGAGTGTTCCCCCCTCCTCGACAGTTCAAACTAAGAAGATTCATTGTTCCCGGCTCGAAGGAGCCCGCGAATCTCAGTTTATTTTTTAAGTCACTTCCATTCCCATTCAACCCATCCTTCTCCTCATCAATTCTTGATCTCTTTGGCTCTCTCTTTGGTGGAGGTCTTGGAGGTTATGGCATGGCAGAGTTCGTTAGAAAAAAATGATTAAAAAGTGCACCAACTTGATTGGATGCTGCCAACCCTATAGCACCCTTCTCTGCCAAGACAGAGGGATTGCCATCCATAATACGCTTCCGGTTCAGATCTTCAGCCCTGGAGACTAAATAGGTATTCCTTCCATCTTGTGTATTAACATTTGTGTCCATATCCTCATCAGAATAGAAATTATCCCTAGTGCCTCTTCCCTGTCCACGGCCAGTGCCCCTTCCTCGACCTCATCCACGATCCCCAACTCTCATTCTCCATTCAGCTTTAGATCCTTGAAAACCAAAGAGGACGGCGAATGAATACTATCCCCATGCTCTGAACTAAGGTGACCGATCGTACCACAGAAAGCACACCAATCTGGTAGCCATTCAAACTTGACCAAGAAAATTTGACGCCTACCTCCCCTGATTATAGATATAACATTTTTAAGAGGTTTTGTGACATCAATCCAAATTCTAACTCTGTAGAAATTCCTGGCAAAATCATTTGACGTGGTCTCAACACTGATTACCTCCCCCACTTCTGAGGCTAAAGCCTCGATCATAGGCTTGAAACCATCTGGCAAATCATGAATCTGCATCCAAATCTTGAACTTGTTCAAGACAATTTCTGAAGGCTTAGTAAACCCATCATATGGTGCTATGAGTACAGGGTGTCCTCTAAAAGTCCATGGCCCCCCTTCCATTACTTTGTCCCAATCTCCTAGGCATGAAAACTGCATGGTATACATGTTGTTCTCCAAGGAACGAAATTGTACTTCCTGTGCTAGATCCCACGCAGTACGCATATTCTTGTAAAACAAAAAATCGCTAAACTATCGATCAGTATGAACTAGCAATCGCTAGCCACCTTGTGCTCTCAGCTGGCGGAGTGGGTTCCTCTTCGAAGACAACGTCATCAAGGTCTTCCTCCCGAAGCCCTAACTTCTTCATCAATTCATCTAGATCATCCTTCAAAGAACTCCCCGCTCCAGAAGCAGACGACACCATCAACACTAATCACTGGACGGGGTAGCCCTCCACCACCGATGCAACCCACAGCGATTTGCCAAGGCCAGGAAACAACGCTAGGTTGTCCCTTGATCGCCCCGAAAAGATCAAACTGGGGAGGATCGGTGGAGAGGGGAGGTGAAGTCTCGACGCCCACAAAGTCGGCGGAGGAGAAAACCCTAACGAGAGGGAGGTGGATAGCAGGTACATTTCTGTGAGGGTCTGTTTGGATGTAGGAATTTTTGATTGGAAATGAATTGGACTGAAAATTCTAAATCTAAGATGGAAAGGAAATGACCTCCATTTCCAATTTCTTTGTTTGGATGTGAATGGAAATTCTTGTTGGAATCAAAGAATAGCACCTAATTCCAAATCCCGTTTGAATATACAAAACATGGAATTGAATTTCGATCTAGGGTTATGGTTTTTCTCACTTTATATTTCCAAATTTTTATTTTTTATTTAAATTTTATTAAACTTTATATTTGTACTATTTTCAAATTTCTTGAATTTTTTGGAAGTTTTTATTTTATATTTTTTTGTTTTTCATTTTATAATTTTCAAAATTTTATTTTATAATTTTTTGGGGTTTTTTATTAGAACTTTTTACATTTCCTATTATTTAAGTTTTCTATTTTAAAGTTTTTTAAATTTTACATTTTTTTGAAATTTTTATATTTTTTATTTTATTAAAGTTTTAAAAGTTTTTGATTTTTTTATAGTTTTTGATTTTTTTAAGTTTTTACAATTCCGGCCAATTCGGAGCGGGGCAGCTCGGAAATATACAAGGCCGAAATAACACATGGTGGATTTGGCTCGGAATTTCGGCCAGTTTCCACACTCGAATTCCATGGCCATCCAAACAGCGGAATTCGGACCTCTAAATTCCAAATGGGCAATTCCTAGCCCCAATTTATACATTCAAACAGGCACTGAGAGAATTATGCAAAAATTGCTAGTTATACCCACCCAAGCTAGAAATCCACCAGCGGAAGTCATAAGCAATGTTGGTTTCTGATGGAACTGTGCATCTGCATCTTGTACTCCTACCAATTCTAATTCTTGTTCTCTCGTGATTTCTTTCTAAGTTCTAATTGTTTCCAGCCGTATTGGCCGGATGAATGCTCGGTATATTTGTTTATCTGTTTTTTTTTTAGAAAGTGGTATATCTACAGAGAATCGTTAGACTTGGCAAAGCCAAGACAAAGCAGCCCAGGGCACACACGAGCAGTTCGAGAACTTCTGCTCTCGCAACCGCCTCTCCGACTAGTGACGAGTCTGACGACTGCGCCCTCCTATACGACAAGTAACCAACTGTTTGTTGCTGCAGATCACTCCATCCATCCATCTATAGCACCATCAGTTCAGTTCTTGATGCAGTTTGATTCTCAGATATGTCAGCGCTGTCGTTGTGCCTAACTTTTGCACGTCGTAGCTGTGAGATGCGGATACGTGTATGGTGATTAACTTTTGCACCTGAATTTCTGGCATGAGATATGGCTTGGTTCGTCACGACTATCTCGTTGCCTTATGTGCTGTATCCTGGAGAAACTAGATGAAACGTAGCTAAACCAGTGATGTTGTTGGGCTTTACTTGCACGATCTTTCTTCGCTGTATCCTCTCCCTAGACCCTAGCTATGGTAGTATATCATAACGAACCTATGGATGAGTTCTCATGTTAATTTCATCAAAACACCTACTGCCTTTGGGAATGGTTTGGCTGCTTTCGAGGAGTCCCTATAGAAAAAGGCTGGACCGTGGTCAGCTTCGCTTACCGATCGATTCCAGGGACCATGTGATGGGGGTACTAGGCTAAGCCACTACCGATCAGTAGCAGCAGTGGGCATGGGCATATGCGTATAGCAACATGCTTCCTCCACCAGCGTAGACCTAACATGCATCTAGACATGAGAAGCCATGCAAAGATTATAACCTTCATGGCACATCTGCTTTTCCAAATAGTGTTCATCACTTCTGGTGTTGAGAGCCTCTGGAGAACTGACAAAACTATCATTCCCCAGTTATTATGGTCTGGCTGGTTAATATGAAGATATGTTAGAGGAGAGATGATGAAACAAAGAGATATGGATGTAGGTTATTGCTCTTTCACATACTTGTTTAGGCGAGGTGAGGAGCTGTCGATAGTTGCATGACATGATCCGATTTTCACGGGGGCGATTTGGCGGTCCGTCCGCTCGGCCGCCGGCTCGGCCGTCGGCGTCGCCGTCGAGCCTTTCCTCTGATCTTCTTGGGTCGCCGTCCTCCGGATCCCGTTTCTCCTGTCTCGTGGTCGACGAGGACAGCGATGAGGATAGGGTTCGGGAGTTGGCGGAGGATGTGGCATGGAATGGTTTGCAAGACGAGCCTTTGGTGCCGCCGGTGATCTGCCGGCCGGATTTTTCTTCGGAGGAAGTTGAGAAGGATTTCTGGTGCAAAATCGGGTTCCCAACGCCGGAGTCGCGCTCATGGCAGCGGTCGGCCGCCTCGATGGGTAAGGCTGAGGTGAGTTCAAATGTGTCTGTTGTGTGCAGGGCTAGGTCCTTGTCATCGGTGACGGCGGGAAGGAGGGGCGGGGACCGGAGGGCGTCTTCTTCATCTCCGGTAGGGCTTCATCTGGCCAAGCCTCCCCGTATGGGGGCTTGGCGAGGTCCGCTTCCGCGACGGCGAGTCACGCCGTTGCCGGTGCTCGGAGACTTCATGACCTGCGCCAAGACGTCGTCTACTAGTGCTTCGGTGGTTCCTGGCGATTTGGAGCAGCGCTGCAAAACCTCCCCTTCTTCTGATGATCGGGCACATCGGATGGGGGCTACGGCGCTCGTGGCGGCTGCGACGATCTCGGCGGATCAGTCCGACGTGCTGCGTGCTGGAGGACGATGCTGGGCTGCCTCTGTCGGTGGGCCAACGAACAGATGGGCTGGGCTGGGGTTAGCCATGCAGGCAGCTAAGCATCGTAGGGTTTTAACCCTACCTCGATGCGGCAGCACCTTGATCGCTAATCTCGCCACTGCCAACGCTTCTGCAATCGTCGCTCCATCATCGTCGCCGCCCTCCACGCCAGTATCGTCGCCGACCCCCGCGCCAGCATCGTCGCCGACCTCCTCGTCATCCACATCCTGCGCCGGTCGTCGTTCTTTCGCCGCTGTGGTGGCCGACCGCCGCCAGTTTCCGATGGCGGGGGCGCCGCCTAGGCCGTCATCGTCCTCTTCAACCCCAGCGGGGGCGGCTTCCCAAGGGCCTCGCCAGACCGCCCCTCCGGTCGTTGCTGCCCAGCCGGTGTATGCCGGTCCTCCTGGGTTCCAGGGAGGCTGGCAGCAGGGGGCGCCGGGTTTCGGGGCTCCGCCGGCGTATCGGCCTCAACCGGTCTTTCGCCCCCCACCGGCACAAGGTTTCGCGGCTCCGCCGGCCCAAGGTTTCGCGCCCGGTCAAATTCCTATGCAACCGTATCGACCATATGCAGGGCAATATGTGCAGTATCAGCAGCCTGTGGTGGCGCAGACTCCGTCGCAGAACACGAGCAATCCGCAGGCCGCGCTGAAGAAACGTAAGAAGAAGAAGGGTGCAGCCCCAGCTCAAGGACAGGCCTTTGTGGCGAATGCGACTGTGGTTCAGCAACCTTTTCAGGTTGCAGCGCCTCTTGCACCTCAAGGTCACATTGCTGAGGTAGCATCTTCCTCGGCAACGGCTCAGGCGATTCCCTTGGTGCCTGCTGGTTTGGCTGTTGCTGATGGAGCTACGACTGAGACTGGGCTGCCTAAGCCCCAGAAAAATGTCAGATGTTGGAAGTGTGCTGTGAATTCTCATGCTACTAAGGACTGTAAGGTGATGCATTATTGCCTCGTGTGCGACGCTGATCGTCACCCAACTGCTCGTTGCCCTATTCTGAAGCTCCCGAAGCCTCAGGGATATTTTGTTGGTTGTGGTGATTTTGATACTTTGGATGTGCATTTACATGATTCGGTCTACAAGCCTCATCTGATTCCCACGGGTGCACCTATGGCAATGGTTCAGGTGTCTGGTGATGTGGTTTCAGCTGATGATATTCAGAAACTGATGGCTCATATGTGTCCCGGTAACTCGGACTGGAAATGGGAGGCTATTGCTCATGGGCCTAATGCTTTTCTTATTGGTCTGCCGTCTGCTGATGATGTGTCCAGAATTGATGGTATGCAAATGGGAGTGCCTAAGCACAATGCGCATGTCACTTTTAGTTCTTGGAGAAGACAAGATATCGCGCCAGAGTTTGTTATGGAGCCTGTTTGGGTGCAGGTTGATGGTGTTCCTTACACTGTTAGACATTTTCACGGACTTTGGGCGGTTGGTTCTCTTATTGGGACTACTCAGGATGTGGATCTTGTTACTCTTCGGAGCAAGGGCGTTGTACGCATTCTTATTGCTATGAGGGACTTATCTGCTTTGGAGAAACATTCTGATGGCTCTAATTTACCTTGTCTTGAGGTGGTATCTCTGTTAAAATTGAATGGGTACAGGTTCCGTTATCGTAGGGAGTCGCCGGATTTTCAACCGGACCCGAAGTTCCGACCTTTTTTCTGGAAGGATAGTGGGCATGATGATGATTCTCATGACATGAGTGAGGATAAAAAATGCTGGCCCTTCTTTTGGGGCAGCACCGGAGGCGGCCAACATGGAGGTCGACGTCACCCCTGCTGTTCAGGATCATGGGAAGACTGCTGCGCCGTCTCCCGGTGTGACTCTCACTCTGACTCCATACAACAATTCTCCCACGACTCCGAGAGGGAAGGAATTGGTCGAAAGGGCGCGTGTGCATTCGCCGCATCTTATCGCTTCGACACCCTCCCAGGCTACTCCTCGGTCCTCACAGCCGTCACGGGTGCGGACTTTCATGCAAGGTAGAACGCGGCCAGAGCCGGTGTTGGCCGAGGTGGCACCTCCAAGGAAGGAGGGTTTTCCTGCTATGCCGAACCTGTCATCGGCGGTGGCTGCGGCTGCTCCGACAGTCTCTCCGAACATTGTGGATGCTGCTGTTTCGTTCTCTCCTGGTGGGAAGGACGCCATGCTACCCGGGACGCCGTCGGCCTCTACTTCCCCCTTGGCGACGGATGTCTCGGCGCCGCCCGTGTTGACCGCTGCTGCTGGCCCCGGGACACCGTCGGCCTCTACTTCACCCTTGGCGACGGAGGTCTCGGCGTCGCCCATGTTGGCTGCTGCTGCTGGCCCCGGGACGCCGTCGGCCTCTACTTCACCCTTGGCGACGGAAGTCTCGGCGTCGCCCGTGTTGGCCGCTGCTGCTGGCCCCGGGATGCCGTCCGTCTCTTCTTCGCCATTGGCGACGGCAGCCTCGGCGTCGTCTGCGTCGTCCGCTTCTGAAGGCCCGCCAAAGACCATGCAGCCGGTCGTTATGATGCTTCTGAGTCGGGAGCTGGCGGGTGGCTCACCAAGCCCTACGCGGGCTGCGCATGCGATCACGACGTGCGGTGTTGACTCGCCGATCATGCCTCGATGCGAGGTCGGACCTTCGGAGGCCCCGGCCGGGGAGCTCAGGTTGCGGGCTTCGTCGAAGGTGTTATCCGCTCCGCTGATCGCTGAGGGTATGGAGAGGTCGACTTCGACCACTTCCCTCTCCGTACCCTTGGCGTCAGCTTCACAGCAGCCTCCTATGGTGAGGTGGAGTGGTAGACATGCCATGGCGGAGGATGGATCGGGCGACACGGATGAGGACATGCTGCAGAAGGCCATGCGCCGTAAGGCGGAAATGAATCTCGATGTTTCTGGTAATAAAAAATCTGCATCGTTTACTAAGTTTTCAGATTCTCATATTTCTTCTAATTTGAATAGCGTAGGCATTTCGTTAGGTAGTCGCTCTAGCGATATTGCTGTTTCGGCTAATGTCTTGAGACATTTGGAATATGAACGTTTAACCGTCATACCAAAGGTTTCGACTGGGGCTGAGACTACTCTCTTAGAGGAAGAAGAGGATGAGACCGATGGTCATCTCCTCTCCTCTCTCGTTGGGAGTATTTCGGAGGTTGATTTAGAACAGCCGGGGCTTAGTTCATTCTATGATCTAAAAGCATCTCGGCGTAATTCTAAATCTTCTGCTGAAAAGAAAAATCGTAGGGGTAGTAAGGCTCAAAAAACAAGAAAAGTTTCACAATGAATGGCATGTTTAGGAATAGCAGAGGTCTTGGTGACTTGGCTAAACATTCTTACTGTGCCGATTGTTGTAAAGATTACAATCTTGATTTTTTAGCTTTGTCTGAGACGGGGAGGCGAAACTACTCTCAAAGTCTTCTTGACCGTCTTTCCGGTGGAATTGACTTTCAGTGGTTCTCTCGTCCTCCTCGTGGGCGGTCTGGTGGCATGCTTGTCGGCATCAAATCAGATACAATGGAGGTTCTGGCCAGTTCGGATGGTGAATATCATATTAAACTCACCATTCGCAACAAGGTTGATAACTTCATTTGGGATCTGGTGGCGGTTTATGGAGCTGCACAGGACGCGTTTAAGGCTGACTTTTTACGTGAACTGGTTAATCTGGCAAAAGATAATCCACATCCGATTATTATCGGTGGGGATTTTAATCTGCTTCGATTCCGGCATGAGAAAAGTAAAGGCCATTTTAACGAGCATTGGCCTTTCTTGTTTAATGCGGTCATTGACAGCTTAGACTTGAGAGAGGTTGCGATGACGGGTCGACAGTTTACGTGGGCCAATAGCCTACCAGAACCTACATACGAAAAACTAGACCGCGTGCTTATGGATACTGAATGGGAAGATAAATATCCCATGGTATCCGTACGCGCACTAGAACGTATTGAGAAGCTGTCCGATCATGCTTCCATTCTTCTGACCACTGGAATACCGAAATCGCCGCTTAAACCTCCATTCAAGTTCGAACTTGGTTGGCTGCAGCGAGACGGATTCCACGATATGGTTAAAAGAGTTTGGGAAAGACCGGTTTCAGGTAACAATCCGATTTTAAGGTGGAATAACAAAATCCGCGCGATGCGTAAACACCTTTCGGGTTGGGCTAGGCATGTTGTTGGTATTCTCAAAAAGGAGAAGATACGTTTATCTACTACTATTGATAGCCTTGAGGCCTTAGCTGAAGTGAGACCATTATCTGCACAGGAAATTGAGCTGAAAAGCCAATCAAATGCACAGATTGCTAGTCTCCTTCGCGAAGAAGAACTCAAATGGTACCAACGATCCAAAGCTCAGTTTATCCTTGAAGGAGATTCCAATACACGATACTTCCATGGGATTGCCAATGGCAGACATCGGAAGAAACGTATTCATTCTCTGGTTCAGGATGATGGGCGGATTGAAGGTCATGAGCAACTTAAGGCTTACATTACAAATTACTACAAGAATCTGTTTGGGGAGCCGGAAGTCAGCTCTTTTTCTCTTTACGAGACCCAAACAGATGATATACCCCAGGTGTCTATGGAGGAAAATGGTTTTCTAACTGAACCTTATTCTGAGGAAGAGATTATGAAAGCTATTTTTCTAATGGAACACAACAAAGCGCCGGGTCCGGATGGTTTTCCTGCAGAGTTTTATCAAACCTTTTGGGACACCATTAAGTCGGATCTTCTAGATCTGTTCAATGTGTTACACGCTGGACAGCTGGAATTATTCCGTCTAAATTTTGGTGAGGTCATCTTGTTACCCAAGGTTAATCAGGCAGAAAGGATTCAACAGTTTAGACCTATCTGTCTGTTGAACGTAAGTTTCAAGATATTCACGAAAGTGGCCACCATTAGACTTAATACGGTAGCTGATCACGTGGTTCGGCCTTCGCAAACCGCTTTTATGCAAGGAAGAAACATCCTCGATGGAGTTGTTATCTTGCACGAAGCGGTTCACGAACTTCATACCAAAAAGTTGAATGGGGTAATTTTAAAATTAGATTTTGAAAAGGCCTATGATAAGGTTAAGTGGTCTTTCCTTCAACAAACACTAAGGATGAAAGGTTTTTCTCCTGAGTGGTGCACTTTAATCAATAATTTTGTGTCAAGAGGTAGTGTGGCCATTAGAGTTAATGATGACATTGGTCGCTACTTTCAGACCAGAAAGGGGCTCCGGCAAGGTGATCCTCTATCACCAATGTTATTTAATATTGTAGCCGATATGCTTGCTATATTGATTGAACGTGCTAAGGCGGACGGTCAAATTGAAGGAGTGATTCCTCATCTTGTTGATGGTGGATTATCGATCCTTCAATATGCCGACGACACAATTCTTTTTATGGAACATGACCTGGAGAAAGCTCGAAACCTCAAATTAATTTTGGCGGCTTTTGAACAGCTCTATGGTCTAAAGATAAACTTCCATAAGAGTGAATTGTTTTTTTTTTGAGGCTCAGGACGCAGCTAGCATTTATGCAGAGCTGTTCGGCTGTGGCCAAGGGCAATTCCCTATTCGGTATTTAGGCATTCCGATTCATTATCGGAGATTAACTATTGCCGAATGGAAAGCTGTTGAGGAGAGGCTCCAAAAACGCCTAAGTAGTTGGAAAGGTAAATTACTATCCCTGGGTGGGAGATTGGTCCTCATTAACTCAGTACTATCTAATATGGTACTGTATATGATCTTCTTCTTTCTTCTGCCCAAAGGAGTCTTGCATAAACTCGATTATTATCGATCTAGATTCTTTTGGCAAGGGGATAGTGAGAAAAAGAAGTATCGACTGGTAAAATGGAGTGTGGTCTGTAAACCAAAGGACCAAGGTGGGCTTGGAATTCATGACCTTCAAGTCAAAAATTCCTCCTTACTAGGTAAATGGCTCTTCAAGCTGCTTACCGAAGATGGTGTTTGGCAGACCCTCCTTAAGAGGAAGTATATTGGTTCGAAACCGCTGTCCCTAGTTTTATGGAAACCCGGGGACTCGCATTTTTGGGCTGGCCTTATGGCATCGAAGAAATTTTTCTTCCCTTATGGTACTTTCTCTATTAACGACGGATCGCAGATACGGTTTTGGGAGGACACCTGGTTGGATAATGTCCCGTTACGAGATCAGTATCCTGCTTTGTATAGTATAGTCCGGTTTAAAAGTGATACCATTGCTAAGGTAATGGCAACCTCACCGCCGGCTGTATCGTTTAGAAGACACCTATTGGGTAACCGGTTAGCTGATTGGACTGCCTTACAACAATGTTTGGAGACCATTCAGCTATCCCCAGGTCCAGATGAATTTCGTTGGAATCTCCACACAAACGGGACCTTCTCGGTAGACTCTCTTTACAAAGCAATTATGCAATCTGATATACCAGTTGATAATAACAAGAAGATTTGGAAGATGAAGATACCGCTTTAAAAAAAAATTTGCCTGGTATTTACGTCGGGGAGTGATCCTAACCAAAGACAACCTTGCTAGGCGTAATTGGCATGGAAGTAAAATGTGTGTGTTCTGTCAGCAAGACGAGACTATCAAACACCTTTTCTTCCAATGCCGCTTTGCCAGATCTATATGGTCAATCATCCAAGCTGCTTCCAGCCTGTACCCTCCTACTAGTGTTGCCAATGTTTTTGGAAATTGGCTTCATGGTATCGATCTCAGGTTTAGAATGCTAATTAGGGTGGGAGCGATAGCCGTTATCTGGTCGCTTTGGCTATGCAGAAATGACAAAGTTTTTGATAACAAAAATTGTTCTCCTTTGCAGGTTATTTACAGATGTACCGCTACACTCCGTTTGTGGTCACCTCTTCAGCGGCTGGAGAACAGAGACCTGTTTACGGAGGTCTGTACACGACTGGAGGCTACGGCGAGGGATATTTTTTCCCCACATGGGTGGCCGCATAATCTTAGGATTAGTCCTCCTACAGCTACTTAGGCGATTTACAATTGCTCGCAACGATATGTATTTTGCCTTCATTTTGAACCATGAACTATTGGACGGCTGTGTGCATCTTGTTATGCAGAGGCCGGGTGTATTTGCTTATTTTAAGTAATAAATGCCCTTTATCGAAAAAAAAAATATCTAGTTGATGCTACCTTCTTGAGTGGATGGAGATGAGTCTAGGCAAAGTAGGATTTGGTTGTAGATCACTAAACGATGTGTGTATGGTATTTACCTATAGTGTTTAATGATAAAGTTTCTTCTCCTTTGCAGGTCATCTACCGGTGTACTGGTACACTCCATTTATGGCCTAAGTATCACATATGGGCAAGTATTTCATGCTGTAATAAGAATATTGTGCAACAACAATTACAGTAGGTATTACCACTACCAATAAAAGTTTTACTCTACTAGTTAACTATCCCTAAAACCGAAACTAATAAAGACAATTGGACGGTCAAAGGTCACCAAATTGTGCACATTCAAAAGTTAAACATCGGGGAACAGTTGTACATAGACGGACCGTTGCAGGTAATGCAGAGACATGAATAGACGACTTGTTTCATATCTTCCGCATTCGGTGTGTGCACACGCTTGGTGATGCCATATTGTATATTTGTTCGCATTGACCAAAGTGAAGTATCTGAAAAAATATAATAGAATTCAGGCATACCAACTTGAACTACTATGTAGTTTATGTTCTACATGATCCGCAGCTGTAGGAATAGCAGCCCCAAACGCCAATATCAAAATGCATTAGATTAAATTTTGCTCTGACTAGATGCTAAATCGCTTGAGAATTATCCAACTTGTATGAAGAAGTGTTCAAATAATATATTTTTTTTTTCAAAATTCTTGAACTCTTCAATATCATATTCCCTTATTGATTCTTGGTTACTTGACCAACTCACCATATTAGACTTAAATCACATTCTTACAATGCTAGAGCTTTCAACAAGTAGTACTTGTGCTTAAAAGAAACCGATGAAGTGCAAAGCATCTTTTCAGAAAATCAAAGTTTAGTTCTTGTAGGTAAGTTTTTTTATGAACAAAAGGCCTGACTACCCAGACTTCAATCTTAACTCTGTTATTGAGATAGATGTTAGTACTGCACTTGCTAAACTAAGAAAGCTGAAAGTATCTTTTATGAGAAATGAAAGCTATATTAATGTAAAAGGAGCTGCCATGCACATATTGTCATTGGTCGAACACATGGTAACATAAAGAGGACCACAATCCTCCATGTTGAGCGGTAAAAAAGTTGATTTGGTCTAAATAAATCATGAAAGGAATAAGAACACAACAAAATATGCCTAAACCATTACGGTAGTAAGAAAACTTTATAAGTTACTGATTAGGCCCATCCTTGGTGCATTTTTATTATATTTGCTATCAACATAATTTGAAACTGCCACATAATTAAACCAGTAAGTAAAGCACATAACATCAGCCATTAGGTGTTGTGATTGGTATCCACCTGACATGCGAGGAGGCACCCTAAAGGGTGTCCAGGCCTCTAGTTAATCGCGTGTGCATTTATTTTATTGTGTAGAGATGAAAGAACCACCATTTGTCATTTATCTGAAAATTTCTTTGCTCTATATATACCACTCCATACATCCCTTTCTGGAAAAGAAAGCTCTTGGATCCCACTTCACTTCTACATGCCGCAACACTATCATAGTACATTCCATAGGTGAAAATCAGAAAGGCTTGTGACATATTGAGAAATGATCAGTGGTATAGAATATATTGTGGGAATGAGAGACATCGAGAACAATGACCTATCAACGGGATACCAACATTTTGGGTGAAACTACCACTCTTCATCCTGTGTATAACACATCACTACGGAATCGCATCCTTTCACTATCAAGCCATTTGTATTTGGCTAATTGGCTCACTTGTGCCAGACCGCTACATGAGTCTGTAGTATTATCGTTGAACACGCTGGTGCGTTGTGTCACACTTGGAGATCAAGCCAGTGGATAACTTGACCTTTACCCGTTAGAAAGAATTTAGGCCGTTGTGCCTGATGTTAGAAGATAACTAGCACAGTGGCCCTCGCAAATGCGAAAGCATCATTTTACTGCATTGAAAATGTTTACAATAAAAGTTTTCTGATATCTTCATGCTGACGAATTGAACATCAACACTTTGGTTATATAGCCACTGTCTATAAACAACATATATTTGTGAAAACATTATCATTGTGTCATTTATAAATATACATATATTAATAACTTATTGTATAGTCGTTAGTACATGGTATTCATAACTCAAAAATGAGCATCAAATCTCTCGAGTTAGGCATTATACCTATAAACAGAGATAAAGTTAAAATTTGGGTTAATATTAACATAATTTAATGAAATAAAATGTCCACCAGAGTAATTGCCAAAAAGGATGTGTCTATGTACAACCATGAAAATCAATCCGCCATGGTTAACTAAATATAAGGTTTCTATGGGTACAAGATTAAGGATCAATATGGCCCTAACGATTTCTCCCAGGCGCAGTAGCGTGACTTGGGGGACTGTTGGGGATCGCTAGATGTGAGCCCGAACTTTTCCACATGGCAGTTCTTTTTTACAAATGCCATCCACCATATGCTATAAAACTTGATGTCTCCATATGCCTTCGCACAATAAAATTTCCTCAGATTTATGTATGTTGTTTGTTTTACCTTAGAATTTTCTAGCTTCAGTATCTCTTCTTTATTTTAATGTAGAGTACACTCTACGTGCTATGAACATATATTAGGATAGAAATTCAAATGAAAATATCATGAAACTTTTCAGAAGAGTAGCCCTCGCAAATGTGATGCCCTCGCAAATGTGATGGCATTATTCTTATTGTGTCAAAATTACTATTAATTCTGCCCATAATTTTAAAGATATTCGAATTTCTTTATATATAATTCCACAATCCATGTAAATACAAAGATAGATGTGCTATTATGATTTATATTCTAAGATTTGTAGCCGCGTATAAATTCTATTGTAGAGATTGGCCTATATCGTGCAACCTGTTTGTTTTTTTAGGGAGAGCGGATCCAATTTTTGAAGCCTCATGGTATGTACGTAAATAATTGGATATAGACAATGTCAAAAAATTTGGAGATTCCTCTCATACAGATATTAGTTTGTATATTCTAGCCACTTAATTTGAATAAAATCCATATATTTTTACTGCTAAATTATTTTCATACTTAGCTCTAAGTTTGTATATTGAAATCCTAACGGGAACCTGATTGATTTTTTTTTTTGCTTTTACGCACAGAAACGTGAAGATGCATCGGACTTTGTTAAAAAAATGATGCATCGGACTTCTATTTTTTCCTACGGACACGTACCTGTTATGTCCACGAAATATACTCGTACATGTTACGTAAAATCGTTATATCTTGTCCATTAAATTATAGATCTGACAGTTAAAATAATTCTGAAGATGTGGATTAACGTAGTGTCTCTATTTTAGACTCCCGTATTGTGCTTTTAGTATATAGTAGATGGTTCTACTCGGCATGTGAGATGCGACCCACGACATAAATGGACCCGTTTCGGTTTCAATACCCTCGGTTGTTTCGTGGCACAAAATTAATTGTGTCTGTTGATCAAACTCTGTGCGACCGGGATTTTTGTTCTGCACCTAGAGTTTCTGGTGAGAGATGTGGTTTAGTTCATCAGGCCTATCTTGTTGCATTGTGTGATGTTTCCAGGAGAAGCTATAAGAAACGTAGTGTTGACCAGTGAAGCCGTGATGCATTCGTGTATGATGGGACTTGCTTGCCCAATCCTTCTTCGCCATAGTCTTTAATGAGCCCTAGATATGGTATACAATGACGAACCTACGGATGAGATTCTCCATGTTGAATCTATCACAACGAATGAATAGCGTTGGAATCAGAGTCAAACTTAAGTACTACGTGTCGTTCTATTAGTTTGGTTGCTTTGGCCGATTCCCTACAGAAAAGGTCTGGACCATGGTCAACTTTGCTAATCGATCGATCCCAGACCATGTGACCAACGTACTAGGCTAAAAGCCATTATCGGTATTCACTAGCAGTGGGCATATGCGTATCGCAACATGCTCCCCACGCCAGCTCAGACCTAACATGCATCTAGCCATAGTAGCTTATGATGAAAGCATTACCGGCCAGCTGGAAGGTCCACTAAATCCAGGACATATGAGATGATCCCCCGACTTGTACCACGACAAAATCGTATAGGCAGTTAACCCACTCGAACATGATCTAGATTTATGGCCCGTTTCGTAGGCATTTTTTAATGTTTTTACTAGAAAATGATCCATATTTCTGGCCCAATGCTTTTAATCCATATAATGAACTTAGCCTAACCTCATCCATGATCACATCTGACACCTTTCCAATTAACTGAGAAAGAAGCTGATCATCTGATGTGGCAATCGCTTCCTCATCGTCAACATAGGTGGTGCAAGAAAATGCCAAAACCTTAGGAATGACCGTTAGATGATCAACTTCCATCCTTCTCAAGACATTAGAGAAAGTACAATTTCTTTTTCATTACTACCAATTTTAACTCCTACGCTACTCAGTTTAGAAGTTATCATTGGTGTTGAAAAAGACAGAAAAGATTTTGACTTGGAAGGTGTAATTATACATTTGTAGTCGAGGTTGAGCTCAGCCTTCCTACGGATGGCCTTCTGCATGGAGTCCTCATCAGTTGCGGATGCACCATCCGCAGCAGCCCCATACCTCCCACTCCGCCTTATCGGTGTGACAAAGTCCACTTTCAAAGCGGATGCAGCGGGAGTAGATGGCGGTGTAGACAGGTGCATACCCGGCTGGCTAGCTGGTGGCGAAGCCTCCATAGTCGCAAGAATCAGAGGAGTTAATGACGGTGACGAAACTCCTCCGACTCTAGCCGGCGGCGAGGAAGTAGCAGGGACGTCGTCGATGGCGGGTTGAGTAGTAAGTGTGCTTAAAATAAATGATGAAGCACAAAGCGTGTTTTCAGAAAATCAAAGCTCAATTCTTTTAAGTTTTTGCTTATGCACAGAAGGCTGACTACTCAGACTTCAATCTTGATTCTGTTATTGAGATAGATGTCCGTAATGCGCTTGATAAAACTAACAAATCTTGAAGTATCTTCTGTGGGAAATCAACGCTATACTAATGTAAAAGGAGATTTCACTTAAGAAAAGAAAAATATGTAATAGTACGCTGCCATGCACATATTGTCGTTGGTTGAACACATAGTAACATAAAGAGGGCCACAACATTCCTCCATGTTTAGCAGTAAAAAAAGTTGATTTTGGTCTAAAGAAATCATGAAAGGAATACGAACACAACAAAATATGCCTAAACCATTACGGTAGCAAGACAACTTTATAAGTTCTTGATTAGGCCCATCCGTAGTGCATTTTTATTAGATTTGCTATGAACAAAATTTCAAACTGCCACATAATTAAACCTGTAACTAAAGCGCATAACATCAGCCATCAGGTGTTGTAATTGGTATCCGCATGACTGCTGCGAGGAGGCGCCCCAAAGGGCATCCCAGCCTCTAGTTAACTGCGAACACAATTAAACAAACTTCGCGTGCATTCATTTTATTGTGTGGCGATGAAAAGGCCACCAACCGTCATTTGTGTGAAAAATTTCTTTGCTCCATATATACCACTACATATATACGTCCCTTTCTAGAAAAGCAAGCTCTAGCATCCCACTTCACTTCTACATGCTCCAACATTATCATAGTACATTGAATAGGTGAAAATTAGGAAGGCTTGTGAGATATTGAGAAATGATCAGTGAGAGAGAATAATTTGTGGGAATAAGAGACATTGGGAACAATAACCCATCATCAAGGGCATACGAGCATATAGGGTAGAGCTACCATTGCTCGTCTTGTGTATAACACATCACTGCGGCTTCCTCTATTTCCACTATCAAGCTATTTGTATTTGGCTGATTGGCTCACTCGTGTCACACCGCTCCGGAAGTTTGTGTGGTAGTATCGACGAACACGCTTATTAATGCACCAGCTGAGCCAGGTTAGTAGTACGTAGGAGCAGTAACGGATGTGTACTTTTACTAATGCATCGGCCTGTTGCTATACCGTACAACTGAAAGATCAGTGTGATAGAAAATAACACTGCTGTGACGCTGGATTATATTGCCGATGCCAACCCAGGATCGATGGTTCCGTGGGTTCCTATCGTTAGCTGCTTAGTGCTAGCAGGTCTTGTCATTTGCCTGGAGTCTCCGTTGATTATGTACAGGAAGGAGGATCAGGTGTATCCGTGTATGCCTTGCTGCCGGCGCATGGCTTTCACGTCACAGATGACGTTTTCCGGTGACGTACGTGCATGAGAGCTCGATCGAGCGTGAGAAATGGTGAACGATGTCCGTTACTTTTGGCCGACGACAGATCCGTTTATTTAGCAAGCTGACGTGGCAATGGAGCAGCCACAGAAGCTGGTGTTTTGCCCAATGCCCACGAACCTAACAAATGGGCTACGAGCAATGTAATGTAGCGAGAGGAGACCATTATGGTGTTGGTCGAACACATAGTAACAAGAAGAGGACCAAAAACATTCTTCCATGTTGAGTGGTATAAAAGTTGTTTTGGTTTAAAGAAATCATGAAAGGAATAAGAACATAACAAAGTATGCCTAAACCCTTACGTTAGCAAGACACTCTTTATAAGTTGTTGATTAGGCCCTTCCTTGATGTAATTTTTGCAGATTTACTATCAGCAAAATCTGAAACCGTGATATGCTTAAACCTGCAAGTAAAGCACATAGCATCAGGTGTTGTGATTTGCACATGCGCACATAAATGAACCTCGCGTGCGTTCATTTTATTGTGTAGAGATGAAAGGGCCACCAACCGTCATTTGTCTGAAAATTTCTTTCCTCCATATATACCACTTTAATTTGTATATCCCTTTACACAAAAGCAAGCTCTGGGATCCCGCTTCACTTCTGCATGCTGCAACGCTATCATAGTACATTGGATAGGTGAAAATCACAAAGTCTTGTGAGATGAATGGAACAATGAGATAGAAGAAATTGTGGGAATAAGAGACATCAAGAACAATAGACCATCCCGGGATCATGAGCATCTACTATATACTAAAAGCACAATACGGGAATATAAAATAGAGACACGAGGTTAATCCACATCATTAAAATTATTTTAACTGTTAGATCTATAATTTACGGCTATGATTTAGCAAAAGATAACGTAACTTATTGTGAAGTCCGTGCTGACACGTACCGTAAACACAAATGATACTTTACGTTTAGCCGGACAGTACGTTTGATGAAGATGTAACAATTGCTCTGCCACGACCCACGACTAGAATCGTGTGGTCGCTTTGGAGACCGAATATATAGATGCGTTCGATTTAAAAAAAAACAGAGTCATGCACGTACCAGACTGCTAGCTATCTTGGTAAAACACGATCCGCAAGAGAGAAAAAAAAAAGAAAACAAGCTGAAACGTGGTGGATATAAAGTACGAGAGCTAGCTACTTGGTAAAAGCGATCTGCAAGAAAAAAATAAGCCGGAACTCATGGTGGATATGAAGTGTAAACATATTCATACGTGTTCCTATGTTTTTATTTATGATCATTCTGAATTTAGAAAAAGTCGCCGAGTTCTGATTTTATACTTTTTATGGTGATACTCTTTTCTATATATTTCATTTTTTTAAATACTGATAATTATATATATTTTTATCAAATTTATAAAGTTTAATTATGATTAAATTTAGAATACAGGATAATTATTAGCAGAAGTTTACATTGTTTCTATGAATGAGTACACATAAATAACAAACTTATTCAACTATCATAGGACCAAGATACGCAAAAAACACCTGAAGAATTTCGGAGTCCAGGAATTTTGAAATTAATAAAGTCATGACGTTAATCGCACTATGTATATGTGTTTCTATGATTGAGTACACATATATGAAAATTTTATTCGACTACCTTTAGACCAACACACTCACAGAAATCCTACGAAGTTTAGAGTCATGCAATTTAAAATTAATGAAGCCATGAACAGTCGAACTACATAAACACCATCAGATCAACACTCTCACAAAATGCCTTCAAAATTTTGGAGGCCATAGTGGTGGAATTTTAAACTAATAACTCACGACATTGGTCACACTATCGATAGGAGCATCACTTATACTAAAATATTATTGGTTTACTAATACACACATAGCTGAGCTATCACATATTCTCATGAGGATGAGAATGTTCCTCCACTGAAGGAGTATTACAACTTAATGAGACACAGAACATCAAACCTTCAAAATCAAACCTTCAAAACTGATGATACTGAACATTAGTCGACACACCATTGGGGGAGCATCCCTCACGATATACAATATTTTTGCTCAGTGATACAACAGAGCAAAGTCACCGTAGATTCTCGCTTGATATGTTTTGTATTTGGTGTCCACATAGCGTGTCAATACTACTAAGGCCTATAAATTGTATTATTTTGGCAAATATTACTTATTTTGTATGGCAGACATATTTAGATTGTTGGGTGTGTCTTTCTCATGTAAGAAAATCAACATATGAGAACATGTCATCTCAATTGTTCGGTAAAATTGACGAGTGATTAAGGGTCTTGAACTATGTTATGCAACCCGCTAAGTCGTTTTGCATAACAAATTCATGTGGCATGATGTGTAGAACCATTGAATCAAGATCAGGTTAAATTAAGAGTTTGAAAATGTTACAGTCATACTTCTCTAACTTTGATTATTGATGTATAAATTTATTAACAAATATTCCTAGAAGAAAATATTTTATCTTTTAGTAGCATATACATATAAAAAGTAATGGCCAAAGTTCGACAATATTTAAGTTTCTGAAACAATGCATATTGCAATACGGAGTGAGTAAATACTAGGAAGAAACATCAGACAAAAGTAATTTTCACTATTTAAATTTTCCTACCTATTAAGGACGATAGATTGTTCCATCTTAGTTGAACCATTTGTTTATCAAACATAGCTACAGAGTGTCAAAGATGTTACTCGCATACATGATATGTTATTTACCAAAACATTTATGACATAACAGTTTTATCAATTGTCAAATAATGAAAAAAATGTGATATCAATGTATTTTTTTTATTTCTCAAGCACTTTGAACCTACGATAGATCATGTCCTCGCATTTGCGAGGGCCACCATGCTAGTTTAGGGTAAAACTAGCATCGTTCATCTCCTGTATAACACATCACTGCACGGAGCTGTCTTTCCGCTACCAAGCCATGTGTATTTGGCTAATTGGCTAACTTGTGCCACGCAGCTCGTGAAGTTTGTAGTAGTATCGACGAACACGGTGGTGCAGTGTTTGTCGCTTTGAAAAGCCGGTGCATAACTAGGTTGTTACCCGTTAATAAGAAATTAGGATGTTGTGCCTGATGTTGGAAGATTATGTGTGTAGTGATATCTTTTGGCACGTGAGATGTGACCAGCCACATAAACGGGACCGTTTTGGTCTGAGTACACTCGACTGTTTTGTGGCACAAAACTGTATAGGGTGACAAACTCCATGCGATCGGGATTTGCTTTTCCGCCAGAATTTCTGGCAAGGCTGTGGTTTGGTTACGGGTACCTTTTTGCTTGGCGTGTTGTTTCTTGGAGAAGCTAGAAGACACGTACTGCTTACCAGTGAGTGTTAGCGATTAATCCCGATCCATGCTGCCACGGCGTGTGTGCACGTATGAGTTCCGGTAGGAGTAGTGCATGTGTCCGGGTAGGATACATGAGTAGTCATCTAATGGGTTTATATTTTCGTATTAGCGAAGAGTAATATATGTCGGAGAGAGCAGCATTGTTTGCGGAATATAAATACCGAGGTACTTATAATCTGTAAACTACACCGTGAGTTAAATAAACAAACACAGGACCGATACGGCCCTGTGGCAATAAATCGCGTTTATGTTGTATGCGTACATGAGTAGTACTAGCGGATCAATCGATTAGCTAGCTTGTCTAGCTTGCTGAACGTGCGCGTGTTGGCGGAAGTATACTTTGTGTACGTGTGTGATGTTTTGTCAGAAATTCTTTGTTGATCGTCGTCAGATTGCACTCGGCGCGTGGAGCTGGTCCAACCGTGATTCATATGATGGGACTTGCTTGCCCGATTCTTCTTCGCCGTAGTCTCTCTCGCCGGAGATATGGTATACCATGATGAACCTACGCGCGCGTTATTCCCCATGTTAGTTCCATCACAACAGAAAACATATGTACTACGTGTCGTTGTATTGGTTCGGCCGCTTTGGAGGAGTCACTACAGAAAATGACTGGAGCATGGTCAACTCAGCTAATCCATCGATTCGAAAGACCATGTGACGGGTGTACTACCAGGATAAGAAGCCATTATCAGTATCACTAGCAGTGGTGGGCATGGGCATATGCGTATTGCCAAGGCTCCCGCTCACATGGTTTCGCAGGGGCAGGGGCCTGTTTCGCTTGTGACATCTTCTGTCACCTTTGCCGAGGCAACGCACGCTGCTGGCCCTGTAATGGCCGCCTTGGAGACTGATGTTCGTGAGCTCGCTTCTTCTGAGCTTCCTATGGCAACCCATGCTTCTGTTGGGCCAATCGTCGAAGTCGCTAGTGTGGAGGCCGGCTTGGCACTAGAATGTGTTGTATCACAGGCTGCTGCAGTCCCGTCGCTGGTCACTACCCAGGCATCCCCAGCCAAATCGCTCTCAATGGCACATATCGACGCTGGTGGGTCTCTGGCTGCTGATCGGGCAGCTACTGCTTTGTCGCCGCCTGAGGCAGCGCTTGCAGCTGGCGGGCCTCTGGACGGTCAGGTGGCTTCTGCTGGGCCGCTGGTAACCAGCTGTTTTTCGCCAGTACCCGAGTCGCCTGCATCATGCTGGGATATGGCGGGTGGGGGCCCTGCACCGTCACCTCTGCCCCCACCTGTCTCTTCTTCCGTCGTCGGGTCGGATGCCGAGGCAGGTTCTTCTTCGACCTTACTTGCCTCGGCGATGATGGAGGCGCCTTTTTCGAGGGACGTCGGGTGCTACTCACCCCCTTCATCTCCTTCGAGGGCTGCTACACCATCTACACCACCACATGTCGTGCCGCGTGCGACGCCGTTGAGGCGTAGCACTAGACATGTGGTGGCTGCGGATGGATCCGTCGCCACTGATGAGGATTCTATGCAGAAGGCCATGCGGCGTAAAGCCGAGAAGAACCTCGACTTCGGAGGTATGAGATCTCAGTCCTCTTCATTTATTTCTCTTTCTACTCCTGTTATTTCTTCTAAGTTAAATGTCGTAGGCATTAAACTAGGAAAGAATGATGATGAGGTTTCTGTTTCTGCAAATGTTTTGAGACATATGGAATATGACCGTCTAACGGTCTGTCCTAAGCTTCAGAATGTTGTTGTTAACACCGAACTGGACGAAGAGGAAGCGAATGCCACAATGGATGGTCAGCTTCTCTCTAGTCTTGTTGGTGTTGTATCTGAGATTGACTTCGATGAAGCCATGCTAGGATCATTGTATGATCTAAAAGCATCTGGTCGAAAATCAAAGTCATCATCAGTTAAGAAATCCTCCAAGAGGGTTATTTCAGTTCCAAAATCAAAAATTGTGTCCAAATGAATGGTATGTTCAATAATAGCAGAGGTCTTGGTGACTTGGCTAAACATTTACATATTGCTCATTGTATTAATGATCACAATTTAGATTTTGTTGCGATTTTGGAAACTGGTAGAAGGGATTTCTCTCAACGTCTTCTTGACCGCCTCTCTGGTGGGAAAGACTTTGAGTGGACGTCCCAACCTCCCCGTGGTAGATCGGGGGGCATTCTACTTGGAGTACGTACAGACACCTTGGAAGTAATGGCTCGTTCGGGTGGAGATTATCATATTAAACTCCATATCCGCAACAGAGCTGATAACTTCATGTGGAGTCTGGTTGCTGTTTATGGGGCTGCACAAGAAGAATTTAAGGCTGATTTTCTTCGTGAAATGGTTAACTTGGCAAAGGATAACCCGTACCCAATCTTAATTGGGGGGATTTTAATTTGCTAAGATTCCGTCATGAGAAAAGTAAAGGCCGGTTTGATGATCATTGGCCTTTTCTATTCAATGCTGTCATTGACAGTTTGGATTTGCGAGAGGTTTCAATGATTGGAAGACAATTCACCTGGGCTAACAGCCTGCCGGATCCCACGTACGAAAAACTGGATAGAGTACTCATGTACGCTAATTGGGAATCTAAGTTTCCTTTGGTTTCTGTCCGTGCTCTTGAACGTATTGAGGGATTTTCTGATCACGCTCCTATACTACTGACTACTGGAAACCCTTTACCGTCAAGTAATCATCACTTCAAGCTTGAGCTTGGATGGTTACAACGAGACGGGTACCATGATATGGTCAAGTCGGTATGGGATAGACCGGTTACTACTCCGTCTCCAATACAAAGGTGGAATTATAAAATACGTGCTTTACGTAGTCACCTAAGTGGTTGGGCACGACATGTAACTGGTGTTCTTAAAAAAGAAAAGTTGAGGCTTTCTTCCATCATTGATGATTTAGAAGCCTTAGCTGAGGTTGGCCCTCTATCCACGCAAGAGATTGAATTAAAAAATCAGTCCAACGCTAAGATAGCAAGCCTTCTTCGTGAGGAGGAACTAAAATGGTACCAGCGCTCCAAAAGCCAATTTATCCTTGAGGGAGATTCGAATACTCGCTATTTCCATAGTGTTGCCAATGGCAGACATAGGAAGAAGCGTATTCACTCTCTTGTTCAGGACGAAGGTATCATTGAGGGTCTGGACAATCTCAAAGCCTATATCACGAATTATTACAAAAATTTGTTTGGGGCACTGGAGGAAGGCAACTTCTATATGGATGAGTCCCAAACAGATGATATTCCCCAAGTTTCCACTCAGGAAAATAATCTTCTTACGGCTGAGTACTCAGAAGAGGAAGTAAGAAAGGCTATCTTCCAAATGGAACACAACAAAGCACCGGGTCCGGATGGTTTCCCAGCAGAGTTTTATCAAACATTCTGGGATACTATCAAAGGGGACCTGCTAGATTTGTTCAGTTGTCTTCATGCTGGACAATTAGAATTGTTTCATCTAAATTTTGGTGAGATAATTTTGTTACCTAAGGTTAATGAGGCAGAAAGGATCCAACAGTATAGACCCATCTGTCTCCTTAACGTTAGTTTCAAAATTTTCACAAAAGTGGCCACCTTAAGACTAAACACGGTTGCTGATCATGTAGTTCGGCCTTCTCAAACTGCGTTCATGCAAGGAAGGAATATCCTAGATGGAGTCGTAACCTTGCATGAAGCAGTGCACGAACTACATTCTAAGAAGTTGAATGGGGTAATCTTAAAGCTAGACTTTGAAAAAGCACATGACAAGGTAAAGTGGTCTTTTCTCCAGCAAACACTCAGGATGAAAGGTTTTTCTGCTAAGTGGCGTGCTTTGATCAACTCCTTTGTGTCAGGAGGTAGTGTGGCCATCAAAGTCAATGACGATGTTGGTAGATACTTCCAGACATTAAAAGGTTTGAGGCAGGGTGATCCCTTATCGCCAATGCTATTTAATATAGTGGCTGATATGCTTGCCATCATGATCGAACGCGCAAAGAATGACGGACTCATTGAAGGTGTTATCCCTCATCTAGTGGATGGGGGGTTATCTATTCTTCAATATGCCGATGATACGATTCTTTTTATGGAACATGATCTAGAGAAAGCACAAAATCTGAAATTGGTTCTTTCAGCTTTTGAGCAACTTTCTGGTTTAAAAATTAACTTCCATAAGAGTGAGTTGTATTGTTTTGGTGTGGCTCAAGATGAGGTCACTGCATACACCGATTTATTTGGGTGTGGGCAGGGACAATTTCCCATGCGGTATTTGGGGATCCCGATTCATTATCGGAGACTCACTCTTGCTGAATGGAAACTCGTCGAGGAAAGATTACAAAAGCGTCTTAGCAGTTGGAAAGGTAAATTATTGTCCCTAGGAGGAAGACTGATACTCATCAATTCAGTACTCTCTAATATGGTACTGTATATGATTTCATTCTTCCTATTGCCTAAAGGAGTCTTACACAAGCTGGATTATTACCGGTCTAGATTCTTTTGGCAAGGGGACAGCGAGAAGAAGAAATACCGATTGGCTAAATGGAATGTGGTTTGCTGTCCCAAAGAACAAGGTGGGCTTGGTATTCATGACCTTCAGGTCAAAAATACAGCTCTACTGGGCAAGTGGCTATTTAAGTTACTCACGGAGGAGGGGACTTGGCAAACTATTCTTAAAAGGAAATATATTAGTCCAAAAGCATTATCTCAGGTCCTTTGGAGACCGGGAGACTCGCATTTTTGGGCCGGTCTCATGGCAACGAAGAAGTATTTCTTTGGCCTGGGTTCCTTTTCCATTAGAGATGGTTCGGAGATAAGGTTCTAGAAAGATAAATGGCTTGGTAATGCCACTCTTCGTGAACAATATCCTGCATTGTATAATATAATTCGTCACAAAGGTGATACTATCGCCAAAGTACTAGAGTCATATCCACCAAATGTGTCGTTTAGAAGGGACTTGTCCGGTCAAAGACTTGTGTCTTGGAATGCCTTACTGCATCGTTTGGCTAATATCCAATTACAATCTGGACATGATGAATTCCGATGGAATCTGCATGAAAATGGCAAGTTTTCGGTAGCTTCTATGTACAATGCTCTTATCCTTCCCGATGTGCCAATCGATAAAGTTCATAATAATAAGCTTTGGAAATTGAAGATTCCTTTACGAATTAAGGTATTTGGGTGGTACCTATGTAAAGGAGTTGTTCTAACTAAAGATAATCTTGCAAAACGGAATTGGCATGGAAGCAAGAAATGTGTTTTTTGTCACCAAGACAAAACAATAAAACACTTATTCTTCCAATGTCGTTTTGCTAGGTCTATATGGTCAGTCATCCAAGTAGCTTCAACCTTGTATCCGCCATGCAGCATCACCAATATTTTTGGGAACTGGCTTAATGGAATCGATCTTAGGTTTAAAAAGCATATTAGGGTGGGAGCGATTGCCTTTATTTGGTCGCTATGGCTATGTAGAAATGATAAAGTGTTTAACGACAAAAACTCTTCTATTTTGCAGGTTATCTACAGAGCTATCGGTACTCTCCGTTTGTGGTCCTCTCTGCAACGTCTGGAGGACCGAGACCTATTTACGGAGGTCTGTGCACGTCTGGAGGCTACGGCGAGGGATACTTTTTCCCAACATGGGTGGCCGCATAGTTTACGTATTGCTGCTCCAGTTTAGGCAAGATTGCAATTGCTCACTATGATATGTAATTTTGCCTTTTTTATTCCCTTTGTATGTGACTTGGATTTGGGCTGTGTGCATCTTAGCTATGCAGAGGCCGGGTGTATACTTAATAACTATTAAGTAATAAAGCGCTCTTTATCGAAAAAAATGGGCATATGCGTATCAAAACATGCTCCCTCCACCAGCGCAGACCTTTTTGACGGGAACAGTAGGGGTCCTGCTTTTGCATTATAGAGGGGAAAAGAATTACAGTCATGTTACAACCCGAAATCCAAACCAGGGAAAGAACAGCACTCCACTCTCACCACCCCAACCAGGGGGTAAACACCCACTCTCACATTTCTGTACTTACACTCTTAGCTATCAGTACTAAATCAAAATCAGCTCGAATTAGACTTGCCAGAGCCGGGGCAGTCAGGAATTCGTTTTGGAAGATTCTCCGACATCTTTCTTTCCAAAGATGCCACATGATGTACATTGAGAGAGCGATATTCTTCTTCCTCTGATTGGTAATTCTGCCTCTTCTAACTTTGTTCCACCAGCCACAGACGGTCGACGATTGAGCAGCAGTCCTTGCCACGAAACTATCTGAGGCTCGAAAAAGCGACCAAACCTTGCGAGCAAAAGGGCACTGCAGCACCAAATGCCTTGCAGTTTCGAACTCTTGGTCACAAAAATAGCAGCAATCATCATGCGGCAGCCCTCTCACGCGTAACCTTTCTGCCGTCCACTTTCTGTTTTGAAGGAGAAGCCAAAGAAAAGACTGAACTTTGCCTTCCGCTTTAGTTTGTGATGCTTGCGGTGGTGTTATCTTTTCACCGTCCAGTTGGGAACCCCAAGAGGAAGGTATGATGAATATAGCAGCAAGGTTTTTCCCTCAGTTAAGAAACCAAGGTATGTCGATCAGGAGAGGAAGGAGCCAAACGACTGAAGGCGATGCTTGCTAGCTTGCGACAGCTCAGGACAATTTATAGGGCGCCTCATCCAAGCTTTGCTTTGCTAGCTGCAACGCGGAACCTGCACACAACACAACCAAATACTTTGCACCCAACTTACGATGAGGTTGTCAATCTCACCGGTTTGCTTGAAACAAAGGGTATGAGCGTATCGAGTGGAAAGTGATAATAGTATGCGAGTAAAGTAAACGGTGCGAGTAAAGTAAACAGGTGATAGCAATATAAAGGAAATAGGACCGGGGTCCATAGTTCACTAGCGGTGTCTCTCCATAAGATAAAATAATGCATGCTGGAGAAGCCAACCATCTAGCTACTGCTATGGACCTATAGTCCAAGGTAGACTACTCACTCATCGCTCCGGAGGCAAGCATGGCGATGAAGAAGACCTCCGGTGGTGATTCCCCTCTCCGGCAGGGTGCCGGGAAGAGCTTCTGGACCCTCCCGATCTTCGGGTCGACGGCGGCGGCGGATCGCGATGTGTTCTGGAAAACTGATCGGGGCTTAGGTTTTTCTCGTTGGGGGGTCTTTATAGGCGAAGGGGCATCGTCAAAAGTGGACCGCGCCGCCCTGATGTGTGGCCACCTCGTGGCCCCACTCCGTCTCCTCTTCAGTTCTCTGGAAGCTTCGGTAAAATTCTGGGCGATTGGCTTTGGTTTCGTCCAATTCCGGGAATATTTCCTGTGTAACTTTTCTGAAACACAAAAACAGCAAAAAAACAGGGAACTGGCACTGTGGCGACTTGTTAGTAGGTTAGTTCCGAAAAATGCATAAAAGTGCCACGAAGTGTAATGAAACACTAAGAAAATGGTGTAAAAATAAGCATGGAGCATCAAAAATTATGGATACGTTGGAGACGTATCAGTATCCCCAAGCTTAACTCCTGCTCGTCCTCGAGTAGGTAACTGATAATAAAAGAAATAATTTTTGAGGTGACATGCACCTACACAATATTGACCAAATATGTAAGCGTTGTGCGCTGGGATCAAAAGAACTTAAAACATGGGCATGGAAGACATAATCTTGATAGAAGAAACTTAGCAACCATGTTATAACATGAAAATGAACACAAACAAAAGATCATGAAAATGAAACAATGAAAGTCAAACGTGTGTTCAAATCATAAGGAAAAACATACCAATGGTTTTTAGCTTGTCCTTCATGGAGAGCAAAACATAAATGCATAGGACACCTTCAAGTTTAAGAGGGCGACTAGATACAAATAATTTGAGAACAAGTGAAACCAACAATATGAATCAATCAATGAAAACTTTGGGACAATGCACATTATACTAAGAATGACAACTATGCTCTCTTAATGGTGCATAAAGATAGAAGGTGGTGACTCAACATAAAAGTAAAAGAAAGGCCCTTCGCGGAGGGAAGCAGTGTTTGTAAGTTTTATAAACCTTCAAAAATTATGGTACTTACCGGCTTTGAGCTCTCATTGCCCCCATCATAAGCATCTTGAATGGTTAAAGTTAATGCGAGAACACTTACGCTGCATATCCTTGACAAATCATAAGTTGAAAACCTCGTGTCCCGTGAATACGAGTACCCAAACCTCATGCTACTTTACTTAGAGTCCCAAGCAAGGCTCTTGTCATTGTAAGTATATACGTATCATCGAGAACCGCCAACGGGGTACCTCCGTGCCCGATGACATGGAACAAGCCCACATCAAAATGACAGGACAAGCAGACAATGAACACCTCGACATCTCTTTTATTTACCATTTGTATAGCTTTTCATTTTGAGATGCGTCGTCGAATGTCCACTATGGGCATGCTGCAAATTTCCACCATGAATTATGCATGGCTTAGATTGGCGGCCCAGGCGTTTCTCTAACACATATACAAACTCCATGATCCCGCAAGATTCCCAATTCATTTCACACCGCGAGCATCCATAAACAAAAGATCACAATATAAACTCAAATAAGAAGTGCAATGTTGAAAGCTTGCCCCATGACGGCATGGTTGGGCTAGTCTCCAACTTACAACTTACAAGCATAACAACTCAACATAAGAGACCACAATGTCAAATTTTTAAGAACGAGAAAAATAAAGTGTGCCATCCGGTTCGTGAGAGCTTTACTGACCAATTTTTGCATAACACTGGTAAGAGTTTAATTTGAAGAGTAGATAAAAGCAAGTCAAATGTACTTTGGAATAGCAAATTGCTAATAGGTATGTATGGTGGAAACTTTGGCAAACTTGGTTTTTAGGAGTTGGGTGCACGAGTAGAGCTCATACTCAGTACAAGGCGAGGGCTAGCAAAAGACTGGGAGCGACCAACTAAGAGAGCAATAACGGCCATAATCATGCAAAGCGACAAAGCGACATTAAAAGAAGTATAAGATGGCATCAAAAGTCAAAAACTAAATGATCATAGAGGCTATTGGCGACTTTGTAAGAGTCTAACATGTGTGAGCATGCGCCAAGTCAACCCAAATAAAGCATCAAGGAGAAAACCAAAATAATGCTTCCAAACGATAAAAACAACGCATGATTTTTTCAAAGGCTCATTAAGCAATCTCAGTCATTTGAGACAAGTCATGCTACAGAAAAACCACTAAGCATACTATCAAAAAGACATCAAGCATGATATGCAAAAGCCTAAGCCGCAGTCTACACAAGCTCCTTCTTGTACCACTTTTTTGCATAAAGCTTTTTCTCTTTTCCAACACCATTCAAACTTTTTATAAACACCTCTTTTGATGAAAACCAATAAAGATCAGAGGCAAAAATACACCTTGATAAAAAGATATAACAAGATCTGAACGCAAATCAAGGCGAAAACGAAAACTAAACGCAGTTCTAGAAAAAGAAAACACTCGTTGAAACGATAAGAATGAAAAACGGAGTGTTCTTGGCAAATGAAAAGCAAGGCAACTTCTCCAAAAGAAATTTGTTGGGGTCCAATCATTTATTGCAGCAAACAAAACTAAACTAAACTGAAAACTAAAACAACTGACGCTCCAAGAAAAACGCATAATGCATGAAGCAATAAAAATATAGTGTTTTGAAAGGTGACCTGATTTTTGCCGATGAAGAAGGGGTGCCTCGGGGGCATCCCCAAGCTTTGACGCTTGTACTTCTTGGATATTTCTTGGGGTGATGCATGGGCATCTCCAAGCTTGAGCTTTTGTCCATTCTTTAACTCATCTCATCACTCTCCGATCCCTACACTTGAAAACTTCCTTCATACAAAACTAAACACAAATCTATTAGCAACATTAGTGTAAGCATAACATTGAATCAACCCTTTTTGCTTCAGGTTTCAACCTAAAACCACCACATATAAAGCATATACTACTGTAGCAACTTCCCCAAAAGTTCCGTGATCAAAAGAACTCAAAAAGAAAGCGATAAAGCGGCAAACACAAATATTGGCAGAAATCTGTCAAAATAGAACAGCTGACAAAGGTCGAATTTTTTAGGGGTTTTCTGTTGCTCAAATCAAAAAGTGTTCAACTAATGAAAGTTTGAATATAACCTGGGGCATATGCACAAGAAATTGCAGGTCCAAAATATATACAGAGAATTTTCATGAATTTTTACGGTGCAGCACCGAAAACAGTTTCAGGACACCAACATCCCCAAATCTTACCTCGCTCAAATTAGAGGCTTCTCTTGGCACAAAAACGAAATAAAAAGGATAAGGAGAGGTCATTACAGTAGTAATAACTTCCAAGACTCAAATAAAAGAAAAAGAACTGAAAGTAAAAACATTGGGTTATCTCCCAAGAGTGCTTTTCTTTAACGCCTTTGAGATAGGCGCAGAAAATTGCGAATCAAGTAACATCAAGTGATGAAGTGCTAGGATCAGCGGGTGCCTTACGTCTTCCTTTCTTACCTTTTCTCTTGACTCTAGAAAAGACGTGGCTATTGCAAGGTGGAGAGATAAATCTTATATTGCCTTTTCCCACATCTATAACGACGCCCAGGAGCTTCAGTAGGGATCTTCCAAGTGTGATTTGTCCTTTTCCTACACATTCAATAACAAGGTAATCAGTATATATCATTCTCCCAAGGACTTTTGTAAAAACTCCTTCAGCTATTCCAACAGGAAATATAGTGGCATTATTAGTAAGGGAAATTCCTTCTCCCCCCTCAGAAAGCTTCCAAAGACTCAAAGATTCATAAACATCCTTTGGCATAAGACAAAATTCAGACATAATATCACAACGAGCATAAAAAGTTTCACCACCAATGGTGATTTTTACCGTAGGATACCAACTCAAAGGTTCAGAATTTGTTGGCACATAATCAAAATGCTGGCGCAAAGTATTGTAACAAGTATTCAAACTAGCAGTGCGAGTCTCAAGAGTATCAAGTCTATTAAAAATGCACACAAGAGAGGAATCAAAATAGGTTGGCATGCTATAAATTGTAATCAACTTCTTTATAATATTGAAGGCTTGATCTCCATCACAATGAAGGAAATCCCCTTCTGCAGTAGAATCCAAAGCATATCTATAACAAAGTGAGTCCAAAGTAAAAGCAACTAAGAAGCAAACTCAAGGTCATTTTCGGTTCAGTTTTTCCATGCCAATCATAAATTCTAGACCAAGCTTCCTTAAAACTTTCCTCCTCTTTTTGTTTGAAAGTGAAAATCATATCCTCGGGCGACATAGTAGTAGCAACTGAACTAGACATAATAAACAACTACAAAGGATTCTAATTTTTTGGGTTTTTGATAAAACGATGCAAGTAAAAATAAAGTAAAGCAAAACAATAAACAAAGTAAAGGATGTCGTGCGAAAACTCCCCTCGCATAAGTCTTCTTCTTCCTCCCCGGCAACGGCGCCAGAAAAAGTTCTTGATTCTTGTGGTGGTGTTATCTTTTCACCGTCTAGTTGGGAACCCCAAGAGGAAGGTATGATGAATATAGCAGCAAGGTTTTTCCCTCAGTTAAGAAACCAAGGTATGTCGATCAGGAGAGGAAGGAGCCAAACGACTGAAGGTGATGCTTGCTAGCTTGCGACAGCTCAGGACAATTTATAGGGCGCCTCATCCAAGCTTTGCTTTGCTAGCTGCAACGTGGAACCTGCACACAACACAACAAAATACTTTGCTCCCAACTTACGATGAGGTTGTCAATCTCACCGGTTTGCTTGAAATAAAGGGTATGAGCGTATCGAGTGGAAAGTGATAATAGTATGCGAGTAAAGTAAACAGTGCGTGTAAAGTAAACAGGTGATAGCAATATAAAGGAAATAGGACCGGGGTCCACAGTTCACTAGCGGTGTCTCTCCATAAGATAAAATAATGCATGCTGGGTAAACAAATTACAGTTGGGCAATTGATAGAATAAAGACAACGTGCATATGATAAGAGGATCACAATGAGATTTAGTCTGGGCATTACAATAAAATACATAGACCGCCATCCAACTGCATCTATGACTAATAATCCACTCACGGGGATATCGTCCGAACACCCCATGAGTATTAAGTTGCGAACAACAGATAACTGCATTAAGCAAAGTGTGTAATGTAAACAAAGCATATGCCCTCGAGCATATGAATGTTGTTTTCCCCTAGTAGCAACAGCACATCTACAACCTTAGAGGTTTCTGTCACTCCCCCAAATTAAATAGAGGCATGAACCCACTATCGAGCATAAATACCCCCTCTTGGAGTCACTAGCAACTACTCGGCCAAGATAACTACTAACAACGGAGAGCATGCAAGATCATAAACAACATAGAGATAACATAAGATAAATTTCAGTACATCAACTCAAGCATAACACCAATATTCATCGGATCCCAATAAACCAAACATGTAGAATTACATAACGGTGATCTCAATCATGTAGGGCAGCTCATGAGATCTAAACATGAAGCACATGGTGGAGAAGACAACCATCTAGCTACTGCTATGGACCCATAGTCCAAGGTAGACTACTCACTCATCGCTCCAGAGGCAAGCATGGCGATGAAGAAGACCTCCGGTGGCGATTCCCCTCTCCGGCAGGGTGCCGGGAAGAGCTTCTGGACCCTCCCGATCTTTGGGTCGACGGCGGATCGCGATGTGTTCTGGAAAACTGATCGGGGCTTAGGTTTTTCTCGTTGGGGGGTCTTTATAGGTGAAGGGGCATCGTCAGAAGTGGACCGAGGCGGTCTCACATATAGGGGGCGCGGCCAGGGCCTGGGCCGCGCCGCCCTGGTGTGTGGCCACCTCGTGGCCCCACTTCGTCTTCTCTTCGGTTCTCTGGAAGCTTCGGTAAAATTCTGGGTGACTGGCTTTGGTTTCGTCCAATTCCGAGAATATTTCCTGTGTAACTTTTCTGAAACACAAAAACAGCAGAAAACAGGGAACTGACACTGTGGCGAGTTGTTAGTAGGTTAGTTCCGGAAAATGCATAAAAGTGCCACGAAGTGTAACGAAACACTAAGCAAATGGTGCAAAAACAAGCATGGAGCATCAAAAATTATGGATACGTTGGAGACGTATCAGTTTGCCAAATGAACTGCAGGCTTGGCAGCTTTATTCGACCATAGAATTGCACCTCGTAGGCTGATTTAGCCGAATACTTGCCGTCCGCAGTCAAAATCCAGGTGATTGTATCCTATTGGCCCGGGATCAGCTCCACCTGTTGGAGACTTGTCCACAGCTCAATGAATTGGTCCAACTGCGCTTCAGAGTTGATATTCTGCAGTCCTTTCATCCACCGACCGCTAGCTAGAGCCTGCCTGACCGTTAGCTTTTTCCTTGCCGCCAACGGGAAGCACAACGGTGCCATGGAACAGGGGGCCTGCCCGTTCAACCATCTGTCAGTCCAGAAGCTAGCCGTCTCCCCATTGCCCAGCGTGATTCTAGTGCAAGCAGCGAAAAGGTCTTTATCCACTTGGTCACACGGCGTTTCAGTTCCTACCCACGGCCTCCCTTGATCCGTCCACCTGAACCACTCCCAGCGCAGGCGCAAGGCCCTACTGTAGGCCTTCAGATCTTTGATGCCCAGTCCACCATAGACTAATGGCGCACAAACCTTCTTCCAACTGACCATGCACTTGCCCCCCGCAACAGTTTCCTCATCAGGAGCCCAGAGAAAGTTTCTTCTTAATTTATCTAACTTCTGGATGAACCCAGCTGAAGCCGGAAAGATCGTGAGGAAATAGGTAGCTGTCGCCGTGACCACACTGTTGATTAAGATTAGACGGCCTTTGAAACTCATCATTTTACCTTTCCCTCCCTTGAGCCTACTCATGACTCTATCAAACAGCGTTTGCACCTCCACTTGCTTTGGCTTTCGAACACCAAGTGGCAGCCCCAGATAGGTGCAAGGGAAAACACCCAAATTGCCACTGAAATCTTGCAGAACAGGTGATACGTCTCTAACGTATCCATAATTTTTGATGCTCCATGCTTGTTTTTACACCATTTGCTTAGTGTTTCGTTACACTTCGTGGCACTTTTATGCATTTTCCGGAACTAACCTACTAACAAGTCGCCACAGTGCCAGTTCCCTGTTTTCTGCTGTTTTTGTGTTTTAGAAAAGCTACACAGGAAATATTCTCGGAATTGGACGAAACCAAAGCCAATCGCCCAGAATTTCACCGAAGCTTCCAGAGAACCGAAGAGATGGAGTGGGGCCACGAGGGGCCCTCACACCAGGGCGGCGCGGCCAGGGGCTGGGCCGCGCCCCCTATGTGTGAGACCGCCTCGCCTATAAAGACCCCCCGACGAGAAAAACCTAAGGACCCGATTAGTTTTCCCGAACACATCGCGATCCGCCGCCGCCGTCGACCCGAAGATCGGGAGGGTCCAGAAGCTCTTCCCGGCACCCTGCCGGAGAGGGGAATTGCCACTGGAGGACTTCTTCATCGTCATACTTTCCTCCGGAGCGATGAGTGAGTAGTCTACCTTGGACTATGGGTCCATAGCAGTAGCTAGATGGTTCTCTTCTCCACCATGTGCTTCATGTTTAGATCTCATGAGCTGCCCTACATGATTGAGATCACCGTTATGTAATTCTACATGTTTGGTTTGTTGGGATCCGATGAATATTGGTGTTATGCTTGAGTTGAAGTACTAAAATTTATCTTTTGTTATCTCTATGTTGTTTATGATCTTGCATGCTCTCCGTTTGTAACACCCCAGATATCAACCCTATCTGGCAGAGCTACACAAACTTTAAACATTGCCAAAGACTGGGCAATACTATGAATTTCAGCAAAGTATCCTTTGTAAAATGGGATATTCACGACAAAAAATAAGCATACGCATCCCATTACAGCCATACACACATCTACTAAGTTCATATCTAAGTGTCTCAGTCCGACCAACTCGGTAGATACAAAAATGCCAAACCTCACAGTAAAGAATAAGTCAAGTTCAATCTTGATTATAGATAAACAAATCTAATCTAAGTAAGGTCGTAATGTGTGAAAGTAGTGTGTCTAAACATGTGGAAGTGCTACTCCCAGTCCCATGCATGTCGTCCTCAAAGGTACCTAAAAACATATAATCCACAAGGGTGAGTACAAAGTACTCAACAAGTACATAAAGAAATAATAAGCAATGCATAAAACACGACACCAATGATTATTCTTTAACACTTATCATAGCGCAATGGTGTTTCTATATGCCTACATGTCTTTGCTTTCACTTTTCTTTGCGAATACCGGTATCGCTTGAGTGGACACCCGTCGGCGTGCACTCACTCCAACTTGTGGAGGTTGCCGACAATGTGGACCGCAGCCCATCATCGACGGTCTCAAGTGCCTACCTCAGTAGGTCACACCACTATGCACTTTCCTTAACATGATATGCAAAATGCAAAGCGCAACTTTATCCTTTTCCATAACCTCTTTATCTCCATGCATATAAACATTATCTAGCCACGATAGAATAAATAACAAGTGCTAGAAAATAAAAGTCAAGTGAAGGGGATCATGCAAAGTATTATCCCGTTATGAACTTGCCTCAAATCGTAGAGCACAAACTGTGAGTTGTAGGGTAGGGTTCTGAACCCGAAGTACCAGCACCTGTTACACATATATGTCACTCAATTTGCACTATCATCACATAAGGCTACAAGAAAAATAGCAACGCTCCTACGCGTAAACCACCCTCAAGCAATCTTGTTGTCCGTAAGAAATTATTTATGAAACAACCCCGGAAGGCTGAAAATGACCGGTGATCAAAAGAATATATTTCTAGCTAGCAATCACTTAATTTTCTGTTAACAACCCACAGAATGGGTTCCCAGCTAGCATCATACAAGAAATAAGCTTACAGTCCGACACATAAAGTCCAAGGGTTTATTAACCCATAGCGGACTAGTAGTATCAACTATTCTGTGCAAAAACACACATAAGTACTTAGCATCAGACCTGGAGCTCTCACGGTACGTAATTCAGCTAGAAAGGACCAAGCCATTTCCTAATTTCCTGTAGCTTTCTTTCTTTGTACGCCTCAAACGTGAGTGAACAAAAAATAAACAAATCACTAAACTACAGGTACCAATCGATGGATTCAACTAGTCCATGGAACACTCTAGCTATCTGAAACACGTTCTAGTTTAAGCTGTCCAATTTTCTGAGTTTGCAGACTTGCAGGCGCAAATCTCATTCACCAAACTACAGACTATTAGACAGATCACCAAACTACAGACTATTAGACAGATCCACTCATAGAAAATCCCCTCTATACAACACCTGCCAGCCCTGACAAAAAAAAAACACCTGCCAACAGCTTGAAAATACTAGCCATTCCAGCGCAACAGCCATACAAGACTGGTACAGGAACTAAAGTTGCTAAGTGCAGACCTAGGCTACCGGACAGCTAGCGAGAAAAACAACCTTGCCAACAGCACGAGAGAAGAGATACATACTGCTGAAGACCGCTGTGACGATGACGACCACCCTTGCCCACACAGCCAGCTCTCCACAGCAGGAACCACTCAGCTCGAGGAACAGGCGAACTGTAGGGGCGCAGCCTCGCAGCAGCGACCGGACGGCGGAGACGTTGCAGAACGACAAGACGCGGCGGCGGCCTGAGGGCACTAGCGCTGGAAAGTCTAGGGTAGATCGGTGGCGGCGGCGTCCAACTCGACCGGGTATACAGGGCAGCGCAACTGCAGAACGTGTCTTGCTCGGTCAAAAAGTCCAGCCCGGCCCATTTGATTCATCACGTGAAAGACAACACTACTAGGGGGAACTAGATGCAATGACAGGCTTTCAAACAGCAGGTCGAGAGCTCAAAGCACTAGTACACACTATTTTTCTACAAGGTTAAATATGTACAAATAATTAGCATCTAATTTTGGGATATTACACCGTTGTTAGTAGCTATCTTGGCCAAGTAGTTGCTAGTGACTCTAAGAGGGGGTATTTATGCTCGATAGTGGGTTCATGCCTCTATTTAATCTGGGGACTGACAGAAACCTCTAAGATTGTAGATGTGCTGTTGCTACTAGGGGCAAAGCACTCTTGGGAGATAACCCGATGTTTTTACATTCAGTTCTTTTTCTTTTATTTGAGTCTTGGAAGTTATTACTACTGTAATGACCTCTCCTTATCCTTTTTATTTCGTTTTTGTGCCAAGAGAAGCCTCTAATTTGAGTGAGGTAAGATTTGGGGATGTTGCTGTCCTGAAACTGTTTTCGGTGCTGCACCGTAAAAATTCGTGAAAATTATCTGTATATCTTTTGGACCTGAAATTTCTTGTGCATATGCCCCAGGTTATATTCAAACTTTCATTAGTTGAACACTTTTTGATTTGAGCAACAGAAAACCCCTCAAAAATTCGACCTTTGTCAGCTGTTCTGTTTTGACAGATTTTTGCCAATATTTGTGTTTGCCGCTTTATCGCTTTCTTTTTTAGTTCTTTTGATCGCGCAACTTTTGGGAAAGTTGCTACAATAGCATATACTTAATATGTGGTGGTTTTAGGTTGAAACCTGAAGCAAAAAGAGGTTGATTCAATGTTATGCTTACACTAATGTTGCTAATAGATTTGTGTTTAGTTTTGTATGAAGGAAGTTTTCAAGTGTAGGGATCGGAGAGTGATGAGAAGAGTTGAAGAACGGACAAAAGCTCAAGCTTGGGGATACCCATGCATTACCCCAAGAAATATCCAAGAAGTACAAGCGTCAAAGCTTGGGGATGCCCCCGAGGCACCCCTTCTTCATCGGCAAAAATCAGGTCACTTTTCAAGACACTATATTTTTATTGCTTCATGCATTATGCGTTTTTCTTGGAGCGTCAGTTGTTTTTAGTTTTCAGTATTAGTTTAGTTTAGTTTGCTGCAATAAATGGTTGGACCCCAACAAATTCCTTTTAGAGAAGTTGCCTTGCTTTTCATTTGCCAAGAACACTCCGTTTTTCATTCTTATCGTTTCAACGAGTGTTCTTCTTTTTCTAGGACTGCGTTTAGTTTTTGATTTTCGCCTTGATATGCATTCAGATCTTGTCATATCTTTTCATCAAGGTGTATTTTTGCCTCTGATATTTATTGGTTTTCATCAAAAGAGGTGTTTATAAAAAGTTTGAATGGTGTTGGAAAAGAGAAAAAGCTTTATGCAAAAAAGTGATACAAGAAGGAGCTTGTGTAGACTGCGGCTTAGGCTTTTGCATGTCGTGCTTGATGTCTTTTTTATAGCATGCTTAGTGGTTTTGCTGTAGCATGACTTGTCTCAAATAACTGAGATTGCTTAATGAGCCTTTGAAAAAATCATGCGTTGTTTTTATCGTTTGGAAGCATTATTTTGGTTTTCTCCTTGATGCTTTATTTGGATTGACTTGGCGCATGCTCACACATGTTAGACTCATACAAAGTCGCCAATAGCCTCTATGATCATTTATTTTTTGACTTTTGATGCCATCTTATGCTTCTTTTAATGTCGCTTTGTCGCTTTGCATGATTATGGCCGTTATTGCTCTCTTAGTTGGTCGCTCCCAGTCTTTTGCTAGCCCTCGCCTTGTACTGAGTATGAGCTCTACTCGTGCATCCAACTCCTAAAAACCAAGTTTGCCAAAGTGTCCACCATACATACCTATTAGCAATTTGCTATTCCAAAGTACATTTGACTTGCTTTTATCTACTCTTCAAATTAAACTCTTATCAGTGTTATGCGAAAATTGGTCAGTAAAGCTCTCACGAACCGGAAGGCACACTTTACTTTTCCCGTTCTTTAAAATTTGACATTGTGGTCTCTTATGTTGAGTTGTTATGCTTGCAAGTTGTAAGTTGGGAACTAGCCCAACCATGCCGTCATGGGGCAAGCTTTCAACATTGCACTTCTTATTTGAGTTGATATCGTGATCTTTTGTTTATGGATACTTGCGGTGTGAAATGAATTAGGAATCTTGCGGGATCATGGAGTTTGTATATGTGTTAGAGAAACGCCTGGGCCGCCAATCTAAGCCATGCATAATTCATGGTGGAAATTTGCAGCATGTCCATAGTGGACATTCGACGACGCATCTCAAAATAAAAAGCTATACAAATGATAAATAAAAGAGATTTCGAGGTGTTCATTGTCTGCTTGTCCTGTCATTTTGATGTGGGCTTGTTCCATGTCATCGGGCACGGAGGTACCCCATTGGCGGTTCTCGATGATAAGTATATACTTACAATGACAAGAGCCTTGCTTGGGACTCTAAGTAAAGTAGCATGAGGTTTGGGTACTCGTATTCACGGGACACGAGGTTTTCAAGTTATGATTTGTCAAGCATATGCAGCATGAGTGTTCTCGCATTAACTTTAACCATTCAAGATGCTTATGATGGGGGCAATGAGAGCTCAAAGCCGGTAAGTACCATAATTTTTGAAGGTTTATAAAACTTGCAATCACTGCTTCCCTCCGCGAAGGGCCTTTCTTTTTACTTTTATGTTGAGTCACCACCTTCTATCTTTATGCACCATTAAGAGAGCATAGTTGTCATTCTTAGTATAATGTGCATTGTCCCAAAGTTTTCATTGATTGATTCATATTGTTGGTTTCTCTTGTTCTTAAATTATTTGTATCTAGTCGCCCTCTTAAACTTGAAGGTGTCCTATGCATTTATGTTTTGCTCTCCATGAAGGACAAACTGAAAACCATTTGTATGTTTTTCCTTATGATTTGAAAACACGTTTGACTTTCATTGTTTTATTTTCATGATCTTTTGTTTGTGTTCATTTTCATGTTATAACATGGTTGCTAAGTTTCTTCTATCAAGATTATGTCTTTCATGCCCATGTTTTAAGTTCTTTTGATCCTAGCTCACAACGCTTACATATATGATCAAGATTGTGTAGGTGCATGTCACCTCAAAAATTATTTCTTTTGTTATCACTTACCTACTCGAGGACGAGCAGGAGTTAAGCTTGGGGATGCTGATACGTCTCAAACGTATACATAATTTTTGATGCTCCATGCTTGTTTTTACACCATTTGCTTAGTGTTTCGTTACACTTCGTGGCACTTTTATGCATTTTTTGGAACTAACCTACTAACAGGTTGCCACAGTGCCAGTTCCCTGTTTTCTGCTATTTTTGTGTTTTAGAAAAGCTACATAGGAAATATTCTCGGAATTGGACGAAACCAAAGCCAGTCGCCCAGAATTTCACCGAAGCTTCCAGAGAACCGAAGAGGAGACGGAGTGGGGCCACGAGGGGCCCTCACACCAGGGCGGCGCGGCCAGGGGCTGGGCCGCGCCCCCTATGTGTGAGACCGCCTCGGTCCACTTCTGACAATGCCCCTGCGCCTATAAAGACCCCCCGACGAGAAAAAACTAAGGACCCGATTAGTTTTCCAGAACATATCGCGATCCGCCGCCGCCGTTGACCCGAAGATCAGGAGGGTCCAGAAGCTCTTCCCGGCACCCTGCCGGAGAGGGGAATCGCCACCGGAGGTTTTCTTCATCGCCATGCTTGCCTCCGGAGCGATGAGTGAGTAGTCTACCTTGGACTATGGGTCCATAGCAGTAGCTAGATGGTTTTCTTCTCCACCATGTGCTTCATGTTTAGATCTCATGAGCTGCCCTACATGATTGAGATCACCATTATGTAATTCTACATGTTTGGTTTGTTGGGATCCGATGAATATTGGTGTTATGCTTGAGTTGAAGTACTGAAATTTATCTTTTGTTATCTCTATGTTGTTTATGATCTTGCATGCTCTCCGTTGTTAGTAGCTGTCTTTGCCGAGTAGTTGCTAGTGACTCCAAGAGGGGGTATTTATGCTTGATAGTGGGTTCATGCCTCTATTTAATCTGGGGGAGTGACAGAAACCTCTAAGGTTGTAGATGTGCTGTTGCTACTAGGGGGAAAACAACATTCATATGCTCGAGGGCATATACTTTGTTTACATTACACACTTTGCTTAATGCAGTTATCTGTTGTTCGCAACTTAATACTCATGGGGTGTTCGGACGATATCCCCGTGAGTGGATTATTAGTCATAGATGCAGTTGGATGGCGGTCTATGTATCTTGTTGTAATGCTCAGAGTAAATCTCATAGTGATCCTTGTTAGATGTATATTTGTATATGTGTATTTTCCCCACCTGTTAGGGGGTTTCCTGCATATTCTCACCTGTACATGTAACTATATGTTGTGGCCTTTGGCCCTCAGGGAATACAACTTGTCTATTCCTAACATGGTATCAGAGCCCAGGGTCTCGAGTTTGAGTCCTGGTTTTCGCAATTTATTATAAAATTGTTGTTCCCCCCTTTGTGTCCACGTGTTGACTTTCTCTTCTCCCGTTTGTGTCCACGTGTTGATTTTATCTTCTCCTGTCTGTGTCCACGTGTTGACTTTCTCTTCTCCCGTCACACGTGAGTGGGGGTGTTGAAGTGTATAAGTGAATTGCCTAGCCCTTTCTATCAGTTCGGACTTTTGGTTGCGTTGGCTAATGCATGAAGCTTAACATGGTATCAGAGCAGTAGGTTAGCTCCTCTCCTCGCAGCCGCCGCCGCCGCCAGCCCCGGCCTCCTGCCGCCGCGCCCGGCCGCCGCCGCGCCCGGCCGCCGCCGCCGCCTCTCCCTCGCCGCCGGCGAGCTCCGGCCGCCGCCCCGGCTGCTCCGGCCGTCCGCCTCCGTCGCCCGCCCCCGTCCTCGATCTCGTCTCGGCCCCGCTCAGGTCCCTGCTCGGCCGCCCGCCCCTGTCCTCGATCCCCTGTCCTCGATCTCTTCTCAGCCCGCCCCCACCCAGCTGCTGCGCCCGGATCAGCTGCGTCCGGATCGGATCGAGGCTGCGCCCGGATCGGCTGCCCCGTCCTCAATCAACCTCTGCCAGGTCCTCGCTCCCGTTCCCGATCGACCTCCGCCAGATCGTGCTCCCGCCCAGGCCCCCACCAGGCTTCACCGGATTCCACCGCCGGTCACCGAAAAAGGTTGCCGCCGGCGGGAATTGGCTTGTGCCGCCGGGAATTGGCCGGCGGTGCCGGCCCTTGGCTGATTTCTGCAGGACATCGTTGTCCTGGTTAGCCTGCTTATCCAGATTCAGTTCGTGTAAAAAAAAAGAGAGAGCTATGTCTTCTTCTTCGTCGTCGTCGGGCTACCTTGTGATTCCTCGCTGCCCGGTGATCTTTGATGGCGCGAATTACCCTGATTTCGCTGCCTTTATGCGCGTCCACATGCGCGGTCTTCGTCTTTGGGGTGTACTTTCCGGCGAGGTCCCCTGTCCGCCGCGCCCCACTGCTCCTACGGCGCCTATTCCACCGACGCCCGTTGCCCTTGCCCCCGATGCTACTCAGGAGGCCAAGGATGCAGCCAAGAGTGCTGATGGTACTGCTCTGGCTGAGTATGACCGACATGTCCAGGAGTATTCTGACGCTCTTGCGACCTACCGGCTGGATCTGACTGACTACACTCAGTGGATAGATGAGGATGCTCGTGCTGCTGCTGTTCTTACTTCCAGTGTTCTGCCTCAGTATGCTGCTGAGTTCATGGGTATTCCCACTGTTGCTGCTCAGTGGGCCTTTCTTCGTCAGCGCTATCAGCCGTCTGGGGATGCTCTTTACCTGTCTGTGGTTCGCCAGGAGCATGCTCTTCAGCAGGGTGATTCTACTATTGATGAGTTCTACACTCAGAGTGCTGCTATCTGGCGCCAGCTTGATTCTCTTCGTACAGCTGTGTGTGCCACTTGTCCCTGCTGTCTAACTGTGCGCGCTGATCTAGAGTTTCAGCGTGTATATGAGTTCTTGTCTCGGCTCCGCAAGGAGTTTGAGCCTCGTCGCGCCCAGCTCCTTGCTCGTGGTCGTGTCCCGCTCTTTGAGGTGCTGTCTGAGCTTCGTGCTGAGGAGACTCGTCTTCGTGGTGCTAGTCTTCTTGAGGTTCCCTCTGTACTTGCTGCTCATGGTCCTCCTGTGCCATCGGCTCCGTTGCGGTCTCCAGTGCCGCCGATACTCTCTACTCCTCCGGTCCAGGGCCAGAGTCAGCCTCAGCAGCCTCGCGGTCAGAACCGCCATCCTCGTCCTCCCTGCTCCTACTGTGGCAAGCCTGGCCACGATTTTTCTAGCTGCTGGAGGAGGGATCCCAGTTTACGTCAGCAGTTTCACGCTCGTCAGCAGGCTGGTTCTACAGGATCTTCTGCAGTTGCACTCTCTGAGCAGGATATTATTCGGGGTATTCGTGGTCTGCTAGCTGCTACAGGCTCTTCCTCGTCGGGCACTGCTGATCCTGTGTCTACCTCTTCTGGCACCGCGCGACCACCACCTTCTGCACAGTCAGGTATGTCCCCGTGGTATCTGGATTCTGGAGCTTCCTTTCATATTACTTTTGCGTATTCTATTCTTTCTGCTCTTCGTTCTCTCATTTCTCCTGTCCGTGTTATCACGGCTGATGGTACATCTCTTCCTGTTTCCAGTCGAGGCACCCTCTCTACTTCCTCTTTCTCTGTTCCTAATGTTTCTCATGTTCCTAGTCTTAAGATGAATCTTTTCTCTGCTAGCCAGCTTACTAATTCTGGTTGTCGCGTTATTCTTGACGCTGATTCTTGTGCTGTTCAGGACCGCCGCACACAGGCCCTGGTTGGAGCTGGCCCTCGCAGCCGTGAGTCTCCAGGGCTCTGGGAGTTAGACTGGCTTCGTGTTCCATCTGCTGCCTCTTCATCGGCCAGTTCTATTGCGGTTGCTGCTTCCATCACTGGCTCTTTCCAGCAGTGGCATCATGGGCTAGGTCACCTTTGTGGCTCCCGTTTATCGTCTTTAGTCCGTCGTGGTCTTCTGGGGTCTGTCTCAGGAGATGTGTCTTTGAACTGTCAGGGTTGTCGGTTAGGCAAGCAGATTCAGCTTCCCTATCCTACCAGTGTGTCTGTATCTCAGCGACCTTTTGATTTAGTTCATTCTGATGTTTGGGGTCCGGCTCCCTTTGGTTCAAAAGGGGGTCATCGCTACTATATTTTATTCATTGATGATTTTTCACGGTACACCTGGTTGTTTTTTATGCGCTCTCGCAGTGAGGTGCTTTCCATTTATCAGCGCTTTGCGGCCATGGTCCGCACTCAGTATTCCTCGCCCATTTGTGTGTTCCGTGCTGATTCTGCTGGTGAGTATATCTCTCAGCACCTGCGTGGTGTTCTTGCTGAGCAGGGCACCCTTGCTCAGTTTTCTTGTCCCGGTGCGCATGCTCAAAATGGTGTCGCCGAGCGTAAGCATCGTCATATTCTTGAGACCATCCGTGCTATGATGATTGCTTCTTCTCTTCCGCCGCATTTCTGGGCTGAGGCTGTTGCTACGTCGACTTACCTCATTAACATCCAGCCTTCTGCTGCTCTCCAAGGTGGCATCCCTCTCGAGCGTCTCTCTGGTGGTTCTCCAGACTACTCGACTCTTCGTTCGTTTGGTTGCGTTTGCTATGTTCTTCTCCCTCCTCGTGAACGCACCAAACTGACCACTCAGTCTGTTGAGTGTGTTTTTCTCGGCTACAGTGATGAGCATAAGGGCTATCGCTGTTGGGACCCTGTTGGTCGTCGGATGCGCATCTCTCGTGACGTCACGTTTTATGAGACGCGTCCCTTCTACCCTCGCCCCACCTCTGGTACCTACCCGGTAGATGATATCTCCTTTCTTCTGTTTCCGGATGCGCCTCCTTCTGTCCCTATTGTCCCTCCTCCTGGACCTTGTTCTGATGCGCCCTCTTCGTCCCCGGCGCCATCCTCTTCGACTCCGTTGTCCTCCTCCCCACCTAGTTCTCCTCTTTCTTCTTCTGATCCTCCGCCCACCTCACCGTTGTCTCCTTTTCCCTTTCATTATTCTCGTCGCTCTCATGTTCCGGATCCTCCTCCTGATGTCCCTTCTTCTTCTTCTTCCGATATGTCTTCTTCTTCTGACGAGCTTCCCTCTCCTCTTCCGGCGACTCATCCGCTTCGTGCTCCAGACCGTTACTCTCCTAGTCAGTACGGTCTCTCTGTTGCCTCTGAGCCGACTTCTTATCGGGATGCTGAGCGTCATCCTGAATGGCAGCTTGCTATGGCTGAGGAGATTGATGCGCTTGAGCGCACTGGCACCTGGGATCTTGTCTCTCCCCCTCCCGGTGTTCGTCCTATCACGTGTAAGTGGGTCTATAAAATTAAGACCCGCTCTGATGGATCTCTTGAGCGCTACAAAGCGCGTCTTGTGGCTCGTGGCTTTCAGCAGGAGCACGGCCGTGACTATGATGAGACTTTTGCCCCTGTGGCTCATATGACCACTGTGCGTACTCTTCTTGCTGTCGCTTCTGTTCGCAACTGGTCTGTGTCTCAGCTTGATGTTCAGAACGCTTTTCTTAATGGCGAGTTGAGTGAGGAGGTTTACATGCAGCCTCCTCCCGGGTATTCTGTCCCTGATGGGATGGTCTGTCGCCTTCGGCGTTCTCTTTATGGCCTAAAACAGGCCCCTCGTGCCTGGTTTGAGCGTTTTGCCTCTGTGGTGACTGCTGCTGGTTTCTCTCCCAGCGCTCATGATCCAGCGTTGTTCGTTCACACTTCTCCTCGTGGACGCACTCTTCTCCTGCTCTATGTTGATGATATGATCATTACTGGTGATGATCCTGAGTATATTGCTTTTGTTAAGGCTCATCTTCGTGATCAGTTTCTTATGACTGATCTTGGTCCTCTCCGCTACTTTCTTGGGATCGAGGTCTCTTCCACTTCTGATGGCTTTTTCTATCTCTCAGGAAAAGTATATTCAGGACCTTCTTGCTCGTGCTGCTCTTGGGGATGAGCGCATTGTTGAGACTCCTATGGAGCTTAATGTTAAGCTTCATCCTACTGATGGTGATCCTCTTCCTGATCCGACGCGTTATCGCCATCTTGTTGGGAGTCTTGTTTATCTTGCTGTCACTCGTCCTGATATATCTTATCATGTTCATATTCTGAGTCAGTTTGTCTCAGCTCCTATCACTGTTCACTATAGTCATCTCCTCCGTGTTCTTCGTTATCTTCGTGGCATGATCACTCGTCGCCTTTTCTTTCCTCGTTCCAGCTCTCTCCAGTTCTAGTGCTACTCGGATGCTACGTGGGCGAGTGATCCTACGGATCGTCGCTCCCTTTCTGCTTACTGTGTGTTTCTTGGTGGTTCGCTTGTTGCTTGGAAGATGAAGAAACAGGTTGCAGTTTCCTGTTCGAGTGTAGAGGCTGAGTTGCGAGCTATGGCCTTGTTGATTGCTGAGGTGACATGGTTACGGTGGTTGCTTGCAGATTTTGGGGTCTCTGCTACGACACCCACTCCACTTTTGTCTGACAGTACAGGTGCTATCAGTATTGCACGTGATCCGGTCAAGCATGAGCTTACCAAGCATATTGGTGTTGATGCTTTTTATACACGTGCTCAGGTGCAGGCTCAGGTTATTGCGCTTCAGTATGTGCCTTCAGATTTGCAGTTGGCGGATTTCTTTACAAAGGCACAAACTAGAGCGCAGCATGACTTCTTACTCTCCAAACTCAGTGTTGTGGATCCACCATGAGTTTGAGGGGGGGTGTTAGATGTATATTTGTATATGTGTATTTTCCCCACCTGTTAGGGGGTTTCTTGCATATTCTCACCTATACATGTAACTATATGTTGTGGCCTTTGGCCCTCAGGGAATACAACTTGTCTATTCCTAACAATCCTCTCATCATATGCACGTTGTCTTTATTCTATCAATTGCCCAACTGTAATTTGTTTACCCAGCATGTTGATGGTGCCAAGTTGATGAAGTAAATAAGCGGCCAGTTGGGAACCCCAAGAGGAAGGTGTGATGAGTATAGCAGCTTGTTTTCCCTCAGTTAAGAAACCAAGGTTTATCGTTCAGGAGAAGAGCAGACAATTATGACTAAAGGTGATGCTTGCTAGTTTGCGACAGCTTCAGACAATTTATATATGGCGCCTCGTCCAAGCTTTGCTTGCTAGCTGCAACGCGGAACCTGCACACAACATAACCAAGTACTTTATTCCCAACTTGCGATGAGTTTGTCAATCTCACCGGTTTGCTTGAAACAAAGGTTATGAGCGTATCGAGTGGAAAATAGTAGAAGTATGCGAGTAAAGTAAACAGTGCGAGTAAAGTAAACAGGTGATAGCAATATGATGGAAATAGGACCGGGGTCCACAGTTCACTAGTGGTGTCTCTCCATAAGATAAATAACACATGTTGGGTAAACAAATTACAGTTGGGCAATTGATAGAATAAAGATAAACGTGATATGTCAAGAAGATCACTACGAGATTTACTCTGGGCATTACAACAAACTACATAGACCGCCATCCAACTGCATCTATGACTAATAATCCACTTGTGGCGAATCAATCCGAGAACTCCAGAAGTATTAAGTTGCGAACAACAGATAATTGCATTAAGCAAAGTGTGTAATGTAAACAAAGCATATGCCCTTGAGCATATGAATGTTGTTTTCTCCCTAGTAGCAACAGCACATCTACAACCTTAGAGGTTTCTGTCACTCCCCCAGGTTAAATAGAGGCATGAACCCACTATCGAGCATAAATACCCCCTCTTGGAGTCACTAGCAACTACTCGGCCAAGATAGCTACTAACAACTGAGAGCATGCAAGATCATAAACAACATAGAGATAACATAAGATATATTTTAGTATAGCAACTCAATCATAACACCAATATTCATCGGATCCCAACAAACCAAACATGTAGAATTACATAACGGTGATCTCAATCATGTAGGGCAGCTCATGAGATCTAAACATGAAGCACATGGTGGAGAAGACAACCATCTAGCTACTACTATGGACCCATAGTCCAAGGTAGACTACTCACTCATCGCTCCGGAGGCAAGCATGGCGATGAAGAAGACCTCCGGTGGTGATTCCCCTCTCCGGCAGGGTGCCGGGAAGGGCTTCTGGACCCTCCCGATCTTCGGGTCGACGGCGGCGGCGCATCGCGATGTGTTCTGGAAAATTGATCGGGTACTTAGGTTTTTCCCGTCGGGGGGTCTTTATAGGCAAAGGGGCGATGTCAGAGGTGGCCCCAGGCCCCCTCACACCATGGCGGCACGGCCAGAGCCTGGGCCACACCAGCCTGGTGTGAGCCTGGCCTGTGGCCCCTCTCCTACTCTCCTTCGGATCTCTGGAAGCTCCCGGACAAAATAAGACTTCAGAAACTTGTTTCGTCCAATTCCGAGAATATTTCATGTGTATCACTTCTGAAACACAAAAATAGCAGAAAACAGGGAACTGGCACTGTGGCAACTTGTTAGTAGGTTAGTTCCGGAAAATGCATAAAAGTGCCACGAAGTGTAACGAAACATTAGGCAAATGGTATAAAAACAAGCATGGAGCATCAAAAATTATAGATACGTTGGAGACGTATCAAGCATCCCCAAGCTTAACTCCTGCTCGTCCTCGAGTAGGTAAGTGATAACAAAAGAATAATTTTTGAGGTGACATGCACCTACACAATCTTGATCATATATGTAAGCATTTGTGAGCTGGGATCATAAGAACTTAAAACATGGGCATGAAGATATAATCTTGACAATAAGAACTTAGCAACCATGTTGTAAACATGCAAATGAACACAAACAAAAGATCATGAAAATGGAACAATGAAAGTCAAACGTGTGTTCAAATCATAAGGAAAAACATTCAAATGGCTTTCAGCTTGTCCTTCAAAGAGAGCAAAACATAAATGCATAGGACACCTTCAAGTTTAAGAGGGCGACTAGATACAAATAATTTGAGAACAAGTGAAACCAACAATATGAATCAATCAATGAAAACTTTGGGACAATGCACATTATACTGAGAATGACAACTATGCTCTCTTAATGGTGCATAAAGATAGAAGGTGGTGACTCAACATAAAAGTAGAAGAAAGGCCCTTCGCAGAGGGAAGCAGTGATTGCAAGTTTTATAACCTTCAAAAATTATGGTACTTACCGGCTTTGAGCTCTCATTGCCCCCATCATAAGCATCTTGAATGGTTAAAGTTAATTCGAGAACAATTATGATGCATATGCTTGACAAATCATAAGTTGAAAACCTCGTGTCCCGTGAATACGAGTACCCAAACCTCATGCTACTTTACTTAGAGTCCCAAGCAAGGCTCTTGTCATTGTAAATATATGCATATCATTGAGAACCGCCAATGGGGTACCTCCGTGCCCGATGATATGCAACAAGCCCACATCAAAATGACAGGATAAGCAGACAATGAACACCTCGACATCTCTTTTATTTGCCATTTGTTTAGCTTTTTATTGTGAGTTGCCTCGTCGAATGTTCACCATGGGTATGCTACAAATTTCCACCATGAATTATGCATGGCTTAGATTAGCGGCCCGGCGTTTCCCTAACACATATACAAACTCCATGATCCCCACAAGATTCCCAATTCATTTCACACCGCGGGCATCCATAAACAAAAGATCACGATATCAACTCAAATAAGAAGTGCAATGTTGAAAGCTTGCCCATGACTGCATGGCTGGGCTAGTCTCCAACTTACAACTTGCAAGCATAACAACTCAACATAAGAGACCACAATGTAAAAAAAAATTAAGAACAGGAAAAAGTAAAGTGTGCCTTCCGGTTCGTGAGAGCTTTACTGACCGAATTTCGCATAACACTGGTAAGAGTTTAATTTGAAGAGAAAATAAAAGCAAGTCAAATTTACTTGGAATAGCAAATTGCTAGTAGGTATGTATGGTGGACACTTTGGAAAACTTTGGCTTTTAGGAGTTGGATGCACGAGTAGAGCTCATACTCAGTACAAGGCGAGGGCTAGCAAAATACTGGGAGCGACCAACTAAGAGAGCAATAATGGCCATAATCATACAAAGCGACAAAGTGACATTAAAAGAAGCATAAGATGGCATCAAAAGTCAAAAACTAAATGATCATAGAGGCTATTGGCGACTTTGTAAGAGTCTAACATGTGTGAGCATGCGCCAAGTCAACCCAAATAAAGCATCAAGGAGAAAACCAAAATAATGCTTCCAAATAATTAAAAACAACGCATGATTTTTTCAAAGGCTCATTAAGCAATCTCAGTTATTTGAGACAAGTCATGCTACAGAAAAACCACTAAGCATACTATCAAAAAGACATCAAGCATGACATGAAAAAGCCTAAGCCACAGTCTACACAAGCTCCTTCTTGTACCACTATTTTGCATAAAGCTTTTTCTCTTTTCCAACACCATTTGAAATTTTTATAAACACCTCTTTTGATGAAAACCAATAAAGATCAGAGGCAAAAATACACCTTGATGAAGAGATATGACAAGGTCTGAACGCAAATCAAGGCGAAAACGAAAACCAAAAGCAATAGCGGAAAAAGAAGAACACCCGGTGAAATTGTAAGAATGAAAAACGGAGTGTTCTTGGCAAATGAAAACGAGTACATCTCCTCCAAAAGAAATTTGTTGGGGTCCAACCATTTATTGCAGCAAACAAAACTAAGCTAACTAAGAAAAACTAAAACAACTGACGCTCCAAGAAAAACACATAGTGCATGAAGCAATAAAAATATAGTGTTTTGAAAGGTGACCTGATTTTTGCCGATGAAGAAGGGGTGCCTCGGGGGCATCCCCAAGCTTTGACGCTTGTACTTCTTGGATATTTCTTAGGGTGATGCATGGGCATCCCCAAGCTTGAGCTTTTGTCCATTCTTCAACTCATCTCATCATTCTCCAATCCCTACACTTGAAAACTTCCTTCATACAAAACTAAACACAATTCTATTAGCAACATTAGTGTAGGCATAACATATAATCAACCTTTTTTTGCTTCAGGTTTCAACTCAAAACCACCACATATATAGCACATACTACTGTAGCAACTACCCCAAAAGTTCCATGATCAAAAGAACTCAAAAGAAAGCGATAAAGCGGCAAACACAAATATTGGCAGAAATCTGTCAAAACAGAACAACTGACAAAGGTCGAAATTTTGAGGGGTTTTCTGTTGCTCAAATCAAAAAGTGTTCAACTAACAAAAGTTTGGATATAACCTGGGGCATATGCACAAGAAATCGCAGGTCCAAAACATATACAGAGAATTTATACAAATTTTTACGGTGCAGCACCGAAAACAGTTTTAGGACAGCAACATCCCCAAATCTTTACCTCACTCGAATTAGAGGCTTCTCTTGGCACAAAGACAAAATAAACAAGATAAGGAGCGGTCATTACAGTAGTAATGACTTTCAAGACTCAAATAAAAGAAAAAGTACTGAAAATAAAACATTGGGTTATCTCCCAAGAGTGCTTTTCTTTAACGCCTTTGAGCTAGGCGCAGAAAATTGCGAATCAAGTAACAATGAAAGGGGGATCAGGATCCACTATAGGAATAAAGAAATGAATACTATCCAATTGAGGTTTCGAGTATCCCTTGTAGTCACGCTTTGGTACACTATTTTCATCAAAAAGATTTTCAGGACAAATCCAACTAAAATTAGTTACCAAGGCATTATGAATTCCTACAAGCTTACAAGGTATTGGCAATCTAGAATCTTCGTTGGGTGTACCACCAATTTCAACAGGCGAGCCAAGCTTATTAAACTTCTTAAAAACTTTCCTAGCCTCAATTGCAACATCTCTAAATTCTATGCACAAAGTTTCCAAGATAAAAGCTTTCTTTTTGGGATCCTCAATTTCATGAAGCTTAATGAACATGTATTGCATGAAAGGATTAAGGCTAGCAAACCTAGCTTCTAACATGTGAACTAAATAATCAGAAGCAACATCATAACTAGGAGCTAGCTCAACCAAAGACTTTTCCTCAACTTCCTTATGCATACTAATGTGATTAAAGAACTCCTCAGTGTTACTTTTTCCAATAATTGAACCACTACCTTCTGAGAGGTCCTCCAGAACATACTTAGGGAACAGCATGATGAACTAAAAGCAAAGAAATAACAACTACCAAGGATTCTAATTTTTTTGGGTTTTTGATATAAAATGATGCAGGTAAAATAAATAAAGTAAAGCAAAACAATAACAAAGTAAAGGATGTGCGTGCGAAAACTCCCCTCGCAGAAGTCTTCCACTCTTCCCCGGCAACGGCGCCAGAAAAGAAGCTTGATGGTGCCAAGTGGATGAAGTAAATAACCGGCCAGTAGGGAACCCCAAGAGGAAGGTGTGATGAGTATAGCAGCTTGTTTTCCCCCAGTTAAGAAACCAAGGTTTATCGTTCAGGAGAAGAGCAGACAATTACGACTAAAGGTGATGCTTGCTAGTTTGCGACAGCTTCGGACAATTTATATATGGCGCCTCGTCCAAGCTTTGCTTGCTAGCTGCAACGCGGAACCTGCACATAACACAACCAAGTACTTTGTTCCCAACTTGCGATGAGGTTGTCAATCTCACCAGTTTGCTTGAAACAAAGGTTATGAGCGTATCGAGTGGAAAATAGTAGAAGTATGCGAGTAAAGTAAACAGGTGATAGCAATATGATGGAAATAGGACCGGGGTCCACAGTTCACTAGTGGTGTCTCTCCATAAGATAAATAACACATGCTAGGTAAACAAATTACAGTTGGGCAATTGATAGAATAAAGATAAACGTGATATGTCCAAAAGATCACTACGAGATTTACTCTGGGCATTACAACAAAATACATAGACCGCCATCCAACTGCATCTATGACTAATAATCCACTTGTGGCGAATCAATCCGAGAACTCCACAAGTATTAAGTTGCGAACAACAGATAATTGCATTAAGCAAAGTGTGTAATGTAAACAAAGCATATGCCCTTGAGCATATGAATGTTGTTTTCTCCCTAGTAGCAACAGCACATCTACCACCTTAGAGGTTTCTGTCACTCCCCTAGGTTAAATAGAGGCATGAACCCACTATCGAGCATAAATACCCCCTCTTGGAGTCACTAGCAACTACTCGGCCAAGATAGCTACTAACAACGGAGAGCATGCAAGATCATAAACAACATAGAGATAACATAAGATATATTTCAGTATAGCAACTCAATCATAACACCAATATTCATCGGATCCCAACAAACCAAACATGTAGAATTACATAACGGTGATCTCAATCATGTAGGGCAGCTCATGAGATCTAAACATGAAGCACATGGTGGAGAAGACAACCATCTAGCTACTGCTATGGACCCATAGTCCAAGGTAGACTACTCACTCATCGCTCCGGAGGCAAGCATGGCGATGAAGAAGACCTCTGGTGGCGATTCCCCTCTCCGACGGGGTGCCGGGAAGAGCTTCTGGACCCTCCCGATCTTCGGGTCGACGGCGGCGGCGGATCACGATGTGTTCTGGAAAATTGATCGGGTACTTAGGTTTTTCCCGTCGGGGGGTCTTTATAGGCGAAGGGGCGATGTCAGAGGTGGCCCCAGGCCCCCTCACACCATGGCGGCGCGGCCAGGACCTGGGCCGCGCCAGCCTGGTGTGAGCCTGGCCTGTGGCCCCTCTCCTACTCTCCTTCGGATCTCTGGAAGCTCCCGGACAAAATAAGACTTCAGGAACTTGTTTCGTCCAATTCCAAGAATATTTCCTATGTATCACTTCTGAAACACAAAAACAGCAGAAAACGGGGAACTGGCATTGTGGCAACTTGTTAGTAGGTTAGTTCCAGAAAATGCATAAAAGTGCCACGAAGTGTAACGAAACATTAGGCAAATGGTGTAAAAACAAGCATGGAGCATCAAAAATTATAGATACGTTGGAGACGTATCACATGTTTTATTTTATCTTATGGAGAGACACCGCTAGTGAACTGTGGTCCCTGGTCCTATTTCCTTTATATTGCTATCACCTGTTTACTTTACTCGCACTGTTTACTTTACTCGCATACTATTACTATTTTCCACTCGATACGCTCATTCCTTTGTTTCAAGCAAACCGGTGAGATTGACAACCTCATCGTAAGTTGGGAGCAAAGTATTTGATTGTGTTGTATGCAGGTTCCGTGTTGCAGCAAGCAAAGCAAAGCTTGGACGAGGCTCCCTATAAATTGTCCTGAGCTGTCGCAAGCTAGCAAGCATCACCTTCAGTCGTATTGGCTCCTTCCTCTCCTGATCGACATACCTTGGTTTCTTAACTGAGGGAAAAACCTTGCTGCTATATTCATCATACCTTCCTCTTGGGGTTCCTAACTGGACGGTGAAAAGATAACACCACCGCAAGCATCAACAGGCTGCAGGTCGATACTCTCGGAGGCAACAGCATAAGCCACACATTTCTCTAGGTTAGTGCGAAGCCCAGAATAAGCTCCAAACGGAATCAGTATTTGGTGAATGGCAGTGATATCCGCCTGGATGGGGTTGATGAATAGCGCAGCATCGTCCGCATAGAAACTGGCCCTAAACCTAGCAGCACGCAGCGCAAGCGGTGAAATGATCATCTGCCGGGTGGCTTGCTCCAACAGGCACTGCAGCGGCTCCATTGCTAGAATAAACAACATGGGGGATAGAGGGTCACCCTGCCAAAGCCCTCTTTTGTGGAAGAAAGGCTTTCCCAGCTGACCGTTGAGCAAAATCCTTGAAGAAGAGGTGGCCAGAATCAGAGAAACAAGATCCCTCCAGCGCTGCTTGATATGTCTCCATCGTATCCATAATTTTTGATGCTCCATGCTTGTTTTTACACCATTTGCTTAGTGTTTCATTACAATTCGTGGCACTTTTATGTATTTTCCGGAACTAACCTACTAACAAGTCGCCACAGTGCCAGTTCCCTATTTTCTGCTATTTTTGTGTTTCAGAAAAGTTACACAGGAAATATTCTCGGAATTGGACGAAATCAAAGCCAGTCGCCCAAAATTTTACCCAAGCTTCCAGAGAACCGAAGAGGAGACAGAGTGGGGCCACGAGGTGGCCACACACCAGGGCGGCGTGGCCTAGGCCCTGGCCGCGCCCCCTATGTGTGAGACCGCCTCGGTCCACTTCTCACGATGCCCCTTCGCCTATAAAGACCCCCCGACGAGAAAAACCTAAGGGCCCGATCAGTTTTCCAGAACACATCGCGATCCGCCGCCGCCGTCGACCCGAAGATCGGGAGGGTCCAGAAGCTCTTCCCGGCACCCTGCCAGAGAGGGGAATCGCCACCGGAGGTCTTCTTCATCGCCATGCTTGCCTCCGGAGCGATGAGTGAGTAGTCTACCTTGGACTATGGGTCCATAGCAGTAGCTAGATGGTTGTCTTCTCCACCATGTGCTTCATGTTTAGATCTCATGAGCTGCCCTACATGATTGAGATCACCATTATGTAATTCTACATGTTTGGTTTGTTGGGATCCGATGAATATTGGTGTTATGCTTGAGTTGAAGTACTGAAATTTATCTTTTGTTATCTCTATGTAGTTTATGATCTTGCATGCTCTCCGTTGTTAGTAGCTATCTTGGCCGAGTAGTTGCTAGTGACTCCAAGAGGGGGTATTTATGCTCTATAGTGGGTTCATGCCTCTATTTAATCTGGGGGAGTGACAAAAACCTCTAAGGTTGTAGATGTGCTATTGCTACTAGGGGGAAAACAACATTCATATGCTCGAGGGCATATGCTTTGTTTACATTACACACTTTGCTTAATGCAGTTATCTGTTGTTCGCAACTTAATACTCATGGGATGTTCGGATGATCTCCCCGTGAGTGGATTATTAGTCATAGATGCAGTTGGATGGCGGTCTATGTATTTTGTTGTAATGCCCAGAGTAAATCTCATAGTGATCCTCTCATCATATGCACGTTGTCTTTATTCTATCAATTGCCCAACTGTAATTTGTTTACCCAGCATGTATTATTTTATCTTATGGAGAGACACCGCTAGTGAACTGTGGACCCTGGTCCTATTTCTATCATATTGCTATCACCTGTTTACTTTACTCGCACTGTTTACTTTACTCGCATACTATTACTATTTTCCACTCGATACGCTCATTCCTTTGTTTTAAGCAAACTGGTGAGATTGACAACCTCATCATAAGTTGGGAGCAAAGTGATAAGGATCACGCCGGCGATCCTTGGAGTTTTGTCCCGATCTTTCACAGCGAGTCAACTCGGATAGAAATCTTCCAATAACGCGAAGAACGTCACCTGAAGAAGAGGAACGGATCCAGCAAGCAACGTGATGAAGATCACCACGCCTCAAACCACAGCTCGATAATCCTTGATGACGCAAGAACCCTCGCAGCAATCTTTATTAGAAACACGGCAGCGCCGTTTCCCCGGAGGGATGATACACGGTGGAGCACACGATAGTTTTCAACTAAACAACTGAACTCCCTAAACCCTAACCTGCTGGCCTCCTTATATAGATGGCCAGAAAACTGTTGGGCTTGGACAGGCCCAAACCCAAAACACAAATAAATTTAAGTGGCCCACAACTAGACCTAGCTACGAAATAACATAGGCATGAATATAAATTGCTGACACAACCTTAGACTAATTATTACATATCATAGGTCGTCCTGGCGTGTCAATATGCAACGAGCTTCCCTCAGCTTGGTGGAGTCCTGAAATTGGGCTTCACCTCCTCCGTCGTGCCCATATCATCCTCCCCCCCTTCAAAAAGCGTTGTCCCCAACGCGTGAGGGTCTGCTCGAAAGGGTGGCGGAATATCAATAGCACCACGCATATTCGCCGTCTTCAAGTCTTGCTTGCCTTCCGCACCACATCCTCCCTCTTGGCCTGCTCGACTTGATACAGCCCGAGGTGGTTGCACCTCTTTTCGTCGCCAAATAAACTTGTGCTTAGGCGCCTCCACCTTCTTCTTCTCAAACCTTGCTGGAACCTTGCGTTGCTGAACATGAACCTGCTTAGCACAACCCTGCAAAGTAGTAATACCCGGGCCACACAACTGACGAACACGTCTATCTTTGCCTGTATGCACACGCACTGCTGCTCCAACAAAACGTCTCCGAGGTGTTCTCACAAAACTGTGGCTGACTACCCGCGGCACCAGATGCACCGGAACACGATCAGCACCACTGTCATCAGTCTGAACACCCATGTCAACATGAACTGGAAGTGGAACACATGGAACACATGCTGACATATCCTTCCCGTCATCAATATGAGGCTTGACTTCAACCGGCTTGTCACTAACAAGAACAACTGGCTTGTCATCTACAGGCTTGGCTGAAACAATATCACCATTGAAGCTCTTCGCATCATGCTCCTCTGATTGCGGCGTAGCTAGCCCAGATTTTGGCTTAGCCTTGCGCAACTTCTCCTTGTGTACCACCAGCTCAACATCAGACTTTATGTGATCATCCTGCATAGGTTTCAAAGTCCGCTGTTTGCCATCATGCACAAAAGAATATGTATTTGCTCTCCCAGCATGAGTAACATTGCGATCATACTGCCATGGACGTCCAAGTAACACTCCACACACCTCCAATGGCAACACATCGCACTCCACCTCATCAACATAATCATCAACTGTAAATGGCACACGTACCTTATGAGTAACCTTTAGCACACCGCAGCTATTCAACCACTCAACATGCTTAGGTTCCGGAATACGCCATGTAGACAACCCCAATGATGCCACCACAGCCCTACTGATGCCATTACAGTAGCTACCACTGTCAATGATCAATTTGCACGCTTTCTCCTTGATGGTGCACTGTGTCTGAAACAGGCTCCATCGCTGATTCCGTACCACCGCCTTTTCACCAGTAGCCAATTTGTGAAGCTGAATACTCATACCTCTCATTGGTGTGTCATCTTCAGCAACCTTGGCTTGTACCTCTGAAACAACCACCATGTCTGACTCCACGGACTTCTCCACAAATCTAGAACGCAAAAATTGCTTGAAATCCTCCCAACTTGATGTTGCACCTGTCATGCCCTTCACTGATCTCTCTTCACGCCACCATGTAGCCACTTTCTCATCCACACGCCTCTGTGCAAGAACATATGCAATACGGCCACCAAACGTGCGGTCGAGTGTACAACATCTGTCAAAACCATGTTCCATATCTTTCTCCCAAGACTGATAGTCTGCCCATGTCGCAGAACTGTCCAAACGCCACTCGATCTTGGTAGAATCCAAAGTGAAACCTACCATGAGAGTAGTGTAATCAAAATAGACATCGTCAGACTGCTCCTTCTTACAAACAATTGCGGAGAAACCCATCTCTGAATATTTCTTTGAATCAGACTAGAGATCTGGTGATGTATAATCAATTCCAGCTCTTATTTTCCTGTTTCCTATCCACGGTACAGTAGCACTGTTGAATTTCAGAAAGAAAAATAGCACAGCGGCCAGAGCGGATCAGTTCGCTGGAGCGCAGAGATCGTCTGGGGTCACGCACGAGCACGCGAAACTGCCGCAGACTAGCGAGCGCGAGCGACTCAGCCAGGGGCGATGCGATGCCAGGCCGGATCGTCAGGCACGCGCGGGCGCTGGAGGCCAGACCGTCTCCGTGCCTCAGCGCGAGACCGGCCAGCAGCGAGGCCCACTTGGGACCAGGTCGACCGCGACCGAGTCGTTTGCTCGATCCCGAGCGATCCCGATCGGCAGGACACCGCGGTGGCGATCCCAGGCCAATGGGCCGGCCCACTAGGGAGACCAGCTGGGCAGCGGGCAGACGCCTCGCTCCGAGGCGAGCGAGCGCGCTCGAGTGCGCTCGACCCCAGACGCGCTCCGCGCTGGGGCGAGGCCAGCCGCCGCTACTTCCGTTGAACGATTCCTTCGATCCAATCTGTCAGCAGCGATCCAGCGGGGCTCGAGTGCGACGCCTCGATCGTGAGCCACGCGGCGCCTCGATCGCTAGCCACGCGCAGCCTCGATCCCTGGACGCGGCCAGCCTCGATCGTTGTTCTTTCTTTTTCTTTGGTACTGCAGCGATCGAAACAGCTGGAAGGCCTACCACGATCGGATGCAGGGCGCCGTACTTTTCTGCAGCGAGCTTGATCGGATCCGTGGCCAGCGATCAAACAATCGAGACCTCGGTAGCCTGCTGTGTGACACGATCAGCCTTGCAACTCCGACCAAACCAACTTCAATTGCTCGGGAAAAATTACAATTCGCAGATCAACAATAAACACTCGCGGTGATCAACCCAGTAATCTGATACCACATGATAAGGATCACGCCGGCGATCCTTGGAGTTTTGTCCCGATCTTTCACAGCGAGTCAACCCGGATAGAAATCTTCCAATAACGCGAAGAACGTCACCTGAAGAAGAGGAACGGATCCAGCAAGCAACGTGATGAAGATCACCACGCCTCAAACCACAGCTCGATAATCCTTGATGACGCAAGAACCCTCGCAGCAATCTTTATTAGAAACACGGCAGCGCCGTTTCCCCGGAGGGATGATACACGGTGGAGCACACGATAGTTTTCAACTAAACAACTGAACTCCCTAAACCCTAACCTGCTGGCCTCCTTATATAGATGGCCAGAAAACTGTTGGGCTTGGACAGGCCCAAACCCAAAACACAAATAAATCTAAGTGGCCCACAACTAGACCTAGCTACGAAATAACATAGGCATGAATATAAATTGCTGACACAACCTTAGACTAATTATTACATATCATAGGTCGTCCTGGCGTGCCAATATGCAACGAGCTTCCCTCAGCTTGGTGGAGTCCTGAAATTGGGCTTCACCTCCTCCGTCGTGCCCATATCACAAAGTATTTTGTTATGTTGTGTGCAGGTTCCGCGTTGCAGCTAGCAAAGCAAAGCTTGGACGAGGCACCCTATAAATTGTCCTGAGCTGTCGCAAGCTAGCAAGCATCACCTTTAGTCGTATTGGCTCCTTCCTCTCCTGATCGACATACTTTGGTTTCTTAACTGAGGGAAAAACCTTGCTGCTATATTTATCATACCTTCCTCTTGGGGTTCCCAACTGGACGGTGAAAAGATAACACCACCGCAAGCATCAAGAACTTTTTCTGGCGCCGTTGCCGGGGAGGAAGAAGAAGACTTCTACGAGGGGAGTTTTCGCATGCACATCATTTACTTTGTTTTGCTTTACTTTATTTTTACTTGCATCGTTTTATCAAAAACCCAAAAAAAATTAGAATACTTGGTAGTTGTTATTTCTTTACTTCTAGTTCATTATGTTGTTCCCTAAGTACGTTTTGGAGGACCTCTCGGTAGGAAGTGGTTCAATTATTGGGAAAGATAACATTGAGGAGTTCTTTAATCATATTAGTATGCATAAAGAAGTTGAGGAAAAGTCTTTGGTTGAGCTTGCTCCTAGTTATGAAGTTGCTTCTTCTTATTTAGTTCACATGTTAGAAGCTAGGTTTGCTAGCCTTAATCCTTTTATGCAATACATGTTCCTTAAGCTTCATGAAATTGAAGATCCTGAGAAGAAAGCTTTTATCTTGGAAACTTTGCCCATAGAATTTAGAGATGTTGCCATTGAGGCTAGGAATGTTTTTAAGAAATTTAACAAGCTTGGCTCACCTGTAGCGGTTGTTGGTACACCCAATGAAGATTTTAGAGTGCCAATACCTTATAAACTTGTAGGAATTCATGATGCTTGGGAAAAGAATTCTAGTTGGATTTGCCCTGAAAATCCTTTCGATGAAAGTAGTGTACCAAAGCGTGATTATAAAGGATCTTCAAAAACTCATTTGGACACATCTTCCTTCATTGTTGAAAAGACTCCTATAGTGGATCCTAATGCTTCTTTCATAATTACTTGATTCACAATTTTCTGCGCCTAGCTCAAAGGTGTTAAAGAAAAGCACTCTTGGGAGATAACCCAATGTTTTTACATTCAGTTCTTTTTATTTTATTTGAATCTTGGAAGTTATTACTACGGTAATTAGCTCTCCTTATCCTTTTTATTTCGTTTTTGTGCCAAGAGAAGCCTCTAATTTGAGTGAGGTAAGATTTGGGGATGTTGCTGTCCTGAAACTGTTTTTGGTGCTGCACCGTAAAAATTGGTGAAAATTCTATGTATATATTTTGGACCTGAAATTTCTTGTGCATATGCCCCAGGTTATATCCAAACTTTCATTAGTTGAAAACTTTTTGATTTGAGCAACAGAAAACCCCTAAAAAATTCAACCTTTGTCAGCTGTTCTGTTTTGACAGATTTCTGCCAATATTTGTGTTTGCCGTTTTATCGCTTTCTTTTTGAGTTCTTTTGATCACGGAACTTTTGGGGAAGTTGCTACAGAAGTATATGCTTAATATGTGGTGGTTTTATGTTGAAACCTGAAGCAAAAGAGGTTGATTCCATGTTATGCTTACACTAATGTTGCTAATAGATTTGTGTTTAGTTTTGTCTGAAGGAAGTTTTCAAGTGTAGGGATCGGAGAGTGATGAGATGAGTTGAAGAACGGACAAAAGCTCAAGCTTGGGGATGCCCATGCATCAACCCAAGAAATATCTAAGAAGTACAAGCGTCAAAGCTTGGGGATGCCTCCGAGGCACCCCTTCTTCATCGGCAAAAATCAGGTCACCTTTCAAAACACTATATTTTTATTGCTTCATGCATTATGCGTTTTTCTTGGAGCGTCAATTGTTTTTAGTTTTCAGTTTTGTTTTGTTTTGTTTTCTGCAATAAATGGTTGGACCCCAACAAATTTCTTTTGGAGAAGTTGCCTTGCTTTTCATTTGCCAAGAACACTCCATTTTTCATTCTTATCGTTTCAACGAGTGTTTTCTTTTTCTAGATCTGCGTTTAGTTTTTGTTTTCGCCTTGATTTGCGTTCAGATCTTGTATATCTTTTTATCAAGGTGTATTTTTGCCTCTGATCTTTATTGGTTTTCATCAAAAGAGGTGTTTATAAAAAGTTTGAATGGTGTTGGAAAAGAGAAAAAGCTTTATGCAAAAAAAAGTGGTACAAGAAGGAGCTTATGTAGACTGCGGCCCAGGCTTTTGCATGTCGTGCTTGATGTCTTTTTGATAGTATGCTTAGTGTTTTTGCTGTAGCATGACTTGTCTCAAATAACTGAGATTGCTTAATGAGCCTTTGAAAAAATCATGCGTTGTTTTTATCGTTTGGAAGCATTATTTTGGTTTTCTCCTTGATGCTTTATTTGGGTTGACTTGGCGCATGCTCACACATGTTAAACTCTTACAAAGTCGCCAATAGCCTCTATGATCATTTAGTTTTTGACTTTTGATGCCATCTTATGCTTCTTTTAATGTCGCTTTGTCGCTTTGCGTGATTATGGCCGTTATTGCTCTCTTAGTTGGTCGCTCCCAGTCTTTTACTAGCCCTTGCCTTGTACTGAGTATGATCTCTACTCGTGCATCCAACTCCTAAAAACCAAGTTTGCCAAAGTGTCCACCATACATACCTATTAGCAATTTGCTATTCCAAAGTACATTTAACTTGCTTTTATCTACTCTTCAAATTAAACTCTTACCAGTGTTATACGAAAATTGGTCAGTAAAGCTCTCACGAACCGGATGGCACACTTTATTTTTCTCGTTCTTAAAAATTTGACATTGTGGTCTCTTATATTGAGTTGTTATGCTTGCAAGTTGTAAGTTGGAGACTAGCCCAACCATGCCGTCATGGGGCAAGCTTTTAACATTGCACTTCTTATTTGAGTTGATATCGTGATCTTTTGTTTATGGATGCTCGCGGTGTGAAATGAATTGGGAATCTTGCAGGATCATGGAGTTTGTATATGTGTTAGAGAAACGCCTAGGCCGCCAATCTAAGCCATGCATAATTCATGGTGGAAATTTGCAGCATGCCCATAGTGGACATTCGACGACGCATCTCAAAATAAAAAGCTATACAAATGGTAAATAAAAGAGATGTCGAGGTGTTCATTGTCTCCTTGTCCTGTCATTTTGATGTGGGCTTATTCCATGTCATCGGGCATGGAGGTACCCCGTTGGCGGTTCTCGATGATACGTATATACTTACAATGACAAGAGCCTTGCTTGGGACTCTAAGTAAAGTAGCATGAGGTTTGGGTACTCGTATTCACGGGACACGAGGTTTTCAACTTATGATTTGTCAAGCATATGCATCATAATTGTTCTCGAATTAACTTTAACCATTCAAGATGCTTATGATGGGGGCAATGAGAGCTCAAAGCCGGTAAGTACCATAATTTTTGAAGGTTATAAAACTTGCAATCACTGCTTCCCTCTGCGAAGGGCCTTTCTTCTACTTTTATGTTGAGTCACCACCTTCTATCTTTATGCACCATTAAGAGAGCATAGTTGTCATTCTCAGTATAATGTGCATTGTCCCAAAGTTTTCATTGATTGATTCATATTGTTGGTTTCACTTGTTCTCAAATTATTTGTATCTAGTCGCCCTCTTAAACTTGAAGGTGTCCTATGCATTTATGTTTTGCTCTCTTTGAAGGACAAGCTGAAAGCCATTTGAATGTTTTTCCTTATGATTTGAACACACGTTTGACTTTCATTGTTCCATTTTCATGATCTTTTGTTTGTGTTCATTTTTCATGTTATAACATGGTTGCTAAGTTTCTTCTATCAAGATTATGTCTTCCATGCCCATGTTTTAAGTTCTTTTGATCCCAGCACACAACGCTTACATATTTGATCAAGATTGTGTAGATGCATGTCACCTCAAAAATTATTTCTTTTGTTATCACTTACCTACTCGAGGACGAGCAGGAGTTAAGCTTGGGGATGCTGATACGTCTCCAACGTATCCATAATTTTTGATGCTCCATGCTTGTTTTTACACCATTTGCTTAGTGTTTCGTTACACTTCGTGACACTTTTATGCATTTTCCGAAACTAACCTACTAACAAGTCGCCACAGTGCCAGTTCCCTGTTTTCTGCTGTTTTTGTGTTTCAGAAAAGTTACACAGGAAATATTTTCGGAATTGGACGAAACCAAAGCCAGTCGCCCAGAATTTTACCAAAGCTTCCAGAGAACCGAAGAGGAGACGGAGTGGGGCCACGAGGTGGCCACACACCAGGGCGGCGCGGCCCAGGCCCTGGGCGCGCCCCCTATGTGTGAGACCACCTCGGTCCAGTTATGACGATGCCCCTTCGCTTATAAAGACCCCCCGACGAGAAAAACCTAAGGGCCCGATCAGTTTTCCCGAACACATCGCGATTCGCCGCCGCCGTCGACCCGAAGATCGGGAGGGTCCAGAAGCTCTTCCTGGCACCCTTCCGGAGAGGGGAATCACCACCGGAGGTCTTCTTCATCGCCATGCTTGCCTTCGGAGCGATGAGTGAGTAGTCTACCTTGGACTATGGGTCCATAGCAGTAGCTAGATGGTTGTCTTCTCCACCATGGGCTTCATGTTTAGATCTCATGAGCTGCCCTACATGATTGAGATCACCGTTATGTAATTCTACATGTTTGGTTTGTTGGGATCCGATGAATATTGGTGTTATGCTTGAGTTGAAGTACTGAAATTTATCTTTTGTTATCTCTATGTTGTTTATGATCTTGCATGCTCTCCGTTGTTAGTAGCTATGTTGGCCGAGTAGTTGCTAGTGACTCCAAGAGGGGGTATTTATGCTCGATAGTGGGTTCATGCCTCTATTTAATCTGGGGGAGTGACAGAAACCTCTAAGGTTGTAGATGTGCTATTGCTACTAGGGGGAAAACAACATTCATATGCTCGAGGGCATATGCTTTGTTTACATTACACACTTTGCTTAGTGCAGTTATCTATTGTTCGCAACTTAATACTCATGGGGTGTTCGGATGATATCCCCGTGAGTGGATTATTAGTCATAGATGCAGTTGGATGGCGGTCTATGTATTTTGTTGTAATGCCCAGAGTAAATCTCATAGTGATCCTCTCATCATATGCACGTTGTCTTTATTCTATCAATTGCCCAACTGTAATTTGTTTACCCAGCATGTATCATTTTATCTTATGGAGAGACACCGCTAGTGAACTGTGGACCTCGGTCCTATTTCCATCATATTGCTATCACCTGTTTACTTTACTCGCACTGTTTACTTTACTCGCATACTATTACTATTTTCCACTCGATACGCTCATTCCTTTGTTTCAAGCAAACCGGTGAGATTGACAACCTCATCGTATGTTGGGAGCAAAGTATTTGGTTGTGTTGTGTGCAGGTTCCGCGTTGCAGCTAGCAAAGCAAAGCTTGGACGAGGCGCCCTATAAATTGTCCTGACCTGTCACAAGCTAGCAAGCATCACCTTCAGTCGTATTGGCTCCTTCCTCTCCTGATCGACATACCTTGGTTTCTTAACTAAGGGAAAAACCTTGCTGCTATATTCATCATACCTTCCTCTTGGGGTTGCCAACTAGACGGTGAAAAGATAACACCACCGCAAGCATCACTGCCCAAAACCCATCACCTCCAACACTTTTAGCAGAAAACCCCAATTCAGGGAGTCAAACGCTTTGGCAATATCTAGCTTCAGAAAAATGAGCGGCGACTTTCTTTTGTGAGCTTGCTTGATCACATTCTTCACGTAGAGAAAATTATCTTTAATTGAACGGCCCTTTATGAAAGCACTTTGCCCTAGGGTGACAAGCTTGTGGAGCTCAGGTGCCAGTCTATTGGCCAACATTTTGCGAAGGATCTTGGCAGCGCTGTGCATCAAACTAACGGGCCGGTAATCCTTTGCGTCCGTTGCTTCTTGCTTCTTTGGAAGAAGCACAATCGAGGCCGTGTTCAGCAGGTTCCAGTGTCGCCCTTGGAGAGCATGCATTTGATTCATTGCCGCAAGCAAATCCTGGCTGATCAGACTCCAACATTTCTTGAAGAAATTTGCACTAAACCCATCCGGTCCCGGCGCCTTTTCACCATGCAGCTCATCAATTGCAATTTTCAACTCGTCCATCGTAAACCCAACCTCTAGATGTGACAGGTCGGTGGCTGGCAGGTGCAGGTCTTCCCAATTCAGATCAGCAGAGGCTGGCAGCCTGGAGCCCATCAGGTTTGTGAAGTGATTCAGCAGCACATGGGCTTTCTCCTCATGCTCAGAGACCACACCGCTCGGGCCGGCCAACGTTGGAATGTGGTTTTTCCATCGACGACCGTTGGCCCAGAGGTGAAAAAACCTGGTATTCGCATCTCCTTCTCTTATCCAAGTGATTCTGGACCTCTGTCTCCACTTGATACGATCAATCGCAACAAAACCGAGCAGCTTAGACTTTAGCAAGCTCCTGAGAGTTCTTTCCTCAGCAGATATGTTGCGATCCTCCCGAGCCACATCAAGGTTGAAAATAACCTCATCAGCTACCGAGGAGACAAACTTTGCCATCTCACCAGGCCCTTGTTCCAAGATTTCAGAGCCTTGGCTATCCTACTCAATTTGGTGTGCAGGACTCTAATGGCACTCCTAGATCTTACAGGCTTCTCCCAAGCCTTTTGTACCACCTCCGAGAAATCCTCATGCTTCAACCAATGTGCTTCAAACCTGAACCCAGAGTAGTGTTTTCTATCCATCTTCCTCAGCATCAGAGGACAATGATCAGACACATTTGAAGATGCCGGAGCTAGCTGAAACTGAGGGTGTGCCAGATCCCACTCCTTGGAGACCATGAGCCTGTCGATTCTGGTATGAGTGGCATTGTCCCTTTCATTGGACCATGTGAATCTTCTTCCCAGAATAGGATAATCAACAAGCTCAAGATCCTGAATCAATCCCCTAAACTCTCCCAGCAATCTGATGTTTATGTTGGCATTGCTCTTTTCGGCTGCCGAGGCAATTAAATTGAAATCGCCTAGCACCATCCACCTCGGCTGAATCAGTGCCTTGATTCTTCTCAGCTCCTGCATGAAATCTCTTTTTGCATCATCATCTTGAGGTCCGTAAACCCCAGTGATGGACCAGGAGCTATTATCTGACATGTTTACCACAGTCCCAGTAATAGAGAATTGGCTGGCCGCAGTAACCGGATCCAACGTGATCCGGAAGTCATCTGTGCAAGTGATCAGTACTCCTCCTCTAACACCATCTGCTGGGAGACAAATGAAATTGTCTCCAAAACGAGGACCCAACATCTCAATCACCAAATCACGGGTCATCACATCGATTTTTGTTTCTTGCAGACACACAATGTTACATGGCTTATCAGAGAAGAAAATCTGCAGTGCCCTCCTCTTGGCCGGATTGTTTGCCCCTCTAACATTCCAGACTAACACTGCTAACTCCATTTGGAACCTTCAGAACTCACTCTCAGAGATGAGACAGTACAGCCTGCCAACACCCCACGCACACTAACTGACTGAAAGGGGAAAGGATACATGATACAGTGTGGAGCCCAGTAACCTGACCAAGATGCTTAAGCAGTCAGCAGGCTCAAGTCCGCCGGCTTGATCTTGCCGCCGACACTTGTCTCGACCAGCTCAGTCACCACGCTGATGAAGGAAGGCGGGAGTGGCTTGGTGTACAGCTTCCGATACCTGTGCAGATCCGCCGCTTGGGGGCTTGTCTCCTCAATCAACATTCCACTCTTCTTGAGCAGCACCATCTGGACCTTCTCCATCGCCGACCAGCCGGCAGTGGGCTTGGCGGCTAGGCGATTGCTCCTCTTGCCGACCTCTGCTCCCTTGATGGAGGGGAATTTCTCCGATGCGCGCACGGTTGAGGGAGGCGGTGGAGGCGGAGGAAGAAAAGCTTGCTCACTGGGCCTGGAAAAGACACCAGAAAAGAGCTAAGTGGGTCCACCTCATCTTGTGTCTCCTCTTGGTCGGCGCTTGGCCCATCTTCCGATCCGTCCTCAGAAGCGTCCTCCATGATGGGCTCGTTCTCAGCCCGGCCCAGAATGGACCTTGGTGAGTGTGGCCCAAAGAGCAGCCCTTCTCCATCCGAACTTTCCCGCTCAACAGTAGAGCCAGGCAAGCTCACATGCTCGCCCTTGTCTGCGCCACTTGCGCTGCCATCTTCCGCCAAAGTGCCCCACCCGTGACTAGCTTGCTCTGCAAGGCCATGCACGCCACCGTCCTCAGCTTGCAACTCTTCTGCTTCTTTCCCCATTGGGCTTCTCCCGATAGGCTCACTTTGACCAGGCAGTAGATCGTCATCCAGCAGGTTTGGCATGCATGACACTGCCTGCTCTGTCTGCTCCTCCGCGCTAGCCAGTGGATGGAGGCCAAGCGCGAGATCAGACGCCGTCAGGCCATCGTGGCCCACCATTGGCCCCACCTCCAGAGCCGCCAGCTGGCGGTGGTAGGTTCCGGCGCTGGATCTCTGGTTGGACGAGGACCCGCCACCGCGACCAAGCTACCCGCTCCTAGCCTGGCTTGCCGCGTAACTCCCTGACTGCTGGTGGCCAGGATCGCCGCCGGAACCCGAGCCGCCGTTCCCATCTCCATCCCAGTCCTCTGGGAACCGGAGCCGTGAGCGCACCGGCGCCCGTGCCGCAGGCGCTGGGAACGTTCCCGCCACGAAACCCATGTGCCAGCGGTATCCCCAGGTGGTTGGGCAAGCCGGAGCGGAGGAGACCTCGGAAGGCATGCCGCTGACGTCGCTGTGGTAGGAGACATGACTATCCGGGCTTGACGGCGGCGAGTCGGAGTAGTCAAGCACCCGATCCAGATGAAGTAGGATGTCGTAGCGTAGCGTCTTGAGAGGCCCCGTCCTCGCCGGCGGGTCGACTTCCATGCCAAGCTCAGGGAAGTGGAAGAGCGGCGAGTCGACTTCGATTGGCTCCTCAATGTCCAGCCTCCCGCGACGGGCGAGAGTTGCCACGTTCTCCATCCAGACCCAAACCTTGCAGCAGGCCGATTCCTCTTTGCTGTTGACGACGTCGTCGATGCGCTCGATGATGTCCGTGGCGCTGAACAAGCCCCGGATCGCTTCCACTTGATGCGCGTCCGCCGGCACGCCTTCGAGGCACACCCTCGCCTTGTAGAACATCTTGCTGACCCGTGCTCCCCGGAATCTGGTCCACGGCGAGAGCATGAAGGAGGCAGGCCCAACGTGCACCGGGCCCTGCCACTGCACCGCCAGATCACGCGCCGCCACCGAGTCAAAGCAGAGCAGGTATTCGCCCACAGATCTCATGGTCACCCTGACCTCCGAGTCATGGAGACGGAAGTGCCATGCCATGAGCCGAGCCACATCTGCCAGCTCAAAATCAGGGCACCTTCCCACCGCCACCGCCACCACGGCGAGCCTGGACAGCTTCCGCTCTTCTTTCGCAATGGCCGCCGTGCGCGGGGCTGCCGCACAGACCAGAGCCGGCCTCGCCTCCGCGCATCCAGCAGGCGCCGACATCCCTCCCAGCTTCTTCTTGCGCGCCGGGACCGGGGGCGAAGAGGAGGTCCGCAACGCCGCCGCCTGAGACTCCCGCAGCACCACCGCAGCCTCCGACACCTGCACCCCCACCGTCGGCTCCTTCTCCTTCTCACCTTGCCCACCTTTGCACCACCTCGCCTTGTGACCCGACTCACCACACAGGAGGCACTTTGCAAGGTTCCTACAGGTGGCAACGCGGTGGTATGGCGATAGGCACTTGAAGCACTTACCCCAAGCCTTCCTAAATAGGAGTTCCTTGAAGGGAGAGAACCGCTGGGGCCTTCTCTCACTCGGAGGTGCCCGTCTCCGTCCACCCACCGTCTGCCAGCCTCCATTACTGCCATTGATGACAGCTGCAGGCTTAGGGATGGTGGTTCACGACTCAGGGACGACTGCCACAGACTTGAGCTGCGGACGCGAACCCTCGGTGGAAGGCTGGGACGAGACCAGAGATCCAGCAGGCGCCATCAAGACATCTCTGAAGGAAACAGGGGCTGTGACTCCTGCCAACGCCTCGGAGAGGAGCACCGCGCCACGGGGGATGGGGCCAGCCGGCGGGGGGGAGAAGGGTGGGACCGGACGACGGAGGGGTGGGAGGGCTGGCCATGGAAGGCACCGCCGCCGCCGAGGAGGCCACGGCGTGGGAGCGAGGAGACCTAGCTACGAGGCAAAACGTTGGAGACCAGCGCAGACCTAACATGCATCTATCTAGCCATAGTTTATCTCTCAAGTCCGCATATCACAGCATGACCGGCCAGCGGCCAGCTGGAAGGTCTCGATCCAGCATAGAGGGATGATCCCCCTACGAGATGTGTATCACGACAAAACCGTATAGTATATTGTTAACCGATTCGGGATTCGAGACGCCCTTGTTAATCAACTGTAGTACAAGCAGGTTGATCAATCGAACTGTGGCTGCATGTTCATCCCAGTAGCCTATGAATTCTTTCAGGCGGCTTTAATTTAGTCCTAGTACCATGGTCATGTGCGTTTAATGGTTATCTATTTATGATGTCGGCAGGGAGATCTCGTCTGCTTAATTATGATCTGCCGCTACCCTGACCGTCTTGCAGAAATCTTGACTTCTTCTTCTATAGGGCTTTCTTGCTCGAGTTAGGATCCATATTACTCTTCATAAATATAGATATATTTAGATATATTTTAGTGATAGATACATCAATATTAGCAAAGAGTAATATAGGTTAAAGAGAGTACTAGATTCAACGGCGCCAGCATCCAGCAGTGCGCCAAGATTGCATACCGTAGGCAGCAGTATTCGTTACGCTCGTCACTAGAAATGTCACCGTGACTAGCAGTAATACATGGATCGGGATGGGAATGGGTCGACCCGGCCCTGGCCTTGGACTCGGCCCCATGGCCTCAAGGCCAATTTGAGGGGCCACGGGCCGACCCATTTTGAAAAAAGTTAGTGGCCTCATTGCCCCGATGGGTATTTAGGGCTGACCCAAATTCGAATTTTGATATACTTTTTCCCATTATAGTTATTATTCTCTAAATATTTTGTATTATAAGAAAATGCTAATTGGTCCAGATTACCAACAAGCAGCAAAAAGGCTCTTAATGCACAAAAAAAGAATTTAGATGTGATCGTCATGTACCACCGTGACTATTTCAGCTATATGTGGCCTATGGAAAGTACGTCACTATGTTTAATCAACAAATCCATCCTTTTAAGCTAACTCTTTTGGATTATATGCTAAAACTAATGACAAGAATACAAGAAGATCATCGCAAAAAAAAGGAACACAAGAAGATTTGTGTTAATCAGACTAGCACGACATGATACTGACAGCACACTAGTAATACTAGTTACAGTAGTAGACGAAGCATAGAACAACACAGATACGAGAAAATCTTTTGAACAAATACTTGCATCCAAATTTGTTCATGGCATGGGTCGACCCTGCTGACCCGTTGGGTCAGACGATGCCGGCCCCCTTGGCCCAAATATTTTTCAGGGCCGACCCACGTGGCCCATCGGCCTTGATTTTTTGGGTCGGGTCAGCGACCCGCCGGGCCGACCGGCCCATTTCCATCCTGATACATGGAGTGTTTGACTTGGACTTGTAAATCCCGTCGATCGGGTCGCATGCCTAGTGGTTATCCAAAGTGTCATTCGCAGGATATTTGTGTGCCACCGCAGGCCGCTCGCGAGTCCAGAAATATCCTTGGTGTGAGTCAGGCCACCACTAGGCCAAACTTTTGCAGAGCTGGACCTAGGACGACTGCCCCCACGACCACCAGGAAAAGGCGACGAGATACGCATACGACGACGACGAATTGATTGCCCCGCCGTCCGCTCACTATTCTCCGGCCCCAGTCCGTCGGGGCGTCATGTGCTTCCAAGGATCTGGTCGGGAGCAGAGGGGGGAAATAAAACTGAAAATGAGTTGAGGCTAGCACGATTGCACGCAGCGCCGGCCAGACCGATCGAGACGCCCATACGTACGCGCCGACGGCCGACGCGAGCTCGCGTCCCGCCATGATCGGCAGGTCACGTTGTTGAGCCCGATCGGCTGCTCGAGCAAGCCTAAGAACAGTAGAACACCCATGATCCGCGGCACAGGATTAGCTCCGCTCGTCGCCGTCACGTCGCCGTTGATGCTAAGTTGCTAACATGGACCAGTTGTACCTCCAGGTTAGTAGGAGCAGTAACGGATGGGTACTTTTACCAGTAATGCATCGGTTTGTTACTAACACGGAAGTATTAGCGTGGTAGAAAACGACACTGTTATCGAAGGGAACTATGCATGCATGCATAGAGGAAAGCTTCAGGAGGTGACGCTGGATTATGTTGCCGGTGTGATGACCGATGCCAACCCATGATCGATGCTGCTGTGGGTTTCTATGGCTAGCAGGTCGTGTCAACTGCATGGAGTCTCGATTGATTATGTACAGAAGGAGGATGTGTATGCCTTGCTGCAAGTGGCGGAGCTACAGACTAGCGACGAGGGGTGCACGGTGGTGCCCCAGTTGACAAAAAACTTGTTTTAGGAGTGACGCATAAAGTGAAAAATTATCATTTTACAAAGAATTATGTTTTTACCGGGTGTCCTGTGCACCCCGAAGACATGCCTTGGATCCGCCCCCCTGCATGCACACCGCGTTCACGTGCATGTCATACATATCCTCCTCCTGCATGAGCTCCAGCGTGACAAATAGGGGTAAACACTGTCCGTTCATTGGCATTTGGGGTCCTCGTCGACGATCGATCCACATTTCTTAGCAAGCTGATGAGTAGGGGCAATGGAACAGCCACAGCAGCCGGAGTTTTGCCCACAAACCTAAAAAACGGGCCTTGGTCGTTCTGGCCTTGGTCGTTTTTTATGACCAAGTTTTGATTTGTAAGAGCCCTAAAAACTTTTTCTTAATCAATAGAAATGACAAGTCTTCTGCTTTCTTTAGAATAATATGACAACCCTGTTATGTTACACCAATACCAGATGGAGATATTTTAAAACGGATAAATAAGTTAAGTATGTTAACTACATTATCCACTCAGTTCTTATTTAGGTAGCGCCTAACAGGAACTGCTCTTTCAACGGTACTCTCTCACATTCTTTCATATTTCAAGTTTCTAGCCCACGATGTCAAACTTAAATCACATTCTTACAATGATCTTTCAACAAGTAATAATTGTGCTTAAAAGAAACTCGGATGAAACACAAAGCGTACTTTGTAGAAAATTATTTATCACTAAAGATACTTGTAGGCTTGTTAATTAACACAAACTTCCTTTCGAAAAACAAGACCAACCAGGACTAGCCTTTGGTGGCATATTTTTTCATAGAAGAAGACTCCTTTGTGAAAATTCCACGAATTTGTTACCCACGAGATTCAAACTTTGGTTGTTGGGAGAGCCGTTACTACCTCAACCACTACGCCTCTGTCCGGCCCTCAGAAACTGCTCTTTCAACAATGCTCTCTCACATTCTTTCATATTTAAAGTTTCTAGCCCACCATATCAGACTTAAAGCACATTCTTACAATGCTCTATCCACTAGTAATTGTCTTTAAAGAAACCGATGAAGCACAAAGCATATTTTCCGAAAATCAAAGGTCAATTCTTTTAAGCATATTTTTGTTTATGCATATAAGGCTGACTACTTAGACTGCAATTTTGACTATGTTATTGAGATAGATAACGACAATGCACTTGATAAACTAACAAATCTGAAAGTATCTTTTGTGGGGAATCAAAGCTAAACTAATGTAACAGGAAGAAAAGATAAAACATGTAATGGTACATTGCCTTGCAAATATTGTCTTTGGTCGAACACATAGTAACATAAAGAGGACGACATTCCTTCATGAGTGGTAAAAATGTTGTTTTGGTTTAAAGAAACATGAAAGGAAAAAGGACACAGCAAAATATGCCTAAACCATTACGTTAGCAAGACGACTTTATAAGTTGTTGATTAGGGCCATCCTTGGTGTGTAATTTTAGTAGATTTACAATCAATATAATTTGAAACCGCCACATCTCAAGTAAAGCACATTGCATCAGCCATCGTCTGTTGTGATTGGCATGCACATGCGCACACAATTGAACCTCGTTTGCATTCATTTTACCGTGTAGAGATGAAAGGGCCACCAACTGTCATTTATGTGACAATTTATTTGCTCCATATATCCCTTGCCAGACTAGCAAGCTCTGGGATCCCACTTCACTTCTACATGGTGCAACACTATCTTGGTACATTGGATAGATGAAAACCTTGAAGTCTTGTGAGATAGTGAGAATGGAGCAATGAGATAGAAGAAATTGTGGGAATAAGAAACATCGAGAACAATGGACCATCAAGTGAGCATGAGCATCTCTGGTGAAACTGCCATTGTTCATCTTGGGTATAACACATCATTGCAGGATCCTCTCTTTCCACTATCAAACCATTTGTATTGGGCTAATTGGCTCACTTGTCCAACACCGCTCCAGAAGTACGCAGTAGTATCGATGAACACGTTGGTGAAGTGTTTGTCGCTTGGACAAGCCGGTGAATAAAAATCCATTACCCATTAAAAATAAATTAGGTTGTTTTGCCTGATGTTTGAAGATGATGTGTTTGGTGATGTTTTTTTGGCCTGTGAGATGCGGCTGGCGACATATGGACCCGTTTCGCTTTCAATACACTTGGTTGTTTCGTGGCACAAAATTGTGTGTGGTGACTTGGAGCAGCGACATCATAGGAGAAATTTAGTGCGTAAACTTGCACGGTGAAAACCCAAGGTCTGGCCTTAATACATTGTGCCTGGCAATGGCCTTTCTGAAGACATTGTTTCGTGAGCATGGACTTTGTCATGGGTGAAAACGTATGATCGATGATCGGGGCGATGATGGCGCTTGTGCACTGGTCCCTTTATGGATGCGTCACTTTTTGAGAAGATAGATTTTTGGAGTTCTCTGGGTGGTGTTTGGTCCGCTGTTGTAAGAAATAGATCACTATAGTGGGACCTCTCTTTTCTACAATTTTTCTTTCTTATTTTGGCAGTGTGCATCCGTATTGCCACTAAGGCACTGCGTTGTTTTAAAGACTTGGTATAATTGGTATCTTTGCGATATTAATATATTCACTTTGTCGAAAAAAGCTATAACAGTCACTTCTATCGTTGGTTAAAACTAACCCTTTACAAACATACTTTAAAAATATTAGGGCATGTTTGGAACAAAGGAACTCATAACATAGAAATAACAAAAGCATGAATTAAAATCTCATGTATCCTGAACCACATGAAAGTTTCAGAAACATCGTTTAGATGTTACACATGAATTATATACGCAAGTAGATGAAAACATGAGGTGAGACCACATGTTACTTTTGCTCCAAAATCCTTTGCTTTAGCCTATTGCATGGGAATTTTTTTAAAAAATATATATATTCCTTTGTCCCACGGCACTATAGTAATTTTCCTATGAAAATCATGTCCTCCAAAATTGCTATAATTTTCCATTGTCTCCGCAAAATTTTCAAGCTTACTGTTTTTATTAACTGGGACATGACATACCCAGTTCCATCGAGCACTTCTGTTCTACTCCATGCGTTCACTAATATAAGATGTTTTAGCATTTTATAGATTCATCTAGTTTGGTATTTATCTGATCTACTTTTAGTGAGAAGATTCATTTACTATAGAGTGTATCTAGTTCATTTTAAAATGTCAAAAACATCTTATATTTATGGAAGGAGGGAGTACCTCCTTGCTTTAGTCTTTTATTGCGGGAGTAGGGTCTATATGCCTGACGTTTGAAGATGGTGTGCAGTGACATATAAAGGTAGATTGGGGTGTATCTAGTTGATGCTTTGGGTGTGTTTGGTTTGTTGTAACAGTTTTTGCCCGTTTTCTGTTAATAAACTGGGAAATTCTCTTCTTCTTAATCAATAGATTGGGGCAATTCTTTTGCCCCCGTTTCAAAAAAAAAAACATATAAAGGTAGTTCTTCTCATAAACACTCGTCTGGTCAATGGTCATGGCACGAAAATGGGTCTGGTACTGAACTGGTGCAACGTGCATTTGCTTCTTCACCTAAATTTCTGGCAAAGAGATATGGTTGTTGTTTTTTTTAAACAGGATGGTTGGTTTGTCACGCCTATCTTGTTGCCTTCTGTGTACCATAACGAACCTACGCATGTGAGTTTCATGAGAACACAAGTACCATGGGAATCAGAATTGAGAAGCAATCGTATAGGTTGGACGCTACGGGGAGGAGAATATCCAAAAGGGTTGGACCATGGTCTGCTAGCTAATCGATTCCAATGGTCTGCGAGCTAGCTAATCGATTCCAACTTCCAAGACCATGTGACGGGAGGCTAAGCGAGCAGCACTAGCGGTAGTGGGCATCGGCATACACGCATCACAGTATATGTTCCCCAGCCAGTTCAGACTTAACATGCATTTAGCTGTAGCTTGTCTGAAGCACCACGAACAAAACCTGATTCTAGACACTCAAGTGCTTAGTTAACTGTACAAGTTTGCTTGATCGCAGACCGTCGATCCGCGGTCGCATGTTCACCGCAGCATCTTATTGGTTCTTCAGGTCCGGGGGGTCGTCTGAGGCGTACTATTTAGATTCTTTTTATTTACTTGATTCTGATACTGTACAGTGGTCATGTGCGTTTTAAGAATACTAGCTGAATACCCGTGCGTTGCAACGGGATAATAATAATAATAATAAATTTAATTAAGTTATATTTTTTATGCCATGAGTGTTGAACAGTATCACAGTGTCGTGATAAATATAATTTGTTTTGTTTTAAAATAACATTATTATCTTCTTTTCTTCCATACCTAACACTGCGTCCATAATGAACACATGATTATCATCTTCAGCCCCGTGACAAACACCGCGGACACCAGCAACAGGACGAGGGAAAAAATGAAGAAGTGACCCGTAGACACGTGTCAGTGCTTGACGGCGTGCTTCGAGATTAGTAGCCAGCTTCATTTTTCTTTTGCAGATTTTAGGGATCAAGTTGGATGATGTAATTTGAAATTAGTAATTCCATCACTGTAGGTGGCGCCCTTCTCTTGGTGGCAATAGCCTCCTCCCTTCTGTCATCAACCGTTGCACGTTCTTATGCAGATCCGAAGTTTGGAGGCCCGGCACCGCCGACTCCATTCCCTCGTTGTCTGCTGCCGCTCTTCCCATGCCGGCAGTCGTCACCTCCTTTCTCTCTCCAGCCGCTCCCTTCTCTCTCCCGCCATTTTGCATCCTTCTACCAGAAGATTCGCCAGCAGCCGCGCCTCCTTTCGCTGGAGGGGGCCTCCCTCGGGTGGCATCGTGAACCCTTTTGCCGAAGCTAGAGCAGGCCTCCCTCGGGTGGTGTCGTGAACCCTTTTGCCGGAGCTGTAGAGGCCCCCACGTCGGCTGCCATGACTCCTTCCGCTGGAGTCGGAAGAGGCCCCCTCTTCGGCAGGTTCTGGCTTGTGCCGCTCAAGAGAGATAGGGGCAGCGACAACGGACCAAGAACATGTGGTGGCGAGCGCGGCCAGACCGAAGCGACAAAGGGTCTATTGTATTTTTACGCCCTCATGCGTTGCCACGGCGAGAGAAAAGAGTGTATGTGAGAAAATATACGGAGAACTTTGACTCAATGTCTAACTCGCACCTCCCACTCCGCTATAATCACCATTCACTTTCCGCTGCAAGTATCTTTTGCCACTACCTTGCAAATGGTCGAGGATTGTGTAATATTAGCTCAGTCCTATCTTTCGCTCCGTTGTTACGTGTAACTAGCACAGTGGCCCTCGCAAATGCGAAAGCATCATTTTACTGCATTGAAAATGTTTACAATAAAAGTTTTCTGATATCTTCATGCTGACGAATTGAACATCAACACTTTGGTTATATAGCCACTGTCTATAAACAACATATATTTGTGAAAACATTATCATTGTGTCATTTATAAATATACATATATTAATAACTTATTGTATAGTCGTTAGTACATGGTATTCATAACTCAAAAATGAGCATCAAATCTCTCGAGTTAGGCATTATACCTATAAACAGAGATAAAGTTAAAATTTGGGTTAATATTAACATAATTTAATGAAATAAAATGTCCACCAGAGTAATTGCCAAAAAGGATGTGTCTATGTACAACCATGAAAATCAATCCGCCATGGTTAACTAAATATAAGGTTTCTATGGGTACAAGATTAAGGATCAATATGGCCCTAACGATTTCTCCCAGGCGCAGTAGCGTGACTTGGGGGACTGTTGGGGATCGCTAGATGTGAGCCCGAACTTTTCCACATGGCAGTTCTTTTTTACAAATGCCATCCACCATATGCTATAAAACTTGATGTCTCCATATGCCTTCGCACAATAAAATTTCCTCAGATTTATGTATGTTGTTTGTTTTACCTTAGAATTTTCTAGCTTCAGTATCTCTTCTTTATTTTAATGTAGAGTACACTCTACGTGCTATGAACATATATTAGGATAGAAATTCAAATGAAAATATCATGAAACTTTTCAGAAGAGTAGCCCTCGCAAATGTGATGCCCTCGCAAATGTGATGGCATTATTCTTATTGTGTCAAAATTACTATTAATTCTGCCCATAATTTTAAAGATATTCGAATTTCTTTATATATAATTCCACAATCCATGTAAATACAAAGATAGATGTGCTATTATGATTTATATTCTAAGATTTGTAGCCGCGTATAAATTCTATTGTAGAGATTGGCCTATATCGTGCAACCTGTTTGTTTTTTTAGGGAGAGCGGATCCAATTTTTGAAGCCTCATGGTATGTACGTAAATAATTGGATATAGACAATGTCAAAAAATTTGGAGATTCCTCTCATACAGATATTAGTTTGTATATTCTAGCCACTTAATTTGAATAAAATCCATATATTTTTACTGCTAAATTATTTTCATACTTAGCTCTAAGTTTGTATATTGAAATCCTAACGGGAACCTGATTGATTTTTTTTTTTGCTTTTACGCACAGAAACGTGAAGATGCATCGGACTTTGTTAAAAAAATGATGGATCGGACTTTGTTAAAAAAATGATGCATCGGACTTCTATTTTTTCCTACGGACACGTACCTGTTATGTCCACGAAATATACTCGTACATGTTACGTAAAATCGTTATATCTTGTCCATTAAATTATAGATCTGACAGTTAAAATAATTCTGAAGATGTGGATTAACGTAGTGTCTCTATTTTAGACTCCCGTATTGTGCTTTTAGTATATAATAGATTATCTTGTTAAACTTGGAAAAATCAATGATTCATATCACTTCCTTGCAAAATATGGAGACTTGTGTCCTATTAACTTAATTTATTAATAGTTGCATACATCTAATACCCCCACATTTCTTTACTTACTCTTTTCTTCCTTAGAAAGAACATCTATATAGTGAGAACGAAATACATTACACGAAAGAATTTAATACTTTCTTTATTTACTATTATAAGTAAATTTAGATATTTTAACCTTATAATAGTGAACGGAGGAAGTATGATGGTTTCATTACCAGATTAGATAAATAAAAAAATGATAGGACTATAGATGCTTTGATATGCTTAATAGGTAGGAAGTTTAGCTAGTAGACCTTGAGACTTCAGATGTCGGTAGCAAGAACACAAGACATGCTAGGAGGGATTTCCGCTGTTAATAAAATTTGAGTCAAGTTTTTGAAGAATACTCAGCTAATCAAGAGTTGGTTTAAGGACCGAGAAAAGAATGGAGTACTACTATTTAGGTAATGAGAAACTCCTAAAGTAGATTAGATGAAGAAATGTTATTTTAGTGATGCATACTTTTTAATTGCCCAAGTTTGTAACCCAGAACGATGGAATTGTCCATAGAAAGAAACGAACTGATGAATTGGAGAATCTAAGTCTTTTGAAAATATAATAAATATACATCCCTAACCGGAAAAGCTAAGTGTTATGAAAAAGAAAATAAATATACATCCCAAACCAACAGATTCCAACCAGTTTAAAAATAAGATTAATGAACAAAGTCCCGAGCTCAAGTTGCGATGGAGGTCGGATGTTCGGTTTTAGAGCATCTATAGCAGAGCCCGTAAAAACGCGAACTGAAAAAGTGGAGTTCAGTTCACCGAACTCGCGTATTCGGGCCATAAAATGGCTGGCGCAGAACAGAGCCCGGCGGCTTCCGAACCCGTAAAAACAGGGTTTATGAATTTTTTTTGCATATGATCGAACAAACGACACAATAAAATGCAAACAATTCATGCATAGTTCATAATGCAGACATCAAATGACACAATCAAAGCAAACAGTTCATAGTTTCCCATCTCCTCTCACCGCCGGCATCAAACCGAGGTTGGCCCGCCGTCAGCACCATCGCCACCACCTCCTGGAGACACATCATCACCACCAGTTGCCTCTTGACGAGCTAGTCTTCGTCTTGCCGTGATCTCCGCTGAGGCCTCCTTCCACCACTCCAGTTGTACCTCATTCATCTCCTTGGTGTTCATCATCATGATCTCCCTCTCTTCGGCCAATAGTTGCTTCATTGCTTTGGCCTTCTTCACATTGATCCTCATCTCCTCCAACTTGGCCTTGTTCCTTGCTTCCTCTCGGCTGGCTTCAAGCTTTGCAAGGCTCACCTCCTTCTTCGTCTCGATAATGACAAGCTTGGTCTCCAAAGTCTTGGACGCTATCACCTCCTTCGACTTCATCATTTGATCAAACTTGTCCCTCAACAATGCAGCCTCCTCCTCGAGCCTGAGCCTTTCCTTCGCCTTCTTGTTCCCCTACGGCTTATCAGCGTTCCGGCCCTCCTTCTCGTCCTCGGTGTCGTCGAGCGCAACCATTGCAGCTTTCTTCGGTGCTACTTCTTCATCCCTCAATTTCCACTTGGGGAGGTGCTGAAGCACATCAAAGCAATGACGCATGGTGAAGCTCTTGCCCTTGCTGCCGGCCATGTCTCTGTACCTCGCATCGGCAATGCGGTCCTACATTTGCAAAACCAACCAAGAAATTGCCAATATGTCACCAAAGCTCGGCACAAGGTGGCATCTTCAATCTCCGTGTAGTTGTTGGCCCGCCTCTTCTTCCTATTTCCGTCGGCCTCCACCTCCACCACACCCTCGTCCCCTTCATCTTCTTCCCCTTCGTCCCCTTCTTCCCCTTCATCCCCACCGTCGTTCTCATCTCCGCCCATCCCAGTGCCAAACGGAGGGAGTGGGTTAATGTTCACCTCGTCCAACATCTCCATGTACGAGGCGTTCTCGTTCCTAATCAGCCGAGGCCTCAATATCTACTTAGAATCAAAAAACGGAGGAAGATTTCGAGGTGTACCTTGTTGACCCGTCGCCGAGCACGTCGTGGGCGACGTTCGTGGTGGCTTCCGGTGGCGGCGGCGACGGGGAGGGGACCGGATGCGGGGCGCCACGGCTCGTCGCTGCCTTCACTTTTGTCCTTTTGGGACCCGTACTCTTCGGTCTCGCACGGGATGCCTTCGGCTTCGTTGCCACCGCCGAGACATCACCGATGGACGCGGCGGCACCGGATTGCGGGACCACATGCGTTCCCGCGCGCCGCCGCTCACTAGTGGAAAATGGGCCTTTGGCCTGGACCCTTTAGTCCCGACCGCGATCTGGGCCGGGACTAAAGGCCCGGCCACGTCGCCCCAAATTTGGCCACCCGCCCGGGAGGCTTTAGTCCCGGCCCGTTACGAGCCTCTAGTCCCGGTTTGAGACACAAACCGGGACTAAAGGGCTATGCGGTGTGCAGCCCGCATGTGCGCCACCTTTAGTCCCGGTTTGTGTCTCAGACCGAGACTAAAGGCTTCTGCCTATATATATGGCAGCAGCCCCTCTCCCCTCTTCCTTGTATTTTTCTTGGATGGAGGAGTGTGGGTGTGTGCTAGTTCTCCATTTCATTTCTATGCATTAGAGGTGTTTGTTGAAATGTGTGTTAGAGCGATGCCGCTTCAGTTCACCGAACACAACTATGATATGAGGTGCCCGAGCCACGCTTCAGCCTCTTCCTCTTTATTTCCACTTATTCTAAAAGGTTAGCAACAATATTTCCTCATTTAGACCGTGCGGTACTAATTTTTAGGATCGTGATTGTGTTTGATATACTGTTGTATGACGCAGATGAGCCATCCATGGATGTACGGTGATCGACGCACCGCCGCTTACAGAGAAGGCGTGCATTCTTTTCGAGATGCGGCCGATGCGAACAAGCATGGTGGTGGCTATATGTTTTGTCCATGTGTTGAATGTCGGAATGAGAAGGATTACACTTCCTCAAGAGTCATTCAGAGCCACCTGCTTCGGTCCGGTTTTATGTCGGGCTATAATGTTTGGACCAAGCACGGAGAAAGAGGGGTTATGATGGAAGACGACGATGAAGAAGAAGAGAACGATGATGACAACTACCGATCTATGTTCCCTGAGTATGCTGATACCGCAATAGAAGACAATGAAGAAGAAGATCAGGGTCAAGAACGGGAACCAGATGAGCCCACTGATGATCTTGGCCGGGTCATTTCTGATGCACGGCGAGGCCGCGACACAGAAAAGGAGAGGTTGCAGTTCGAGCAGATGTTACAGGACCACAACAAATTGTTGTACCCAACTTGTGAAGATGGCCAGAAGAAGCTGGGTAGCACACTGGAATTGCTGAAGTGGAAGGCAGAGACCGGTGTGACTGACTCGTCATTTGAAAAGTTGCTGGTACTGATGAAGAAGATGCTTCCAAGAAAGAACGAATTGCTCGCCAGCACGTACGAAGCAAAGAAGCTTGTCTGCCCTCTAGGATTAGACGTGCAGAAGATACATGCATGCCCTAAGGACTGCATCCTCTACTGCGGTGAGAAGTACGAGAATATGGATAAATGTCCGGTATGCACTGCATTGCGGTATAAGATCAGAAAAGATGACCCTGGTGATATTGAGGGCGAGCCACCTAGGAAGAGGGTTCCTGCCAAGGTGATGTGGTATGCTCCTATAATACCACAGTTGAAACGTCTGTTCAGAAATAAAGATCATGCGAAGTTGTTGCGATGGCACATGGAAGATCGTATGAAAGACGACAAGTTGAGGCACCCCGCTGATGGTCGGCAGTGGAGAAAAATCGAGAGAGAGTTCTCGAGATTTGCAGGTGACGCAAGGAACTTATGGTTTGGTCTAAGTACAGATGGCATGAATCCTTTTGGGGAGCAGAGTTGCAGTCACAGCACCTGGCCCGTTACTCTATGTATCTACAACCTTCCTCCTTGGTTGTGCATGAAGCGGAAGTTTATTATGATGCCAGTACTTATCCAAGGTCCAAAGCAACCCGGCAACGACATTGATGTGTACCTAAGGCCATTAGTTGATGAACTTTTACAGCTGTGGGCCGAACCAGGTGTACGTGTGTGGGACGAGCACAAACAAGAGGAATTTGACCTTCGCGCGTTGCTTTTCGTAACCATCAATGATTGGCATGCTCTTAGTAACATTTCAGGACAGTCAAACAAGGGATACAATACATGCACGCACTGTTTGGATCAGACAGAAAGTATATATCTGGACAAATGTAGGAAGAATGTGTACCCGTACAATCGTCGTTTTCTTCCGCCCAAGCATCCCTTAAAGAAAAAAGGCAAGCATTTCAATGGCAAGGCAGAACCCCGGGGGAAGCCTGTCACCCGTACTGGTGCTGAAGTATTTGATATGGTCAAAGATTTAAAAGTAATCTTTGGAAAGGGTCCTGGCAGCCAACCTGTTCCTAACGGCCCTGATAAGCGCGCACCCATGTGGAAGAAGAAATCTATATTTTGGGAGCTACCCTATTGGCAAGTCCATGAGGTCCGCTCCGCAATTGACGTGATGCACCTGACGAAGAATCTCTGCATGAATATTCTAGGCTTCCTGGGCTTGTATGGGAAGTCAAAAGATACACCGGAAGCACGGGAGGACCAGGAACGTCATAAAGGACGAGATGGCATGCATCCAGGGCAGTTTCAAGGGCGTGCCAGCTACGCTCTTACCAAGGAAGAGAAGGAAATATTCTTTGAAGTCCTTTTCAGTATCAAGGTCCCGACTGGCTTCTCGTCGAATATAAAGGGAATCGTAAATATGAAAGACAAAAAATTCCAAAACCTAAAGTCTCATGACTGCCACGTGCTTATGACGCAATTGCTTCCGGTTGCATTGAGGGGAATTCTACCGGAAAATGTTCGCCTGGCAATTGTGAAGGTATGTGCATTCCTCAATGCAATTTCTCAGAAGGTAATCGATCGAGAAAGTCTATCAGGGTTATAGATTGATGTGGTCCAATGTCTGGTCAGCTTCGAGTAGTTGTTCCCGCCATCCTTCTTCAATATAATGACACACCTCCTAGTTCACCTAGTCGAAGAGATTAGAATTCTCGGTCCTGTGTTTCTACACAATATGTTCCCCTTCGAGAGGTTCATGGGAGTCTTAAAGAAATATGTTCGTAACCGTGCTAGGCCAGAAGGAAGCATCTCCAAGGGCTATGGAACAGAGGAGGTCATTGAGTTTTGTGTGGACTTTCTTCCTGACCTTAAGCCGATTGGTGTTCCTGAATCTCGGTATGAGGGTAGGCTGGCAGGAAAAGGCACACTAGGAAGGAAAGCAAAAGTATGTATGGACGGGCATTCATTCTCTCAAGCACACTACACAGTTCTACACAATTCCACCGTGCTGGCTCCGTATATCGTGAGACACAAGAATATTCTACGCTTCAAAAACCCGGGGAAGGCTGACTCTTAGATTAAAGGGGAACACGAGAAGACTTTCGGCAGTTGGTTGCAGACACATCTCATGAATGACGACACCATTGGAGATCAGCTGTACTGTTTGGCCAGGCCACCATCTTTGACTATATGTACTTTCCAAGGGTACGAGATAAATGGGAATACATTTTACACGGTTGCCCAAGATAAAAAGAGCACCAACTAAAACAGTGGTGTCCGCTTTGATGCAACAGACGATAATGGGCAGAAGGAAACTTATTACGGGTACATAGAGGAGATATGGGAACTTGACTATGGACCTACTTTTAAGATCCCTTTGTTTCGGTGCAAATGGGTGAAGCTGACAGGAGGCGGGGTAGTTGTAGACCAAAAGTACGGCATGACAATAGTGGATCTCAACAATCTTGCGTACATGGACGAACCATTCGTCCTAGGCAACGATGTCGCTCAGGTTTTCTATGTGAAGGACATGTCTACAAAAACGAGAAAAAGAAATCAGCAAAAGAAGACATCGTCCGATGAGCCAAAACGCCACATAGTTCTTTCAGGGAAAAGAAACATCGTGGGAGTAGATGACAAGACAGACATGTCAGTAGATTATAATAAGTTTCATGAAATTCCGTCCTTCAAAGTGAAAACTGACCCCAAGCATCCTACTGAATGATGAAGATTCTCCATGGCTACGACCCAGAAGAAAACAGAAATAATAGATAGGAATGTTGGTGCAATAATGTAATAATGTATTAAACCTTTTATGTAATGCATGTATGGAATGTACTAAACCTTTTATTTAAGGAGCATGCATGTATGGCAACCTTTAGTCCCGGCTGGTGGGTAACCTTTAGGCCAGGACGTGTGGGTAACCTTTAGTCCCGGCTGGTGGGTGCAACCGAGACTAAAGCTGTCGGCAGGGTAAGGACGCATGGGTAACCTTTAGTCCCGGCTGGTGGGTGCAACCGAGACTAAAGCTGTCGGCAGGATAAGGACGCATGGGTGGATGCACTGCTCGATGAGATAAAGCATGTAGCGCACGACGCCCCTGTCGGAGGAACAAGACAAAGTAGAAGCGGCGCCGTGCCTATAAAAGGAGCATCGATACGCCATGGCAAGCAGCTCAACAAGCGAACCTAGAAGGCAGGGAGAGTTTCATCCCCATGGATGGAGGAAAGGGTTGGGAAATCTCCCGTGGCGGAGCTTCTCGAAGATGTCATTGGTGCTCATGCCCTACGGCATCTTCGGAAGCTCCGCCTCGGAAAAATTTCCCTGCAAGCCCGTGAAAGACTCCATCTCCTCTAACTGTGTTGGGGAAAGGGTTGGGAAATCTCCCGTGGCGGAGCTTCTCGAAGATGTCGTTGGTGCTCATGCCCTACGGCATCTTCGGAAGCTCCGCCTCGGAAAAATTTCCCTGCAAGCCCGTGAAAGACTCCATCTCCTCTAACTGTGTTGGGGAAAGGGTTGGGAAATCTCCCGTGGCGGAGCTTCTCGAAGATGTCGTTGGTGCTCATGCCCTACAGCATCTTCGGAAGCTCCGCCTCGGAAAAATTTCCCTGCAAGCCCGTGAAAAACTCCATCTCCTCTAACTGTGTTGGGGAAAGGGTTGGGAAATCTCCCGTGGCATTTTCAATTTCAAACACTTTTCATTTTCATAGTTTTGTCTAATTCTAAAATATGCAAAAAGAATATTAATCAATATAGTTTTTAAGTGAAAATGGCAAAATAGTTAATAGTTTGGATAGTTAAAATAATTAATTTTGAAAATAGAAAATAGTTTTGAATTAGTTATTCAATTTCAAACACTTTTCATTTTCATAGTTTTGTCAAATTCTAAAATATGCAAAAAGAATATTAATCAATATAATTTTTAAGTGAAAATGGCAAAATAGTTAATAGTTTGGATAGTTAAAATAATTAATTTTGAAAATAGAAAATAGTTTTGAATTAGTTATTCAATTTCAAACACTTTTCATTTTCATAGTTTTGTCAAATTCTAAAATATGCAAAAAGAATATTAATCAATATAGTTTTTAAGTGAAAATGGCAAAATAGTTAATAGTTTGGATAGTTAAAATAATTAATTTTGAAAATAGAAAATAGTTTTGAATTAGTTATTCAATTTCAAACACTTTTCATTTTCATAGTTTTGTCAAATTCTAAAATATGCAAAAAGAATATTAATCAATATAGTTTTTAATTGAAAATGGCAAAATAGTTAATAGTTTGGATAGTTAAAATAATTAATTTTGAAAATAGAAAATAGTTTTGAATTAGTTATTCAATTTCAAACACTTTTCATTTTCAGAGTTTTGTCAAATTCTAAAATATACAGAAGTTATTCAATTCAAATTTCAAATAAAATAGTTTTGAAATGAAATGTGAAAAAATTCAAAATTGGCGCGCATTTATTGCACTTAGCCATTCTGCAGATCGACGCGCGCGAGGAGAAGCTTCTCTGGAACGTTGCGGTCGCCGCGTCGATTGCTGCCGCTGTCGCCGCTCCGGCCACTGCCCGCCGCCGCGCCCGCCCCGGCCACTCCCCGCCGCCGCGCGCGCCCACCCCGGCCACTCCCCGCCGCCGCGCGCGCCCGCCCCAGCGCCACTCCCCGCCGCCGCGCCCGCCCCGGCCGGCTCACCGCCCTCTCGAGCTCGCCGCTGGCCACTACTGCCGACGCCCCCCTTTAGGTAATTAGAAAAAAATGTTAATTATATTTAGTTAGTGTTAGAATTTAGGGTTAGGGTTAGAATTTAGTTATATAGTTAGGGTTAGAATTTAGGGTTAGGGTTAGAATTTAGTTATAGTTAGTATTTAATTAGGGTTAGAATTTATTTAGTTAGGGTTAGTAGTTAGGGTTAGTATTTAGAAAAAAGTGTTAGGGTTAGAATTAGATTATGGAAAAAAGTGTTAGGGTTAGAATTATATTTTTGCAAATACAAATAGAATTATTTTGCAAATAGAAATAGAATTATTTTGCAAATAGAGTAGTTTCAGTATTATTAGAAAAAGAATAATAATCTAGCATCATAAATTGTTAGTATTTTTTTGTAGTTAGTTTATTATATTATTATATTATTTGTTAGCTAGCTAGTTAGATTTTTTGTTAAGTTAGATTTTTTGTTAGATATTAAGTTTTTTAGTTATTTTTTTGTAAGTATTTTGTTAATACATTTTTGCAAATAGAAATAGAATTATTTTGTTAGGGTAGTTTTAGTATTATTAAAAAAGAATAATAATCTAGCATCATAAATTGTTAGTACTTTTTAGTTTGTTAGTTTATTAGTTAATCAAATATCGGTATTGTTCCATATAGAGTCCATAATTGAAATATAAATGTCGGTATTTTGCAGAAAAACTATGGATCCACATAGCAGGAACCTAGAAGAGGAAGAACTTCTCGAGGATATAATCAACGACGCCCCCGACGTTGAACCAGCTGAATCTCCGTCGTCGTATCTGAACCCCTCCAGAGATAGAATGGAGGTCGACCGACACGAAGATGAAGCCGACGGGGCAGGCGATAGCTCCGATGACGGAGAAGGTGATAGCTCCGCTGATGGAGAAGCCGATGGAGAAATAACGAAGTCCGGCGAGGTATACATATGAAGTTCGACAATCAGTTGTAATATGTGAAAAATATTGGAGATAGGTATATATTGTATACATATACATTAATTTGACGAATGTTTCTCCCTCTTAGGCCTCCACATCGAGCAAAGCTACGAAACGAGGCCCGACCAAAAAGTAGGATGCACGTAGGCATTACACCTTTGAGGTGATATTGCCTACGGGCGAACCCAAGCTTCCTAAGAATGCTGCTGACACATTCAAGAAGCAATGCGGAGTTCTCGTTAGGGATCACGTCCCGATTAGCGTTCGGGAGTGGAACAAGCGCAAAGGGGCGGCTGATAGTGACTATGTCGCTGAAAGGTACAAAGAGAGTCTTTGGAATGATCTCAAGGCACATTTCAACCTGCCAGAATGTGAGAATGAACACGCCGCAAGAGAACTGAGGGCCAAATTTAAGCAGTGGACTCTAAAGAAGATGGCCGAACTGTTCGGATGTGGAAGAAGAAACTATGGACAAACTATCTGAAGACAAAGAAAGTGCCAGTATTCGAGGGGTATCTAGCCAAGCAGGCGAATCACTGGAAGGCATTTAAGGAGTACAAGGAGTCAGAAGATGCCAAGGCATTATCAGAAAAGAACAAGAAAAATGCCGACAAGAAGAAATATCACCACACGCTGGGGCCAGGGGGCTATGAGACTGCCATCCCAAAGTGGGATAAGAAAGAGCAAGAGATGCTAGCTAAAGGGATCACACCTGAACCCATCCGTGATGAGTGGGAATTGAGAGCAAGAAATTGGTTCCTTGCGCATGGTGGTTCGTACGACGAACTAACAGGGGACCTTATCTGCAGTGACGGTCTTAGGATACCCAGGGAAAATTGGAAAAAAAATAGTGAAAGAAATTAAAGAGGGAAAAAGACAGTTCACTCCAGATAGAGAGAAAGATTTGCTCACACTGGTCCTCGGCAATGACAAACATGGAGGACGAACGCGAGGCTTTGGTCCTTCTTACCCGTGGTGGCTTGGGTTTGCCAGAGACCAAGACACTTACAGAAGCCGAGCGAGAGCAAAGAAGCGACAGCAGGATGAGGAAAATGACAAGTTCAACCAGTTGCTTGCCAGGATTAACGAGCAACAACAGCAGATTGACGAACTTAGAGGAGTAGTGCGCCAGCAAGATCCTGCACTCGATATTACCGCCGCCCCATCTAAGCGGAAAAGCAGCGTGGCTGAATCTGAGGCCCCGACCGACGATGCACGAAGAATGATAGAGGGCGGTCCCGGCTACCCCGTGGATGGAATCAAGTAGTCAACATCATGTGAACTCCATCAGAAAATGAAGAACATATCCATGAAGGTGGCCGTCGGACAAGCTTTACCTTCTGGCCCTGTTGTACGCTGGCATGGCCGTGAGATTCCAGCTGGCTATGCTAAAGTCGGGGTGGATGAAATCATGCCGGGGTTTCATGATATGGAGCTCGACATCGCTGGACCCGAAGATGAGAGGACACTCGGAGAAGTACTGGGTGGAGTCATCCTATGGGACAATAACTACATTAAGCTTCCAGGCTCGGCCCCAAGGACAACACCGCCTCCGAGTCATCGCAGGTCACCTACACCTCCATCACCTCCAAGCCCTCCACATGACGACAGCCACCACAACACGAGTCCATCTCGATCACCGCCGCCGGACTTGGGTCGGCCGTCTCCGCCGCCGCCCGCTAAGGATACTAAGCGGAAGCGTGCCAGCAAGAACACTCCATCGATGAGTTCTAAGCGACGGAGCTCCCCAAAGCGCAAACTGCCGCCCCTCCCAAAGGTACCTCATGCTAATCTTCCCATCAGACCTTATGATCGTACCCCCGAGGAAAACGCCAGGATAGCAAAGGAACATTATGATGCGCAGATGAAAAAGAAGGAATCCGAGCCCCGCCCAAAATACACCGAGAAGCAAATAGCATATGCAAAATACTTACTGACCCTTCCATCATAATATGACTTGCACCATAAGCCTGACGACTATACACGCGCATTGCAGAAGGAAGGGAAAAAGAGCAGATCACGTGCAAGTGCAAGTGGGAGCAAATCAAGTTCAACTACAAGCAAAAAATGATCAGACGTTTCTCAGCTTAGATAACAGGCCAAACAATCGATCCCACCCCTCAGGGTGTTACCCGAGAATATTCCCTCTCTGGTGCAGGGGCAAGATTTGGAATTAGAACAGAAGTGGGCGGATGAATGGGGTATAAGTGTTGAAGACGTTCTGGCTTCCCAAGACGACAGGTTACCCAAGGCTGTGGTAGCCCCTAAGCCGCAGTTTGTCATGGGAGCGCCTTTGGTCAGCAAAGATAAGTTTGATGATCTCCCAACAAATATGCGTTATTTGCATACATGGTACTTAAATGAAGCAAAGAATGGGAGAACGATGATCGTGGCGCGTGTCCCACGGGAGTACTACGGCCGTCCCAAAGACATCCATATCGACTTTGATGAACTCTTCCAGATGTACAATTGCGACGCCCTCGACAAATCTCTTATGAGTTGCTATTGTTTGTAAGTTTTTCAATTTATTGTCTACATATAACTTGTTCAGTTATTTCAATTCATTGTCTACATATAACTTGTTCAGTTATGACTTGTACTCTATTATGCAGAATGAAGATTCTGGAATGTAAAACTAGGAACATCATAAATATTGGGTTTATTGACCCAGATAAAATACATATAAAGACACTAACTCATAACCCCAAGGAGACGTAGGAAAACCTTCTAAGGTTTCTAACAGATCAAAATTACTATGACCACATACTGTTTCCATACAACTTCAAGTGAGGGTCTTACTCTGTTGTGTCCATTCACTTATAAGTTTAATTGATAAGTTACTGACATATATATATATACATGTGCAACTACCACTGGATTCTGTTGGACATTCAAATTGATAAGGGAAGAGTTGATGCCTTCGACCCATTATCGAGAACCTTGGAACAGTTCCAAAGCCTGCAGGACATGCTCCAAGGGTAATTTCAATCATTCTTGCGCTCTATCGGTCTCTTTCGATGATTTTCTGATATATCAAGTAATGAAAAACTTAGCAAATCATTTTCCTTGTCGGACAGGGTTTGGAAGCGGTTCAAGTGCGTGACTGACGGTATCTCTCATGAGAAGCTGACCTTTAGAGCGGTCCAGGTAAGTAGTACGATATACTTCTATTTTCAATACATTTATGATGCTAGATTATTATTTTGATTATATTCTATTCTCGTAAAGTGCGACCAGCAGCCACGGGGGACGCATCTATGTGGATACTACGTTTGCGAGTCCATTCGCACGTTTACCTCTGAGCACAAGGATTACAGATACGACGTAAGCAATAAACATTCACACCTTTATTTTTACCCGTCATTCTTTGTTATCATGATTGACATTCATATTGATCTCCTCTTCTTATATAGTTTACGGCCATGCGGGAGAAGTACCTACCAGAGCAACGCGCGATCGCTGTTGGAGAGGAGCTAGCGTCCTTTTTGAAGACAGAACTTATAGATGATAAAGGAAGATTTAGTGTAGCAAGGGGCCATTACTAATGTTGGTGTAATCGAATAGACGGGCTCTAGTCCCGATAATTGTTATCTCCATATAATTGTATATATATACTCGATCGTAAGATAAGTTATCTTACATATATATGCACTAACATGTATGCGTAGAATTATATGAAAAGTGTTTTTAAATGAAAGAATAAAATAATATACAACAAAAATAATTCCCCCGAACACCTAAACCCTAAAACCCTAAAGCAAAAAACAAAATCTGTAGATGACCTTTAGTCCCGGTCCGTGTTACAAACCGGGACTAAAGGTCCTGGCCCTGGATGCGCTCCGAGGCGCCCACGTGGACACCCTCTAGTCCCGGCTGGTAACCGGGCCGGGACTAAAGGTTTAGCCTTTAGTCCCGCCTCTGTAGTCTCGGTTTGCAAACCGGGACTAAAGGCCCTTACGGGCCGGGACTAAAGAGCCTGTCTCCACTAGTGGCTTCACCCCGCTCGTCGCCACGGGAGAGGGTGGCGGCGCCTGCGAGGTAGCAACGGCAGCCGGCGGGGTCGATTCGAGACTCATCGGGGACAAATCGGAGGGTGGCGGCGCAGAGGAAGGTGAGGGCGCACAGATTGGCGGCGGCGGCGGCGGTTGGGAGGAGCTGAAAGTTCCCTCACGCGCAAAGTAGGGATTGTGTTCGGGCTGCGTTCGGTTCGCTCCGTCGGCCCCTACAAATACAGGCCGACGGAGCGAACCGAACGCAGCCCGAAAAAATATTTTTAGTTTTGGCTCGTTTACGGTCACTGATCGGCGCCATTTTTCGGCCCGAATCCGTAAACTGGCGGTTATTTTTCGGTTTTGGGCCTTTTACGGGCTGCTAGAGATGCTCTTATACCTATAGGTTAGTATGGGAGTACAATAAATGCATCTATTCCTTTTCATTTTACTTCTTGATCGCTGGACACCCTTCTTGATGTTCTTGCTGAGATAATACTAAGAATCCATCACCAAAGCAACACCATACACACAATATGCGGGTTGATTCGTGTACATCGGCAATCTGTAGCATCAATGCCCTGCACACACAGAAGCGACCATAGATTTTCTTAAGCAAAAGTGGTAATCCCCCGCTGGACCAGCCGCCCAAGAGACCCAACCGGGCAGGCCCAGCTAGTAGCCGACGCAGCCCTTCTTCTCAACCCTATCTGCTCGCTCGACCGAGGCACGCCAGCGACGCGAGGCTTCGCTCGCTCCTCCTTTCCTTTGCGCCGCCACCAACCTCCCTGCCTCCCGCTGCTAGCGCCTGCCTCCACCAGCGATGATCGCCCTCAGCCATGCTCCACCGCGTCCAGCCGGCGTTGCTGCTCCGCTCGCCGCCTCCATCTTGTCTCCTTCCCTCAAGCCTCACGTTTCTCGCGCGCTCATGAAACGAGAACTGCCCCGGCTAATAACGACCGCTCCCGTCGCCGGCTTTCCTAACTCCGGCGCTGCCTCCTCGACCTCCAGCCCGGCCGCCATGGCGTCGCCACCCGTGTTGACCACGTCCGACACCAGTAGCTCTGCGCCTCTGCCTGCTGCAGCCTCAGGGCTGCATGCCGGCGCTAGCTCCGTGCCCCGGCGCGCCTCTCTGCCACGCTGGGAGCAGCGCCCCGTGCAGCGCAGCTCGACACTGCCTCCTGCCTATGTCACCAGTGTGCGCATAAACAGCCGAGAGAGAAGTCACGGACGGAAACAAAGGTTCGCAGGCGGTTTTTTACATACTAGGAAATATGCCCGTGCGTTGCAACGGGGGAGATAATTTTTTTTGCATCAGGAGTTCAGGACACGTAAAACAAATTTATGTCACTACACCGCATAAACCAGCTAGCTCCATCGCGCCCACGACGGCGTCACGTTGAGGTCCGCCACCACTACCTACTCTATGTGTCACCTAAGCGAGGCCACCAAGATCCGTGCGCTGCGGCGCCACCCAACCCCGCTATGTGAAGGCCTTCATCTCTCTCATGGTCAGAAGTAGAGAAAGCAGAGAATGGCAAATAAATTGTCCAGGAGGAACCAAGGTGTCGATTAAGTTAACTAACCCGAATTAACTAAATTATCAAGATATTTCAGTTTTCAGGTGCATCAACCATGCATAGTCCTTCTACCACAACAAACTGAGTAATATAACTCTCCTCATAATTTGTATTCATTTATTTGAACAGCTACTGATATTTCCACTTAATACACAAAGAACAACCAAATCACCAGCACTTCTGAACGCAGTGGCCTGTGTATATAGTATATACGCAGTTACTTCCACTCTCCTAATGCTATCTTTTAAAACACTACTACTGTATTTTGCTTTTATATGACAAAATCAAAGTTTGATTGACACATGAGACAGGTGTTAATAATAGCAATTGATTGTTTTTGGGATTAAGTAAATCAACAAAACAAATGAAGTTGTCTAATTAGAAACATTCACATTTAGTCATGAAGTAAATCAAGATTATAGTACTGACCTCACCTGCAACTTCGCATTCCGCAAACCATGAAAGATTTGCACGAACTTTAGCTCAATGTCTTATTTCTGAAAAATCGTAGCTGGTTCTGTTATTGTATCTATCTTTGAGTTTAGTAAGTTGTTAATGACAATTCTGCTATAAGCATTAAATTTCATAACAATAAGTCCTCACTATAACAAACTTATCGGCCTCCACAAGACCAAAACGCTAGGACGTTGCATTTGACAGTGCACCCGGCCGGCCTGTAGTCGTACATGTTCGACGCCGCGGTATATAGAGCACAATACGCTTGAGAGTGCTCACCTGGCATGCCGCATCTCCTCGTGCGCGGCGACGCTGACGTACTGGACGGCGCACAGCAACCTGCGCGCGGCTGCGCCAGCCTCCACCTTGAGCGTTAGGGCCTCGACCGCCGCGTGCACGCCGGCCTTGACGCCGGATGGCTTGAGCACCCCTCGCTCCCGGAGGCAGGCACGAGTCAATCGCAAGACAACCAACCCTCCAGTGGGCTTCCTCCTAGGAGCAGCAATCGCTAAAATAAGGCTTCCACCTCCAGTTCTCCACCTGAATTGTTCCTTGATTAGATTGGAAGGATGCACAATTACACATGTGGATTGGACAGGTTGCTACATGCACACATGGAGGATTCTAGCCGCTTGAGGCGTGGTGACCCTCACTGTCATGGGACGGGAGTTGGGGATCGACTTAGGCCGAGGGCAGCAGCTTCATTAGCAGCAGACTGCAGGCATGGGGCACCGGAGACGGAGGCGCCATGGCGAGAGGGCACCAGAGACCAAGGCGTCATGGAGCTCAGAGGCATAAGAATCAAGGATAGGACCAGACACCAGGAAGATCGCATCCATGTAAAGAATCCAACTATTGAGCTGAGCGCTCCACGCCTGATGGTTGGAGTGCAGCCCTGCTGCGACCGGCGCCGCCGCACCATGCGCCAACGCCTCCCTTTCCCCTTCTCTAGCCGGATTCTTCACTAATTATATTCCTCAAACACCAGGGAAGATGTAGGGGTCAATTTCGGCGGATATTATGTCTGGTAAATATCGGCTCGTCTTGGTGTAGAGATCGGCTGAGCGCCTGAGCCCATGGCACAAAGGCCTGCCCGGGGTCAATCAACAAATAAATCGAACAGTTTTTTCACTTACCGGTGGCATTGAGGGTAATATGTAGTTTGGTGAACAGTTTTTTCACTTACCGGTGGCATTGAGGGTAATATGTATTTTGGTGGAAGGGTATATCGGTTCAGAAAAATGTTGGACGAACGAACCAACAAACGAACCACGGAAACCTTACGTCCTTTATTATTAGGTATAGATAGAAAGACTCGGGACGACGGACGAAACAGGTTTTTCTAACGTACGAAGCTGAGGGACGGTTTTTTTTTACGTACCACGGTTTTTCACCATCACGTCCTCTAGCCGTATTATTAGTTTAGATATTTTTATGATGTCGGCAGGAGATCTTGAGCGGTTTCTTTGGCGCTCTGTCCGTTAGGTTTGCAAGCTTCTTTCTTATACAACTTGTAGGACTTTCACGCTCCAATAGTTTCTGTTAAAAAAATGGTACTTCCTGTTATCACTATTACTTGTCTCTAGTAGTATAAAATTATAGATATATCTAAACATTAAAATATATCTTGATACATCCACGTTAGCGATAGGTAATAGTGTTGGAGGAGTACCAAATCCCATAGGACAGGTCCTCTAACAACGTGTTAAGGGCAACTCCCAACACCCCCTTATGCCGTCCGAAACTACCCGCAGGGATAAAGGGCAACAGGCCCGTAAAGCGACACTGTGAGCGGACTGGTCCGTTTTGTCGCATTATCAACCCAAATTTCTGCTGGCTTGACGGTCCACTAGACAGACCGCGCGTCCCTCCATTGTCCAACTCTAGCCCTCTATCCCTCCACTCTCACTCGCAGCGGTTGAGTCCTAGCGCATTTCGTGGAGGCCAGACGGCGCCACGCCTGAAACCGAGCATGATGTTGTTCCCGTGGTTCATGACGGTGTGGGTCCAACCACCTACAGCCGCCCAAAAAGGCCATTGCACCCAATGTGGTCAAGCCGGAGAACGAGAGCATGCCAGAGTAGTGGGCAGTGGAGTCGAAGAAGTGAGCCATCCGTAGACACAACATAGAGAGCCAGCTGGCTGTTGTCGCTTTGGCCCAAGAAAGGGCGAAGGCTTGGAACATGCCACAACCATTCAGGCCTGCGCCAACGTTGACGCCATCGCCGCCCAAGCCACCACCCACGATATGCTCAAGGAGCACGCATTGGCCAAGATCATGACGACCCCAATAACTGACGACATGGATCCAATTCAGCGGGTATGGTTGGAGATGAAGAAGAAGATAACCCATGATCGAGATGTGTGGTTCACTCGATCATTTCGATTTTTGTGCTTCATGTGTATCATCCTTTTGGAACTTTGGGGCATGCCGGAAAGGCTCTGATTGAACTATTTATAGTGCTACATAATCCGGTATGATTTTCAATAAACTAGGAATATTTATGTATATGAAATGTGCAAAATGAAAATTGGCAAAAAAAAGACCAGCCGCGGACAAATGGGGGGCGCCGTGCTGGAGTGGCCTATCTTGGACAACCATGAAAGGGGTTTGGTGGAATTCAGAATGCTTAGGAGATCCGGCTAAGCATCATTTCATTAGTGAGACTATTCGTGAGCATAAATTGGACTTTATCATTCTATTAGAGACGGGTAGGTCTAATTTTTTAGCACCTTTTCTCAAACATATATCCGGTGGGATGGATTACATGTGGTATTGCCTGCCCCCTCATCGTAGATCTGGTGGTATTCTAGTCGGCATAAACATGGAGACCATCTTGATCCAAAAAGTGGAGACAGGTGATTTCTGTGTTAAGCTTTTTGTTAAATCAAAGTTAGATGGGTTTGAGTGGATTCTAGTGGGTGTGTATGGGGCAGCTCAAGAAGCTCACAAACCAGATTTTTAGCCGAGCTAGTTTTGATTTGTGAGCATGAAACACTTCCTATGTTGGTAGGGGGAGATTTCAATATCATAAGACGAAAAGAATTATAAAAACAATGATAATTTTAATGCATGTTGGCCTTTTTTTTAATGCTATCATTGGGAGTCTTGATCTAAGAGAGATCATTCTCTCAGGAAGGCAATTTATTTGGGCTAGTAGGAGGGAAGTTCCCACATATGAGAAGCTAGATCGTGTTCTAGCGAATGTGGAATGGGAACAAAAAATTCCACTAGTCTCGGTGCATGCGATGACAAGAACTGGGTCAGACCATACGGCACTTTTTATCGATTCTGGTGAGCCGGCCCATTTTGGGAATAAAAACCAATTCTCCTTTGAACTATCTTGATTGTACCGAGATGGTTTTGCTGATTTGGTTGCGAAAGAGTGGAATGCCATTCATTTTGGCAATTCTCCTATTGAAAGATGGAAAAATAAGATTAGACATCTTAGACAATACCTTTGTGGTTGGGCAAAGACTCTTAGTGGCTTTTGTAAAAAGAGAAAGAAAGGCTTACTCTTTTAATAGATGCACTTGACCTCAAAGCGGAGACTATCCCGCTTAGTGCTGCCGAGAGGGCGGCAAGAAAAGAGGCGGATGAGTGTTTAGCAAATTTGCGACGTGAAGAGGAGTCAAAATGGGCTCAACGTGCAAAAGTTAAACACGTCCAAGAGGGCGGGAATAATACAAAGTATTTCCACATAATTGCTAATGGTAAGCATATGAAAAAGCGCATTTTCCAGCTGGAGCAAGATGAGGGGACCATTGTGGGTCAACAAAACCTCAAAACCTACATAACTGAGTTTTACAAAAATTTGTTTGGGGCAACGGCACCGTTCTTTGTATCCTTGAGAGAGGAAGTCACTCAAGATATACCTCAGTTATCGGAAATAGAAAGCAATATTCTCACATCTCCTTTTATAGAGGAGGAGGTGTTTGAAGCTATTTTCAACATGGAACACAACAAAGCTCTAGGACCTCATGGTTTTCCTGCTGAGTTTTATCAGGTGTTCTGGCCAATAATCAAAAGTGATTTAATGGCTATGTTTGTACAATTGAAAGATGGAGACCTATCATTGTATAAACTAAACTTTGGTGTCATTACACTTCTACCAAAGAAGGAAGATGTGAGTAGGATAGAGCAGTACATGTCAATTTGTTTGCTTAATGTCAGTTTCAAAATTTTCACAAAAGTTGGCACTAATAGAGCAACAGTGATTGTACATAAGGTCATTAGGCCAACTCAATCAGCTTTTATTCTAGGTAGAAACATCTTAGAAGGAGTTGTCATTCTACATGAGACTATACATGAACTTCATAAGAAGAAAATGGATGGTGTTCTTTTTTAAAATCGATTTCGAAAAAGCCTACGATAAAGTCAAATGGGACTTTCTTCAGCAGGCACTTCGAATGAAAGGCTTCCCACCATATTGGTGCAACTGGATAGCCAGGTTTGTACAAGGTGGGAGTGTGGGAATTCGTGTTAACGATGATATTGGACATTATTTTCAAATTCTAAAGGGGCTAAGACAAGGGGATCCTCTATCTCCTATTTTGTTCAATATTGTTGCCGATATGATGGCTATCTTAATTGCACGGGCAAAGGAGGATGGTCATGTTGGAGGTTTAGTTCCTCATCTAGTGGAAGGTGGTATTTCTATTCTTCAGTATGCGGACGATACTATTCTGTTCATGGAACATGATTTAGCTAAAGCCATAAACATGAAGTTGATCTTAGCCTTTTCTGAACAGCTATCCGGTTTAAAAATAAACTTTCATCAGAGCGAAATCTTTTGTTTCGGCAAGGCCAAAGAGGATGAGAATAGTTATAGAACTTATTTTGGTTGTGAAGTTGAATCTTTACCATTCAAATATTTGGGTATTCCTATTCACTATAGGACGATGATGAATAAAGAATGGAAACCGGTAGAGGGTCGGTTTGAAAAGAAACTAGCTTCATGGTTAGGCAAATTGCTCTCGTATGGGGACCGATTAGTGCTAATCAATTCAGTTCTAACAAGCCTACCCCGATGTTCCTTCTATCCTTTTTCGCAATACCAACGGGGGCAAGGAAAAGGCTAGACTTCTATAGGTCGCGCTTCTTTTTGCAAATTGATGAGCAAAAAAAGAAATATGGACTAACTTGATGGAACATTATTTGTAGACCAAAAGACCAAGGGGGTCTAGGTATTGAGGTATTGGACATTAAGAATAAGTGTCTTCTGTGTAAGTGTCTTTTCAAACTACTCTCCGCAGATGGAGTATGGCAAGAGCTACTCACTAATAAATACCTAAGAAAACAAACACAAGTCCAAGCGAAACCTACAGATTCTCCTTTTTGGAAAGGGATTATGCGGGTTAAAGATGAATTCTTTAAACATGGCTCTTTTATCATCGGAGATGGTTTAGGAACACGGTTTTGGGAGGATGTGTTGCTTGGAAACATCTCGTTAGCATATCAGTATCCTAATCTCTATAACATTGTCAGAAATAAAAATGTCTTAGTAGCTGATGTGTTAAACCAAAGTCCGTTAAACATACGGTTTAATAGAGTCTTGGTAGGAGATAAATGAGATGCCTGGGTACATCTCGTGTCTAGGTTAACGACTGTGCAGCTTTCGGATGCTTTTTCAGTTAAGTCCATGTATGCCGACATGATGAGTGGGCATACGGTATTTCTTAAAAAGTATTTGTGGAAAATAAAGATTCCACTTAAAATTAGGATTTTATGTGGTTCCTTTATAGAAAGGTGATCCTAACTAAAGATAACCTCGCGAAAAGGGGATGGACAGGCTGTACAAAGTGTGTTTTCTGTGGTACTTAGGAGACAATTGATCATTTGTTTTTATCCTGTTCTTTTGCTCGTCTTGTTTGGCGGGTAGTGCATTTCAAATATAACATACCTCCTCCTACTAATGTCAATAATCTATTTAGGAATTGGCTTAATGGGATTGATAAAAAAAAGGCCCGAATCCGAGTGGGGGTTTGTGCTTTGGTTTGGGCAATTTGGACTTGCCGAAATGATGTTGTGTTTAACAGAAATATCAAACCAAATTTTTTTTGCAGGTTATCCACAGAGCGGCCTCTTCAATCCACCTCGAGTGATCCGTGAACTGTAATATTGACACTTGATACTTGATACTTGTGTGTAATAAAGCAGCCGTGTGCATCGCTTCGATGCAGAGATTGGGGCTATGCCTCTATTTCAAAATTAAAATCTTGAACAACCATGGGGCTCTAGGCTATCCACGTCCCACCGCAAACGGATCAGAACATACACTTTCCGTTGTCTAAGATGGGTTTAGAGTTGCCCTAGGATAGGAAACAAAAGAAGCAAATATGAATCCCAGTTGCACGTTCCGATAGCAATTCCGCCTCACTTCATGCTAACTCGGTTTCACCCGAAGTGAAAGGAAATGCAAGAAGCTGCCAATTTCACCAGAGTGTCGACCTAGACCGCTTCCAATCTGCTGGGACGTAGACTTGGTAGGAGCAGTAGTGCTTATCCACACTGCCGTTGATATCCTAGCAGGCATCCTAGTCTTCTTCTTTTTTTGCACGGAAAAGGGGTCTCGAAGGACCCTGAAGCTGTTTCATTCCAAACCTGTCGGTACACTTTTACAAAAAGGCCCCCACAAGAGATAAAATTACACACAAGCCCTGCAAAAGTGCAGAAAGGACCCTAGATCTAAAGCCGAAGCGCGATCCGATCCTGGAGCTCGATCTCAGATTCCGACGAGGTCGCCGACGAAGGCCACCGCACAGCCGGCGGCGACAGAGAGGAGACGGCGGGAGAAACAGCGGGAGTGGTGCCCTACACCATTGGTTCCGGACGGGACGACAAAACAGGCCGCCGTAGCCGCCGGAGAGAAGCTCCCACAGAAACCGCCGCTGCAGGTTCTCAGTCAACAAGCTTGAGACGGCCGCCTTGGTCGCCGGAGCCGACGAGAGAGAAGCCCACAGAGGCATGGACAGCGCCAGAGTCGACAAAGAAGAAGGGGTCAAACGCGTCTACCCGAAACCCCCCTCGCCACCACGGCCGGCCAGGGGAAGGGCAGAACACGCCGACAAGCCTCCACGCCTCCTCCCTCGCCACCAAGGCCGGCCGAGGAGGACGCAGGAGCAGCAGATCTTCAGCCGAAGCACCAGCTCCTAGGCACGTTATGAAGGAGCTCGCCAAACCGCCAATCCCTCGCTGGATCCACCATTGATCCAAGCAGGGACCTGCAGGGGCGGACCGCCTGGTGCCGTGCCGGGGCAACCAGAGGCCGACAGCTCCAGCCACCTCCAGGGCCGCGACATGGCAGCACACTCCGCCCTACCCCCGACCACCTCGGCCAGCCGAAAGAGAGGAGAAGAGCTGAGACAAGACCGCGGCGAGGATGGCGGACCTTATTGTGGAGATAGCAGAGGACCAGAGACTCGCCCGACACTCCGACCGCCGGAGCGGCAAGGCAAATCGCCAGCCACCTGACTGCCTTAGATCTGGTCCAGAGACCTGAAGCCCTACTCCATGCTACTCGGCAGGCGCCGAGAAACTACCCTAAGCCAACGGAACTACCCCGGCACCTCACCCTTGCCGCCTCTGACCGGCATCGCCGGCGGAGGGGCTCGGGCTCGGGCCGGATCTCGGGAGCTTCCTTCTTGCTACTGTAGACGGAGGGGGCGAGAGGGGAGGGGAGGCCCGGTGTCTGAGGAACCCTAGCCATCCTAGTCTATGCTGCGGATCCAGAATTCCAGATGTCCAAGAAATATCCTCTCTGCTACTGCTACTGCTACTGCTACTGCTAGGCCTAGGCGATCAAGTTGCATGCACTCGGGTCCCACACCGCCTACCCCGCCATGTCCGCTAGACCTAGGAGGACTCTGCCTCTCCCATTCCTGGTCAATGCCGACTCCCCCACGATGAAAACACGAGGAGATGATGCTGCACTGCACATACGACGATGGAATTTTGGAATGATTGCGGCTGCAGCCTTCCTTCATCCGACCCGAATCCATCGCAGCGCAGCGTGCATATGATTCGTGGCACCGAGTTTTTTTTTTGAATTTTCACCGGGGGGGGGAGAGAATCCCCACCTGAATTTGTATTCAGTTGCCTATAAGGCTTTGCAGCCTAATGCAAAATGGGTTCAAAGGAACCAGAGTTACAAGGGGGAACTAAAGGAGAGCATAACCAAAAAAACACACACGAACACACAAAAGGAGAGAGAACCGCCGGCGTAATCGACAGTCCCGATCAACCGAGTCCAAACCGGGGCACCGTGCCAACGACGGAGTCTAACGGAAGTGCCCGGACAAGACCACACAACGCCACGACACCACCTGCATCGGGGGTGTGGTCGACAGGCCACGCACAGCGAGACGACACCGCGGCAACCATCAACGAAGCCTAACGGAAGCGCATAGCCGAGACCACCCAACGCCGCGACACCATCTGCATCGGGGGGGTGGTCGAAGGCTACGCGCAGCGAGGTGACGCCACGTCGGAGCAGCACCGCCTTAGCCATGGACACCGCCCGTGCCACGCCGCTGAGGGAGGCCCGAGCCTCACCCACCGCCACCGACCAGGGCCGTCGCCCTGAGATCCAAGCCCACCACCGCGGATCTCCGAGCCGCAGCTCCGCCCAGCGCCGGCGAGCCCACGAGTCCACCTCTCGTCGCCGACCGCGCTCCGCCGCCGTACAGCAGCGCGCCGCCACTGCAGCCCGCCGCCGCGAGAGGGACCGCGCCGGTCCACGCGTCCACCGCGAGCTCCCCCGCGCCGGGATGAGCAAGACCTGAAGCCCACCACCAACTTGCACTGGCCACGACCTGGAGAACGCATCTGGAGCACCGCGTCCAGATCCGCGTCAGGACCCAATGGCCAGCCGGAACCAGCCACGCGCAGCCAGATTCGGCGGCGCCAACAAGCCACGGCCAGCCAGGTCAACGACAGCCTTGAACAGCCGCCGCAACGGCCGTAGCCCTCCAGATCTAGGGCGCCCAGGGCCAGCGCCGCCGGCGCCGCCACGAGCCACCGCCAGCCCGCAGCCAGCGTCCGCCCCCAATCAGCACCACGAGCCACCCCGCCGGACGTAGCCCGCCAGGAACCGCCGCCGCCGTGAGCTCCCCATCTCGGGCACGGCCACCGCTGCAGCGGAGAAGAACCCTCCAGGCCTCGCCGCCGCCTGCTCCACACAGGCTTTGCCCGGCGCAGGCAACCGGCGACGGCGAGGAAGAGAGGCGGGGGAGGGGAGGGGCGCTGGGGTCGGAGGAGGTTGAGGCGCCGCCCGTGTCGCCCTGGGGAGGAGGCGACTGTGGCACCGAGTTTGCATGATTGCGCCGATCGGCAGGCCGGTTTGCTTCTCTGTGGCTGCGCTGTAGGGTACGATGCGAGCGCGGACGGACCAGGGGCGCGCCATGATGTGCGATGCCACCGGCGGCGTTCGGCGAGGCGGTCGGCAAGCCCACGTTGGCTCCTCCGGCGGCGTTCTCGTCAGCTGCTCCTGTCCGCCCCGACTCGAGCAAACGTACAAAAACGATCCCCATCTAAACGCTTGCGTGCTGCTACTGTAGATATCAAGTCGCGGCGCCACGCGGGCAGTACTATGACCCTGTACTCCTACTCCTACTTCGATTTGCCGACGAGAACTGTGCGTAGAGTGGTGGATCGAGAGGGGAAGTTTCGGGTCACTGGCTCGGGATTGGCGACGTGACCACTGATGCTGATCCACGACGTACGGTTCCCTTGATCCTTTACACATGGGTTTGGATAGCTAGCAGCCAGGTCGTGTCGACTGGCGGGAAGCGGCGGCTGTCCATGAACACAGCTAGCAAATCTGTAAAACAAGTCGGCTGAGTAGTGTAATGTCATGCTCGGTGTATATAAGCTGAACAGCACTGGAGGCTTTGCTCGAGCGGGGCTCGACAATAAAAAGCTCGCAACTCCAACAAATGATGCAGACATGTAAAATAGAGCACCTGAAAACTGATTTAGGGCAGGAAATTAGGACATCCATTTAAAATGATGTAAAATACCAAAATAACAGACAATGTACAATAAGGCCCGGGCATGAGATCCGACGGTGAGGAGGTAGAGAAACGGATGTGAGAGTCATGGGGCACTAAGCTCGATTTTGGCCAGGGGAGTCCGCTAGAAGCCAAGGAAAATCCGACGGCGCCACGCTGACAGAACGTCAAGAGCTCATTAAGAAGCAACGGGCAACGGCACACCGATGATCGCATCGAGATAGCGGTGGCCTAAGCAATGGTGACTAGCTGCGGCGGTGATGCGACGACCATTGGGAGCGGTGGCCATTATTGGTTGAATCAATAACCAACAATTTACATATTTTTTTTCCAAACTCGACGCTATTGCCGCGCTCACTCGGCAGCGGCGTGCGGCGACAGCCAGAGTTGACGGCTTGCGACGAGTGCCGTTACCGAGTGGTTGCCTCCCTGCGACTGCATGTTCGACCTTCGACGGAGCATAGTCACGGCTAATCCGCAACATCGACATTGGTTACAATGGCTACCTTTGATGGAGTCCCTCACCTGCGTTGGGCTGAGAAAGCGGAAGGGAAGCAGATGGTCTCCGGCGGAACATTTTCGATGTGTTGTCTCTAGACTTTACGCGAACGGCCGGCCGTAGTGTGGGAAGCGGTAGCCGGGCTTACGTGTGGCCTGACATGTAAAAATAGAGGGGGCGTCTAGAGCTCAGGCGACTGATCTCTAGAGATCAGTCGTCTTCCTCCTCTAGCCCCCGCCTCTAACTCTGGCCAACCTCCACGCCCTAAATCATAAGACCTGCCCCGACTTTGCTCTAAATCTCCCCTAACTCCAGCGAATAAACTCCGGCAAGCCCTAGCACCCTAAACCCTAAGACCCCTAGCACCTGAAACCCTAAGCTCCTTTCCTCGCCTCCGCCGGCAATGCCGCGGCCAGCCGCGCCGTCTCCGGCTCCAGTGAGGTTGTCAACCATAGCATCTGAAGGTGAAGGTGGAGGTGGAAGAAGGCTGGAGGAGGAAGACGACTGATATCTAGTTAGAGATCAGACGTCTGATTTCTAGCAAATCCGTAAAAATAGAGGCCAGGCGTGTGGTCGTTGCCTAGGACAGCGACGCGATCGCCACACGCACCGAGCGGCAATGTGCATGTGGCTGGTTTGGTCAAGCCGAAGAACGAGAGCATGCTAGAGCAGAGGGCAGCGGAGTCAAAGGAAGCGAGCCATCCTTAGAGACAACGTAGAGAACCACTTGGCAGTTGCCGCTTTCTCCCAAGAAAAGGGAAAGGCCTTCAAACACGCCACCACCATTCAGGTCAACCCATGCCAATGTTGATGCCATCGCCGCCCAAGCCACCACCCACGCTATGTTCAAGGATTAGGCGCTGGCCAAGATCATGATGACCCCCATAACCGACGACATGGATCCAATTCAGCGAGCATGGTTTGAGATGTACAAGGTAACCCATGATCGAGACGTGTGATTCACTCGATCGTTTCTATTTGTGCCTTTAATGTGTATCATCTTTTTGGAACTTTGGGGCATGCCAGAAATTCTTTGAATGAACTATATTGTAATGCTACTTCATTTGGTACCATTTTTATTATGTTAGGAATATTTATATGTATGAAATGTGCAAATAGAAAACTGGCAAAAAGAGAGCTGCGGACAAATGGGGGACGCTGTCGGAAGCAGTGGCATGTCCTAAACGAGCAAATGAACCATAACAAACACTTTCGGTGTCCGAAAAGGGGGACATGGTTGAAGTTGCCTGATGAAGATAGCAGCTTGGCGTGGCCCAGGAGCGGAACTTGGCGTACAAGCAAAGATTCGAAAAGTTCAAGCTGGATTAGGTTTCGACTAGGGTTTGTTCAAAACCGATTCTATCTGTACTTTGCTTGGTGGACAATCCTGAGACCCAGCCTTCGCATATAAAAGGCTGGGAGGGAGGTCCCGAGGCGGCTAGACACTTTTCCACCACCTCACGCCAGAGCGCTCGAAACATCAAGAGTTCTCCACTTTTCGGCTAGATCCAATCTACGCCACCATTGTAACACCTCCACTGTAGCCACCCCATCGAATAAAGTCAGACAAGCAGGACGTAGGTCTTTACCCTACTAAGGGGGTCGAACCTGGGTAAACCTTGTGTCTCCCTGGTTTCGTCTGATCGCCGTCGAGTTCGCCGGATCCCACTAGCGCTCCATGTCTCGAAAGCCCACAAACATGGGCATTGCCGGGGTTGAACCTCGTCAATTGGCGCCGACCGTGGGGACGACGGGATCTGGATCTACGGATTCGCCGGCTCCTTCACCAACCATCGCCAACCTCACCGCATCGACAAGGTTCGACGGCTCGACATCAGCCACAGCTGTCGACTCTGCGTCGCTGTTCGACATCGACACCAACGCCAAGATCGACATCGACACCACCATCGACACCACCGTCGGCGTCGCTGTGCCGACCGTCATCGACACTAACTCCAAGATCAACATCGACACCACCATCGACACCGCCGTCGGCATCGCTGTGCCGACCGTCATCGACACTAACGCCAAGATCAACATCGACACCGCTATCGACACCGCCGTCGGCATCGCTATGCCGACCGTCATCGACACCATATCACCGGAAACTGAGGTCGATATCGCTGGATCGGCCGTCATCGACACTGCATCGCCAAGCGCCGCCGATCTTACTCCGGCCGCGATCATCATCGACCCTACCTCAGGCACGGCAGGAGCAGTCTCGGCAGTGACCGGAGGCTTCGACATGTCCTTCGGACTGTTCAACATCCACGTGGACAACGACGGAGTTGCTGAGCTGATCTCCGTCGGTGATTCGACGCCGCCCGCAGCGGCTCCAAGCACGTCACCAGTTATCGATGGCAATCCCTCGACGACCATACCGCTGGCGCCATCGGAGGAGGAACCAAGGCTGAAAATTTCGACCCCATTAGTAGGGTCGAACGACTTCAAAGATCCACCTCCATCCCCAACCACCGCCTACTGCGTCGATTGCGACCCGTACCACTACGTGGGCGCCGGAGATTTCTCATCTCACGAGATCGCTGGCTGTGAAGATCCTCGGGGAGGCACTGCAGCTGTCTACCCGACGATATCCGAGTGCGAGCGGGCTCTCAACGCCCTCACGCTCCGTACTGCGCCCTACGACCCTGATTATGTCGAAGGGCTGTACTCGGATTACACATGTTCAGACGACGACGATGACGTCTACCCCGAAGCTAAGGGGAAGATAGGCAATTCGGATAGCTCATACTCGAGCGAATCTGCCGCATCAAGCAATGGATACATGGTCGATTACGACTCTGACATCATGATCGAGGTCGGATCTTACATCAGAGACGACGACATTTATCCTCCAGCGTTGGGCGAAATCAGTGATGACTCGATCCCACCATTCGGAGGACACTGCATGATGGCGTCGCACGGAGACGGGAACGAGCATAGATCCAATGACGGTCGAAACCGGTCAAATACCGGTCGACAGTTCATAACACAAGACCAGATCCGGTACGCAAGGAGAGTGTACATGGGTGAAGCAGATATGGGCCCTAATCCGAGCCCGCAGGAGCTAGCTATGCTCCGATTCGTCGTCCAGGAGCAGAAGGACCAGATTAGCGCCGATAGGTGCATCTTGGAGCGACGCAGAGATGAGGCCGACGCGTCCAGCAGTAGGTGGGCCGAGCGATCGTCTCACTATTCGTCGAGTATCCAACATAGGACACGGTCGCACATCCAGCCTGGGGCCGATATGCACAACGTCGCCCGAAATTTGGAAGCAGAGTTTAACGAAGCAGATCTACTGCCCAAGACTGATGACCCACAAGTATAGGGGATCGCAACAGTCTTCGAGGGAAGTATTACCCAAATTTATTGATTCGACACAAGGGGAGCCAAAGAATATATGTAAGCCTTAACAGATGAGTTGTCAATTCAGCTGCACCTGGAAACAGTCTCGCTCGCAGTGGTTTATCAGTAGCAACAGTTTTATAGTGGTGACAGTAGTGAAACAGTAACAGCAGTAGTAAAATAGCAGCGGTAATAGTAACAGTTGTAAACAGTAGGAACAAATACTGTAGGCATAGGGATGGATTACGGGCGTTGCATGGATAAGATAATTCATGAAATCAATGAGACATGGGCATTACAGATAAATAATGATAAATCATCCTAGTTCAAACAATCATAGGCATGTGTTCCGTATATAGTCGTACGTGCTCACAAGGAGAAACTTGCACGACATCTTTTGTCCTACCAGCCTGTTGCAGCAGGGTCTCAAGGGAAACTACTGGTAATTAAGGCACTCCTTTTAATAGAGTACCGGAGCAAAGCATTAGCACTCGGTGAACACATGTGATCCTCACATCATAGCCATCCCCTCCGGTTATCCCAATTTCTGTCACTTTGGGGCCTCGGGTTCTGGACAATAATATATGTATACAACTTGTAGGTAAGACCATAAACAACAAGTATCATCATAGAAATAATAACATGTTCAGATCTGAAATAATGGCACTCGGGCCCAAAGTGACAAGCATTAAGCACAACAAGTTGCAACAATGTCATAGGCACTAAATAAAGATACTAGGCACTATGCCCTAACAATCTTATATCAAATTACATGAACAATCTCATCCAATCCCTACCATCCCCTCACCTACAGCGGGGGAATTACTCACACATGGATGGGGGAATCATGGATGGTCGATGGAGTGACGTCGGTGATGATGGTGATGAATATCTCCTCCAAATCCCCGTCCCGGCAGGGTGCCAGAACGGAGTTTCTGGTTCCGAATCACGGTTTCTGATGGCGGCGGCGCAGCGGAAGTCTATCTGGGAAAAACGCCATCTCTCTGATATTATGTCGTCAGAGGGTATATGTAGGCGAGAGGGGAGGCCGAGAGGACGGCTGGGTCCTCCTCACGCCAGGGTGGCGTGGCCAGGGCTGGGCCGCGCCACCAGTGTGTGAGGGCCCCTCGAGCCTTCTCTCCGTCCCGTCTTCTGGCTCCGTGGGTCTTCTGGTGAAATAGGATTTTTCATGATTTTTCCCGAATTTTTACTAGAAGTTGGATTTCTGCACAAAAACGAGACACCAGAGCAATTCTGCTGAAAACAGCGTCAGTCCGTGTTAGTTGTATTCAAAACACACAAATTAGAGGAGAAACAATAGCAAAAGTGTTCGGGAAAATAGATACGTTTTGGACGTATCAAAGACCACCAAGCTTAGCTATTTGCTTGTCCTCAAGCAATTCAGTTAACAACTGAGAGCGATAAAAGAAACTTTCACGAACATATTTGCTCATATGATGTATATATACTAACTATGTGATCAAGTACTCAGGCAATTCATAATAAGAAATATGCAACTAATGTCACCTCATAGTCAAGCAAGCTATGAAAGAGTGCCAATGCACTAATAACAAGTAACAAGTACATAAGAAGCTACAAGATTGTAATATGCATAAATGATATGAAAGAGTGGTATCCCGCTTGCCTTTATTTGTGGAGCAAAACATAAATGCTGAGGCACCTCTGAAGTTCAAGAGAAGACTAGAAGTAGAAATATCAAAGATACAAGCATCAAAGTTATACCACAATTAACCGTGTTCTGGGACAAGCACATTACACTAAGAATAACAGCTATGCTCTCAAGAAGTGCTTAAAGTTAGAAGATGGTGACTCAACATAAAAGTAAATAAATGGCCCTTCGCAGAGGGAAGCAGTGATTTAACATGTGCTAGAGCTTTTCATTTGTAAAACAGAGATAAAAATTTATTTTGAGAGGTGGTTGTTCTATGTCAACGACTAGCAATGGGGACTTGCTATCTTCCATAATAAACAAGTGAGAGCGGTTCCGAGGTCTTTGAAATTTTGGCACATTGGTGCTCTTTTATAAAGCTTTGGCACTCCTCCCCACCTTTTTCCTTTCTCAAACCATGGCTAACCAATTCCATCGGGTGCCCACCAACTTTCACATTCCATTGGAGGAGTGCCTTTTTTTCTTTCCTTTTTAAATTAAGATTATAATGGTCTGACCAGCTCCCTTGCAAAATTAATGACGAGCAGATGAAGCTGCCTAGTCGAGGGGTACTTAATTTAATATCGAAGATAGCAATTCCGACCACTACGTCCCCATGAGCTAAAAACAGTGGCACAAAATGATAAGTAGTTGAAAGTTTTGAAAGGTAGCACATGAAAATTTACTTGGAATGGCTTACAAATACCATGCATAGGAATTTATAGTGGACTCTTTGGAAGACTTGATTTTTGGTAATTGGATGCACGAGTAGAGCTCATACTCAGTACAAGTGAAGGCTAGTAAAAGACTGGGAAGCGACAATCAAGAGAGCAATAACCGTCATAATCATGCTTGCGACAAAAAAAAATTAATATAGGCATAAAAATGATACAAGAACTCTGAGGCAATTTAGATCATCGAGGCTTAATTGACTTTTTGTTCAGTCATATGCATGCTTGAGCATGTGCCAAGTCGATTCAAATGAAACTTCAGAGGTGGATACCACAATAACATACCATATTATGAATAAAACAATGCATGCAAGAGCGTCTACATGACATGCTACAAGCTAATAGTAAATTGAAACTAATCATATGAGAGCAAGAACTACAAAGCATCCATTAGATAACATATACCTTACATGAACCGACTAAGCATGTCCACATAATTGGGTATATGTACAAAAATGAAAACAAATAGAGTTCATACCAGCCTCTTACCACATCTCGGATTGTCATATGTCGTCATTATTGCTCTTCACTTGTGTGGCTTGAATAATATAAAGTGAATACCAAGCTCCAATGGAGTATCGGGAGACTGAACTCTGCAACAAACTATACAAAACCGAAGAAGAACAACAAATATTTTTGTGTTTTCGATTTTTGAAACAAAAGCAGAAGGAAATAGCAAACAAAGCAGAATATTTTTGGGTTTTTCAAGTGGCAAACCGAAAATAGCAAGTAAAGCAAACCAAAGGTAGAAAACCAAAGAACGAAATAGAGAGAAATAACAGAAATATTTTTGATCTTTTTGCGTTTTGGAAAGCAGAAGTAAGAACTAAAACAATAAAGAAGGCGAAACATGGATATACAAAGGTCTGACAGAATACGATATGTAGATGAGTGAATCGTCGGCGTACCTCCCCCCAAGCTTAAGCTTTTGGCCTAAGTGGAGATCAATCCCAACTCGGCCAACTCGGCCATGAGGTGGCGCCTCCGTAGTGTGACGAAGAAGCACCATCGTCCTGATATGAGCTCGAGGACACCCCGGAGTGGTACGTGGTGAAGTGATAAGCCGGCTCCTCCTCTTCCTCCTGGACCACCGCACCGTGTTGGATATTGAAACCAAGCAACCTAAGCTGATTGTCCAACTCCTCCTTTGTGCGCGACCATGGCCTCACATGAATGCTGAACAAGTTAGGCTGAGGCAAGGGAACTTCCCTTTCCTCTCCATCAATAAATAACATCCTGTAAACTAATTTTCCTGCACATGAGTTAGCAGTAACAAAATGATGGAGTTTCATGGCAGCAAGATCAAGCCTCTGTGGGGCCAATAATACATCATTAGGAGCAATAGAAAGTCCTAGCTCAGCAACAATGCGCGCGGCAATAATACCTCTATAAATAGGTCCCCTAGCGGCTAGGCGACGAGCAATAATAGCACCGAGGTTATACTTCCTACTAACATCAAGAGCGGTAGCTAGAAAAGCTAAATGATAGTTGGAGATATTGCTAGTGTTTTCTCTACCAAGTACACTAGTTGCAAGATAGTAAGTAAAATATCTAATAGCTGGGAGCTGAATGTTTCTTATCTTGCCACGCTGTGCGGTGCGGTCATCATCATTGGTCACCCCTCGGTAAAGCTCCAACAAATCAGCGGGGTAATTTTGTATCCTCTTGGCCGTTCCAAACATGGGAATACCTAAAATAGAACAAAACCTCCCCAAAGACATGGTGATATACTTATCATAAATCTTAAATGCAACGGAAGGATTGAAATGAGCGTTAATAAATATAAAACTCTCAACGAAAATCTTTGTAAGCATAGCATATTGGTCTCTTTCATCTGTCATGTCAGCAGTCAACCCAACCCTGTTAATAAGGAGCAAGAAATCATCAAGAATCCCTGCATCACTTAGAAAGTTAATACAAGGGAAGGTGGATGGATGTGCATCTCCATCGTCCCCTTCAAGGTTTGGTGACATGAGATCCTCATTATAAGACATCCTATATTGAGCTGTGGATCTTGAGGGCCTTGATGACCTTGGTGCATCACTTTCAAACACTTCTCCATATGTGAAGTTGTCCATCTCCCTACTCTGAATTTTTTTAACAAACTCATAAAAAGTGATTTTAAGACAAGCAAATGTAGGAAACTACTATAGTGAGTTACTAGAGAGCTATCATGTATCAAAATATCAATTCTAAGCAATAGAACAAGCATGCATACTCATTTATACTATCACCTACAAAGCTAAAATACTCAAGAAATACTCTACCAAAAGAAATTCTACTTGGACAAGCGGAGGAGTCACATACCGGAGAACAAATGCTCCAAATTTCAGCAGAAATGTTGGGCTGAGCAAGGAGATCAAAAAATCGAGGTGAAAAACAGCAAGAACTCGGGTTTGAGCTGAGTGTATCGTTGTTTTCGGGAGAGAGAAAGAGCATGGGAGGAAGAGATAAGTGAGGGGCCAGGTGGGGCCCTCTCACGCCTGGGTGGCGTGGCTAGGGCTGGGCCGCGCCACCTATGTGTGAGGTGGCGTGGAAGCCCCTCCTGGTGCCTCCCAGGTGTCTCTCTGCCCCATTTTTGACATAAAAAATTATAAAGAATTTTCTGGAATTTTTCGAGAAACTTTATTTTCGAGGATTTTTCAGAAATTGGCATATCGATAAAACTCAGAAAAACGAGGATGAAAAGATTTCAAGAAAATCAAAACTAAGCATGCAGCAGCTCTGAGATACTCTTAATCATGCAACTAAACTGAAGGAACAAAATTGATGAAAGTAAATACAAGTGAGGTGGAGTGGATGCGGTGAAAACAGAGTTTCGTTCATATAAAATCACTTTGTTAACAAGGTTGATCAAGTCTTGTTCCCAAACTAACTTTATATGAGGCAAAACTTTGCACTTCACTAAATGCTTATGTTACCTCAACTTTGATAGGTATAGTCCCAACCATAACAATTTGATATTCTTCCTTGGGCTTTCGCTCTGAACAAATGATTTGACCAACTTTGATGGTCTCAACATGCTTGATTGAATTTAGAGCATTCTTCCTATCAATCTTGTTGGGAAAATAAACCGTATACTCTTTGTCATTAACATTAAAAGTGACTTTTCCTTGATTGCAATTAATAACAGCACCTGCAGTGTTTAGAAAAGGTCTCCCAAGAATAATAGACATATTATCATCTTCAGGCATTTCCAACACAACAAAGTCAGTTAATATTAAACAACTGTTAGCAACTTGAACAGGAACATTTTCACATATACCAATAGGAATAGTAGTAGACTTATCAGCCATCTGCAAAGATATATCAGTTGATACTAATTTTTCTAGATCAAGTCTCTTATAAAGAGAAAAAGGCATGACACTAACTCCCGCTCCCAAATCACATAAAGCAGTTCTAACATAGTTATTTTTAATGGAACAAGGAATAGTGGGTATACCTGGATCTCCAAGCTTCTCCGGTACTTTACCATCAAAAGAATAATTGGCAAGTAAAGTGGAAATTTCCTCACTAGGAATTTTCCTTTTGTTAGTGACAATATCCTTCATATACTTTGCATAAGGAGGCATTCTAATAGCATCAGTCAAAGGAATTTGCAAAAATAAAGGTCTCATCCATTAACAAAACATGTTGTAGTGTTCTTCTTCCTTGGACTTGTGTTTCTTACTAGGAAAAGGCATTGGTTTCTGTACCCAAGGTTCTCTCTCTTTACCATGCTTGTTGGCAATGAAGTCTTCTTTGGTGTACTTTGCATTTTTATCAATCTTCTCTGGTTCTTCTTCAACTTCTTCTTCAACTTCTTCTTTATCGGAAGCATCTCCTTGTTCAGTTTCAGCATCAGAAATAGAAACACTGTTAGGATCTTTACCTGCATCAGAGGATTCTGCAGTTGTTTTATGCTTCTTCTTCTTCTTCTTCTTAGAAGGAATATCATCATTTGAAGTGCGTTGAGAATCTTGCTCAACCCTCTTAGGATGTCCTTCAGGATATAATGGATCTTGAGTAGCAGCGCCACTTCTTGTGCGTATTTCACATGCTTGCTTCTCTCTTGCGGCATTAACTAGCAAGTCTTTTTGCACCTTGGTAAGCTGATCCATTTGTGTTTGAACCATTTGAAAATGTTTAACGAGTATCTTCACATCATTGGCGGTTCTCTCCACAATATCCTGCAACTTGTTAATAGCTCTAGAATTTTCCAACAGATGATTATGCACCATTCTATTAAAATTTTCTTGCTTAACAATAAAATTATCAAATTCATCTAAGCATTGATCAGGAGGTTTAGTATAAGGAATATCTCTTTCATCAAAGCGTTGGAGAGAGTGTACCTCAATAGTAGATGAATGAGGGATTGGCTTACATAATTCTTCTATAGGAGGTAAATTATTCACATCTTCGGCCTTAATACCTTTCTCCTTAAGAGATTTCTTAGCTTCCTTCATGACTTCGTCATTTAATTCAATCATCCCTCTCTTCTTCGCCATAGGCTCTGTAGATGGCGCAGGGGTTGGTGCTGGTGTTGGCTCAACTAAAGTCCAATCATCATGATTCCGGCTTATTTTAGCCATTAATTCTTCAGCTTCGGCCGGAGTTCTTTCCCTAAAAACACAACCAGCCCAACTATCCAAATATGACTTACATTCATCCGTTAGTCCATTATAAAATATATCAAGGAGTTCATTTTTAGGGAATGGTTCTTTAGGCAAAGCTCTAATTAAAGAACAAAACCTTGTCCAAGATTCAGGCAATATCTCTCCTTTTCCCTGTTCAAAATCAAAGATTTTCTGCACAGCAGCATGTTGAGCACTAGCAGGAAAATATTTCTGAAAGAAAGCATTAACCAAAGCAATAGGACTAGTAAGAGATCCAGGAGACAAGCTATTAAACCAATTTTTAGCACCATCTTTCAACGAGAAAGGAAAAATCTTAGCAACAAAGTAAATGCGGAGCTTAATATCATCAGAAAACAAATTACTCAAAGTAGAAAGCTCATTCATGTGCCCCATAGCACTCTCATCTTTAGTACCACAAAAAGGAGTTTTCTCAACAATAGATATGTAAGATAAATCCAAAGAGAAATCATAATCCTTGTCTCTAATATTTATGGGAGAAGCAGCAAACTTAGGATCAGGAGACAAATTATATCTAACAGAACGCCTGGCAAGAAGTTCTTTAACATTACCAGCATTACGAGCAGCACGTGCTTCAGCAATAAAATCATCATTAAGCTCAATATAAGCATCATCATCATAATCATCACTAGGACATTCCCTAGACTCAGGTGAACTAACAGGTGTAAGAGTGGTGTTTCCCAACTTAGCTCTAGCAATAGTAGCATCTAAAAAGGAACCTAGTGAACCACTCTCATCAAGCACAGTAGAAGCATCATCTAAATTATCAGTGGCATTTTCAATCTCAGCAGAAGTAGTAGCAGTAGCGTGTGGGTGTGGTGGTGTAAGCAACTTACTCATAACAGATGGAGAATCAAGAGCAATAGAGGTGTTGAGAGTCGTACCTCTTCTTGTAGTGGATGGCAATATAGGAACTTTTCCATCACGAGGTTTACCCATGATGAAAGGATTGCAGCGAACAATATCAATACCAAGTGAACTTACAAATAAAGCTATGCTCCCCGGCAACGGCGCCAGAAAATAGTCTTGATGACCCACAAGTATAGGGGATCGCAACAGTCTTCGAGGGAAGTATTACCCAAATTTATTGATTCGACACAAGGGGAGCCAAAGAATATATGTAAGCCTTAACAGATGAGTTGTCAATTCAGCTGCACCTGGAAACAGTCTCGCTCGCAGTGATTTATCAGTAGCAACAGTTTTATAGTGGTGACAGTAGTGAAACAGTAACAGCAGTAGTAAAATAGCAGCGGTAATAGTAACAGTTGTAAACAGTAGGAACAAATACTGTAGGCATAGGGATGGATTACGGGCGTTGCATGGATAAGATAATTCATGAAATCAATGAGACATGGGCATTGCAGATAAATAATGATAAAGCATCCTAGTTCAAACAATCATAGGCATGTGTTCCGTATATAGTCGTACGTGCTCACAAGGAGAAACTTGCACGACATCTTTTGTCCTACCAGCCTGTTGCAGCAGGGCCTCAAGGGAAACTACTGGTAATTAAGGTACTCCTTTTAATAGAGTACCAGACCAAAGCATTAGCACTCGGTGAACACATGTGATCCTCACATCATAGCCATCCCCTCCGGTTATCCCAATTTCTGTCACTTTGGGGCCTCGGGTTCCGGACAACAATATGTGTATACAACTTGTAGGTAAGACCATAAACAACAAGTATCATCATAGAAATAATAACATGTTCAGATCTGAAATCATGGCACTCGGGCCCAAAGTGACAAGCATTAAGCACAACAAGTTGCAACAATGTCATAGGCACTAAATAAAGATACTAGGCACTACGCCCTAACAATCTCATATCAAATTACATGAACAATCTCATCCAATCCCTACCATCCCCTCACCTACAGCGGGGGAATTACTCACACATGGATGGGGGAATCATGGATGGTCGATGGAGTGACGTCGGTGATGATGGTGATGAAGATCTCCTCCAAATCCCCGTCCCGGCAGGGTGCCAGAACGGAGTTTCTGGTTCCGAATCGCGGTTTCTAATGGCGGCAGCGCAGCGGAAGTCTATCTGGGAAAACACCGTCTCTCTAATATTATGTCGTCAGAGGGTATATGTAGGCGAGAGGGGAGGCCGAGAGGACGACTGGGTCCTCCTCACGCCAGGGTGGCGCGGCCAGGGCTGGGCCGCGCCACCAGTGTGTGAGGGCCCCTCGAGCCTTCTCTCCGTCCCGTCTTCTGGCTCCGTGGGTCTTCTGGTGAAATAGGATTTTCATGATTTTTCCCGAATTTTTACTGGAAGTTAGATTTCTGCACAAAAACGAGACACCAGAGCAATTCTGCTGAAAACAGCGTCAGTCCGTGTTAGTTGCATTCAAAACACACAAATTAGAGGAGAAACAATAGAAAAAGTGTTCGAGAAAGTAGATACGTTTTGGACGTATCAAAGACCAAGGAAGCAGCGATCATGGCAACAGCAGCGTATATTGCTGCGAAGGTAGCCAACGACGACGAGCACATGAGGCATCTGCAGAATCTGGCGCTCAAAGGAGTGATGTCTACGCACGCGTATGTTCTTGTAGATAGTGTTGGGCCTCCAAGTGCAGAGGTTTGTAGAGCAGCAGCAAGTTTCCCTTAAGTGGATCACCCAAGGTTTATCGAACTCAGGGAGGAAGAGGTCAAAGCTACCCCTCTCAAGCAACCCTGCAATTATGATACAGAAAGTCTCTTGTGTCCCCAACACACCCAATACACTTGTCAGATGTATAGGTGCACTAGTTCGGCGAAGAGATAGTGAAATACAAGTAGCAGTGATGATTATAAGTAGCAAATGTGATCTGAAATAAATATCGATGCGAGCAAACATGTAACAAAACAGTAAGTAAACGGTGTGCAATGCTTGGAAACAAGGCCTAGGGATCATACTTTCACTAGTGGACACACTCTCAACAAATATAACATAATTGAACCAATAGATACTATCATCAATATGCAACTCAAAACAGTTCTCCAATGGAAAACGAACACTAATCATGCGTAGGGCTACGAAGCACTCCTCAAAGTCCGTATGTACCCAAACTAGATTGTCCCACACTATCACCGTGAACGCACTAGATGGTTCCAACAAACACCAACATTTCATAGAGACATTAACCAACAAGATACACATGATGCACACACTAGTCACCTTTACACCATGATACGAGGTATCTCCGGAGAGTATAATAATAAAGCATAGGAGTAGCATAATATCTGAATAATAACATCTACCAATTCAACTAGATACAAAGCTCACGATCACATAAAGATCACATCAAGGGAGAGAGAGGTGAACCACATAGCTACCGGTAGAGCCCTCAGCCCCGGGGGAGAACTACTCGCTCCTCATCATAGGAGACAGCAAGGTTGATGGAGATGGCGGTGAGGTCGATGGAGACAGCAGAGACAGCGATGGAGATGGCTCCGGGGGCACTTCCCCGTCCCGGCAGGGTGCCGGAACAGAGACTTCTGTCCCCCAAAATTCATCGGCGGCGGCGGTGGAGCTACAAAACTCTTTCTGGAAAATTGCTGACTCCCCTAGGGTTTTCCGTCCCGAGGCTTTATATAGGCGAAGGGACGTCGTCAGGGGGCTGCCAGGGCACCCTCACACATAGGGGGCGCGGCCAAGGCCTGGGCCACGCCGCCCTGGTGTGTGGGGCCCTCGTGGCCCCACTCCGCCTCCTCTTCAGTTCTCTGGAAGCTTCGGTGAAATTCTGGGCGACTGGCTTTGGTTTCGTCCAATTCCGAGAATATTTCCTGTGTAGCTTTTCTGAAACACAAAAATAGCAGAAAATAGGGAACTGGCACTGTGGCATCTTGTCAATAGGTTAGTTCCGGAAATCGCATAAAAATGCCACGAAGTGTAACGAAACACAAGGCAAATGGTGTAAAAACAAGCATGGAGCATCAAAAATTATAGATACGTTTGAGACGTATCAGCATCTCCAAGCTTAACTCCTGCTCGTCCTCGAGTAGGTAAGTGATAACAAAAGAAATAATTTTTGAGGTGACATGCACCATCACAATCTTGATCATATAGGTAAAGCATTGAGTGCTGAGATCAAGGAACTTAAAACATGGGCATGAAAGACATAATCTTGATAATAGAAACTTAGCAACCATGTTATAACATGAAAAGAAACACAAACAAAAGATCATGAATAATGAAACAATGAAAGTCAAACGTGTATTCAAATCATATGGAAAAACATAGTAAATGGTGGTCAGCTTGTCCTTCATGTGAGAGCAAAACATAAATGCATAGGACACCTTCAAGTTTAAGAGGGCGACTAGATACAAATAATTTAAGAACAAGTGAAACCATGATCATGAATCAATCAATGAAAACTTTGGGACAATGCACATTATACTCAGAATGACAACTATGCTCTCTTAGATGGTGCATAAAGATAAAAGGTGGTGACTCAACATAAAAGTAAAAAGAAAGGCCCTTCGCGGAGGGAAGCAGTGATTGCAAGTTTTATAGACCTTCAAAAATTATGGTACTTACCGGCTTTGAGCTCTCATTGCCCCCATCATTAGCATCTTGAATGGTTAAGTTAATGCGAGAACACTCATGCTGCATATGCTTGACAAATCATAAGTTGAAAACCTCGAGTCCCGTGAATACGAGTACCCAAACCTCATGCTACTTTACTTAGAGTCCCAAGCAAGGCTCTTGTCATTGTAAGTATATATGTATCATCGAGAACCGCCAACGGGGTACCTCCGTGCCCGATGACATGGAACAAGCCCACATCAATATGACAGGACAAGCAGACAATGAACACCTCGACATCTCTTTTATTTACCATTTGTATAGCTTTTTATTTTGAGATGCGTCGTCGAATGTCCACTATGGGCATGCTGCAAATTTCCACCATGAATTATGCATGGCTTAGATTGGCGGCCCAGGCGTTTCCCTAACACATATACAAACTCCATGATCCCGCAAGATTCCCAATTCATTTCACACCGCGAGTATCCATAAACAAAAGATCACAATATCAACTCAAATAAGAAGTGCAATGTTGAAAGCTTGCCCCATGACGGCATGGATGGGCTAGTTCCCAACTTACAACTTGTAAACATAACAACTCAACATAAGAGACCACAATGTCAAATTTTTAAGAACGAGAAAAATAAAGTGTGCCTTCCGGTTCGTGAGAGCTTTACTGACCAATTTTCGCATAACACTGGTAAGAGTTTAATTTGAAGAGTAGATAAAAGCAAGTCAAATGTACTTTGGAATAGCAAATTGCTAATAGGTATGTATGGTGGACACTTTGGCAAACTTGGTTTTTAGGAGTTGGATGCACGAGTAGAGCTCATACTCAGTACAAGGTGAGGGCTAGCAAAAGACTGGGAGCGACCAACTAAGAGAGCAATAAAGGCCATAATCATGCAAAGCGACAAAGCGACATTAAAAGAAGCATAAGATGGCATCAAAAGTCAAAAACTAAATGATCATAGAGGCAATGGCGACTTTGTATGAGTCTAACATGTGTGAGCATGCGCCAAGTTAACCCAAATAAAGCATCAAGGAGAAAACCAAAATAATGCTTCCAAACGATAAAAACAACGCATGATTTTTTCAAAGGCTCATTAAGCAATCTCAGTTATTTGAGACAAGTCATGCTACAGCAAAAACACTAAGCATACTATCAAAAATACATCAAGCACGACATGCAAAAGCCTAGGCCGCAGTCTACACAAGCTCCTTCTTGTACAACTTTTTTGCATAAAGCTTTTTCTCTTTTCCAACACCATTCAAACTTTTTATAAACACCTCTTTTGATGAAAACCAATAAAGATCAGAGACAAAAATACACCTTGATGAAAAGATAAAAGAAGATCTGAACAAATATCAAGGTGAAAACGAAAACTAAACGCAGTTCTAGAAAAAGAAGAACACTCGTTGAAACGAATAGAGTGAAAACTAGAGTGTTCTTGGCAAATGAAAAGCGAGTTCATCTCCTCCAAAAGAAACATGATGTGATCTAACCATTTATTACAGCAAACAAAACAAAAACAAAAACTAAAAGCAAAAGCAAAAACAAATGACGCTCCAAGAAAAACGCGTAGTGCATGAAGCAATAAAAGTATAGTGTTTTGAAAGGTGACCTGATTTTTACCGATGAAGAAGGGGGTGCCTCGGGGGCATCCCCAAGCTTTGACGCTTGTACTTCTTGGATATTTCTTGGGGTGACATGGGCATCCCCAAGCTTGAGCTTTTGTCCATTCTTCATCTCATCTCATCATTCTCCAATCCCTACACTTGAAAACTTCCTTCATACAAAACTCAACACAATTCTATTAGCAACATTAGTGTAAGCATAACATAGAATCAACCCTTTTTTGCTTCAAGTTTATTGGGGATATACCGAACGGGTATACCAACGACGTAGTCCTAAACCAGCAAGCCAGGGTGGCCCATCAGGGTGGTATGGCAGATTGCCTACCGGGCGGCCCAGTTGCTGGAGAGACCACGGCGGTACTGGACGCAGGCGCTTATGGCGGATCCGGAGACAGGCCCATGGCGGGTTGCCTTGTAGTACACGCATAGGACTTAGTCTAGGACTCCAAGTTGTATCCGCTCCGGTACCACCGTGTAGCCCACGCCAGGCGCCTTTATAAGCCCGGCGTGGGGAAGCCCTTGAGGCACAACTCAACAGCTTAGACTTACGGCCAATCGCATAGCGAAACAGCCGACCTCATCATTGTAATCGAGCACTTGTTGCCATATAGTGAATTATAGCAGCACGTAGGGTCTCGCCACCGTTGCGGGATCTGAAGCTGGGTAAACTCGTGCTACCACCGTCCCGAATGACTCCGCCGTGTTCACCCCCTTCCACAAACCGCCATACACCTACCCCTATGGCAGATCTGTTGACGAAACCATGACAGTTGGCGCCCACCGTGGGGCAAAACGCGTCAGGAGCGCGGATCCAGGCGGGATCCGCCTTCGTAGGCATCGGCAACACCGTCGCCATCGGGCGCGTCCTCTATGATTCCGGCTTCCCCATCGTCCCAGCGGATAACCTCTGGGTGCCGGCTAGAGAAGACCCCGCTCGATTCACCGTCGTTCTGATCGGAGATATCCATATCTTCATTGGAGAGACAAATCCTACCCCCGCCACGGAAACCAATTTCCGGCGGATCGGTATGGCTGAAACCCCCAAACGGACTGCTTTCGAGCTGGATACGGAGGAGGACTCATCTGATCTGGAACTTCCTAAGTTACCTAGATCAGATCTAAAAAACAATCCCACCCAGCCTGCCCTAGAGGTAGAGGAAGTGGTGGAAGACCGCTGTGAATCCGCCATGAGCAATCTGGCGTTAGAGACACCGCGGTACTGCCTTGTTGCTTTCACAGGTATCACTTCGGGATCTACCTCCAATGGAGAAGATAGCCCAGGTGAATCCATCCTAGAGGCACTTAACGAAAGTGGTGAATCGGATGACTGGGATAGCAAAGGCTATGACTCTGATCACTATGACGCCGCCATGAGAAGGATCGAGGCGGAGTTAGCTCAGCAAGCACTTGAAGAGCAGAACGCAGCCGCCAAGCAGGTGTTCGTGACCAGCAAAGGAGATGACGCTGGGCTCCGCCATCTCAGGCAGCCCATGACGAAGATGCCGACAAAGAGCAGGGTAACCCGCCACCAGCCGCCGATCCCGCCACGGAACAGCTTCCTGAGATCCAGGGCGGCCCCAGGCCCCTGCAACCCGCCATCCCCGAGGTCCATCACCCAGAAGACTTCACGACCCCGCTGGACAAGGTCGTCTATGGAACTCTAGCAGATCCAATCACCCCTGACTATGTCAGGGACGTGAACGATCTCGAGAAGAAAAGGCAAGCAATCCTCAAAGAAGCAAAGCGAGTCGAGAAGATGGGCCAACAGCTAGATGGCGACATTGCTAAAGCTCAAGACGCGCTGAAGCGCGCAAGGAACATGGAGGAGAAGTATGTTACTCTCATCCAGAACCAGATGGATGAGGGAGGCGACCCGCAGCTGGCACGAAACCTTGAGTTCACCGTACCAACCGCAGAAACTCTGGCCAAGATGTATATCAAGAACCCGCCATACGTGGACAAGAACCGCGATGAAGTTAGGGCTACGCCCATTGAGAACATCGTGGCCGCAAAGGAGCTATTGGAGCATAATAAAAGCCCAGCAGCCCTAGAGACGGCGGTAAAACTAATGACCAAAGCATTGGTGCAGCAGGAGAAAGCCACATCGTCACGACGGCTTGAATCTGATCCCGCGCTGTGCAGGTCCAGCACTGCCTCCAAAGCTCGGGGTAATGGCAACTATGGTACGCGCCCTGATAACGAATCTCATACCGGATCCTCAGAAGTCCGAAGAAGAGAAGCTCGCAACCGAGCAGATGCCATCCCAATATCCTCTGATGACAAGCCACATGGCAAGGGCCCGCAGAGAAATCCATCACCACCTCGCAAGAACTACCCTGCCTACGGATACCAGCAAGACAACGCTGCTCCCCGCCATAAGACCAACATGCCGCCACCAAAGTATAAGACGTTCGAAGTCCCAAAGGGAGGAATCGTCATACGCGACAATGATGGCAAGCGAGGACAAAGCCGTGACGCTGGACGCAGAGACGATCCGCCACGACGGGAAGCGAGCCGAGACGGCGGATCCAAGCAAAGGGAACGATCTCGCCATGACGACGGCGCGCACCGTAGCAGCGACAAGGATAAGCATCGCTCTTCCCGCCGCTACGATGACAAAGGGCAAGGCTCCCACCGCCATGACGATGATCCATCTCCACGAAGAGCAGAGGGAAGCCGTCGTAGCTGCAGAGATCAATCGCAGGACGGCGAGAGTAAAAGACGACGTGATCCTTCGCCATCCCCACCAGGCAGCCCCCATGGCGGCGGCAGTGGCGGCGGCGGACCAGCAAAATCACGCAACTCTCGCAATGATCCACAGGACCAGAAGCCCTACGACGTGCGTACCCACCTAAACGAGATTGCCAAGTCCCAAACAGCCTTCTTCCTCGACCCAAAGTGCTTTGGACAACGGATCCGTGATCAGCCCATCCCACATGGCTTCAATATCGAGAAAAATATCCGCCAGTACAATGGAGTCGACAGGCCTCTAACTTGGCTACAAGACTACTTCAATGCAGTCCAGTTCGCCGGGGGATCACCCAACGTTGTTGTCCGCTATCTGCCCCTGATGCTATCCGGCACAGTGATACGTCTCCAACGTATCTATAATTTTTGATGCTCCATGCTTGTTTTTACACCATTTGCCTACTGTTTCGTTACACTTCGTGGCACTTTTATGCATTTTCCGGAACTAACCTACTAACAAGTTGCCACAGTGCCAGTTCCCTGTTTTCTGCTGTTTTTGTGTTTCAGAAGTGATACACAGGAAATATTCTCGGAATTGGACGAAACAAGTTCCTGAAGTCTTATTTTACCCGGAAGCTTCCAGAGATCCGAAGAAGAGTAGGAGGGGGGCCACAGGGGCCCCACACACCAGGCTGGCGCAGCCAGGGCCTAGGCCGCGCCACCCTGGCGTGAGGCCACCTGGCTCCACCTCTGACATCGCCCCTTCGCCTATAAAGACCCCCCGACGGAAAAAGCCTAAGTACCCGATCAATTTTCCAAAAACACATCGCGATCCGCCGCCGTCGTCGACCCGAGATCAGGAGGGTCTAGAAGCTCTTCCCGGCACCCTGCCGGAGAGGGGAATCGCCACCGGAGGTCTTCTTCATCGCCATGCTTGCCTCCGGAGTGATGAGTGAGTAGTCTACCTTGGACTATGGGTCCATAGCAGTAGCTAGATGGTTGTCTTCTCCACCATGTGCTTCATGTTTAGATCTCATGAGCTGCCCTACATGATTGAGATCACCGTTATGTAATTCTACATGTTTGGTTTGTTGGGATCCGATGAATATTGGTGTTTATGATTGAGTTGCTGTACTGAATATTATCTTATGTTATCTCTATGTTGTTTATGATCTTGCATGCTCTCCGTTGTTAGTAGCTATCTTGGCCGAGTAGTTGCTAGTGACTCCAAGAGGGGGTATTTATGCTCGATAGTGGGTTCATGCCTCTATTTAACCTGGGGGAGTGACAGAAACCTCTAAGGTTGTAGATGTGCTGTTGCTACTAGGGAGAAAACAACATTCATATGCTCAAGGGCATATGCTTTGTTTACATTACACACTTTGCTTAATGCAATTATCTGTTGTTCGCAACTTAATACTTGTGGCGTTCTCGGATTGATTCGCCACAAGTGGATTACTAGTCATAGATGCAGTTGGATGGCGGTCTATGTATTTTGTTGTAATGCCCAGAGTAAATCTCATAGTGATCTTCTTGACATATCACGTTTATCTTTATTCTATCAATTGCCCAACTGTAGTTTGTTTACCCAGCATGTGTTATTTATCTTATGGAGAGACACCACTAGGATTTATCTTATGGAGAGACACCCAACTGTATTTGGTGAATGGCAGTGATATCCGCCTAGATGGGGTTGATGAATAGCGCAGCATCGTCCGCATAGAAACTGGCCCTAAACCTAGCAGCACGCAACGCAAGCGGTGAAATGATCATCTGCCGGGTGGCTTGCTCCAACAGGCACTGCAGCGGCTCCATTGCTAGAATAAACAACATGGGGGATAGAGGGTCACCCTGCCAAAGCCCTCTTTTGTGGAAGAAAGGCTTTCCCAGCTGACCGTTGAGCAAAATCCTTGAAGAAGAGGTGGCCAGAATCAGAGAAACAAGATCCCTCCAGCGCTGCTTGATATGTCTCCATCGTATCCATAATTTTTGATGCTCCATGCTTGTTTTTACACCATTTGCTTAGTGTTTCATTACACTTCGTGGCACTTTTATGTATTTTCCGGAACTAACCTACTAACAAGTCGCCACAGTGCCAGTTCCCTATTTTCTGCTATTTTTGTGTTTCAGAAAAGTTACACAGGAAATATTCTCGGAATTAGACGAAACCAAAGCCAGTCGCCCAAAATTTTACCCAAGCTTCCAGAGAACCGAAGAGGAGACGGAGTGGGGCCACGAGGTGGCCACACACCAGGGCGGCGTGGCCTAGGCCCTGGCCGCGCCCCCTATGTGTGAGACCGCCTCGGTCCACTTCTCACGATGCCCCTTCGCCTATAAAGACCCCCCGACGAGAAAAACCTAAGGGCCCGATCAGTTTTCCAGAACACATCGCGATCCGCCGCCGCCGTCGACCCGAAGATCGGGAGGGTCCAGAAGCTCTTCCCGGCACCCTGCCAGAGAGGGGAATCGCCACCGGAGGTCTTCTTCATCGCCATGCTTGCCTCCGGAGCGATGAGTGAGTAGTCTACCTTGGACTATGGGTCCATAGCAGTAGCTAGATGGTTGTCTTCTCCACCATGTGCTTCATGTTTAGATCTCATGAGCTGCCCTACATGATTGAGATCACCATTATGTAATTCTACATGTTTGGTTTGTTGGGATCCGATGAATATTGGTGTTATGCTTGAGTTGAAGTACTGAAATTTATCTTTTGTTATCTCTATGTAGTTTATGATCTTGCATGCTCTCCGTTGTTAGTAGCTATCTTGGCCAAGTAGTTGCTAGTGACTCCAAGAGGGGGTATTTATGCTCGATAGTGGGTTCATGCCTCTATTTAATCTGGGGGAGTGACAAAAACCTCTAAGGTTGTAGATGTGCTATTGCTACTAGGGGGAAAACAACATTCATATGCTCGAGGGCATATGCTTTGTTTACATTACACACTTTGCTTAATGCAGTTATCTATTGTTCACAACTTAATACTCATGGGATGTTCGGATGATCTCCCCGTGAGTGGATTATTAGTCATAGATGCAGTTGGATGGCGGTCTATGTATTTTGTTGTAATGCCCAGAGTAAATCTCATAGTGATCCTCTCATCATATGCACGTTGTCTTTATTCTATCAATTGCCCAACTGTAATTTGTTTACCCAGCATGTATTATTTTATCTTATGGAGAGACACCGCTAGTGAACTATGGACCCCGGTCCTATTTCCATCATATTGCTATCACCTGTTTACTTTACTCGCACTGTTTACTTTACTCGCATACTTTTACTGTTTTCCACTCGATACACTCATAACCTTTGTTTCAAGCAAACCGGTGAGATTGACAACCTCATCGTAAGTTGGGAGCAAAGTACTTGGTTGTGTGTGTGCAGGTTCCGCGTTGCAGCTAGCAAGCAAAGCTTGGATGAGGCGCCATATATAAATTGTCCGAAGCTGTCGCAAACTAGCAAGCATCACCTTCAGTCGTTTGTCTCTCCTCTCCAAGAACGATAAACCTTGGTTTCTTAACTGAGGGAAAACCAGCTGCTATACTCATCACACCTTCCTCTTGGGGTTCCCAACGGGCTGGTCATTCACCACGCACAAGGACCGACTGTCAACTTGGCAATCACACAGCGCGGCAGTGGATCAACGACTTGGCAGAAAATTCCATCCAAACCTGGTTCGATATGCAAACTGCGTTCACCGAAAACTTCGAGGGGACTTACAAGAGACCCCATAACATTGGTGACCTCCAAAGGTGCCGACGGGCTGACGACGAGACCTCCCGAACTTTCCTCGCGCGATGGCTAGATACGAAGAACTCTTGTGAGGGAGTTACCGACGAATCCGCCATCCTCGCGTTCATCGGCAGTTTGGAGATAGGACAGCTACTCCACCATCGCCTGTTGTAGGAAAGGAACGAAGGGAAATTAACCCTAAACTCCATGATCACCATTGCAAGCAACTACGCGGCCGCCGATGACGACGCCCGCGAATCCCTGGAGGCTTCCGCCATCCAGAATACTGGAAAGCGGAACAATAGCAACAAATGGAAGAATCCGCCAAAAGAGCAGCAAACTCCGGATATGGTGGCCACAACCTTCGTCGATAAGGGTCAAAGCAGCCAGCGTGGCAGAGGATGCGGTACTAACAGTGGCCAACCGCGGAGCTCTACAGCTCCCGCTTCGGCGCCATCGGCCCCCGTGTCCTACAATGAATACCGCGATATGCCATGCTTCGCCCATCGCGACGCATCAGGGAAGTGCAATCACACCAACCGGAACTGCAAATTTGTCAACGACATCAAGGCGGATCAAGAAGCTGGCTACAAGCGCAACCGACGACAACGGCCTCGGGGCAAAGGAAAAGCGGACAAGGAAAAGGAGTCCAAGGATGGCAGTGATATGGACGAAGATCCTGCGCCCAAACCCGCCGAAAAGGCAGAGGGTGAGGGTGGCAAGGGTAACCCAATCAAAAACAAAAAAGGAGCCTTTCACACGTTCCTTGGACCTCCCACGGCTAAGGCACAGCGAGCTGCTATGCGCTCCCTCAACGCCACCGTGCCAAAAGTCCGCCAGTACGTCCGATGGTCCAAAGTACCGGTGCACTGGAGCCGCGACGATCATCCAGAGCACATCCCGGATGGATATTACGCCATGGTAGTATGCCCTGTAATCCACGGCTACGAGTTCTCCAAGTGCCTAATGGATGGCGGCAGCAGCCTGAACATCATGTACGTGGAAACTCTCACAAAACTTGGCCTTACCAAGACCCAACTCCGCCATAGTGCTGTCACTTTTTATGGAGTGGTTCCTGGCCGCCAAGCTAAGTCCCTCGGGTCTATCACCCTCAAGGTTGCCTTCGGTAGTGAAGAAAATTACCAAGAAGAGCCCATAACCTTTGAGGTAGTCCCGTTCAAAAGTACATACCACGTGATCTTCGGCCGCCCTGCCTTCCACAGTTTCCATGCCAGGCCGTGCTACATCTACAACCAGCTGAAGATGCCAGGGCCGGATGGCATAATCACCGTTTACGGCAGCTTCAGAAAGGCAAAGGAGTGCGAGGATGGTGAAGCGGCATTCGCGGAAGCAGTGTTCTTCGGCGAGGAGTTCAAAGAAATTCACGCCGCCACGGACCCCGCAGAGATGCTGGTATCCAAGCAAGAAGTTTCCGCCTCCCCGCCCACCTTCAAGCCAACAGTTGATACAAAACAGGTGGAACTTGTCGCTGGTGATGCCGCCAAGACCACCTCCATTGGGGCAAATCTGTCCCCCAAATAGGAAAGCGCGCTCGTCGAGTTCCTCCATGAGAACCGAGACATCTTCGCATGGCAGCCATCTGACATGACAGGTGTACCTAGGGAAATCGCCGAGCACGCCCTACAGATAATCCCTGGCTCCAAGCCAGTAAGACAAGCCATGAGATGCTTCGGAGATGAAAAACGCCGCGCAATAGCAAAGGAAATTTTCAAGCTACTGAAAGCAGGCTTCATCAAAGAAGTGATCCATACGAAGTAGGTGGCAAATCCTGTGTTAGTTCCTAAAGGTTCTGCGCATGTGTGTAGACTACACTAGCCTGAACAAAGCGTGTCCAAAAGATCCTTTTCCCTTGCCTCGCATTGACAAAGTTGTTGACTCGACGGCGGGATCAGAATTGCTATGTTTCTTAGATGCCTATTCAGGATACCACCAGATCAAGATGAAGAAGTCCGATCAGCTCGCTACGTCATTCGTAACACCTTATGGCACGTATTGCTATGTCACAATGCCATTCGGTCTGAAAAACGCAGGAGCAACGTATCAGCGCACCATGCAGAAGTGCCTGGCGGATCAAATCAGACGCAATATCCACGCATATGTGGACGACATCGCCGTTATGTCCAAGAAGCAAGATGGCCTTATAGAGGATTTGCAAGAGACTTTCGACAATCTAAGGAAGTACAACATGATGCTCAACCCCACGAAGTGCGTCTTCGGGGTACCAGCTGGACAACTCCTGGGATTCATCGTCTCCCACCGTGGAATAGAGGTCAACCCGGACAAGATCAGGGCAATCCTCGACATCTCTCGGCCTAACGACTTAAAGGACGTACAGAGACTCACAGGCTGCGTGGCAGCAGTGAGCATGTTCATCAGTCGTCTTGGCGAGAAGGCTTTGCCACTGTACAAGCTGATGAAGAAATCAAATGAATTCGTCTGGACCGACGAAGCAAACGCAGCGCTTAAGGATCTGAAGAGAGTGCTATCCACTGCACCAGTCCTAGCAGCTCCCGAAGACCAGGAACCCATGTTACTATACATGGCGGCAACCAACAGGGTCGTCAGCATCGTCATCATGGTAGAGCGTAAGGAAGAAGCGCAGGAGTACGGCGTACAGCGACCAGTCTATTATGTCAGCGAGGTCCTGACGGAATCCAAGCAGCGCTACCCTCACTACCAAAAGTTGGCATATGGAGTTTTCCTAGCTTCTCGTAAGTTAAGGCACTACTTCTATGACCATAAGATCACAGTGGTGAGCAAGGCTCCACTGAAGGACATCATCAACAACAGCGATGCAAAAGGACGAGTTGCAAAGTGGGGCATTGAATTGACCTCTTTCGACATCGACTACAAGCCTCGCACCACCATCAAGTCTCAGGCTTTGGCGGAATTTATGGCGGATTGGAAGGAAGCGCAGGAGACTACGCCCATCCCAGAACCAGAGCATTGGGTGATGCACTTTGATGGTTCAAAGCTGCTACACGGCTTGGGGGCTGGAGTGACACTCAAATCTCCTAAGGGAGATGAGCTCAGCTACGTTCTCCAGATCCACTTCCCCACCACCAACAACATCGCGGAGTATGAAGCGCTACTGCACGGGCTACGCGTCGCAAAGGAGATCGGCGTACAACACATTGTGTTGTGGAGATTCTGACCTTGTCGCTCAACAGGTGGCTGGCACATAGAAAGCTCGGAACGAAGTTATGGCGGCTTACAGAGATGAAGTGGATGAGATGGCCAAAAGTTTCCTCGGCTACGACATAAAGCACGTACGATGAGAAGATAACATGGCGGCCGATACCTTGTCCAAGCTAGGGTCTAGCCGCAAGGCAGTCCCGCCAGGCGTATTCCTCGAGCATCTGCATGTACCATCAGTCAAGATGGTAGATCCAGAAAATCCGGAACTAGCGAGCTCCCCCGTTATGGTGGTTTTGCCCAGCAATCTGCCATGGGCAGAGCCCTACCTGGAATATCTGACGAACAAGAAGCTACCCGAAGACGAAGTCCAAAAGAGACAAATCGAGCGTAGAGCAAAAGCGTACACCATCATAGATGGCCAGCTCTACAAGCGAAGCACCTCGGGAGTCTTCATGAAGTTCATATCCCAAGTGGACGGAATCGAAATACTAAGGGAGATCCACGAAGGCGAATGTGGGCATCACGCCGCCGCCAGATCCCTAGTAGCCAAGGCATTCCGCCATGGATTTTACTAGCCAACAGCCAAGGCAGATGCAGACCGTATCGTGGAGCTTTGCCAAGGTTGCCAGATGTACTCCAAGCAAACCCACATGCCCGCCACAGTGCTGCATACGATCCCTATAACCTGGCCTTTTGCGGTCTGGGGGCTGGACATGGTGGGTCCGCTAAAAACAGCACCTTCGGGATTTACGCACCTCCTGGTAGCGGTAGACAAATTCACGAAGTGGGTGGAAGCTAAGCCCATCAGAAAACTTGATGGCAAAACCGCCCTAAAATTTGTCAAGGACATTGTGGGCAGATTCGGCATCCCACATAGCATCATCACCGACAATGGCACTAACTTCTCTCAAGGAGAAGTTGAAGAGTACTGCCATCACAACAGAATCTGCCTTGACCTGGCATCTGTGGCGCATCCACAGTCCAATGGCCAAGTTGAGCGGACCAACGGACTAATCATGTCAGGGATCAAGTCACGCCTAGAAGCACCACTACACAGAGTAGCTGGAGCCTGGGCAGAGGAGTTGCCATCTGCGCTGTGGAGTCTACGGACCACGCCAAACAGATCAACTGGCCTCACCCCTTTCTTCTTAGTCTACGGATCAGAGGCAATCTTGCCAAGTGATGTCTAGTACGATTCCCCAAGAGTCGAGGCCTATGAGGAGGAAGATGCAGAAGCGTCCAGACAACTATCTGTGGACCTGCTAGAAGAAGAACGAGACCTAGCAGCCCAGAGATCCGCCATCTACCAGCAGAATCTCCGCCGCTATCACAGCCGGCGAGTTCGCAAACGCTCGTTCAAAGAGGGGGACCTGGTGCTACGCCTCAAACAGCAGAAGTCCCACAAGCTATCCCCGCCTTGGGAGGACCCTTCGTCATCAGCAATGCTCTACTGAATGGTTCCTACTACCTCGTTGATATTCGCGAGCTAGATAAGCGACCCAGTAAGAAGCGCAAACGAAGAGACCCTGACGATATCTACGACGAAACAGATTGTCCATGGAACATCGCACAGCTACGTCCTTTCTACACTTAGCACTTACCTAGCTATGTAATAGGCACCTCTATATGATCAATGAAATAAAGCATTTGGTTCACTCTTGATTTTTTCTGAGTCTTTTACCTCCTTTATTATTCATTTAGATCGTGTGGAACCTTTGCGCAATTGTGCTTTGCACTTGCGTCTTTTTAGATCCGCCATAACGGTCCGCGTAGCATATTTATGTTTTGATCTCCATCTGATGTTCTTTGTGTGGATTCCTGAGTAGTGAATTTTTGACGATCTAAGCCGCCATCTGCTAAGGGTTTTGGACGGTTGCTATTAAGTATCGTCGCCCTAGCGGATTGTTCGTGCGAAGATTTCGCCATCTCATGAAAAGTCGAGCACAAAGAGCCGGATGGCGGATCGCATAATCCTACGCGTGAAAAAAATATCAAAGTGTTGTTTTTTGAGCATGTCAAACAACTGCAAGTTGCATAAAACTAGGCCTGGCAGTTTTTTCGCACAATAAAACCACTTCATAAAAACTGAGCTGCAAAGTTCAAAAGCACTTCACTGATCCGCCACAAGCAAATCAGTCACAGTGCAGAGCATACACGCAATTTAAATAAGTTTGACTTATAGACCCACTCAGGGGCCGAATTGATGCAATTGTTTTTCTCCTGCCACATTGCAGGGCATAGTTTAAACGGCTGGCGGAACTCCAGAAGACACTTCATCACCGCCATCAGCACCAGCGGTGGCTGCAGAGACTGACGCCGAAGCTTGGCTTGGAGACCCCGGCAGATCGTATGCCTCGTAGTATACGTTCAGCTGGGTGCCCAGGGCACACAGCTGATCATATCCCAGCACACTCTGCCGGATGGCGGCCTCGTCCACCGGCGCTCCGTCCTCGCCACTCTCTGGGATGCCGGAGGTGATCAAGTCTAGATCCAGCTCGGGGTAGTGGGTCTTCGGCAAGGTTAAGGCAGTTCTGGCACCACCCCGAGCGGAAGACTGCTTCTAGTCCGCTACTAGCCCAGGCACGAGCAGCAGCTTCTTGGTGAGCCCTATGGTGGAGAGACTAGCGGAACCCGCTATCTGCAGACTCCCGCACACCTGACGTCCAACGTTGAGAAGGCCATCCAGCTCCTTCTTCGCTGCATCAGTGGCCATGCGCAAGCCTGCGGCGGAATCTACTTCGCCTTGGTCCAGGGTCGCTGCATAGCGGAAACAAGCAAGGTGTCACATTCGGCATAACACATTATTACAAACTTCACAGTATGGAGAGCCATTGATACCTAGCAAGGTCTTCTGGAAGTGATCGAGGAGCTCGTTAAAGCCCTCTCGCCGCTGTTCAAATTCGGCGGCGGCTTTGTAGAGATCCTCTATCTCCTTGTCCTTCTTCAGGTTCTGGTGTTCCTGGTCCTTCAGCTGCTCTTCGAGGAGGGTATTCGCGGCCAATGATTTCTGGAGCTGCTGCTGCAGCCCCTCCATCGCAATAGCGTGGCCCTTTTCCACCCCCTCGAGTGTGGACTTAATCTTGGCAGCATCTGCATGGCGGAAGTATCAGCATAGTATTGATCGTATAGCATAAAGGTACTTAAACTTGTCCAAGACAAAAGAAATTTACCGCTGTTTTGGAGCTGCTGCTGCAAGTCCGCCACTAGAGCGCTTCTTTCTGCCAGCTCCTTCTCCTGCGAGCTGACGACCTAGACCAGGTCCTCCACAACTTTCTTGTAATTCTAGGAAAACGATATTAAGTGTTAGTCACTCTTAGAGCTTTATGCCGGATAGCAATCCGCCATAACGCTCGGGGGCTACTCACGATGATTTTTAGTCACTCTTAGAGCTTTATGCCGGATAGCAATCCGCCATAACGCTCGGGGGCTACTCAGTGTAAAATTTAAAGTTCTCTATAGAGCACTGTATAATATGACAGCGCTCGGGGGCTATACTATGCAAAAGTTTAAGTAGTTTCTCTTAGAGCTCCATAGCGGATCATCTCTGAAAATCCGCCACGGCGCTCGGGGGCTACTGGGAGTACATACCTCTTTCACAATGCTGGTTCTCTGAACAAACGACGACGTGGCGGTTGACACATGGTTACTGGCCTCCTCCTGCAAGTGGTCAAGACAGAAAAGAGCTTCTACTTTCTTCTTCCATTTTGAAGCCTCCCCAGCTCCTGCGCCCATCTCGACCGCTTTCCCGCTGAAGCTCACCTTCTTTGCGATTTTAGCAGGATGGGTGGAGGGCCCAGCGTCCTTTGCCGAGGCATCCGCCATCTTGCTAGCCCTTTGGGCAGAAGAGGAAGGTCCAGTTGGGCGGACAGGAGCATCAGGTGTAGGTGGAACAGCGGCAGGGGATGGTTTGGTCCTTGGAGGCTTTTGGCCGGCAACTTTCCTTCTCCTATGCGCAAAGTCAATGTCTCAGATCAGAACAAGTCAAGTTATAGATGGTATGAAATCAAAAAAGAATATCTCCCTTACTTCCGCTCTGGCAGATTGATAGTGGCGGAATGCTCAGGCACGGTGTCCAAGTGGCCACGCAGAGCAGGGGACGGATGGCGGGAGATAACTCTCTTGCCTAATCCTCGTACACGCCCGCCCGCGCCGCGAACACCACGGGGTACAGTTGCCGAGGGCTCATCCACCACAGTCTCCTCTTCCGCCATCCTCTGTCTTTTTGGAGATGAGGACGTTTCGTCCTCATCATCGGTGAGCTCCTTCGTCCGAGGATAACGGACAAGACGGCTCAGCTCGGAAGGCGGAAGGGCAGAAAGCTGCAGAAAGATGCAAAGTTATTCAAGGAAAATAACGGTTATGGCGGAACAAGGAGACACTCACCTCTGGACAGTTGCCGTTCTCATACATGGGGATCTTTAGCTTCAATGGCTCATCCCGTCCCACCTTGATGATGTTGCGGATTCGGTTTTTGATCTCCTCGGCAGATAGTTCCTCCTTGGAATAGCGTTGAGGATCGTCCATCCCGCTATACTCGCACATCAGAGCTGGGCGGTATTGGAGAGGCTGAATCCGCTGTGAGATCCAGCAGTGGATGGTGTCAGCACCTGTCAGTCCAGAAAACACAAGTTTCGAAATCAGTCGTGAGCATAGTTGGCATTCGTCGTCCATGGTAAAATCTTTCATGACGCCCCAGCTATCCTGCTCCTCGGCGGGGCCATCAACAAAAGACCACAGGCCGTACTTCCTTTCAGGAGGGGCCTGGTCAGCCTGATAGAAGAACGATCCCCGCCATCCCTTTGCAGAATCATGCGGGATAATATAGGGGTATGATTTCCCGCTCCGAGGAACAAAGGAGACCGATCCGCAATTGCGAGGATCTCCATTCGCATCTCGGTTGTGGCGGATGTTAAAATACAAGCGGAATAAGTCTCCGCGTGGGTTGATACCCAGATATCCCTCGCACAGCGCGACGAATCCCGCTATGACTGTGAAGCTATTTGGTGCGATATGATGTAGCTGTAACCTGTAATGCCGGAGTACGCCCTTCAGGAAGTAGGCTGGCGGAAGGCTGAAGCCTCGGTCGATGTGGGACTTTAGCATAACGATCTCTCCATCGGAAGGGGCTGGCGTTGCTGCACCAGGATCGACCCGCCATCTGGAAATCTCCTTGGCTGCTATCCGTCCTTCCTGCTCCAATGAAGATAGAATTCCCTCGTCTAGCTTGCATGGATCCCAGCTACCTCCCGAGGTCTCCGGCATGGCGGACTCTGTGTCAGATGACCGCGCTAAGCTTTCTGCAGCTTCAGACTTTGAGGCTTGACGTGGCGATTCTGGTTCCATGGCGGCTAGAGGAGTGGCGGAAATGACTTCCAAAATCTCGAGCGAGGAAGAGGAAGACGATGCCAGCTTGTGGCGGAAAAAGCCACCGGCGGCGAGGAATTCCTGCAGCGGCTCGTCGGAGATGACGGAGCTCTCGTGGAGGCGCTAAAGAGAGAGAGTGCAAGGGGGGCGAATGAGGTGTGATCGGCCGGGGGTGAGAGGCCAGGGTATATATAGGCCCCGGACCTCAAGATTCATGCCTGCCATCACAGCCGCTCGTCCTGATCACAGAAACCCTAATCCAGCGACACGTGTCCGGGGGTAAAAAAGTAACTTTAGTAAAACAGTGCATGCGCTGTGAATCTTGCCCTAGAAGGAACTACGTGTCGAAATTTACGGCAGATTTCTATGGTATGATCCAACGGATCCCGGAAATCTCGCTAAGATAAAACTACGTCGCCTGATTCGCTATTTATGGCGGATTTATAGATGGAGAAAAGAGAAACATCAAGAAACCGCCATCCAGACGCAAAACAGAGGATGAGCTATGGCGGATAGACTTCGCCAAAGACGAGGCATGGCGGATGGAGATGGTGATCTTGAAGTTCCCTGGGGGCTACTGTTGGGGATATACCGAACGGGTATACCAGCGACGTAGTCCTAAACCAGCAAGCCAAGGTGGCCCATCAGGGTGGTATGGCGGATTGCCTACCGGGCGGCCCAGTTGCTGGAGAGACCACGGCGGTACTGGACGCATGCGCTTATGGCGGATCCGGAGACAGACCCATGGCGGGTTGCCTTGTAGTACACGCATAGGACTTAGTCTAGGACTCCAAGTTGTATCCGCTCCGGTACCACCATGTAGCCCAAGCCAGGCGCCTTTATAAGCCCGGCGTGGGGAAGCCCTTGAGGCACAACTCAACAGCTTAAACTTACGGCAAATCGCATAGCGAAACAGCCGACCTCATCATTGTAATCAAGCACTTGTTGCCATATAGTGAATTTTAGCAGCACGTAGGGTCTCGCCACCGTTGCGGGATCTGAAGCTGGGTAAACTCGTGCTACCACCGTCCCGGATCGCTCCGCCATTTTCACCCCCTTCCACAAACCGCCATACACCTACCCCTATGGCAGATCTGTTGATGAAACCACGACACGTTTCAACCTAAAACCACCACATGTAAAGCATATACTACTGTAGCAACTTCCCCAAAAGTTCCGTGATCAAAAGAACTCAAAAAGAAAGCGATAAAGCGGCAAACACAAATATTGGCAGAAATCTGTCAAAACAGAACAGCTGACAAAGGTCGAATTTTTGAGGGGTTTTCTGTTGCTCAAATCAAAAAGTGTTCAACTAATGAAAGTTTGGATATAACCTGGGGCATATTCACAAGAAATCGTAGGTCCAAAAGATATACAGAGAATTTTCACGAATTTTTACGGTGCAGCACCGAAATCTGTTTCAGGACAGCAACATCCCCAAATCTTACCTCACTCAAATTAGAGGCTTCTCTTGGCAGAACAACGAAATAAAAAGGATAAGGAGCGGTTATTACAGTAGTAATAACTTTCAAGACTCAAATAAAAGAAAAAGTACTGAAAATAAACAATGGGTTATCTCCCAAGAGTGCTTTTCTTTAACGCCTTTGAGCTAGGCGCAGTAACTTGCAAAGATGCTCATGTGGGCGCCATATAAGAGCTTGAGGCAAATGCGCCATATAGGAACTTAAAGCAATAGAGAGCATCAAAAAGCAAGTATGGAACACATTTAAATCTAAACCACTTCCTATGAAAAATAGTCTTGTAAAGAGATAGGTCATAAAAGCGCAAAGCAAAAAGCATAGGAAGGCAAAACAAGTACAACTTCAAGAATTGCAACATAAAGAGGGGAAACTCAATATTGTTGAGATCCATCAAACCATGTTTCCCTCTCTCATAATAGCTTTCAGTAGCATCATGAATAGAACTAACAATATAACTATCACATAAAGGATCCCTATCATGAGCCACATGCATAAAAGAATTAATACTCCCCACATGAACAATAGTAGTAGGAGCAGATTCAACAGAATAATTATTCTCATCACCATAATTATCAAAAATAGGAGGCATATTGTAATCATAACTAATTTTCTCCTCAAAAGTAGGTGAACTAAAAATATTATACTCATCATCATAACCATCATAAACTAGAGGTTTAGTATCATCACAAGCTAGAGAACAGCTATTTCTCAAGGCATATTCATCAAACATATCATTATAAGAAGGAACATGGATAGTACTAATGGTACAACAATTATTAACCTTAGAATCGGTACCAAAAAGATTTTCAATATCAAAAGTAGAGTGCTTTTCCCAATCATGATCACTAACATAGGTAACAGGCATAGGAACATCACATAGGGGAGATAAAATATCATCAGAGCAAACTTTCTCCACTAAAGCTGGGGAACTAAAAATATCATGCTTAACAAAACCAACTTCCCCAAGCTTAGACTTTTCTATAGCATTAGCAACAACGGTATTCAAAGCATTCATACTAACAACATGTAACGCCCCAACCTTGAGAACAAGGTGGAACATCTGTGTTAAGTGCCATTCCCTGGATCAGTAGATAGCACCACAGTACAAAATGAGAAATCATTGCAATAGCATCAATATTACAACGTAAATCCAGTTACATAGGTCTTCTACCTTATGAGTACACAGCATAAAGCATAGATTGCAGTGAGCTTCCATCTTCATCAAGTGCCACAGGCAGACGTGTTGGAATGTAAGCTCGAGATCCTACTCCTGGTTCCTTACTCGAAATAAAACCTGCACGTTTGAATATGCAGCCCCAGAGGGGTCAGTACAATGATGTACTGGCAAATGACACATATTTGGTGGCATTTTTGCGGAAAGACTATACTACATGACATTTGGCTGGTGGATCTCAAAGGCTGATGTGCATAAAGCCAATTTTATCCTATAATCCATTTTAATACTTTCTTTTCAAAATTTTATTTTCAAGGGTCAAGACAACCCCCATACACTACATACTGGCCGGTATGTAGTTCTGGGCGTAACTCAACAAAGTTTGGAACCTCAGGCACCACCACCCCTCGGAGTGTATGGTCATTAGTTCCTACCTAGAGGTTTCTAGACAAATTTTATTAATTCAGAAATGGTGATGAGATTCTTCCGTACATTCCATGTCTAGAGACTCAATTGTCCATAACCGAGGACACGGCTAATCGATTAGTTTTGACACCCTGCAGGGGTTGTGCACTTTCACCTTACGATTCATTTTATGCCCATACATAAAATGAAACGAGACCTTTTAGAAGGAGAGGGCAACTAACTGGCAAGATCCGCTCCCAACCTATAATTCATCTACCACCGTCTTCTTGCACAAAGTTGCACACCCACATCTAATCAGTCAAGACAGAGCCCATAATGTCATAAGGCTGCACTGGAAGTACACTAAGCATGGAAGACATAGCCATCTCTTTATTCCTGGGTGGCCATCCACAAGTGTACGCCCAGGCAGCAACTACACGTAGTGTAGCCCCAGGTCGCCACTCAACATCGCCTCCATCATCATACCAATCCACCCAGGTGTTTCATTTTAGTTGAAGTTCTTAAGTTGTTCTCAAAACACTTTTCAAGTGATCTTAGCATGGCATCAGTATTTTTCAAAGTATTTAGCATCCTAACAGGTGGGGTTTGAGGGATTGCTACACACTACTAGGATCTAAGCATTTGATAAAACAGTTGAGTAAAACACCTATCATGCATACTACAAGAGGTGGGTATACTAATGCATAAGTAAAATGGGTGAGGGATATGTGTGTCACTTGCCTTTTGAAGAATACGATCTTTCCACTTCTCTCAACTAAGCACGTAGCTCTTCGCACCAACTATAGCACAGAAATAGCATACCATAAACAATCCATACAACACAATCAAACAAATAGACAAACGGAAGTGTTCGTTTAGCAATTTAGATTTATTGAGATGTTATGACAAGAAAGATATGGTAAAGGATCATGATTTGGGGAGATATGGATTTTGAGAGCTTAGCTGGGGAAGATCAATATGATCTGAGAGAGAATTGGACTAGGTAAATATATTTGATGAAGTTTTTATGCTTTGTTAAAGCATGAATGAGTTTCAGAATAGCTCATGTGAAATAAATTACACAAGAGTCAATTCGTGCAACTTTAACACTATTGAGTAAATGTGACAACAATTACTCTTGAATAGCATCTACAACACTTAGGAACTAGGCTAGGTTTTAAGAATGTTTGAATTACTCACTTAGCACATTTGCAAGTTGAATAGTTCAATACATGTGAACCAAACTAAGTAGGCATTGGATTGGGTATGAATGATTGATATTTGAGGACATGGCTCAAATGGTTCATTGATCAACATGGTGTATAACACATACTATGGTACGAGTTATAACAACTCCACATTAATAGAATCTAGGTTTGAGATGAATTCATATTCTACTCAAGTAGCACAATTGCAATTTGAATACATATGTGAATTAGACAAAATATAATGAGTGAGATCTTTATGCTTTATTGAGGCATATTGAACCTTGGAATATCTCATGTGAGTAAATCACATAAGAGACAAAATAGTGCAATAGCAATACTATTGAATAAGTGTGACAACAATTATTCTTAAATAGTATATATTACACTTAAGCTTAGGCTAGGATTCTTATAACATTGAAATACTCAATTAACTCAAATGTAAATTGAATAGTTCAATGCAAGGCTAAGATTGAGTAGACACGAGTAAATGGCTATAGGTAATGGATAGGTATAGATGATGTTTCAAAATATGGCTTAAGGTTCCTAATGAGTAAATGGGATTGGGTTAAGTACTATGATATTTATTTGATCGATACCATAGTAGCAAAGGTAGAAACTAAGATTGATAGTATCACACTTTACTCAAATGACACATTTGTAATTTGAATAAGTGGGTACTATGCAAGATAGGTCTAAGTGAATATGATCTTGATCCAGATGTTGTTTAGACAACATTGATGACTAGGTATGAATATAAGGTTTGCTATGATAGAAGGAAACATTACTGAACAGAAATATATTTATTCTTATAATGGAAATTACTCAAATCCTCATATTAGAATTTGGATAATTGTGAAGTGATTTAATAAAATATGGGAGTGATGCTACTGGATATCTTGCAGTAATACAAACTCACTACAATTGGATTCATTCCAAAATAAGTTGTAGAATTCAATTTGTGATCAGAATAGTGATTTAGACAAATTTGAATGCACCAAGTGTGTGCACGTATCAAATTTGGATTTTCTTGATCCTATGATGTTCTACAAGTTGAGATTCCAAAGACTACAAATTTGTAATTTTTGGATAACTAGAACAAAAGATATGATTTAAGCAACTTAACAGAAGGTTTGATTCCAATTTGAAAATAGTTTCAAATTGAACCCATAAAATATGAAGTTTTATTGTACTACTGGATTCTAGATGTTCTAAGGATTCCAATGAGATATTATTTGCAATTTTTGGGCCTAGGGATCAAAAGATATGAATTTCCAAAGATTTGGATCAAATCTGGTTTGAAAAGCTAATTCAAAATTCTGTTTCAACAGAGGGCTGCCACGTGGTCTATTCTGATTGGCTGGTACCTCTTCGGGCGGATCAGGTCTGGGAGCCGTCGGATTAAAATGAATCTGGACGGATCAGATCGTCCAGTACCCTTTCGAATAAGTGATTTGATCGCAGCCTCTGGATCTAGATCTGACGGTCACTGAGAGAGGGGGAGAAGTCTCACCGGGCTAGCTAGGGTTCCGACGAGGTCCGCCGGCGAGGCGCACTGGGAGTTGATCTCCGGCGAGCTCCGGTGGTCTCTGGCACTGGAGAAATCGTGGACGGTGTGCAGGGCTTCACGAAGAAGACGACTGCATGGTCTGCGAGCTCGATTGGGTCCTGCTGCGAGGGCGACGGGCAGCTGGAAGCGTGCGGTGCGCAGGTGAGCTTCGGCCGTGGACGGGCTGCTCGAATCCCTGCGATAAAAACAAAGAGGAAGGGTCGGAGAGGTGCGCGAGTGCAAGGGAAGGAGAGGGGGATCGAAATAGGGTGGCGGGTGACCTCGTGGTCGTCGGAATCGAGCGGGAGAGGCCGCAGATACGTCAGGCTCCGACGAGAAATATCTCGGTTTTGGCAGCGTCTCGTGCAGGAGGACGAAAGGGAGATGGAGGAGGAGTGATGGGGCCTTTTATATGCGTGGTGCGGAGAAGAAACGGCAAGTATTAAATCAGGAATTGAAGAGGAGAAATTACAGAGGAGAAACGGTCGCCGGCGTGAAATTCGGTCCAGGGAAGAAGATGACCCCGTACTGACGAGGGGGTCCCACCAGTCAGCGGGATAGAGAGGGGAGAGGGATACCGGTTCGAGAAGGAGGTTTCCTGGGCCGCGGGCTCGATCTGGAGCTGGGCCAGATTGTTTCCCCCGGGGCCTTTTCTATTTTTTTAATTTCTTTTCTCCTTTTCTGTTTTCTGATTTCAGATTTGTTTCCAAATCTTTTACGAATTGTTTCAATTCAGATCAAATAAATTCCTGGTGCCTTCAAATATTCACTGCAGTGTTTTGAACCATTAATAAACATGTTTTCAAAATAAAATATGTTTTTGAATAAAACTTTATGTGCATAGCATAAAGGTTTTGCTTGCATGAAATGATAGAAATAGAGTTTGAACTCGATTTCTTTTTAAAATAGTAAAATAATAGTTTATAAAATAATGATTGAGAAACACACTCAATTATGGTTTGAAAAGCAACCCATATTGAATAAAGCAAATTTTGAAAAACTATCTTTTGCAAGCAAGCTTGCATAAGGCTGATTAAAAGAAAGAAAATAAATAATATTTTGATTTTAGGTTTTTCTCAAAGAGGTTCTTTAAGAGAAAAATAGAAAGTTTAAAATACTTTTCCAATAAATCTTTCAAATAGACTAAAAAAGTTTTAAATCCCTGTGAATTTTCAATCAACACAAGCAAACTAAAATAAAAAAAATTCCCCCAAAATTTGATAAAATCTTGGGTCGTTACACAACACTATTAGCATGCGAATAAAGCTCCAAAGGTTTTTCAATTTTCTCTTCAAATCTAAACTCAGGAAAAAGACTAAAGAATTCTTTGTTTTACATTAAGCCTAACTAGTGAAAATAAAAACAAGAAACAAAAAGATGTAATTGCAGAATCTAAAGGAAATAACTCCGAGTACTCACACAGGAGGATGCGAGTACCTTTTACCTTACCTCCCCGGCAACGGCGCCAAAAAAGAGCTTGATGTCTACGCACGCGTCTGTTCTTGTAGACAGTGTTAGGCCTCCAAGTGTAGAGGTTTGTAGAGCAGCAGCAAGTTTCCCTTAAGTGGATCACCCAAGGTTTATCGAACTCAGGGAGGAAGAGGTCAAAGCTACCCCTCTCAAGCAACCCTGCAATTACGAGACAGAAAGTCTCTTGTGTCCCCAACACACCCAATACACTTGTCAGATGTATAGGCGCACTAGTTCGGCGAAGAGATAGTGAAATACAAGTAGTAGTGATGATTATAAGTAGCAAATGTGATCTAAAATAAATATCACTGCGAGAAAACATGTAACAAAACCGTAAGTAAATGGTGTGCAATGCTTAGAAACAAGGCCTAGGGATCATACTTTCACTAGTGGACACACTCTCAACAAATATAACATAATTGAACCAATAGATACTATCATCAATATGCAACTCAAAACAGTTCTCCAATGGAAAACGAACACTAATCATGCGTAGGGCTACAAAGCACTCCTCAAAGTCCGTATGTACCCAAACTAGATTGTCCCACACTATCACCGTGAACGCACTAGATGGTTCCAACAAACACCAACATTTCATAGAGACATTAACCAAAAAGATACACATGATGCACACACTAGTCACCTTTACACCATGATACGAGGTATCTCCGGGGAGTATAATAATAATGCATAGGAGTAGCATAATATCTGAATAATAACATCTACCAATTCAACTAGATACAAAGCTCACGATCACATAAAGATCACATCATGGGAGAGAGAGGTGAACCACATAGCTACCGGTAGAGCCCTCAGCCCCGGGGGAGAACTACTCCCTCCTCATCATAGGAGACAGCAAGGTTGATGGAGATGGCGGTGAGGTCGATGGAGACGGCGGAGACGGCGATGGAGACCGATGGAGATGGCTCCGGGGGCACTTCCCCGTCCCGACAGGGTGCTGGAACAGAGACTTCTGTCCCCCGAAATTCGTCGGCGGCGGCGGCGGAGCTGCGGAACTCTTTCTGGAAATTTGCCGACTCCCCTAGGGTTTTCCGTCCCGAGGCTTTATATAGGCGAAGGGACGTCGTCAGGGGGCTGCCAGGGCACCCTCACACATAGGGGGCGTGACCAAGGCCTGGGCCGCGCCGCCCTGGTGTGTGGGGCCCTCGTGGCCCCACTCCGCCTCCTCTTCAGTTCTCTGGAAGCTTCGGTGAAATTCTGGGCGACTGGCTTTGGTTTCGTCCAATTCCAAGAATATTTTCTGTGTAGCTTTTCTGAAACACAAAAACAGCAGAAAATAGGGAACTTGCACTGTGGCATCTTGTCAATAGGTTAGTTCCGGAAATCGCATAAAAACGCCACGAAGTGTAACGAAACACAAGGCAAATGGTGTAAAAACAAGCATGGAGCATCAAAAATTATAGATACGTTTGAGACGTATCAAGGAGTTATGGTGCTTCAAGGCACAGCTAACCAAGGGCGCAAAACGATGCTAAGAAGAGCCATCCCGCCAGTCGAACAGTCCAGACACCCAGCAGCAGCGCCAGTAGTCGCGCCCAGGACTCAAGTGGTGGAACCTATCAACGGGGAGCTTCGACACGACTTGGCTCAGAACAGAGTCGACAACGGACGTGCACGACGCGATGCGCGTCGCTTCAAGGAGGAACGCGACCTGGAAGCATTCGGCAGTAATCACGATGGGCTGTGCGGAGTGGAGTGCTTTAGCCTCCTGATCCGTTCCACACCATTGCCGAAAGGGATCAAGCTTAGCGACAGTGTAGTCAAGTTCAATGGGCAGCAGGACCCTCGAATTTGGCTCGATGACTTCATGACCGCTGTCACCATCGGCGGCGGATCTAGAGATAACGCTCTTCAGCTGCTATCGCTGCACTTGAAGGACAACGCAAGGGCGTGGCTGAACAACCTTGCTCCGGACAGCATTCGCTCTTGGGAGGAGTTTCGGCAAGCGTTCATCGCCAACTTTCGAGGCACCTCACGATGGCCCACGTCGTTCGAAGAGTTGCGCCTGTGCGTATAGAGGACCGGGGAAAATTTGAGGTCATACATCTCACGATGGATCAGCCTCCGCAACACGGCAAAAAATATTTCGCCCGAGAGAGCCATCGACGCCTTTCGGGACGGTCTCATCCGACGCGACTTCAAGGAGGAGCTAGGGCGCTGCAAGCCGAAGACCATCGACCATCTCATGGGCTTGGCGAACGAGTGGGCTGATGGAGAAGATTCCATTGCGGCACCTAGAAGCCGCCACCGATCAGCGGAGCATGACGTCGATGCAAAAGATTAGTTTCACACCAGCTCCCGAAAGAAAGGTCGTCGGAACCACTACGATGACGCGGATGCCACAGATATGGTAGCGGCAGGCTACGTGGACGAGGACCGTGACGATAATCGTGACGGACCACGATGAGGGAACAACTACTACGGCAGCAGTAGCAGGAGCGCTGGCTGCGATTCGAGGCCAAAAACGGAGTGGCGCCGACGACATGATCAGCCACCGCTGTCAGCAGAAGAAATGCTCGATGGAGGGTGCACAAGACACACCTACATCGACAAAGATGGAGTGCAAAGACCTGCTCATCTCCTCATCGAGTGCAGGGAGTTTCTTCGCCTCAGTCGAGCACTTCAGGAGAGGATGCAAACGGAGCAGCCGGTGGCAGGTGCGATAGCTTACAACGCTCCACCACCACCACCTAACCTGCCGGCAAACATGGTACAACAGGGGCATCAGGCCACCACAATCCAGCAAGTCGAGCCACGACAGCCAGCTGTCGATGAAGAGGCATTCCCGCCACCACGAGGCTTCGTGCCCATGATTCAGAGAGGGCGCCCGACGAATAAAGTCCAGCGGAAACGTGCAAGAGAGGTATTCCACGCCGAACACGCACCGCCAGCCACGCCCAAATATTTGAACTGGTCAGAGCATCCGATCGGATTCGACCAGTCAGACCATCCACCGAAGATCCTGCGCCCTGGACACCACGCCTTGGTCCTTGAAGCGCAGATAGGAGGTTTCACCTCCAAGAAAGTGTTCATGGATGGATGGAGCAGCTTGAATCTCATCTATGCAGGCACATTGCGGAAGATCAAGATCTCGATGGACAACCTCTTGCTGACAGAGACGTCCTTTCATGGAATCGTCCCAGGGAAGCCGACGTATCCGCTGGGGGCAATACACCTGGACGTTATTTTTGGCACTCCATCAAATTTCAGGAAGGAGAAGATTGAGTTCGAGGTGGTCGACTGGCCCTCGCAATATCACGCTATCCTCGGGCGACCAGCGTTTGCCCGATTCATGGCGGTACCGCATTACGCTTAACTCAAGCTGTGGATGCCCGCAAACAAAGGACCACTAACGATCAGCGGAAGCTTCGCCCGCTCGGAAAACTGCGACAAGGACTTTAACAACATGTCCCAGACATTCGGGGTACATGAAGAGCTCAACCATATCAGGGAGAGCACCAACATGGACGTCGATCCACCGGTGCAGTAGAACGCCCAGAGCTCTCATTCGACGCCAGCAAAGATACTCGAGAGCATCAGATCCACCCGACGGATCCAACCAAGACCACGCGGGTGTCGAATTCTCTCTCCCCCGCATAGGAAAGCGCGCTCGTCGAGTTCCTCTGTGAGCACTGGAGGATGTTTGCCTGGTGTCCAGCAGATATGCCAGGCATCCCTAGGGAACTTGCCGAGCACGAGCTAAAGATATTTCCGAACGCAAAGCCAATCAAGCAGTCAATGCGTCGCTACAACCCAGAGAAGGCCCGAGCAATGGGCGAAGAGATAAATTGCCTCCTCGAGGATAAATTCATCAGAGAGATAAAGGAGGCCACCTAGCTTTCACCACCGGTCATGGTAGAGAAGAAGGACACCAAGATCTATAGGATGTGCATCGACTTCACGACGCTGAACAAGCACTGCCCAAAAGATTACTTCCCTCTACCTCGAATCGACCAGATCATCGACTCCACCGCCGGCTGCGAGCGCCTCTCGTTTCTCGACGCATACTCTGGGTACAACCAGATAAGGTTAAAGGTCGAAGACGAGGAAAAGATGGCGTTCATAACCCCACACGGGGTATACTGCTACATGACGATGCCCTTCGGGCTCAAGAACGCCGGAGCCACCTATCAACGGTATATGCAAGCGTGCTTGAAGGAGAAGATCGGCCGCAATATCGAAGTCTACGTCGACGACATCGTTATAAAGTCCTTAAAGGCAGACAGTTTGCTCGAAGATCTGCGAGAAACCTTCACCAACCTCGACCGCTACAGCATCAAGCTCAACCCGAAGAAGTGTTCCTTCGGGGTGCCTACAGGACAGCTGCTGGGCTACCTAATATCTGAAAGAGGAATCGAGGGCAATCCAGAGAAGATTCAAGTCATCATCAACATGCAGCCGCCGAAGACGCTTCGACACGTCCAGCAGTTGATAGGTCGACTAGCAGCGCTTAGCCGCTTCATAAGCAAGCTCGGCGAAAAGGCTCTTCCCTTCTATCGGCTACTCCGGAAGACGGACAATTTCACATGGAAAGAAGAGGCACGGGCCGCGTTCGATGACCTTAAGCGCCACCTTTCGACGTCCCCGGTCCTAGTTACTCCTCGAGAAAAATAGCCGATGTTGCTCTACATAGCGGCCACGAATCAATTTGTCAGTACCGCTTTGGTGGTCGAGCGTGCAGAGGATGGCAAGGAGCACGGAGTACAGAGGCCGGTGTACTGTCTCAGTGAGGTCCTATCCCCGACCAAGCAAAGATACCCACAGTACCAGAAGTTGGCGTACGCCATCTACATGACAGGGAAGAAGTTGCCGCATTACTTCGAGTGTCACTCAATCATAGTAGTGGCTTCGACTCCAGTGTCCAGTATCCTTAACAACCCCGACGCTATGGGGCGCGTTTCGCTATGGGGAATCACCCTCGGGCCCTGGGAGATCACGTATCAACGACAGTCGGCGATCAAGTCGCAAGTCCTGCCAGATTTCATAGCCGATTGGACAGAAGCACAGATGCCCGAACTCCCGGACCTGTCGAACTGCTGGACCATATACGTCGACGGGTCCAAGCGAGTTTTGGGAGCAGGAGTGGTCCTCATGTCGCCACAGGGGGGGACAAGATGCGCTACGTCCTACGTATGCGTTTCGCGAACCCCTCGAACAATGAAGCAGAGTACGAAGCTGTTCTACACGGCATGCGTATGGCGAAAGCCTGTGGCGCCACTCGCATCAAGATCCACGGAGACTCGAACCTCATCGCCCAACAAGTCATGAAGGAGTGCGACGCGACCTGTGCAAACATGATCGCATATCGCGCAATGTACGACAAGCTCGAAGGCGACTTCGAAGGGTGCGAGGTGACGCACATCGGTAGGGAAAGCAATGAAGAGGCAGATAACTTGGCCAACATCGGCTCCAAGTGTTTGCCGATACCACCAGGAGTCTTCTTCGAGGAGATATTCGAGCGCTCCGTCAAGATCAAGCCAGCCATCGATCTGGCGTTAGCAACACGCTCGGGGGCTAAGCAATCAGGTCCCGCCCCAGCAGTGGGAACAGAGGACCTATCCGAGGAAACAGCCAAAGTCATGCTCATCGAAGCAATTTGGACGAAGCCATACCTGGCCTACCTAACTCGAGGCAAACTCCCGGAAGATATTATCCACCGCCGACAGATCATACGGCGCTCCAAGGCCTTCACGATAATCAATGGGGAACTCTACAAGCGCAGCACGACAGGAGTTCTCCAACGGTGCATAGCACCAGAGGATGGAATCACCCTCCTCCGAGACATTCACGAAGAAACCTGCGGGCATCACGCCAGCAGTCGAACCCTCATTGCCAAGGATTTTTGGTCGGGGTTCTACTGGCTCTCGACCCTCCATGACGCGAAGAACATCGTCCAACATTGCGATGCCTGCCAACGATTCGCCACGAAGCCTCATGCGCCTGCATCAGAACTGCGCACCACACCCATTGCGCGGCCTTTTGCACAATGGGGACTCGATCAAGTAGGGCCCCTACCCAAGTCATCTTGAGGAAGCCACACCTACCTGCTAGTCACCATCGACAAGTTCTCCAAGTGGATCGAAGCCGTCCCAGTCACCAATCAGGAAGCGACTACGACAGTCAAGTTTTTCGAGTCTATCGTCTACCGATACGGCGTGCCAAACAACATCATCACCGACAACGGCACCAACTTCACCGCGGGCGAATTCTAGCAGTTCGCCAAGGAGCTCGGCATCAAGATAAAGTACGCATCGGTGGCGCATCCCAAGTCCAATGGCCAGGTCGAAAAGTCTAACGGGCTAGTTTGCGGCGACCTCAAAAAGCGACTCCTTTGGCCTCTCAAACACGTAGCAGGCGCTTGGGTCGGGGAGCTACCTTCGGTGCTCTAGAGCATGTGGACAACCCCCAACACGTCAACCGGCTACACACCGTTCTTCCTGCTATTCGGGGCAGAAGCGGTGCTTCCCACGGATGTGTGATATGGGGCACCTCGCGTTGAGGCCTATGTCAAAGAAGATGCGCAAATAGCGCTGGAAGACGCCCGCGACCTGCTGGACGAAGCACGCGACGTAGCCCTCGTCCGATCCATAGTTTATCAGCAAAACCTCCATAATTACCACAGCAGATGGGTACGCGGATGGTCCTTCGAGCCCGGCAACCTTGTGCTTCATCTCAAACAAACAAGCACATCGAAGTTGGAGTCACCATGGGAAGGCCCATACCTCGTCCACGAAGCAATCCCAGGAGGCGCGTATCGGCTTCGGGACCCTAAGACAGGGGTGGACATCGAAAACCCATGGAACGCACAGCAGCTGCGTCGATTCTACCCTTAGAGTCAGCATACTTCCTCCCCCTTCTTTCTCTCTGTAATCAAGCATCGGCAGCAGACCACGCTCAACCATTGCGCCCTCGGCGCCAAGCAATAAAGTGTGTTTCCTCATATTATCGTCCAACCCACGCTCGGGGGCTTCACCTTAAAAAATCGTCCAACCCACGCTCGGAGGCTTCGCCTTAAAAAATTGTCCAACCCACGCTCGGGGGTTTCGCCTTAAAAAATTACTCAACCGACGCTCGGGGGCTTCGCCCTTCGACCGACGCTCGGGGGCTTCGCCCTTCGACCTACACCCGGGGGCTCCACCCCTCGACCTACACAACTCATCAAAATTTGTACAGTATTCTGAAGAGCTTTTCAAGATAAAAGCATACATTTCAAACAACAATAAAGTCTAAGTTACCAAACCAGCCTGATTCGCTCTTTGGCGATCACTCTCGGTGATGATCTGTCGAGCGATACAATCGGCAGTCTCTCTACAAGCAGCATAGAGAGCATCCATGTCAACACGGCCACTGGGAGTTGGAGGGAGCATCTTCAACAGTTCTAGGTCGACCTCGGGATAATGGGTGCGCATGAAGGAAAGGGCGACCAGAGCCCCGCAACGAAGATGCTCGCGAACGAAGCGATAGACAGCGTCGCCGTTCTCGAATCGATCAAGCAGTGCGGGGAGGCCATCGGGCTGATTGTTCAAAGGAAACATCGCCTCGTGCACACGCGCGAGGGCGGCGCGACTCGTTTCGGCCAGGACTCCAGCTTGAGCGATCCGATATTGGAGTATTGTCAACTTCATCACTTTCGATCGGTCAGCCCAGAAGTTTTTAGCAATCGAGTTAGCATGCGTCTGAGCTGCACGAAGGTGTGCGTTTACGCGCCGGGCTTTGGCTTCACTGTCAAGGCATACATCTGCGAGGATAAGAAGAATGTCACATGCGGCAAACATGGAGCAAAAACAGATCAAGAGCTCGAAAGTCTCACATTTCATGGCTTTCCCAAGGTTCTCGATTTCCTCAAGAAGGAACTTTTCGGCGTCCGTAGCCTGCGAAGCTTTGGAAAGAGCAACATCGACTCTAGCAGTAACTATCTTCAGTTGATGCTGAGTGTTCTTAAGCTGGTCACGTAAGGATCGAATCAAAGAAAGTTTGCTCGTGGAAGGTGCTCTCCTCTCAACAACGCGGGAAGAGCTAGCGATTGTCTCATACGAAACAGGCCAGGTATCGGGGCCCGTGGACGAACCCTACACAGGAGGCCCCCAGTCACAAGCAATCATCGGTAATCAAGACACAAACAAGCGCAAAATACATCGAAGGAAAGTGACAAAATAGCAGCAACAGTTTACAATAAACGTTGTTCAAGAGTTAGCCACAGCCTCCGAAGCGGCACCATATTGCCAATTACAAAATAACAAGTTCCTCGACTAAACTATGTCGAACTGCCGGCGGCCTTGCTGGAAGGTGCACCTGATGCACTACGCTTACGAGCCCTTGCCGCCGCCCTCTTTTCGTTCCTTTCCGCCAGGAAGCTCGTCATCCGGGCAGACAAGTTACGGGCGTGCTCAAGATAGGCCTTGGGAGCAATATCGTGCCCGTCCTTGTCCTTCGGGTACGTGCCCGTGAGCTTGTCGGCGTCAAACTCAACCCCGTGCATCATCAGCATAGAGAAGACAGACTCGGAGCCGATAGTTACCTGTCGGCAAACCGGAGCAACTAAAGGATCCTCGCCGTCTGCCTTCACCGCCAGGGCTTCGAGGATGCCGGCCATGGTGTTCCTGGTTGATTCAGGAATGGAGACGTCGCGAACGCGGTCAAGTGTCGGCCGTACCTTCGCTAGGAGATCACTCACCTCCTGGCAGAGGCGTTCGGCGCTACCAACACTTGACTCGAGCCCAGCGGGCTCCTTCATCGCCCCGACATCCAATTCGGCAGCAGCTTCACGAAGAAACAAGATCTCCAGTCAGGATTGGAAGTAATCGACACGAATCACTTAATAAAGAGATAGCAAAGCTTACCGCGCAAGGTTTCGAGGGTGGCCTGCAAGCGTTGGTGCAGGCCCTTCTCCTTAGACTCAGCCTCCAGACGACGCAGATTGGCAAGCTCCTGAGCCTTGGTCGATTCAGCTTTAAGCCGGGCAACCTCGTCGACCAGCCCATCAGCTTTTGCCGTCAGCACAGATTTTTCGGCCGCAAGATCGTCCAGTTGAGCTTTTAGTGACATCTTGTCGGCGGCTGCCTGAGTCGCAATTCCTGTCCATTCGAGGGATAGCAGACTAAGAACATAAGTAAAAGTTGCCGAAACAAAATGCCAGATGGTAGAGGACATCACTTACGGTGCACATCTTCCAGCTGCGTTGATAACCGCCGGTTTTCTTCCTCCAGCGCAAGAAAGTTCTTGCACACCTTCGATAAGTCCCTGACAACGGGCTAAACAAGCAGAAGCAATGATGAGTCTCGAATAATTCTTTTGAGAGGGCAAGCCCAAGTGTAAACACTTAGACTCACCCTCGGGGGCTACTGATAGGCAAATATCAGAGTTGTAAAGCTAGAATCTTCGGGCTTACATGGAGTTTGGGACCGGAAGGTTCGCCAAAAGAGGAGACCAGAACAAGTTTGGGCTCGGTCATCTTCTTCTTCGGAGGGGGCGACGGCTTCGGGAGATACCCTGGTGCGGCATCTCCAGCGGCTTTCTCCTGCGAGTCCACAGTCTGCTCGAGGGTGGAATCGTGGGGTCGAACTTGGTATCGATCACGATCACCCTGGCTCGCCGAAGTCTCCTCGGTTGAAGATCTGAAGCAGGCGTCAAAGTCAAAACGACGCAGTCAACCCAAGACGAAATCATACAAGAAAGAAGTTTGATAGAGAAACTTATGATGCGTCGAGACCAAATTTCGGAAGAATCTTCTTCCCAACTCGAAGAGGAGGGCGGCTGTCCAGAGGCTTGGCAGGAATCACGCTGTCGTCATCGTCACCAGAAGAGAAGTGGGTGTCGCCAAGATCTTCTGAATCTTCGACGATGTCAGTATCCACAACCTGTTTCTTCTTTGCTGATGCTCGCGACGGCGATGGAGCAGCAGAAGTCGATTCTTCCGGAACCTCGATGAAATCGCGCCCAGGGTATTCACCGTCTTTGGGCTGGGGCGGATAACATCGGGCTACGTTGACAACCTGAGCAAACACTTTCATCACTTTAGATCCTGGTCAACATGACTGCAGTGGAAAAGAAACGTTCGGCTAAGACAAAGAGTATACCTCAGTGCGGGGGAAGGACTTGCTGAAGGCCACCGCGCCGAAGACTTTCGGCACGAACGCTTTCTTCTTTATGTTGGTGACAGCGCGAACACTATCATCAATCTCCGCTTCCCTCAGCTCGTCAGAAGAAATTCGTGTCGGGTCTCAGCGATCGGTGTAGTCCCACATGCAGTGGGCCCGAGCAGCGAGCGGCTGGACCCGACGCTCTCTGAAAGTGCGAATGAGCTGGATGCCCGAAAGCTCTTTCTTGGGCGTGGCTCGAAGCTGCTGGATCTTCTCCATCAGAGGTTCTGTGATCTTCATTTCCTCGTCAGTAAGCTCGTGCCTCCAAGACACCCGAGGTCGAAGAACTGTGGTGGCTCGAAATTCCTCAAGTCCGAAGTCCTCGCCAGCGGAGGACTTATCCTTGGCATAAAACCATTTCGTCCTCCAACCGGGGTTGTTTTCGGGCGTCTGGAGATTAAAGTAGGGGACGTCCGGGCGCACCTGGCAGCTAAAGCCACCAGTTTGATAACACAGGGGGTGCCAGATGGCGAAAATCCGGCGCCAAAGCGCCCAATGGGGCTCGATCCCCAAAAAACACTCACATAGCGTGATAAAACACGCAATGTGCAGAATCGTATTAGGATTCAGATCATGAAGCTGAATCCCATACGCGAAGAGGAGGCCACAAAGAAAATGGTGAGGGGGAAGCGATAGCCCTCGGAGCATGAAGGCAAGAAAAATTACCTGGAAGCCTGGAGGCGGCCGGGGGATGATTTCCGGACCGGCGATGAGCGACTCCGTCGGATCATTCTTGAGAATGCCGATCTTCTCGGCGTTGGAAAACTCCTTGTCCCCAATCTTGGTTTGGACCCTGTTACCGACAACAGAGGTGTCAGTGTCCGCGGTCTTGGTCTTCTTGGCGGCGGTATCAGCGGCGGCGCTGGCCGCGGTCAAGCCTCTTTTGCCCATGGAGGCGGCGCTTAGCAAAGCTCTGCAGAAATGGAGATGAAAAGGAGGCGTCGCGGGAGCTGGGCGCGAGGAAGAAGATGACGGCGGTGGAGTGGGGTGCACAGTTACCCCTCTGCAGCTATTTTATCCCATTCCTGGAAATCGTCGACTCATCCTAGCCGCCCATTGCGAAGGGGAAGCGGCTAGGCAGATCTGGCCATCCACGTGTCAACACCACGAGCGCCGCGGCCTCCACTACGCATGGTAATTGAGGAGACCTGGCGGACTTTTTTCACCCACGCGCGGGACGTGCGGTCAAAATCAGTCAACAGCCGGGACGCACGGATACGAGGCCCACCGGGCGTCTGGTCTTGTCAATGTCAGGCTATCCCTGCAAAGGATGGCGTGACAGCTCGAAGGAGCCAGGCGTCATCACTGACGTCATCACCTGCGGAGTAATTTTCTTTCGGCGGAAGGGATAAGCGCGATTCTGGGCCCTCATGTTTTCGAGGTATGTACTTTCGAAAGCCTAACTTCCTTGGTATTGGGTGTTTCTCGAAGATCTTTCGCTTTCTTCGTGCTATTTGGATGCAAACATCGCCTTTCGAGCGGTCTTGTTCTTTGCTTGCGGCCTCAGTTTAATTCGCCCGGGAGCCTTTCGAGTGGGGCCTTCTGACTACTCAAAAGGATCCTCTTGCTTTAATCGACATGGTTTTGGCATTCGAGCTGTGGATTTTCATCCTCAAATTGTCTATCACGGGCCAGCAGTGCTTCCATGTCCCTTGAATTAATGGCGTCGATTCTTCCTGCTTACTGTACTCGAGCAGGATGTGATGTTTCGATCTTTGAGTGGTGGATTTTAACCCCCCGAATCATCTTCTGGCTGGCAACGCCCTCTTATTATTCAAGTCATGGCTATTGATTCTCTGAATGTCTCTTTAGTTCGGCCCGCAGTGCCGCAAGTTCATTCAAAGAATAACTCCGTCAGTCTGTACAATCACAATCAACACTGCATCTAACCATGGGCTTCAGTCCCCAGGTTATTTTTGATTCAGGGCCAGCAGTGCCTTAGTTTCGATTCGGGAGCGGTTTTTAGCCCCCTGAATCCAACTCTATACTTATGCATACACTCAAAATGCCCGAATCTTGGTGGCAATATACCAGTTCGGATGTCGTATGTCAAATACGAAGGTAAGTCCACGGTTTGCAATACCAGATGGCCCGGTATTCGTATCAAGCGCGCTCTGCCGAGAAATTTTCCATACCTACGGTATGAAGTTTTGCACCGATGGACGCATCGGGTGCCTCACAATGAACTGGGCTTCGACCTGGTAAGTCCACACGCGGCTCGGGTCGAAGTGCCCACGCGGGTTCGAGTCGGGGGACTCGAATCTGAGTAAGCTAACCGAATGTTTTTGCGGCTATGCAATTAACTAAGACCCGGCGTGAGTCTCAGGCCGATTATGCCAATCCCCCTAGCAGCCAAACTAAGCATTTTCGAGGCTTAGAATGAGTGCTACTCGAATCAGCAGCGTCCATTAGACACATCATTTGTATGCTCGCTATGCCTTTGTGTTTTTACAGGTAAGGTGAATACAGTTTGTGCAATCAAGAAGAGCTTCGAATTAGAGTCCCTGCCATAGTCTTCGACTATCCTAGGCACTCGGGGGCTACTGACGAAGGAATGACAAATAGGCCCTCGATATTCGCCTACCTGGTTTTTGGCCCAGAAGGGATCACAGTCGAAGGGATCGCAAGGCCCATGAAGATAGCAGCTTGGCGCGGCCCAGGAGCGGAACTTGGCGTACAAGCAAAGATTCGAAGAGTTCAAGCTGGATTAGGTTTCGACTAGGGTTTGTTCAAAACCGATTCTATCTGTACTTTGCTTGGTGGACAATCCCGAGACCCAGCCCTTTGCATATAAAAGGCTGGGAGGGAGGTCCCGAGGCGGTTAGACACTTTTCCACCACCTCACACCGGAGCGCTCGAAACATCAAGAGTTCTCCACTTTTCGGCTAGATCCAATCTACGCCACCATTGTAACACATCCACTGTAGCCACCCCATCAAATAAAGTCAGACAAGCAGGACGTAGGTCTTTACCCTACTAAGGGGGCCGAACCTGGGTAAACCTTGTGTCCCCCTGCTTTCGTCTGATCACCGTCGAGTTCGCCGGATCCCACTAGCGCTCCATGTCTCGAAAGTCCACAAACATGGGCATTGCCGGGGTTGAACCTCGTCATTGCCCTAAGAGCATCTCCACTCGGGATCCCCAATTTGGATCTGGCGGTCGCGTTTTTTTGGGCATTTGGGGAGGCGTCGGCGCGATGGTGCCAAATGGGGGGGCACCCGCTTCCAGCTGTGCCCCCCATAACAAAATTTAAATAGTTTAAACTTAACTAAAATATAGCAAACTTAACCGAAACATAGCCGAATAGTTCGAATTTAAACAGAAATTTAAAACAACAGAAAAAAAACTATCTAATGGCGGCTACGGCCGCCGATCCCGAGCTGGCGGTACATCTCCGCGGCGTAGTCCATCAGCTCGTCCTCGTCGCTGGGCGGCTCGTCCTTCGCCGGCGGCAGGCGGCTGCTGCTGCATCCCTCGCCGCCGTTCCCGGTCCTGCGCGGCGGCCTGGAAGGGCCCGCCTCGTCCTCCTCGACGCCGACGACGAGGCCGCGGCGCCTGGCACGCTCGGCTTGCTCCCGCCGCCAGTCCTGCGCGGACCACCTGGACGAGAACTCATCCGTGGCCGGCGGGACGGGGAACCTGGCCTGCCAGCGGGCCAGCTCGTTGGCGGATGCCCGCTCGAGCATCCTCTGGCCCGAAAATTCTTCCGGGTCCTCGCCATCCGCCAGCTCGAGCGCCGCCGCCTTGTACTCCGGTGGCGGCGTCCACTCCTTCTTTGGCTCGGGCTTGGGCCTGCCGAGGCGGAGGCGGCCACGGGGAGGTGACGGAGGCGCGCGGCGGTCGCGGATGACGGGGCCGCCTGAGCTGCGCCGTGGGCTCTCCCGCTCGTCCTTCACCGTAGCGAGAAAGCGCGGCGACGGCGAGCCGTACGGCGAGTACCATGGTGACGCCGACGAGCGCGAGGAGGAGGAAGACGATGGCGAGCGGCGAGGCCCCATGTTGTGCCGAGGCGGAGGCGGCGGCATCGCCAACGGCGGGTTGTTGCCGTTGGCGATGTGGTCCATGACCCAGGTGAGGGTGCGCCTGGGGCACTCCACCATCACCGCCGGCCCTCGCTATTGAAGTTCTCCGGTGGCGGGCCCGGGCCGTCGTACGCCGCGAGGCGGTCCTCGCGCTGTCGTGCGAAGAATGCCGACCACGCGTGCCGGTTGTCGGGATCCCACTGGGGGTCGTTGTGCTCCTCGGCGGTGAGCGTCCCCCAGTAGTGATCGTAGATGGCGGCCTGGCGGGTGCTGCCGGTGGGAATGGGCGGCACTGGGAGGCCGCCGGCGCTCAGCTTCCACACCCCGACGGGAGCCGAAAACCCGGCGGGACGGGGTAGCCGCATTGCCAGAGCGCCTGCGCCTCGTGGACGTGGATCCAGAGGCGGCCAAAGCCGTTGGCCACCGCGCCGTCGAAGGAGGTCGCCATTGCTCGCAGAAGACAAAGAAGGAGAGGGAAGAGTTGGTGGAGCTCGCCGTCGGTGGAAGAAGTGGCAGCGGCAATGGAAACCGCCGGGGCATTTTATAGTGGGGAGGTAGGTGGTTGGGCAGCCGCATTAACGCCGGCGTGCGCCCCATTGACGGGACTCGTCGGCTGCTGCCGTTTGCCAGAAAGGCTACGGCGAGCAGCGCCATTACTCGGCGCTGATGGCGAGGAAGAAGAAGCCGCGTGTCGCTGCCAGGCGGGCCAGCTTTGACCGGGCAGGTTCCCGCGCGCGCGCTCTCTCTTCCTTCCCGCCACCCGCCCTGCCACGCGTCCATCCGGCGCCCCCGCTCGCCTCCCTGTAGATTGGGTTCAGACCGGGGCCGCCGGGGAAATAACTGGGCCGCGCCGGCGCCAAAAAAAAATTTGGGGCCGTGGCTGGGCTCGAAATTTTGCGCCGGCAGCCCCTAAATCGCTATGGGGGCCCTTTGAGGACCCCGAGTGGAGATGGTCTAAGATACGAAACGAAAGCAGGAAATATTGAAATGTGGAATCAACATTTGCAAATTCCGGCTGCAGTTCCGCTTCACTGCTCTAAACCACGCGGTTTCACCCCCCATGTGAAGGAAAGGCAAGAGAATCGGCTAGCCAGCTTCACCTGAGTCTGAGTGTTGACCTAGACCGATTCCAGTCCGCTGCAACGTAGTCTTCGTAGGAGCAGCAGTGCTTATCCACACCGCGATTAATAGGATCCTATCTGTGCTGCCGCATGCACCCTAGCTAGGTCTATGGTGCGAATCCAGAACTCCAGATGCCCAAAGAAATATCCTCTTTGCTAGGCGATCAAGTTGCACGCACTCGGGCCCCGCGACGTCAACTTTCCAGAGCTGGACCTAGGAGGACTGTGCTTCCTGCGGTGGTCAGTGCTGACTCCCCCCACGAGGAAACCACGAGGAGATACATACGACGCCGAAATGATTGCGGCGCTGCAGCCTTCATCCGACCCGAATCCATCGCAGCGTGCATATGATGTCGCCGCACCGAGCTTACATGATTGCATGCAGTCGGCGCCGATCGGCATGCCCGATTGCCGACTATGCTTGCCGGTACGACCGAGGCCCATGCGGGCGCGAACGGACGCGCCGACGCGAGCGTGCGTGCCGCCGTCGCGGGGCCCAGGGCGAAGCGTGCCAATGCCATTATGTGCCATTATGTGCCATGCCGCCGGCGGCTCTCCTGCTTGTTCTCAAAAAAAATGCCATTATGTGCCATGCCGCCGGCGGCATCCGGCGACGCGGTCGGCAGGCCACGTTGCCCGCCGCGCGCGCGGGGCTCGCCGGCCGAACGGGGGGGCGCGCCCAGCTGCTCCTGTCCGCCCCGACTCGAGCAAACGTACAAAAACGATCCAGATCGATTCCCACCAAAAGAGTGTACTACTACCACGCTTGGACGAAAAGAGAAGTCGTGGAAAGTGACACCATTTGCCGACGGGAACTGTGAGTAAGAGCATCTCCAGCCGTTTGCGCCCCCCACGGCCGAATCCGGCGGTAATTATCGCCGGATTGGACGAAAATCAGGCGTGGGGAGCGCCGAACTTCCAGCCGGACCCCCAGCTATACGCCCGGAAATCGGCGTTTTTGACTTATTTTTACAAATAGACGTTCCAGTTCGTCGAATTTTATACAGTTTGCCAACATTCGGCTCAAATAAACATCAGTTCGGCGAATCTCATACAGTTAAACAAAACAAGCAAATAAATTGACAAGTTTTTAAACAAATCAAATGGAAACTCGTGGGTGTTGCCTCGAAACCTCCATATGTGCTCCACCAGATCATCCTGCAGTAGTTGATGCATAGTGGAGTCTCGAATCTCCTGACGCATAGCGATGAACGCAGCCCACGATGCCGGCACCTGGTGATTAGGCTGTGCAAGAGGACCCTCTCTCTCATATGGTAGAGCTTGTTCGATCTCCGGGATCGGATGCTTCCGCTCATCCTCAACAATCATGTTGTGTAAGCACACACAACAGTTCATCACCTCCCATATCTGATCTTTGGACCAACTCATTGCGGGGAACCGGACTACAGCAAATCTTTGCTGGAGGACACCAAACGCACGCTCGACATCCTTTCGACAACCTTCTTGTGCCTTCACAAACTCCATCTCCTTCGGGAGGATGGGACTCGAGATAGTCTTCACAAATGTTGCCCACTTTGGATAGATACCGTCTGCAAGATAGTATCCCTTGTTGTAGTGTCGGCCATTGATCACAAAGTCAACCGGGGGAGCATGACCCTCAACAAGCTTGGAGAAGATCGGCGAGCACTGCAAAACGTTGATGTCATTGTTGGATCCCGGCATACCAAAGAAGGAGTGCCAAATCCAGAGATCATGGGTAGCCACTGCCTCAAGTATCACAATGCAGCCTTTTTTGTGACCCTTGTACATTCCCTGCCAGGAGAACGGACAGTTCTTCCATTTCCAATGCATGCAGTCAATGCTTCCAAGCATCCCCGGAAATCCTCGAGCTTCATTAAAAGCGAGGATCCGAGCAGTGTCTTGGACAGTGGGTGATCTCAAGTAGGTGTCCCCAAACACTGCAATCACCGCCCTGCAGAACCGGTAGAAACAATCAAAGGCGGTGGACTCCGCCATCCGAAGATAGTCATCGGTACTATCACCAGGAGCTCCGTATGCCAGCATCCGCATAGCCACCGTGCATTTTTTGAGGGCGGAAAACCCTGCCATATCGGTGCAATCTAACTTGCATCTGAAATAGGAGTCGTAGTCTCGAAGGGCATAGACAATTTTCAGGAAAAGCTTCCGGCTCATCCTGAAACGACGCCTAAAAACAGCCTCACCGTGCAATGGATTGTCGGCGAAGTAGTCGGCGTAGAGTATGTAGTAGCCCTCCATTCGCTGTCTCGGCTTGCACTTCTTGCGACCTGGTGCCGACCCACCACGGCGACCGGTGGCCACCTCCGCGTACAAGCCCGACAAGCAAGCTAAAATAAGCATATGCTCCTCGTCTTGGGCGGCGGCGGCCATCTCTTCTTCAAACATCTCGGCGGACATCTGCTCTTCCTCGTCGTCTGAGTCCATTTTCGGCCAAGCAAATGGACGAACACCTGCTGGGCGTGTCGACGAGGTGCGACGGGAGGAGTTCCCCGATGGCGGAATGTGGCCAGACGGCACGCCGGACGGCGGAATATAGGCAGGTGGGGGCAGGTGGGAGGAGGGACGGCGAAGATCAGGCAACCGGCCGGCGGATTGGCGAGGGGTGGTGCCGGCGGCGACAGAGCAACGACGGGAGGGAGAGAGGAATTTGCGTCCAAATTGTACGGTTTGCGCGTTCTCTCGCCGACAGAGCGGGCCCGTTTCCGCTTTTCTCTCGTCCGGAGTCCCCAAGCGCGCCCCGGGGGACCGGGGTTGGCCTGGGCTCGCCGGATGGATTTAGGCCCAAATCCGGGGGAAAACGAGGAACCGGGGGCGCGACTGGGCCGAATACCGCCGTCCGGATGTAAAAAACGGCCGTCGGGGGCCAAGTCGGGGGGACGGCTGGAGATGCTCTAACAGCGACGATGTTTTATCCGTTCTCCGGCGACGCTAATTTAATTTAATACTCCGGCCGAGTCCCCGGGACATCGGCGGGAATTTTTGACACATAAGATCACCTGTGCGAGTGAAATGCTAGAAAAGACCACCTACGAAAATTTCGGGTGGCGGCACGTTTGGCCAGGCGACACGTGGCACGTGCCGCCTGGGCCAACGCCGGCATGGGGGTGCCGCCATCCCCAAGTCCGGCACGTAGGCTGGCAGGTGACGGCGGTGGGGCATGCCGCCTTAGCCGTTGCCGACAGGGTGACGTGTGGCGCATGCCTGCCGGATTTGGCAGTGGCGGCAGGACCCACCTCTTCGAATGGCCGTCGACGGCAGCAGACGTGTCGGCGTTGGCTGTGGCGGCACCCCCATGCCGGCGTCGGCCCAGGCGGCACGTGCCACGTGTCGCCTGGCCAGACGTGCCGCCACCCGTAGGGGGTCTTTTTTAACAAATTTTTCGGCAGGTGGTCTTTTCTAGCATTTCACTCGCGCAGGTGGTCTTATGTGTCAAAAATTTCATCGGCGGTGCGTTTGATTGTAGACTTTACGCGTGCGGCCGGCCGGCGGTACGTAGTGCAGGAAGTGGCGCGTTGTGTTGACATTCACGTGCGATACGGCGAAGTGTAAAGCCCGGCGTACGTGTGGCCTGACGTGTAAAAATAGCGGCGAGGCGCGCGGACTCGGCCTTGGACAGCGACGCGGTCACCGAGCGGCGATGTGCTAAAAAAAACGCTGTGCTAGTGTGTCGAATCCGTACGTTAGCCCGTTGAACGGAATAGAGGAGGTTACTGTAATCGACAGCTTCGAGAGATGGGAAAATGGGATCACTTCGAGGGAGAGGACAAGTACACTCGGGCAGTCTAACCCGATTTTCTTCGGCCGCGCCACAGGACTCTATCACCACCCGTTCAAATCTGTCCAAAGCATCGATATTGGTGAGGTAATTTCGCAAAAAAAAAATCCCAAATATGCCTGTATAATTATTACTACAAAGTCCTTCTGTTTTCACACCATCTTGTTTAACCGATCTAATCCCTACAGCCCAAGATTCACAAGCAGATCCACAAAACTAGACACTACAGGCTAAGATCCAGCCGAGGAGGGCAGAGAGGAAGGCGGCCATCAGAAGATGGTGGTTGGGGGCGGCAGCAGTCGGTGTTGCTCAGGGACGGCGGCTGCCCGCACTAGTGGGGACAGAGCCTATAGTTCCGGCCCGTAAGGGGCTCTAGTCCCGGTTCCCCAACCGGGACCAAACAGGCGGGACTAAAGGCCTAACCTTTAGTCCCGGGCCTGTTACGAGCCGGGACCAAAGGAGCTCCACGTGGGCGCCGGGAGAGCCCTCAGGGGCAGGACCTTTAGTCCCGGGTCATAACACAGACCGGGACTAAAGACTTTCTGCAGATTTTGTTTATTTTAGCGTTTTAGGGTTTTAGGGTTTAGGTGTTCGGGGGATTAACGTGGTGCCTTGTTTGGTGTTCGAGAATTAGTTTTCGTATAATTCTAAATATACATGTTTATGCATATATATAAGATTAACTTATCTTACAAGCGAGCATATATATACAATTATATGGAGATCAGAATTATCGGGACAAGAGCCCGTCTATTCGATTACATGGACCAACATCAGTAATGGCCCCTAGCTACACTAAATCGTCCTTTGTCGTCTATAGCTTCTATCCTCAGAAATGCCGCTAGCTCCTCTGCAACAGCAATCGCGCGTTGCTCTGGTAGGTACTTCTCCCGCATGGCCGTGTACTATATAAGAAGAGGAGATGAATATGAATATCAATCATGATAACAAAGAATGACGAGTAAAAATAGAGGTGTGAATGTTTATTGCTTACATCGTATCTGTAATCCTTGTGCTCAGAGGTAAACGTGCGAATGGTCTCGCAAACATAGTATCCACATAGATGCGTCCCCCATGGCTGCTGGTCGCACTTTACGAGAATAGAATATATATAATCAAAATAATAATCTAGCATTACAAATGTATTGAAAATAGAAGTATATCATACTACTACTTACCTGAGCCGCTCTAAAGGTCAGCTTCTCATGCCGGATACCGGGAGTCACGCACTTGAACCGCTTCCAAACCCTGCCCGACAAGGAAAATGATTTGCTAAGTTTTTCATTAATTGATATATCAGAAAATCATCGAAAGAGACCGATAGAGCACAAGAATGATTGAAATTACCCTTGGAGCATGTCCTGCATGCTTTGGAACTGTTCCAAGGGTCTCGATAATGGGTCGAAGGCATCAACTCTTCCCTTATCAATTTGAATGTCCAACAGAATCCAGTGGTAGCTGCACATGTATATATATATGTGTCAGTAACTTATCAATTACACTCATAAGTGAATGGACACAACACAGTAAGACCCTCACCTGAAGTTGTATGGAAACAATATGTGGTCACAGAAATTTTGATCTGTTAGAAACCTTAGAAGGTTTTCCTCCGTCTCCTTGGGGTTATCAGTTAGCGTCGTTATATGTATTTTATCTGGGTCAATAAACCCAATATTGTGGATGTTCCTACTTTTACATTCCAGAATCTTCATTCTGCATAATAGAGTACAAGTCAGAACGGAACAAGTTATATGTAGAAAATGAATTGAAATAACTGAACAAGTTATATGTAGACAATGAATTGAAATAACTGAACAAGTTATATGTAGACAACGAATTGAAAAACTTACAGACAATAGCAACTCATAAGCGATTTGTCGAGGGCGTCAGCATTGTACATCTGGAAGAGTTCATCAAAGTCGATATGGATGTCTTCGGGACGGCCGTAGTACTCCCGTGGGACAAGCACCACGATCATCGTTCTCCCTTTATTTGATTCACTTAAGTACCATGTATGCAAGTAACGCATATTTGTTGGGAGATCATCAAACTTATCTTTGCTGACCAAAGGCGCTCCCATGACAAACTGTGGCTTAGGGGCTACCACTGCCTTGGGTACCACGTCGTCTTGGGAAGCCAGAATGACTTCAACCGGGATACCCCATTCATCCGCCCACTTCTTTGCTAATCCCAAATCTTGCCCCTGCACCAGAGAGGGAACATTCTCGGGTAACACCCTGAGGGGTGGGATCGACTGTTTGGCATGCAGTGCATACCGGGCATTTATCCATATTCTCATACTTCTCACCGCGGTAGAGGATGCAGTCATTAGGGCATGCATGTATCTTCTGCACGTCTAATCCTAGAGGGCAGACAAGCTTCTTTGCTTCGTACGTGCTGGCGGGCAATTCGTTCTTTCTTGGAAGCATCTTCTTCATCAGTACCAGCAACTTTTCGAATGACGAGTCAGTCACACCGGTCTCTGCCTTCCACTTCAGCAATTCCAGTGTGCTACCCAGCTTCTTCTGGCCATCTTCACAAGTTGGGTACAACAATTTGTTGTGGTCCTGTAACATCTGCTCAAACTGCAACCTCTCCTTTTCTGTGTCGCAGCCTCGCCGTGCTTCAGAAATGACCCGGCCAAGATCATCAGCGGGCTCATCTGGTTCCCGTTCTGCACCCTGATCTTCTTCTTCATTGTCTTCCATTGCGGTATCAGCATACTCAGGGAACATAGATCGGTAGTTGTCATCATCGTTCTCTTCTTCTTCATCGTCGTCTTCCATCATAACCCCTCTTTCTCCGTGCTTGGTCCAAACATTATAGCCCGACATAAAACCGGACCGAAGCAGGTGGCTCTGAATGACTCTTGAGGAAGTGTAGTCCTTCTCATTCCGACATTCAACACATGGACAAAACATATAGCCACCACCATGCTTGTTCGCATCGGCCGCATCTCGAAAAGAATGCACGCCTTCTCTGTAAGCGGCGGTGCGTCGATCACCGTACATCCATGGATGGCTCATCTGCGTCATGCAACAGTATATCAAACACAATCACGATCCTAAAAATTAGTACCGCACGGTCTAAACGAGGAAATATAGTTGCTAACCTTTTAGAATAAGTGGAAATAAAGAGGAAGAGGCTTAAGCGTGGCTCGGGCACCTCATATCGTAGTTGTGTTCGGTGAACTGAAGCGGCATCGCTCTAACAAACATTTCAACAAACACCTCTAGTGCATCCAAGCAAAAAGGTGAGCTAGCACACACTCACACACTTTCATCCAAAAAAATGCAAGAGGGGAGAGAGGGGCTGCAGGGGCTGCCATATATATAGGCAGAGGACTTTAGTCCCGGTTTGAGACACAAACCGGGACTAAAGGGGGCGCACATGCGGGCCGCCCAGCGCATAGCCCTTTAGTCCCGGTTTGTGTCTCAAACCGGGACTAAAGCCTCGTTACGGGCCAGGACTAAAGCCTCCCGGGCGGCTGGCGAATTAGGGGCGACGTGGCCGGGCCTTTAGTCCCGGCCCAGATGGCGGCCGGGACTAAAGGGTCCAGGCCTAAGGCCCGTTTTCTACTAGTGCCGGTTGCTTGGGGACAGCGGCCGTTGGGGCAACAGTGGTCAGGGACGCGTCCCCGTGCCTGGCTCGCTAACCGACGAGGACTGTGGCTTGGGAGAGGAGAAGGGCAATGGCTGGTACGGGGTTGGGATCGAATGCAGGCTAGGGAAACCGATTCGTGGTGCTTATATACCGGGGTTGGATCGTGGCTCGACTTCGTCGTTCGAGGAGGTGTTTTTTTTTCCAAAAGGACCATCGTGAGTGTCGCGTAGTCACTGGACGGTGACGATATGGATATGGCGCCATAAGTGCAAGTATAATAAGGTTCAATTAGTAAGCTATAAGAATTAAACTAGTATATTTATGATGAGGTGAAGGAGATAGAAAAGGAGAGAAGAAGAGTGGGCTCTAGGTCTTGCACGTGCTCCTAGGCACTTTGTGAGATATGGGCAATGTAGTCACAAAGTAGTACGTTTTGGTCTCCAACTACTCCCTCCATCCTGGTTTATAAGTTTTGCGCGTATCCCTAAGTTGCCATTTTAACTCATATAGTATAAGATATATACTAAAAAAAATATCATTGGAAACTTGAGATTATATACTTTCTAATGGTATAATTTTTATATTATAAAATTTATATTATATTTGTCAAAATGATAACCTAGGGCTATGCGCAGGACCTATACAACAGGACAGAGGGAGTACTACTATTATATATATTGGTTATAAGATTATCTACGAATAGCATGACAATATCTTATAGCCAGCAACTAACTCTACTATTAAGCTTGCTCTAAGGGCCGAGATCCATAATTTTTGTAGACAGTCAGCTGCCAAAGTCAACATCTCTCCGTTCCGCCTCTACTCCGGCACGAGGCCTCCGTCACCACAATTAGTTTTACCGGTACGTGATTATGGACTTTCTAGCTACTAGTCCAGCGATTCAACATGACGCAAACGAAATTTCGCGTGAGAATCGGCTTACATCACGATGCATGCACAGATAAGGTGTCAAAATCTAAAACTCTAGTGCACTAAACTAGGCAATGATTCACACCGTCAAACCTTTATCCTTTGTTGAAATATTGGGCCATTTCATATGAGCCCATAGTAGATTTCAGAAATTCCTAGAAATCTCAAAGCCCATGTGTGTAAGCCCATTTGGAATGCAGCCCAAGTTTTTGGCTGCACAAAGGCAAGGGGTGGGAGCTAAGTTTAGTCCCACATGGGAAGTTGGGAGAGATGTAGACCAACATATAAGGTGGGGTGTTGCACCACTTGGTAAGTGAGTGAGAAGAGAAGTGCCACACGCGCGCTCCTCCTCCTCCTCCTCGCTCGCTCGTCTCGTCTCGACACGTCACGACGCGCGCGCGCGCCGCGGTTTGCGGAATTGAGCCCGGTTTGCGGAATTGAGCCTCGGAGCCGAGCTTATCTTTTTGCTGCACAGGAAAACCGAACGTTTGACCGAGTCCTTGACGGACGCGTCACAGCTAGCCAGTTCGGGTCGCTCCCGGATCGTGGGCTACTGTAACCGACTCGGACGTGCGACGTGGGCGTGGCCCACGTTGCCTAGGGTTTTTCCGCTGTGCGTCCGCGCCTATATAAACTCTTGCCTGGCTACACGCCGTACACACCTGAAACCGATCTAGGGTTTTACCACCTCTCGCTGCTTGCGCCGCCTCCGTAGTCTACTCCATCCCGAGCGCCGGCGTGCACCGGCGAACGGGAGAGCAGGTCTCCGGAACCACTCGCCTTTGCGATCCTGTACGGGAGAGGGCGAATTAGGTTTTTGGGAAGCGCTCTGCGCGACTGCTCAAGCTCTTCATCACGGGTCGTCTTCCATCCAAGTCGGGCGGTGCTGCCTACCGCCGTCTTCATCGCCGTCTGCTTCGACCGGTCTTCTCCAACATTGTCATCAACAACGTTACTGCTACGACTACATCTGCAAGCGAACGGTACGTGCGGTCTACTGCTGTTCGTCTGTTCATCATGTTCTGCGAGTACATGTTTAGCTACTGCCTGTTTCCGTTCATCTTGTTGTTTAGTACATCTAGTATGTTCGAGTTACATGTGGTAGTAGCTGCTATTGTCATGTTTAATATTCTGGAATTAATAATGGAAATTGTGCCTAATTATCCAACAATCCAAAAACCTAATTGTAGGCAATTTCCTGAATTATCAATGGCTGGTTTTACCGATGCACTGAGGCCGGATAAATTTACCGGTGTGCACTTTAAGAGGTGGCAGTACAAAGCTGAGCTTTGGCTGACCACGATGAAAGTGTTCCAGATTAGTAAAGGCAAACCTGAAGGAACTATGTCTGACGATGATCAGAAAAAGTTCGAGGAAGCCAATACTATCTTTGTGGGATGCATTCTGAGCATTCTTGCTGACCGTCTGTGTGATGTGTTTATGCACATAAAAGACGGGAAAGAGCTCTGGGACGCACTGGACGCCAAGTTTGGTGCTGCAGATGCTGGCAGTGAACTGTACATCATGGAGAGCTTTCATGATTTTAAGATGACTAAGGACCTTCCTGTGGTTCAACAAGCTCATGAGATACAGTGCATTGCCAAAGAGCTCGAACTCCTTAAGTGTGCCTTACCCGACAAGTTTGTGGCGGGTTGCATTATTGCTAAGTTGCCCCCTTCATGGAGGAACTTCGCCACAGCTCTCAAACACAAGAGACAGGAGATATCAGTTGAAAATCTGATAGCGTCCCTTGATGTTGAGGAGAAGGCTCGTGCTAAGGACACTACTGAGAAAGGAGAGGGTCATGCTACTGCTAACTTTGTCCAGCAGAAAGGCAAATCCTCAGGCAAGAATAAAGGGAACTTCAAGCCCTCTTTCAACAAGCCTGTAAAGACTACAACCTTCAAGAAGAAGAAGCCGAACAGGGACAGGAGTGATCTAACTTGTTTCACTTGTGGAGAGCCCGGCCACTTTTCCAAGGACTGCCCAGAACGCACAGACCGCAGAGGGAAAAGGGCCAAGAGTGTCAATGTCGTGACTGCTAGCAATACTGATGGGTATGGTAATCTATTTACTGTTCTTTCGGTATTTCAATCTCCCTCTTGGTGGATTGATACGGGTGCTAACGTTCATGTGTGTGCTGACGTCTCTATGTTCACTTCTTACCAGGCCGCACGGGATTCCTCCGTCCTAATGGGCAATGGGTCACATGCCTCTGTTCGTGGTGTTGGCACGGTAGATCTGAAGTTCACTTCGGGGAAGATCGTGCAGCTGAGGAACTTGCAGCATGTCCCTTCTATGAACAAGAATCTTGTTAGCGGTTCCCTTCTCTGCAGAGATGGGTTTAAGGTTGTGTTAGAGTCGAATAAGGTAGTCGTTTCCAAGCATGGACAATTTATTGGAAAAGGCTATGAGTGCGGAGGCTTGTTCCGCTTTTCACTTTCAGATTTCTGTAATAAATCCGTGAACCATATTTGTGGCGGTGTTAATGATGATACCAGTGTTTGGCATTCTCGTTTATGTCACATTAATTTTGGTTTGATGTCTCGGTTATCCAGCATGAGTTTAATTCCGAAATTCACTATTGCCAAAGGTTCTAAGTGCCATAGTTGTGTGCAATCGAAGCAACCTCGTAAGCCTCATACGGCGGCCGAGGAGAGAAACTTGGCACCTCTAGAACTCATACATTCTGATCTATGCGAGATGAATGGTGTGTTGACAAAAGGTGAAAAGAGATATTTCATGACATTGATTGATGATGCGACTAGATTTTGCTATGTTTACTTGTTGCGAACTAAAGATGAAGCTTTAGACTACTTTAAAATTTATAAGGCTGAAGTTGAAAATCAACTAGAGAGAAAGATCAAGCGTCTTAGGTCGGATCGTGGTGGAGAGTATTTTCCTAAAATCTTTGACGAATTCTGTGAGGAACACGGTATTATTCATGAGAGGACGCCTCCCTACTCGCCCCAATCCAATGGGGTGGCCGAGAGGAAAAACCGCACTCTGTCTGACTTGGTGAATTCCATGCTCGACACTGCTGGTTTATCAAAGGCATGGTGGGGGGAGGCTTTGTTGACTGCATGTCATGTCCTGAATAGAGTTCCTAACAAGAATAAAGATAAAACCCCTTATGAGGAGTGGGTTGGGAGAAAGCCATCACTTTCGTATTTGCGCACTTGGGGATGCTTGGCGAAGGTCAACATTCCCATCCCAAAGAAACGCAAACTCGGACCAAAGACTGTGGACTGCATCTTTCTAGGTTATGCTCAGCGGAGCATTGGCTATAGATTTTTAGTAGTTAAATCCGAGGTACCTGATATGCATGTTGACACTATAATGGAATCTCGTGATGCAACATTTTTTGAGAATATGTTTCCTATGAAAGATATGCATAGCACTGCTAGATTTTCTTCTGAGATAATTCCTGAATCTAGTGCATCTGACGATTATTTTGAGCAACCACATGAGAACGTTTTTGAGAACGTTCATGAGAAGGATGACAATGAAGCTCCTACAAGGAGCAAGAGACAGAGGACTGCAAAGTCCTTTGGTGATGATTTCATTGTGTACCTTGTGGATGATACTCCCAAATCCATTGCTGAGGCATATGCATCATCAGATGCAGATAATTGGAAAGAAGCTGTCCAGAATGAGATGGACTCGATTCTTTCTAATGGAACATGGGAATTATCAGAGCGCCCCCATGGCTGTAAGTCTGTGGGCTGCAAGTGGGTGTTCAAGAAGAAGCTAAGGCCTGATGGTACTATTGAGAAGTACAAGGCGAGACTTGTAGCGAAAGGCTACACACAGAGAGAAGGCGAAGATTACTTTGATACCTATTCACCTGTCGCAAGACTAACCACCATTCGAGTACTACTTTCCATGGCTGCCTCCTATGGTCTTATCGTTCATCAAATGGACGTAAAGACAGCTTTCCTCAATGGAGTGTTGGAAGAGGAAATCTATATGGATCAGCCTGATGGATTTGTGGTAAAAGGTGAAGAGACAAAGGTGTGCAAGTTGCTAAAATCTTTATATGGCCTGAAACAAGCACCTAAGCAATGGCATGAGAAGTTTGACAGAACTTTAACTTCTGTTGGCTTTGTCGTTAATGAGGCTGACAAGTGCGTTTACTATCGCCATGGTGGGGGCGAAGGTGTTATATTGTGTTTGTACGTTGATGATATTCTCATCTTTGGTACAAACATGAAAGTAATACATGAGGTCAAGTCTTTCTTGTCAAAGTGCTTTGATATGAAAGATCTGGGAGAAGCTGATGTGATCCTGAACATCAAGCTAAATAAGAACGAGAGTGGGATTACTTTATCGCAATCCCACTATGTTGAGAAGATCTTGAGCCGGTTTGGCTTTATTGATGGCAAGTCTTCTCCAACACCTTATGATCCCAGTGTGATATTGCGTAAGAACAAGAACGAACCAACAGATCAACTGAGGTATTCTCAGATCATTGGTTCACTCATGTACTTAGCGAGCGCGACAAGACCTGACATCTCTTTTGCTGTGAGCAAGTTGAGTAGGTTCATGTCGAACCCGGGTATTGATCATTGGCATGCACTTGAAAGGGTCATGCGCTATCTATGTGGTACAATGAGTTACGGGATTCACTATTCAGGGCACCCTGCTGTGCTTGAAGGATATAGTGACACAAATTGGATCTCTGATGTAGATGATATCAAAGCCACTAGTGGGTATGTGTTTACCTTTGGAGGTGGCGCCGTATCATGGAGATCATGTAGGCAAACCATATTGACGAGGTCAACTATGGAAGCAGAACTTACTGCTTTAGACACAGCCACTGTAGAGTCAGAATGGCTGCGTGAGCTCTTGATGGACTTGCCAGTGGTTGAAAAACCTGTGCCGGCCATCCTCTTGAATTGTGACAACCAAACAGTTATTGTCAAAGTGAACAATTCTAAGGATAACGCGAAGTCATCAAGACACGTTAAAAGATGTTTGAAGTCTGTCAGGAAATTGCGAAACTCCGGAGTAATAACTGTTACGTATATTCAAACAGACAAAAACCTGGCAGATCCCTTTACTAAGGGGCTATCACGCAATGTGATAGATAGTGCATCGAGGGAGATGGGTTTGAGACCCATAGATGTTATGCCATAGCGGTAACCCAACCTTTGTGATCGGAGATCCCGTGAATTAGGACCTGGGAAAACAAGCTAGTGGTTTAACTGAGGAGAGTATTCTGTAACCCTCTCTAAGTGAAGATGCAAAACTCTCAAAATCTGTAAGGCAGGTTGGCAACATGCCTTAATGTGTTTCTGTTGGCTATGATTAGCAAAGATGCTGTCCTACAGAGCATTCTTGAAAGAACACACCTATATGAGTCCGACTGTTAAACGTCGTAGTCTATGAGATTTGGGTGATCTCTAGTAAACTTATGAAGAGACCATGGAGTACGACGCATATGCTCCAACCCGCGGGGTAGGCTACTGGCAGCCATGTACTGGTTATGACTTTGAGTGAAATCTTGACGCACAAAACTTGCAATTCAAGGCGTAGTCCATTGTTCAAGTTGCTGATAGACGTAGCTTAAGGTTCTAGGCGGAAGTTCAACTTAACAGTCTCTGCTGAAACACTGGTATATAAACAAGTAGTGAGGTTTGGCAAATCTCTAAATGGGCATTTGAGATCTGGTGGGGGATTGTTGAAATATTGGGCCATTTCATATGAGCCCATAGTAGATTTCAGAAATTCCTAGAAATCTCAAAGCCCATGTGTGTAAGCCCATTTGGAATGCAGCCCAAGTTTTTGGCTGCACAAAGGCAAGGGGTGGGAGCTAAGTTTAGTCCCACATGGGAAGTTGGGAGAGATGTAGACCAACATATAAGGTGGGGTGTTGCACCACTTGGTAAGTGAGTGAGAAGAGAAGTGCCACACGTGCGCTCCTCCTCCTCCTCCTCGCTCGCTTGTCTCGTCTCGACTCGACACGACACGACACGACACGTCACGTCACGACGCGCGCCGCGGTTTGCGGAATTGAGCCTCGGAGCCGAGCTTATCTTTTTGCTGCACAGGAAAACCGAACGTTTGACCGAGTCCTTGACGGACGCGTCACAGCTAGCCAGTTCGGGTCGCTCCCGGATCGTGGGCTACTGTAACCGACTCGGACGTGCGACGTGGGCGTGGCCCACGTTGCCTAGGGTTTTTCCGCTGTGCGTCCGCGCCTATATAAACTCTTGCCTGGCTACACGCCGTACACACCTGAAACCGATCTAGGGTTTTACCACCTCTCGCTGCTTGCGCCGCCTCCGTAGTCTACTCCATCCCGAGCGCCGGCGTGCACCGGCGAACGGGAGAGCAGGTCTCCGGAACCACTCGCCTTTGCGATCCTGTACGGGAGAGGGCGAATTAGGTTTTTGGGAAGCGCTCTGCGCGACTGCTCAAGCTCTTCATCACGGGTCATCTTCCATCCAAGTCGGGCGGTGCTGCCTACCGCCGTCTTCATCGCCGTCTGCTTCGACCGGTCTTCTCCAACATTGTCATCAACAACGTTACTGCTACGACTACATCTGCAAGCGAACGGTACGTGCGGTCTACTGCTGTTCGTCTGTTCATCATGTTCTGCGAGTACATGTTTAGCTACTGCCTGTTTCCGTTCATCTTGTTGTTTAGTACATCTAGTATGTTCGAGTTACATGTGGTAGTAGCTGCTATTGTCATGTTTAATATTCTGGAATTAATAATGGAAATTGTGCCTAATTATCCAACAATCCAAAAACCTAATTGTAGGCAATTTCCTGAATTATCAATGGCTGGTTTTACCGATGCACTGAGGCCGGATAAATTTACCGGTGTGCACTTTAAGAGGTGGCAGTACAAAGCTGAGCTTTGGCTGACCACGATGAAAGTGTTCCAGATTAGTAAAGGCAAACCTGAAGGAACTATGTCTGACGATGATCAGAAAAAGTTCGAGGAAGCCAATACTATCTTTGTGGGATGCATTCTGAGCATTCTTGCTGACCGTCTGTGTGATGTGTTTATGCACATAAAAGACGGGAAAGAGCTCTGGGACGCACTGGACGCCAAGTTTGGTGCTGCAGATGCTGGCAGTGAACTGTACATCATGGAGAGCTTTCATGATTTTAAGATGACTAAGGACCTTCCTGTGGTTCAACAAGCTCATGAGATACAGTGCATTGCCAAAGAGCTCGAACTCCTTAAGTGTGCCTTACCCGACAAGTTTGTGGCGGGTTGCATTATTGCTAAGTTGCCCCCTTCATGGAGGAACTTCGCCACAGCTCTCAAACACAAGAGACAGGAGATATCAGTTGAAAATCTGATAGCGTCCCTTGATGTTGAGGAGAAGGCTCGTGCTAAGGACACTACTGAGAAAGGAGAGGGTCATGCTACTGCTAACTTTGTCCAGCAGAAAGGCAAATCCTCAGGCAAGAATAAAGGGAACTTCAAGCCCTCTTTCAACAAGCCTGTAAAGACTACAACCTTCAAGAAGAAGAAGCCGAACAGGGACAGGAGTGATCTAACTTGTTTCACTTGTGGAGAGCCCGGCCACTTTTCCAAGGACTGCCCAGAACGCACAGACCGCAGAGGGAAAAGGGCCAAGAGTGTCAACGTCGTGACTGCTAGCAATACTGATGGGTATGGTAATCTATTTACTGTTCTTTCGGTATTTCAATCTCCCTCTTGGTGGATTGATACGGGTGCTAACGTTCATGTGTGTGCTGACATCTCTATGTTCACTTCTTACCAGGCCGCACGGGATTCCTCCGTCCTAATGGGCAATGGGTCACATGCCTCTGTTCGTGGTGTTGGCACGGTAGATCTGAAGTTCACTTCGGGGAAGATCGTGCAGCTGAGGAACGTGCAGCATGTCCCTTCTATGAACAAGAATCTTGTTAGCGGTTCCCTTCTCTGCAGAGATGGGTTTAAGGTTGTGTTAGAGTCGAATAAGGTAGTCGTTTCCAAGCATGGACAATTTATTGGAAAAGGCTATGAGTGCGGAGGCTTGTTCCGCTTTTCACTTTCAGATTTCTGTAATAAATCCGTGAACCATATTTGTGGCGGTGTTAATGATGATACCAGTGTTTGGCATTCTCGTTTATGTCACATTAATTTTGGTTTGATGTCTCGGTTATCCAGCATGAGTTTAATTCCGAAATTCACTATTGCCAAAGGTTCTAAGTGCCATAGTTGTGTGCAATCGAAGCAACCTCGTAAGCCTCATACGGCGGCCGAGGAGAGAAACTTGGCACCTCTAGAACTCATACATTCTGATCTATGCGAGATGAATGGTGTGTTGACAAAAGGTGAAAAGAGATATTTCATGACATTGATTGATGATGCGACTAGATTTTGCTATGTTTACTTGTTGCGAACTAAAGATGAAGCTTTAGACTACTTTAAAATTTATAAGGCTGAAGTTGAAAATCAACTAGAGAGAAAGATCAAGCGTCTTAGGTCGGATCGTGGTGGAGAGTATTTTCCTAAAATCTTTGACGAATTCTGTGAGGAACACGGTATTATTCATGAGAGGACGCCTCCCTACTCGCCCCAATCCAATGGGGTGGCCGAGAGGAAAAACCGCACTCTGTCTGACTTGGTGAATTCCATGCTCGACACTGCTGGTTTATCAAAGGCATGGTGGGGGGAGGCTTTGTTGACTGCATGTCATGTCCTGAATAGAGTTCCTAACAAGAATAAAGATAAAACCCCTTATGAGGAGTGGGTTGGGAGAAAGCCATCACTTTCGTATTTGCGCACTTGGGGATGCTTGGCGAAGGTCAACATTCCCATCCCAAAGAAACGCAAACTCGGACCAAAGACTGTGGACTGCATCTTTCTAGGTTATGCTCAGCGGAGCATTGGCTATAGATTTTTAGTAGTTAAATCCGAGGTACCTGATATGCATGTTGACACTATAATGGAATCTCGTGATGCAACATTTTTTGAGAATATGTTTCCTATGAAAGATATGCATAGCACTGCTAGATTTTCTTCTGAGATAATTCCTGAATCTAGTGCATCTGACGATTATTTTGAGCAACCACATGAGAACGTTTTTGAGAACGTTCATGAGAAGGATGACAATGAAGCTCCTACAAGGAGCAAGAGACAGAGGACTGCAAAGTCCTTTGGTGATGATTTCATTGTGTACCTTGTGGATGATACTCCCAAATCCATTGCTGAGGCATATGCATCATCAGATGCAGATAATTGGAAAGAAGCTGTCCAGAATGAGATGGACTCGATTCTTTCTAATGGAACATGGGAATTATCAGAGCGCCCCCATGGCTGTAAGTCTGTGGGCTGCAAGTGGGTGTTCAAGAAGAAGCTAAGGCCTGATGGTACTATTGAGAAGTACAAGGCGAGACTTGTAGCGAAAGGCTACACACAGAGAGAAGGCGAAGATTACTTTGATACCTATTCACCTGTCGCAAGACTAACCACCATTCGAGTACTACTTTCCATGGCTGCCTCCTATGGTCTTATCGTTCATCAAATGGACGTAAAGACAGCTTTCCTCAATGGAGTGTTGGAAGAGGAAATCTATATGGATCAGCCTGATGGATTTGTGGTAAAAGGTGAAGAGACAAAGGTGTGCAAGTTGCTAAAATCTTTATATGGCCTGAAACAAGCACCTAAGCAATGGCATGAGAAGTTTGACAGAACTTTAACTTCTGTTGGCTTTGTCGTTAATGAGGCTGACAAGTGCGTTTACTATCGCCATGGTGGGGGCGAAGGTGTTATATTGTGTTTGTACGTTGATGATATTCTCATCTTTGGTACAAACATGAAAGTAATACATGAGGTCAAGTCTTTCTTGTCAAAGTGCTTTGATATGAAAGATCTGGGAGAAGCTGATGTGATCCTGAACATCAAGCTAAATAAGAACGAGAGTGGGATTACTTTATCGCAATCCCACTATGTTGAGAAGATCTTGAGCCGGTTTGGCTTTATTGATGGCAAGTCTTCTCCAACACCTTATGATCCCAGTGTGATATTGCGTAAGAACAAGAACGAACCAACAGATCAACTGAGGTATTCTCAGATCATTGGTTCACTCATGTACTTAGCGAGCGCGACAAGACCTGACATCTCTTTTGCTGTGAGCAAGTTGAGTAGGTTCATGTCGAACCCGGGTATTGATCATTGGCATGCACTTGAAAGGGTCATGCGCTATCTATGTGGTACAATGAGTTACGGGATTCACTATTCAGGGCACCCTGCTGTGCTTGAAGGATATAGTGACGCAAATTGGATCTCTGATGTAGATGATATCAAAGCCACTAGTGGGTATGTGTTTACCTTTGGAGGTGGCGCCGTATCATGGAGATCATGTAGGCAAACCATATTGACGAGGTCAACTATGGAAGCAGAACTTACTGCTTTAGACACAGCCACTGTAGAGTCAGAATGGCTGCGTGAGCTCTTGATGGACTTGCCGGTGGTTGAAAAACCTGTGCCGGCCATCCTCTTGAATTGTGACAACCAAACAGTTATTGTCAAAGTGAACAATTCTAAGGATAACGCGAAGTCATCAAGACACGTTAAAAGACGTTTGAAGTCTGTCAGGAAATTGCGAAACTCCGGAGTAATAACTGTTACGTATATTCAAACAGACAAAAACCTGGCAGATCCCTTTACTAAGGGGCTATCACGCAATGTGATAGATAGTGCATCGAGGGAGATGGGTTTGAGACCCATAGATGTTATGCCATAGCGGTAACCCAACCTTTGTGATCGGAGATCCCGTGAATTAGGACCTGGGAAAACAAGCTAGTGGTTTAACTGAGGAGAGTATTCTGTAACCCTCTCTAAGTGAAGATGCAAAACTCTCAAAATCTGTAAGGCAGGTTGGCAACATGCCTTAATGTGTTTCTGTTGGCTATGATTAGCAAAGATGCTGTCCTATAGAGCATTCTTGAAAGAACACACCTATATGAGTCCGACTGTTAAACGTCGTAGTCTATGAGATTTGGGTGATCTCTAGTAAACTCATGAAGAGACCATGGAGTACGACGCATATGCTCCAACCCGCGGGGTAGGCTACTGGCAGCCATGTACTGGTTATGACTTTGAGTGAAATCTTGACGCACAAAACTTGCAATTCAAGGCGTAGTCCATTGTTCAAGTTGCTGATAGACGTAGCTTAAGGTTCTAGGCGGAAGTTCAACTTAACAGTCTCTGCTGAAACACTGGTATATAAACAAGTAGTGAGGTTTGGCAAATCTCTAAATGGGCATTTGAGATCTGGTGGGGGATTGTTGAAATATTGGGCCATTTCATATGAGCCCATAGTAGATTTCAGAAATTCCTAGAAATCTCAAAGCCCATGTGTGTAAGCCCATTTGGAATGCAGCCCAAGTTTTTGGCTGCACAAAGGCAAGGGGTGGGAGCTAAGTTTAGTCCCACATGGGAAGTTGGGAGAGATGTAGACCAACATATAAGGTGGGGTGTTGCACCACTTGGTAAGTGAGTGAGAAGAGAAGTGCCACACGTGCGCTCCTCCTCCTCCTCCTCGCTCGCTTGTCTCGTCTCGACTCGACACGACACGACACGACACGACACGACACATCACGTCACGACGCGCGCCGCGGTTTGCGGAATTGAGCCTCGGAGCCGAGCTTATCTTTTTGCTGCACAGGAAAACCGAACGTTTGACCGAGTCCTTGACGGACGCGTCACAGCTAGCCAGTTCGGGTCGCTCCCGGATCGTGGGCTACTGTAACCGACTCGGACGTGCGACGTGGGCGTGGCCCACGTTGCCTAGGGTTTTTCCGCTGTGCGTCCGCGCCTATATAAACTCTTGCCTGGCTACACGCCGTACACACCTGAAACCGATCTAGGGTTTTACCACCTCTCGCTGCTTGCGCCGCCTCCGTAGTCTACTCCATCCCGAGCGCCGGCGTGCACCGGCGAACGGGAGAGCAGGTCTCCGGAACCACTCGCCTTTGCGATCCTGTACGGGAGAGGGCGAATTAGGTTTTTGGGAAGCGCTCTGCGCGACTGCTCAAGCTCTTCATCACGGGTCGTCTTCCATCCAAGTCGGGCGGTGCTGCCTACCGCCGTCTTCATCGCCGTCTGCTTCGACCGGTCTTCTCCAACATTGTCATCAACAACGTTACTGCTACGACTACATCTGCAAGCGAACGGTACGTGCGGTCTACTGCTGTTCGTCTGTTCATCATGTTCTGCGAGTACATGTTTAGCTACTGCCTGTTTCCGTTCATCTTGTTGTTTAGTACATCTAGTATGTTCGAGTTACATGTGGTAGTAGCTGCTATTGTCATGTTTAATATTCTGGAATTAATAATGGAAATTGTGCCTAATTATCCAACATCCTTAGGATATTATTAAGGTATTCTTTCAAGTAATAAACCAAGCTGTCAACTTCAGCGATTGAGCTGCTGAGTCCGGTAGCGTCCAGTGCAACCCATGCTTGTGGTGCAACCGAATAGCATCCTTAAACTCTTAGATTACGTGTTATCGTTGAGGATGAGATGCTCCAACAGTTTGGGAGCTGGAGAGGGAGCATAAAGGAAAATCATGGCGCTAGTGAAGTTGTAATGGCGGTCCTAGCAACCTAGCCTCGCGTGTTCAAAGGTAAAACAACTTGGTAGACCAAGTACAGTGTACCTTGCGCACCCATGCTTGTGGTGCAAAGTCCAGTACTCCCAGCCATCGTGTACTCCCGGTGCACCCATGTCCATTATGGCACAAATTTTTTAGTACAAAAATTAGTGTAGCGTGAGAAATAAAAAAGACAAATTCAGAGTTAGTACGGTTGGTGGGCTGAATTCATGGCCCAATTACTATCCATTGCCCCTTTTTGTTCCTAGAGTTGTGTTTGGAACTTCGGTTTGAACATTTTTTGACATGATTGACATATATGTTGTATATATAGTTTCATCTCGAAAATATTCGAGGCATCCATGATTTGTTTTTAAACTTTGGAGTACCAGGAGTACCTCGTACTTTGGTGTACAAGATATGTTCTCTTGTGGTGCAAGCGGTGCACCGGCGGCCGAAAATATGCTCTGTGAGTTGCTGTAAAAATATGAAAATAATTTTGTAAGTTAGAAATAAAAAAATTGACATCTTACAAAATTTAAAGTCTATATTTGAAGTGGCACTTGAGAAACAAAAACAACAAATTCAACATGGCTTATGCTCCCGCCCAAGTTTGTGACTTGGATTAAAATAACTAATGTTCATAACATGTTTGCTTGGTTTTTGCTCACCAAGTTGCATGCCAAATTTGAATGTTTTAAAATAAATAATGTTCATAACATTCACTGATGGCCGAAAATGTGCTGTAGGAGTTGGTATAAAATACAAAAATTATTTAGTATGTTAGACATAAAAAGTTTACCAACTTGCGAAATTTCAGGTATAAATTTGAAGAGGCACTTGAGAAACGAAAACAAAAAATTCAACATGACTCGTGTTTTATCAAGTTGACCAGCTCTAGGAGTTTGTTGCATGGTATAAAATAACTATTATTCATAACATGTTTGATCATTTTTGTTTTATCAAGTTGCAAGCCAAAATTTGAGTATGGGGTTGTTGGCAAGTCTAATTTGTATTGTATGTACATACTAAATTTTTTTTTAGATTTGTTGATAAATTATAAATGGAATTTGAATAATAAGTGACATATTTTCTCAGAATTAATTTTAACGACAATTAGTAGAACCAGCACCTTATTATCTCCAACGAGAGTTGTCTTTTTTGCACTTTTCACCTGGTTGGAACCAATAGTAAAACATCTTATATTTCTGCAGGGAGGGAGTATTTGGTCTGCTCGCTCTTTGCTGAAATTTTACGAGTTGAGGGGTCTCTCAAAGTTGAGCTAGAATTCCAAGACTGAAATTGCGTTGCCATGGCGTGCGCAAAGGGCCCAATGCAATTACAGGTACACGTGGCCGGCTACTTAGGATGTGACCAAGTTAGAGGCAGTCGTGGCACTCTACTACGCGTCGGCGATCTCAGATCCATTTTCCCTACATTTCCATTTGGTATTTGTTATTTTGGAAACATGGGAGGATTATCAGTTTACGCGATCGAGGACAGGCGAAAAGCATTTTCTTTTGGGGCGTGGCGCACATGGATTTGCACCGCGAGAAACAGACGCGGAGTATAAATTACAGGTACGGACCCCGTCCGATCCTGTACTTTTCTAATCTTCTCGGTCTCCAAGAGCTTCCATGATTGGCGTATAATAATACGAACCTTGTCCTAGCACCGGTACGTCAAGCGGCAGTAGTATAATCCGCAGAAGAAAAGGCTAGACGCACAGCAGCAATGCACACAGTAAGAATTCCTCATCTCTGAAGGTGGACCGTCGTATCGGCTAATTTCTTTTGAGCACGTCTGACCAAGGGAGCTTATCAGAAGATTTCTTCGCCCCGTCGCGATCGAAACCTGTCAGGTCCTTAGCAAGATGCCCCCTACCGCAACTACAATTTACAAAGCGAGGTTGTCCTTCCCCTGAAAAAGAAACTCTGAAAATGAAAGGTGAGTGAACTGTCGTGGACGTACGTATATACGGAGACCGTTTTCTCATGCCCAAGCACATGGACGTTCTACCATCCAGCTCGACGCTCACTTGTACTATCTCGGACTCCAGGCCAGGGCGCGTGGCCCAGCCCGGCAAGGCTGTGCTCCACCAGCGCTGTCGTCCGCCCGTGGCGACGAACGTACGAACGCGCGGCCGTGCGGCGACACGGCGTGAAAAGAAAAGGCGGAGGCGGAGGCGGGAAGGAAAGGAGAAGGAGCAGTACGAGTGGTGCGGTGTCCCGTGGTGGCGGTACCATCGGGAAGGAAGCCGGGTGGGGAGAGGAATCCGAAAGGACAAATTATTGAGGCGGGACGCAGGCACGCCGGCGGCGGGCCCTGCCGTCGTCCTCCTCGCACGGTCGTACCCTGCCCCACCTCTGCCCCCTTCCCAGACACGGCTGCCCAGCCTCCCGGTCCTGCCCTTCCGAGCTCAAAAGATCAAAAGAAAGACAACGACAACGCTAGTACCAATATCAACCGTTCTGTTATTTTGAGTTCCCTTGTAATTTTGAGAGATCCAAATCGTTACGAATTTTGTATGGTAATTGCATGATTTGCACTACATTTCAAAAGGAAGATCCACTTCTACCTGTTTGGTAATATAACTGTCTGGCTTTCATGTGATAGAACCAAACAAAACATGTGCAGTATGATAAAGTATTTTTTGTTGGAAATAAACCGTTGACTAGCTTTATTCTAATTTCCCGTATTCTCATAAACTGGTTTTGGATGGAACTTCTTACAAAATGATAACACCTCCGTTTCCTGAAATGAATGTCCTCGACTTCTCGTCTGGGTCCAACATGTATGAAGGTTAGCGTCATACATCAAAGGTCTTCCACAAAATCAGAGAAGCAAACTCGAGCATGTTAGATTTTGATATGATTAAAAAGGTCCACCAATCAAGCAAAACAAATACTCTAATGAAATCAACATAGAATAGCACATGTCAGTACAATTTTGGACGAAATCTAACATGACACTTAACCGTGTAAAATATTAATGTGTCTTTGTTTTGTATGCATTTCTCTCTTCAAAATCCACCAAATTTTCTTTACATCTTCCAAACAGCCGTCACTGCATTCATGCATGTTTTGTTTTATAGTTTTCAAAATGTCTTTCTATTATGAGCCTTTTCACGTAACTCGGTGTGTAGAGAATTTTTGTTTGAAAGAAGCCATATTTGTCTTTGTTCATGCTCCTATGCAAGTACCGACATATATTCCACCAAACATAACAAAAAGACGTATGAAAAGTACAAACAAAAATTGATTATACAAAAAAGGCATCTATGCAAGTACCGACATATATTCCAATATCGTGAATTTTTGAAGAAGTATATAAAGCTGTAGTGTGCATTGCGTAAATGTTTTAAGCTAGGTAAATTTTTAGACAATGGAAGAATAACCTCTGGACACTTTGTCCTAAAGTGCACAAAACCCAATATTTGTAGGTATACAAAAGAAACTACTATGAAAAAAATAATGTCAAAATGGACTCAAGGTAGGTGGACTCGCTCATTCGCAAGTACTCCTTACATCTTAATATACACAAGTATGCTATTAATTCTTTTTATTGAGCCGTCTTATAGATCACGACAGTGCCTTGCTTTTTGATGTGTGTGCAATCGATGAGTTCATGACATGTAAGTCTTGGCTTTTCAACTGTATGAGATATATTATGGTAAAATACTAGTGCCCATGTTCCATGAGGTCTCTAAGAACATCATTTCAATGCAGAGGTCGGTTTCATCCTCCTTTTCAAAAATTAAGGTCCCTAACATCAGTAATTGATGGCACACATAGCTCTATAAACCTTTTAACGCATGTAATTTGCTGCTCTATATACATAATCGTGTTTCTGAAGAAATTGTAAAAACATAAGAAAGACGTATGAAAAGTACAACAAAAGTTGAGTATCCAAAAAAGGCATCTATGCAAGCACCGGCATATATTCCAATATCATGAATCTCAAAACATGTTCTGAAGAAGTATATAAAGGTGTAGTGTGCATTGCGTAAATGTTTTAAACTAGGTAACTTCTTAGAGAATGGAAGAATAAACTCTGGACACTTTGTCCTAAAGTGCACAAAACCCAATATTTGTAGGTATACAAAAGAAACTACTAGGCAAAAAATAGTGTCGAAATGTAGAGCCTCTTTGATCTGCAATTATCTGTAACATATGGTAGGGAAAAAAAATACACGATTGAAATGGCATGCATGTTTTTAACCTATAGGATTGCAAAACGTAGTTAACTTGAAAGAAATCGAACCAAGAGGTCATATTGGATGGACATTTTTTCCATTAAAGTGTAATTAAATGTTTAGAAAAAGAATACATTAAAATTCTACGATTAAGATAACCGCTACTCCCTCCATTCCAGTTTAATAGGTTGACATGAAGTTCAAGAAGAAAGTTTGTCCATAAAGTTAGTCAACAAAATATAAATTATATTTCATTAAAAATAAACGATTAAAATGTCTTTTGAATGTGAATCTAACGGTATGACATATAACTCATGTTTCGTTGACTAAAATCAGGGTAAAACATTCTTTTTGAACTATGTGTCAGCCTAGTAAACTGGTGTGGAGGGAGTTTACAAGCTTAGAATTTAAACTCTCCAAAAATTATTTGAATCAAGTAAACCCTAATTTTTGTACGTCGAGCATGAACCGTAACCGTGTGTGTCCTTACCTCACAACCTCCACAGAAGAAATGAAAAGCATGGAACTTGGAGTTGAAAAATCATTTTCGGAACGATTTTCCAGAATATTCCTACACGTGTCAGTTCAAGTACAATAATGAACGCTCACGTCCATGTCCATCCATGTACCACACCACCGTTGGGCGAGGACGGACAGATCGCGCAGGCAGAGGATACGAGGCCGAGGCCAATCCCACGTACCGGCGCCAGCAGGCAACGCAACGCGAGGCGCCAGCCAGGGGGGACGCACCTCTCGGACTCGGGGTGCACGCAGCGCAGCGGTAGTACTGGTACGAGCGGCTGTGCGGTGGACAGGCCCGCCCAGGCCACCACCGGCAGCAGCAGTACTACTGCCCCCGTGCCTATCGTGATGCGGCTTTGCTTCCCCCACCCCCACCCGCTCGCCCGTACGGCCGGAGTGGGACGGCGCCACCCACCCCAACCCCGGACCTCTCCATTCCGCCCCTGCCCCGCCGCGCCAATTACGCGCACCCTGCCATCCCGACCTTGCCGCGGTGTGACGCTACCCGAACTCAGCAGCTAATCCCAACCCCGCGCGGCGCCCGCTTCCCACTTCCCACCCGCCTCTGAGTCCAGGACTCCACCCTCGATTCGTTCCTCCCCCCACCCTCTCTCCCTCTCCCTCTCCCTCCCCCCTCGGTCTACGTCTCCGTCTCCCTCCTCACGCGCCTTTCGCCCCCGCCGCGTCCGGCCGCCGCCCCTTCCATTTCTCCCGGAGGCAGCTCCCGTGTCCCGCCGCGGGGTATGGGGCCGAGGTGAAGGGGAGGTGGGCGGTTTCGTTTCGAGGACTTTTTCCGTGTGTGCCAAGGTAACTCACTGCTCCGATCGAATCTCCCGCCCCCGCTCGTCTCCGATCGCCGTGTTTGATCCGTGCAGTGGTCTCGCGACCTGTGCAGATCCGAAGGTTGGGACACGTAGCGGCGGCGGCGGCCTTGGGAGATGCAGAGGGAGGCGGGGCCGCAGGTGGCCTCACCGCTATACCTGCACCAGATCCAGCAGCTGCCTCCCCATGCGGCGGCCGCGGCCAAGAAGCGCGGGAATCCCTGGCCCGCGGTGGAGCCCTCGGAAAACCACACGCCGGCGGCGGGGGCGGCTGCCGGCGCCGGCGGCGGAGGGAACTGGAACCCCCGGATGTGGGACTGGGACAGCCGCGCCTTCACCGCCAGGCCATCCTCCGACGGGCTCCGCCTCGCCGGCGACCACCAACAACACCACCATCCCCCGACAACACCTGCCGACGCGCCACGGCAGGGCTCCGCCGGCCAGCTGAGCCTGCAGCTGGGCCTGCGGGAGGAGGCAGCATCCATAGCCATGGACGTGAGCCCGACGACCACCATCTCCTCATCGCCCTCTCCGCCCGCGCGGGCGACGGCGGCGGCGCAGGAGCAGGCCGTCAGGCCTACCAAGAGGGTCCGGTCCGGATCGCCAGGAACCGGCTCGGGAGCAGACGGCGGCGGCGGCAGCAATAACGGGGGCGGCGGGAGCTACCCGATGTGCCAGGTGGACGAGTGCCGCGCGGATCTGACCACCGCCAAGGACTACCACCGGAGGCACAAGGTGTGCGAGGCCCACAGCAAGACCACCAAGGCGGTCGTTGCCAACCAGATGCAGCGATTCTGCCAGCAGTGTAGCAGGTAATCACATACTAACCTTCGCAATTTTATGGCATGATTAGTTGCTACGATGCCTGCTACTTCTATGTTTACGTTGCTATGTTGTGGTTACTGGTCCTCTGGGAAATGCTTCCCTATCTGGAAGCTGGTTCTTCTGCTTGAGTCCTTTCGAAATTTCGTGGCATGGTTTCTTCTTGTTATGATGCCGACACTATGTTCATGTTGCTATGGCGTGTATAACATCCCCTCGAAATGTTCATCTATCTGAAAGTTGGTTCCTCTGCTTGTGATCATATAGGTTTCACCCGCTCGCGGAGTTCGACGAGGGGAAGAGGAGTTGCAGGCGAAGGCTCGCTGGCCACAACCGACGGCGGAGGAAAACCCAGCCAACAGACGTTGCTTCACAGCTGCTGCTACCTGAAAACCAAGAAAATGCAGCAAAAGCGCAAGATATCGTCAATCTCATAACCGTCATTGCACGCTTGCAAGGTGCCTTACCTACTCCTAAACTCGATATACACACACACACTCACACTATTCTGGTGATTTTAATCCGGGTACTATTTTCTCTCCCTCTGCAATGATAGGTGGTAATGTTGGTAAACTGCCTAGCATCCCTCCCATGCCAGATAAAGAGAACATCGTCCAGATTATAAGCAAAATAAACTCAATAAATAATGCAAAATCTCCGGGAAAGTCTCCTCCATCAGAAGTCATTGATTTGAATGCCTCGCATGGGCAACAACAGCAAAATTCTGTTCAAAACGCAACACCAGTCACCGAAAAGCCAAATATGCCGTCAACCATGGACTTGCTAACGGTTCTGTCAGGTGCCCTTGGGGCTTCAACCCCCGAGACCAATACATCTCAGTCGCAGGGGAGCAGTGACAGCAGTGGTAATAACAAGAGCAAGAGCCATTCAATGGAGCCAGCGTGCGTTGTAAATTCCCATGAGAAATCAATCCGATCTTTCCCTGCAGCTGGTATGATGAGGACCAATAGTGCCCATGGAAGTCCAGACCGGGATACCCAACCAAACTTGTCACTCCAATTGTTTGGCTGTACCGTGGACGTTCCTGCTAAGATGGACACCGCAAACAAGTACCTCTCTTCTGAGAGCAGTAATCCGATGGACGAGAGATCTCCGTCATCCTCTCCGCCTATGACCCACACGTTTTTCCCCACCCGTTCAGTAAACGAGGGCATTAGGCACCCCTGTATTGCAGATTATGGGGAAGACCCTGCAACAGTTGAGATTAGTACCAATCGGGCATGGTATAAACCACAACTTGAGCTGTTCAAGGATTCAGAACGGCCAGCAGAGAATGGGTCGCCACCAAACCCTACATATCAATCATGTTACGCCTCAACATCTGGTTCAGACCATTCACCATCAACTTCAAATTCAGATGGACAGGTACTTTATGTCGAAGTTTGCTATTTCAATTGTAGTGCTTTGGTATTTTACCCATGCTTCGATCTGATTTTGCTTTATTTGCCAATTTGTAGGACCGTACTGGTAGAATTATATTCAAGCTCTTTGGCAAGGAACCTGGCTCAATACCTGGAAGCCTTCGAGATGAGGTATGAACATGATAAATCACAGCCACTCCTCCAGCTCATTCAATTACCGCATAATTGACATGTTTCTCCTTTGTTGGTTAGGTTGTAAATTGGCTGAAACACAGCCCCACTGAAATGGAGGGTTACATTCGCCCTGGTTGCCTCGTACTATCCATGTATCTGTCAATGCCAGACATTGCATGGGATGAAGTAAGTCTGCTGCTACATAGCACAAATTAGTATGCCATAAAATTGCTACAAAATCTAACTCTACATAAATGCAGCTTGAAGAAAATTTTCTCCGGCGAGTAAGCTCGTTAGTTCAGGATTCTAATTTGGATTTCTGGAGAGAAGGAAGGTTTTTAGTTCGAAGTGATAATCAGTTGGTGTCGTACAAAGATGGTATACATAACTACTATTGTTCTGTTAATTTTTTTCTCTTGTTCGCGCTCATGTAAGGGCACTCTTTGGTGTTTTGACTATGAGTTCATTTCGTTTGATATCAATTCTGTATTTCAGGAATGACCCGCCTATCGAAATCATGGAGAGCATGGAGTACCCCTGAGTTGACCCTTGTGACACCAATTGCTGTTGTTGGTGGGAAAAAGACATCCCTTGTTCTTAAGGGCCGAAATCTAACAATCCCAGGCACCCAGTGAGTTCCCTGTTGTAAAAGTTTCTGACCTTACAAGATTATTGCGAATGTTTGTGACTCACCATGATCTTTTTATCTATGCAGGATCCACTGTACTAGCACAGGGAAGTACATATCGAAAGAGGTGCTGTGCTCGGCTTATCCGGGTACTATATATGATGATTCAGGTCTTGAGACCTTTGACTTACCGGGAGAACCAAATCTTACACTTGGGCGTTGCTTTATTGAGGTTTGTCTGACCCTAATATCCCTGCCGTTGCTCTAGATATGTAAACGTTATTACTAGTTAGCACTCAGAAGGTGTTTACAGTTATGAATCTTTATACATGCAGGTTGAGAACAGGTTCAGAGGAAACAGCTTCCCTGTTATATTTGCGAGTTCGAGCGTTTGTCAGGAGTTGAGAAACCTTGAGGCTGAGCTTGAAGATTCACAATTTCATGATGTCTCTTCAGATGACCTGGTTCACGATACTAGGCGGGCAAAGCTAAGGGAGCAAGTTCTGCATTTTCTCAATGAACTTGGCTGGCTCTTTCAGAAAGTTGCTGCTCATGCACCTTCCACGAAGTCGGATGTTTCTGATTCGGAGTTTATTCAATTCTCTGCTGCACGATTCAGATACCTTCTGTTGTTTTCAAATGAGCGGGACTGGTGCTCCCTTACTAAAACACTGCTAGATATTCTTTCCAAGAGGAGTTTGGTTAGTGCCGAACTATCACAGGAGACTCTGGAAATGCTCTCGGAGATTCATCTTCTCAACAGAGCAGTGAAAAGGAAAAGTAGAAGCATGGTGCAATTGCTTGTGCAGTTTGTTGTAATATGCCCTGATAATTCCAAAATGTACCCCTTCCTTCCAAACTATCCTGGCCCAGGAGGTTTAACTCCATTACACCTTGCCGCTTCCATTGATGATGCAGAGGATATAGTTGATGCCTTGACAGATGATCCTCAACAGGTTGGTTTGAGCTGTATAGCTTAATCTTGTCTTGGTCTTTGTTTTATCATTTTGATAATTCCTCTGATCGTTTGCTTAAATCCCTGCAGATTGGTTTGAGCTGCTGGCAGTCAATACTAGACGATAATGAGCAGTCTCCTGAAGCATATGCGAAGTCAAGGAACAACGATTCATACAATGAACTTGTGGCACAGAAGCTCGTGGACAGGAAAAATAGCCAGGTCACCATTAAGCTGAACGAAGGGGAAATTCGAGGGAACATTGGTGAGAAGAATGCATCTGGGATCCATGCATTGGAAGTAAGATCTTGCAACCAGTGTGCCATTTTGGAGTCTGGCTTGCTAAGGCGCCCTATGCATTCTCGAGGATTGCTGGCTCGCCCCTATATCCACTCAATGCTTGCCATAGCAGCAGTCTGTGTCTGTGTCTGCGTGTTCATGCGAGCTTTGCTGCGGTTTAACTCTGGTAGGTCCTTCAAGTGGGAGAGGCTGGATTATGGACCTACATAGATTTTGGACGACACCTTATTACTTAGCGAGGTGGTGTTATTAAGGGAGAAGCTTACAGGAACCAGAGGGTATGGAACCAGACAGCTCTTGACCGTTCCAATTTCCTTGCCGTGGAACTTTGTCCATGCGTACGGATGGTGTAATGTAATATTTGCGAGGATAAAACTCTGTGTTGGCTGGGGATGGTCGCTGCACTTGTGGGGAGTTTAAGAATCAAGAAAATGGGGGATCCGGAACCCTGCCAAAAGATAAGCTTGGGCAGAGTCGGCACATAGTTTTTGTGATAAGGACTGTATCGGCCTTTTGAACAAAGATAAAAGTGGAGGCAACAATAGTCGTGGGCTAAACCAGTAAGGCAGTAAGTAACCCTTGATTTCTTTTTTTGCTGGTGTAAGTGTGAATCTGCAGTTGCATGTATCATAAGATGGTGTTTATTTATCTTGATCTTTGTTCTTACTACTACATTTTTTGTGTATCAAATACTACAGTTGTTAGCATGTTACCTTTTTGTTTTCTGTTTTTCTTTAGAGAGGTATAAATTGAGGTATCGTCCATAGTGTCTTCAGCTAAATAGAAAGTGAGGCAGAGCTTACATGTGTATCCGGATGGAGTTTTATTTTTGTATAACCGTCATAGCTATGGTGTTCCCTTTTTTTTTTTTTGATAAAAAGCCTGAATAAATCTTTTTGTAAAATTTCATTGCCTTTTCGCTGATTCTTGCTTTGTTCGCTGTTGATACATCATCCCTATGTAGGTAGTCAGCATATTCGGACATGAGATAAAGATGACACTTATTCGATGTAGTAACACTATATTAGAAAACAGTGTACTAGCAAGTAATGCCTGTGATGGTTCAGTGGTCATATGGGCACGGTGTCTCGTAAAAAGGCTGGTAGCGTACGGGTTGCGAGCTGAATCCTGATGGGCGCCGGGGCGGGACCCTGGCGGTGCGAATGGGATGCCGGCGCTTTTGGGGATCGCGGCATGTGCGGGTCGCCGAGCGGACACGCCGGCCGGATTCCGGCGAAAGCTGGCACGTCCCGGGCAGAGCCATGCCGTGATCGGCACAGCTCTCGCTCTGTCTCGGTAGGAAACGATGCCTTTCTTGCACGGCGCAACGCGCGCTGGCGTTGCACGGCCCGTGTCGCGCGGCCGATGCCTTTCGTCCTCTCCCACATGGCTGTCGGACTGGACGCTGGCCACATACGTCCACGGCGCCAGCCCACCTCCCCGCCTACAGCGACGGCACGGCACGGTATCGTCCTGATCGCCCTCATCTCCCCCGCTTTTATCACTACATATAGGACGCCTAGTGGCGACATGGCAGCATGCGATGTGAGCGCGCCTCTTTCCGGCAAGTTGCGCGCTCACGCTCGCCGTTCGCTGCGTCGGGCGGCGGCGGACGGTGCCGATCGCGCGCCTAACAGATCGAGAGCGGACCACGCTGTTGCGTGCGGGCTAGCTAGTATCGGTCGATTGATTCACGGGTAGAGTGGCGTGTTGCTTTTGGGAGCGAAAGTGGGGCGGCTTGTCTATCCCGTTCCGGGAGTAATATGCAACGGAAGCCAACGTATGTATACGGCTACACGCCAGAAGACTCGTCGTCACGGCCGGTGGAGCGTACGTATATACGTCCGTATCCCGCGGTTTGAGCACCAGATATTTGTGGACAGTTACGCAAAATAAAAAATCTTCAATTATTCATTCAAGAGTTTGACTTCATAAGTCTGCATCTGAGTTGTTGTGTTTATATATATGAGTTGGGTTACATTATAACCTAGAGTTATTTTCTTAAACGAGCAAAACAGCTTGCCATTTTTATTAATTAAGATAAGAAGAAGAGAGTTGATCGCCTACTTAATAGAAAACCGACCAAAACCTGGTATATATACCCTCGCCGACTGTCATGGAGCAAGACCGTTGTGAGGGCACACACGACCACCCTGGCTACCAAACGCAAACCACACACCGATAAAGACGTGGGTCGTTGTCCTCACTACTCCCACTGCTAGCGAGTCCGACTGCAATGAAGAGGAGATCACCTAGGAAGATCTCGCTGTAGCGGCCTTGTGAGGACCACACTAATTCATGCCAAACAGATAGCCCTTCACATCGAAGACTGTTAGGTCCAATTTTGAAGACGAGCACCGAAGAAGAGATGTGCATGACCTACGTTGACGAAGGCCTTCACAGACTGGCCACCTCACGTAGGTCGTCATCGCTACTCGCCACCGAGGCAACAACGCCGACTTCACAACAGGCAACGATGCAATCGCCGCCATCATTCGATCCACAGATATAGGGTTCCCCCGGAGTTAGCGGTAGGAGGTTGGAGCTTTACCTCTCCTATGCCTTCAAGAAGGAGATGTCGCCAAAGATGCCGCCATCGCTGGCTCTGACCATAGCCGAGAGCAAGGGTTTCACCCAGATTTTCTCCACTAGATCTTCAACCAGCATCATGCACATTGGACATCCACCTTTAGAGCCCTCGTCAGCAGCCAAGCCCGATCCTGGCCCATCGTCCAAGTCGGGCCATAAGAACCATATCTGGAGCAACCTCCATGACTTTCTTGACAGGAGCGAGCTCGTCTCGTGGCCACGACGCCCGGTCGGTGGAGCGACACCGGTAGAAGGACATCGCAGGGCAGGACCTACCCGCTGAAGCCCCGACAGAGAAACGTCACCTGGCCTCCGCCCAACGCCAAGGCTAGATATGAGCGCACCACATGGCCGACACACCGCGAGCCAACACATAAAATCTTCACCTTCACTCCATAGGGAAGACGATTCGCGTCACACCCCAAGAAGGCCATCTTGCGTCATCTCGAATAACTGCAAGGAAGAAGAAGCTTCTCCGCTGCACCATGGGAGGAGGAGGAGGGGGGGGGGGGACTAAACTTGGAGCTGTAATAGGTGTGTATAGGTACACGTAGTGATGTTAGAGTGGAACTCTCATAGCCTAGTCTTCCTACATAATGTGGAGTGTGCCGCACGATTTAACCCACAACGACTTGATAGCATCATGCATGCTAGGGGGGCGGCGGCTTGTGCTGGTGCCTAGGGCGGCCAGGTGTTGCGGTATTAGAAAAGAAGAACGTCCATATCAATGCCTCGTTAACAATTCTCGGTGTCGTTATTGTGAGTTGTGGTTGCTTGATACTCAGTAGATGCATTGTGTCCTACGATGGTAACCTAGAACATACTAATACCTTTAAAAGTTATTACGTTGGAGAATATAATGTAAAATTTGACCGAGATTATCATTCGCCAAATATGTATGTAGCTATAAGAAATTTTTGGTAGGGTCAACTACGATTTTGTATGGCTTAGCGTAAGCGCCAGCTGCAGTGACCTGTTTTAGGCCGCTGCTAGCGCGTCAACAGTAGCGTCAGCCAACTGAACCCGTCCAGCGCCTTCTCTACGCATGACCCCTACCCGGCTACCACCACCACCAAGGCTCTCCTGGCGTCGGCAGTGCGTGTAGATCCACTAGACGCTTCAACATGTGATGATGCTCGAGATGTTTCGTCCGATTACACGTGACGAGATACGATCGCCCGAAATGATTGCACGGTCGATCAGGCCGCCCAGGGAAGGAGGACACGTACGGTCGTCGCTGCTTGCTAGCTATAGCTACAGTGGCGGGCGGCTAGCCTGGAAGCCGATCGTCGGGTCCTCCTTCAGATAAGATAGGATGGCTGGAGTGGTAATTGTCACTAGTGGATGGCAGGGTATGTGGAGACACGGGTGGCCGGCCGGCCCCCTCGCCGGCAGGGCGGACGGACGGGCGGCGCCCTCGATGACGACGGCCGCGCGATCCACCCGGCAGAGGCGACAGCTCCCGCGGCCGGGCGTGACCTGATGATGGATGGATTCATCATCATCATCCCTGGGTGACTGATGGTGTCCGTGGGCGCCGACAGGACCAGATCCATCGATCTCGCCTTTGCACACGTTTCACGGGCTGGATGGCTCGCCGGCTGACGGGAAAATACCCAACTCTAAAGTCTCACCACAACATGTCACGAAACTATGCGCACAACTCCAACTTCTCTATTTCTGAAGACAAAACAAAACACTACTCCATTTCTGAAATGCAAAACCTCAAAGAAATCACAGACGAACGTTACGTCTCTAGTTTTGAGCCCAGCCATGTCCAGTTACTTACGTGCTTTTAAACGGCCTCCCTGAACATATGTCTCTCGTATGGTCCAAATGGCTCAAGTACAGATTGAGGAGCCTATTGGGCCAAATTGCTTCTTCAGTGGAAACGGAAACTAAATCCATGGACCACCTGATTGACACTGTTCAGTCCAAATTACAACTCAATTCCTTGAGCGGTTCTTAGGAAGAAAAAAAATCCGGCCTTGCTGATATTCCACTAAGGTTCTGTTGTGGTTTCAACTAGTTTTCAAAATGTTTATGGGTTGGGTTGACATAAATCTGAGTGGAACTACCAATATGAAACTAACTCACAGTATGAAAGGAATCAATATGAAACCGTAGCAAAACTAAAATGAAAGCCATATGAAACATACATTATGTCGACGCTTCGGGACCCGGGGTCCCCGCGGAGGCAGCGGCGCGTGGGCCGCCAGGATCCGTGCCAAGGTGCTTGCCGACATGCCTCAAGGTGCTTTTGCCAGAGGGTGCATGGTCCAAATCGCCGCACCTTCGAGCTAACCAAGCACCGAGGAGAGCATCTTGCTCCGGCTATAAAAGGCCGTATGTCGGGCTTGCTCGGCAGGAAGAAGGGCAAGAAGTCCATGAAGACCTACAACATCTACATCTGGTGGAGCAATGCCAGTGTGAAGCTGCGGGGTGTGCCCGGGGCGGAGCTTCTCAAAGATGTCGTCGAGCCAGGCTCCCTGGCATCTCCGGAAGCTCCGCTCTGGGAACGCCCCGCGGACCAAGACAAGAGTCCCGAGGAGCAGCTCCTGGGGTCACCACTGGCCACGTTCTGAGGAATGCCTGGTGGCCAATTCTCGGGAAGGGTTTGACCCCTGGCCTAATTCACTGCTCGCCCAAGAGCGGGCCCCACGTGCTAAGATCAGGGCAATGGGCGGGGCGTGTGCGCTATGGCAGAGCTTGCGTGCCACGCGTCCATCGCGCCACGATGCCCATGCCAGGGAGTCTGTGCGGATGTAGGCGCCGCAGAGTGTCAAGACTGGACATGCGCAGACCGGACAACAGCTAGTGGACAAAAGGGCCTCCCGCGTCCCATCACTGCCGGTGGGAGATGCATGGTTCACCCATTTGACCTAGAGACACTTGGCATGCGATGCGTGTAGCGAAGGATTGTCCTCGAGGACGAGGCTATTATGGTAACCCCTTACCGGTATAAAAGGAGGACCAGAGCCCTGGTCCAAAGAGGGAGGAAAGTAGCAAGACTTTCACCTAGTCTGGTGCTCTAGGCTTGATATCTCGAAAGCTCTCGCCGCATACCCGGGAACCACCTTGTAAGCCCATGTTCGCCATCATCAGTTCAGACAAGCAGGAAATAGGGTTAGACACGCTTTCCGTAGCCTGAACATGGGTAAACCTTGTGTGCTCGTGTGTTTGTTCCTATACTGCATCGCACCCCCTCCCCGAGAAGGCAAAGGGGGTCGACGGACGACATGGAACGTCTCCTGCGCCCACTCCCAAACAAAAAAAAGGGGGTGCCCGCAGCCCCGGTGTCCCCGGTCTCACCCCGCGACACATTATAAGTAGAGCATAACTTTAACAGCTATGAAATCCCATGTAATTCATAGAAAAAACAATTTTAAGCCGCGAAATCATTTGGAGGTCACCGAGAGACATATGAAACTTGGATCAATAAAATAAATAGTTTTGAGGAGTTCCAGAATTCAACTTTCGGAAACATATTCAACATTCGCTTTTTAAGATCCTGTGACGATAAACACAATGGTGAAAACAAATATCAGATTGGACATCTAGTTGAAAATATATAACCCTTTTTTAGTTTGATAAAAAACTAAACACATGGATTAAATGGATGGGTTGGGAAGGAGGGGACTGCAGGTTGATTTTTCTGAAGTGTAAGGTTCAAAATGCAAAATATATAACAAAGGATGCCGCGATGATCCGGGTTGAATGTGTTTCCATAATATGGTCCATGATTTAGTTTCCATGTTTCTAGCAAAGACGGGTTTTCATCGTATACTTTCTCACTCTCCTTAACTGGTTCACATTCGTTCTTTTGTGTGTCACCATATAAGTATTCACCGGGGAGGATTTTGAAATGTTCCTCATGAATACCATTATGTTTATTTGTTTTTTCTATTATGTTTATTTTCTTCTTTTTCAGTTTTCATCAAAAACTACATTCATCCTTTTTATAAGATAAACATTTAGTTTTTCCCAGATCATGTTTTTTTTTAAACACAGAAAAATATTTTTCAATATGTATGCATATTTATTCAAATACATTTTTTGAAATGTATGGACACTATCTTGAAATACACAAATATTTATTTTGATATGGGTGAACACTTTTTTTGAAATATGAATATACATGAATACCTTTAAAAATACATGAATTTTTGTATGTGAAATATTTATGTTTTGTAGTGAGGGTTTTATTTTCACGTACAATAATTTTTTTAAAGTTACATGAAATGTATTTTCTGAAATACATGAATGTTCCTTTTTTAGGTCAAAGTACCTTTTTATCTTAACACATAAATATTTTTTCTAACTATTGAAATTATTTTGTAAATTAAACTAAATTAATATATTGTATTTTTTTTAGCGAGTTAATATATTGTAGAACTCTATGAGAAAAAGAAAAAAAGTCATACATGTTAATCGGCCTGATCAAATGTTAGCCAAGATACTGCCGCTGTAGACGTGCTGGTGCTATTGTTCGCTACAGGCAGTACCTAGGGTACCGTCCAGCAAGCCACCACGGACTTTTGAATCTTCCCAGCCCAGTTAGGCTTGCACTCTTGCCTTTTTTCCTTTCTTTTTTTTTGCAAAATGTTTTTTTCCTTTTCTTGACGCGTGTACAATTACGGCTTCAGATAATTCTGCACTGTCCATTAGAAAAGGATAAGATCACGAAGCAGAGTTTAGGGGTACAATAATAGAGACCTTACAGCCAACCCGTACCACACAAAGTTACATGAAGGATTAATTAGTTTGGCAAATTAGTATCCAAGCACTGATCGTTTGGTTTAAGAGGGAGCGCTGCGAAGCTCTGCTGGTTGTTACCATCATGTGACGTGATTTCTCGTTCCATGGTGAAGTCAGCTAGCCGGGAATGTCATCGATACCGAGTCCTGGAAGAATTGCATTGGTGGTTCGAGTCTTTGTGGCAAAGAGGAGCTTACTTCGCAATTCATGACTCGTAGCAGCGACATGGCTAGTGGGGGTGCCAGTACAGGATAAGTTCAAGGTCCGACCTTGCAGGATGAAAATCCAATATCTGACCTTAATTGGTTGTGTTTGTCAATAGTCTTATTAAAGGCATTGTTTTGTGTCCGCAGACTTTTCTCTAGGGTAAAAACTTAAGATCTATGATCAGGCGACGACGATGCTAGTGCATTGTTCCCTTCTTAGAGACGTTGTTTTTGGAAATTTTAGACTTTTGGTACTGTCTTGGTAGTGTTTGTGTTACTACTATAAGGAATTTATCACTGTAGTGAGCCTTTTTCGGACATGTTGTTTTGGCTTATAGGAGCAAATACACCTATTATAAAAATATATTTTAAATGCATGTCAAAAAAAATTAAAAAATTGAACAAAAAATTTTGGGTATACATATGAAAATTCTATGTCCATCCATCAAAGTTTTGGTGAGAAATGACATTTTTTGTGGCCTGTGTAAAAATGACAAAAAAAACAGTTACGTAAATAGCAATTTTGTAGCAAAAAATTTGTCTGTTTTACATAGGTCACAAAAATTATCTTTTTCTTACAAAACTTGGTGAGTGAACATAAAATGTCTAGATGCACGCTAAGAATTTTTGTTCAGAATTTTTAGACATTTTCAAAAATGATTTTAGACCAGCGGGTGCATATGCTCCTATGAGCCAAAATGGATTTCCGGCCTTTTTCTTTTTTTGTAATTCTTTTTTTAAATTGTGTGCATCCGTATTGTCACTAGGACACTGTGTTGTTGAAGAGGCCAAATATAATTGGTATCGTCTTGATATTAATATATACTATTTATCGAGAAAAAGCATCAGCTCGTTCAGGAGCGGAGCTAGGAAAAAAATTGCCCGGTGCATAACAGCAATATGCATGTTTAAATGGGAGATTTGTACGCTATTTGGGCAGTATTTGGGTGTGAAATAGTGAGCCATGGTGCACTTTTATTGAGTTTACCTGGTGCACATAGCAAAATTTAGACTCAACTACTAGAGTTTGTTCCATCTGGAAAAGAGCTACTCCCTCCGATAAGTGTCGTTGATTTTATACTAAGTTAGTACAAAGTTTGTATTAAGTTATCGACAGTTATTTCCGATCAGAGGGAGTACCCTTTTTCGGGGAGTGACGAGGTTCTACCCCGGCAATGCCCATGTCGAAGGGCTTTCGATCTAGGAAGCGTATTGGGGACCTGGCGAACTCGACGACGGTCGATAAACGACGAGGGGCACACGAATTTTACCCAGGTTCACGTCCCCTCGGTGGAGGATCGCTACATCCTGCTAGCAATCTAGTATATGAGCATAGTGTTTACAGGGAGCCGCCGTAGGCGGATTTGTATGCGTGTAATGTAATCTATTGTGTGAGATTTGTCTAGGGGGTACCCCTTGGTGGCTTTATATATGCAGCCAGTTAGGGTTTACAAAGAGTTTTTGCCTTCCACTCCAAGTCGATGTGTTGGGCCTTGCGGGCTTCGTATATTCCTTGAACGGGCTTCTTCCTTGGCAGGAACCAGGTAGGCAAATATCGAGGACCGAGGGGTCATACCCTCGTCAGTAGCCCCCGAGTGTCTAGTCGATTCGTAGAATCAGGTAGAGACTCTAATCTTGCCTTGACGTCGTAGTCTTGAATGTCGCGTGTCGGGGCACCAAATGAAGTTCTTGCATGTGGAGGTCGGTGAGGTCGCATGGTGGTTGAATCATCGTGATGATGTTGTCGAATTCTTGTTGTAGGCGATGTCGTTGTCAAATACTTGTTGTAGGTGATATTGTTGTCGAGCCTGAATATGTCAAACCGAAGTCGACACAGCAGACAGAGCACCGTCGATGATGTAGAAGGCAATGCGAGGCGCAGCCCCCGAGCGTGTCGCCAACGCCAAGACGGATGGACGCCAATTCAAGACGCAGCCTCCGAGCGTGTTGCCAACGCCGGGGCGAAGGAGTGTCAAATCGAGTCGCAGCCCCCGAGCGTGTTGCCAACACCGGGTACAAAAATAGTGGATGCTAAAGTTAGCATTTAAGCGTAGCCCCCGAGCGTTGTTAGCATCGGGTTGTAAGGCGCAGCCCCCGAGCGTGTTGCCAACGCAGGGGCGAAGGAATGCAAATTCAAGGCGTAGCCCCCGAGCGTGTTGCCAACGCTGGGGCGAAGGAATGCCAATTCGAGGCGAAGCCCCCGAGCGTGTTGCTAACGCCGGGGCGAAAGAATGCCAATTCGAGTAGCTCTCAGTCCGAGCCTCGAAAGTGCTAAGTCGGGTTTGCAGAGGGATGCGCATAACCGGCCTGAGACTCACGCCGGGTCTCAGTTAATTGCATAGCCGCAAAGACATTCGGTTAGCTTACTCAGATTCGAGTCCCCCGACTCGAACCCGCGTGGGCTGGCGCTACCCCGACCCGAGCCGCGTTGGACTTACCAGGTCGGAGCCCAGTTCATTTGTGAGGCACCCGATGCGTCCATCGGTGCAAACTTCATACCGCAGGTATGAAAAATTTCCGGCAGAGCGCGTTTGATACGAATACCGGGCCATCTGGTGTTGCAAACCGTGGACTTACCTTCGTATTTGACATACGGCATCCGAACAGGTATATGGCCACCAAGATTCGGGCATGTTGAATGAGGAGCGTTGATAGCTCAAAAGAAAGGTTCGAAAAGGCATCATCCCATTCTCGAACAGAATGAAGACGCTGGCGGTCTAGGGATGTGTTTCGAGGATCCGTAGTTCAAACTCGAACACTTTGAAGGCATTGCTGAGCCGAGAAAGACAATTCGAGGGGCCGAAGCCCAGCCTCGAATAACTTGAAGGCACTGCTAGCACAAAGAAAGCGATTCGAGAGACAAGAACGCCCACACTCGAATAATATCAAGGCGCTGCTGGCCCGAAGAAAGCGATTCGAAGGGCAAGAACGCCCGCACTCGAATAATATCAAGGCGCTGCTGGCCCAAAGAAGACGATTCGAGGGACAAGAATGCCCGCACTCGAATAATAACAAGGCGCTGCTGGCCCGAAGAAAGCGATTCGAGGGACAAGAATGCCCGCACTCGAATAATAACAAGGCGCTGCTAGCCCGAAGAAGACGATTCGAGGGATAAGAACGCCCGCACTCGAATAATACACGAACGATGATGTCGATTGACTGATGCTATCTCCCCCAGTAGCCCCCGAGGGTGAGTCGAAGTGCTTGCACTTGGGCTTGCCCTCAAAATTTCAGCTATTTGTTGTCGCTCGCCATAGCCCTTTGTCAAAACTCCAGAGTATGAGTAAATACATATCTTTAAGGCGAAGCCCCCGAGTATCAGGTGTGGCAAAAGTAAATATTAATTGACTCTTGGTAGAGGAAAACTTAGCTTTATCGGGTGCGACGTGGTAGAGGCTGATGCAGACGTGGTCGAAGATCATGACGATGGCGGGGTCGAAGATTGTGGCGATGAAGGGTCGAAGATCACGGCGACGGCGAGGTCGAAGATCGTGGTGATGAAGGGGTCGAAGATCATGATGACGGCGAGGTCGAATATCGTGACGACGCAGGGGTCGAATTTTTTGAGACGCAGGGGTCTAATTTCTTGACGACGCAGGGGTCGAATTTCTTCATGATGCAGGGTCGAATTTCATGTCGGAGACGGAGTCGAAGCCAATATCGGCGGACTCGAAGGTCATGATGGCGAATTCGAAGGTCATGTCGACGGCGGAGTCGAAGACCATGTTGGCGGACTCGAAGATCTTGTTGCTTGATTCGAAGGTCATGACGATGGTGTCGAAGATCTTGACGATGGAGTCGAACGTCTTGATGACGGACTCGAAGTTCATGAGCGTGAGCTTCCGCGCACAGAGGCGAGGCGATGTCGAGCCCCCGAGCGAGGCAGAGTGCGCGACGATGAGCCCCCGAGCGAGACAGAGTGCGCGACAGCGAGCCCCCGAGCATGACAAGCCGCAGTTCACATGAGCCAAAGACATTGGAGAAACGCCGGCGAATAATCCCGAGCGGCAATAAAGCGGAGATTTTTATTGTCCTCGTCCAGGAGATTGCATCGCATAGTGGATTCCCCTGGTTTTTGTTGCCCGTGGAGATCGAATCTGGAGAGATCGAACTAGAGACGTTTCCGTTGGCTTTGATTCCAGTGTACCGAGTCGAATAGGATCAGCGCGTTGCATGCGAACAGTGTTGTTGTCGAGCCCGCACGCGTCCGTGAAGCCGGTCAACCCTTCGGATAGTTGCTTGTGGCGGTGACGCGTCGCCGGTGTTGTTGGTGATGAATCGATGCTGGTTGGTCTAATCGAGCTGATCGATTTTGTTTGGAAGATGTATACGCATATATCCTGAAGTCTTGCAAGTAATTATCTTGTAATCTGCGCTGCACATCTAGCTTCCTTTTCCTTTTATGCTGTTGTATCATTGTATGTACCGACCACGAATTCTTTGGACTTGATCCTTGTATCGCTGAAATAGCTGATTTTCTCGATCAGATGCGATCGGGCCAAAAAATCCATGCAGATGCACTTGCCGCAAAATCCATGCATTGAGCTAGGCAGCTAGCTATTTTTGCCACGATCTGATATCTTCTTTGGTCATGAACTCACGTGAAGCTATGTAGTCTGAAAAAAGCATGTACGTATAACGCAGCAACTTTTATGTGATTTGATCCTGCTTGCTGGTCGGTTCGTGGCCTCGATAGATGCGTGCAAGCGAAGGCACTGCTTGTCGATGTCGGCATGCTGGTCAGCTTCTACAGCAAATTTTTCGAGTCGGGCTGGCAGAGATCGGTTCTCCGGACGAAGCTTCAGCTGACTAAAGCATGGAATCGGTCAGATTGACCACTGCTGCGGAACTTGTCCCACTTCCGCTATGCCGCTGCAGTTGTAATAGGCTGATTGATTCTGCGGACTCGTGCGTGCTGAAATCCAGGGAGGCTGCAACGAATAGCGAGCCTTCCGCGGAGAAATTGTTGGCGACAAGGGCGAATCGTCCGGTTGGATCTGGGTGAGAGAGATTCTCGGCTGCAACGGAACCGCCGTTGTTGTTGATGAAGTTGATCACGCACGACGGGTATGAGCCCGATTCGATGCAATCTGCCCTCAGCCGAAGAGGACATCCGGCAAGATTCGGACGATAATGATGAACGTGACGCCGAAGCAGATTAGGTAGCCAGATGCAATCTGCACGTTCTTGAAGATGATGAAGGAGCCGGCGAGCTCGTAGATCCAGATCCCGTCGTCCCCACGGTCGGCGCCAATTGACGAGGTTCTACCCCGGCAATGCCCATATCGAAGGGCTTTCGATCTAGGAAGCGTATTGGGGACCTGGCGAACTCGACGGCGGTCGATAAACGACGAGGGGCACACGAATTTTACCCATGTTCACGTCCCCTCGGTGGAGGATCGCTACATCCTGCTAGCAATCTAGTATATGAGCATAGTGTTTACAGGGAGCCGCCGTAGGCGGATTTGTATGCGTGTAATGTAATCTATTGTGTGAGATTCGTCTAGGGGGTACCCCTTGGTGGCTTTATATATGCAGCCAGTTAGGGTTTACAAAGAGTTTTTGCCTTCTACTCTAAGTCGATGTGTTGGGCCTTGCGGGCTTCATATATTCCTTGAGCGGGCTTCTTCCTTGGCAGAAACCAGGTAGGCAAACATCGAGGATCGAGGGGTCATACCCTCGTCAGGGAGACTAGCTAAAGTTTTCAGGCATGTTAACGCGCATGGACTGGGTTAGAAATCGGATCTTCTACTCATCAGCTCATGAGAGATAACATCATTTTATCTTGTGACGCACAAGTGACAGTAACTTTAAGCATATGTTAGAAAGATGTTTACTTCTGAATTCTAGTATTGGTAGGAAACGTTGCAGCTGTCCAAATGTTGCTTTCAGTCCCAGTCAGACTCAGGTTCTCATCGGCAATCCTGTTGTAGTCTTGAAGCGTATTGGTACTTCTTATTCCGAGACGCGTTTAGGGAATACTGTAATCTTGGTCGTCCAAACTGTTGCGATATACTCCAAGAGAATACAGACCGTTGACCATGTGCATTGTGATTCGCCCAGGGATTTTGGAGGTTGCTTGCATGGGCCTACTCATAGCGAGTTGGTTGATTGGACTTCTTGACCACCTGCTCTGTTTTCGCCGGCCAAAATGGACGAAGCTCCTTATCTTTATAGTGGAGCCCGGCTGGTTCCTACTCCATTTCATTTTAATACAGATCATGTTAGTTGGGGCAAATGTTTGCAATCGTCGACACATATACAAACCTCCGTCTTTCCTCAGAGACAAGTAGTGTGATATTGATACCATTTTTCAGCTAATTTAGTTCCTGAAATGATGCGGGGTACTGTAAGAAGAACAGGCGAAAAACTGTAGTAGAAATTCACTTCGTCTCAGCGTGAATAAATTGCACATTATCAGTGAAGAGGGCACGAATTCTCTCCAACATCTCCGACGAAACTTCACAATGCGGAGGAAATTGTTTAATCCATGTGTGTTGTTCGCCTGTAAACATCATATAGGTATTGGCCGAGTCTAAAGAAAGGGGTAAGTATGGAAGGATTATTTCAATAGTCAAGACTTGACAATCGCTGATAAACTCCAAGGCCAGAGAAAGTGCCTGGCATTTTTCTGAAAAAAGAAAGTCCCAGGCAGGTACACTAAGAGAAGGTACGGTTTTCATAACTGTATAATCGCGATTCAGCAAGCAATTTTTTTGGCAGATCAGGTCTTCTGTTAGTTAAGGAAAAGATTATTTCCTCCCAATCTCTGCATCAAAAAAATGTAAACGGCAGCTATAGTACAACGTTAAAAGATTTAGACATGCCAGCTTATATAGATGGGTTAGATAAGAACATACTCCCTCTGTTCCCATTTAATCGATGTGTTTTGCTGCTACCTATCCGGTCTGGTGGCATCGATTAAAACCAAACGAAGAGAATAGAAGACAATTAATTGGCCACTATGTGTGTTAATTGTGCAACTGAAGGTTTGGATCACACCGCTTCGAAGATTGGCATCTGCTGGATAGTGGATACCGATGGTGACAGAAGTACCGTTCAAAAAAATGGTGACAGAAGTTTGCTATATAAGAGCATGCATGAGTCATCACCGGTGTCATTCCTATCACTTAAAAGCCAGAGCAACATCTGAAGCAAGACAACACTTCAGCTGAATGAATAGTCAAGGGGAAATATTCCTAGTGATGGCGGGACCAAATTAAATGGGCTCTTGCAAACGTTGACTATAGATTGGAAGAAGAGAAATAAGGAAGTTCCGATCGAGCATATAGAAACTGATCCAACAATATCTTGCACGAGTCAAACTTACGTGCAGAGTGGCTTTGATCTCCTTAATATATACCTTGAAGTACAAGAAATTTCCAAATGCTAGTCTTATCTCTCATATGTACTAATACAACAAGTAAATTTTTATCGGGAACAACATATATGAAATGGTTTTCGCCGAGCACATAGGAAATGTTGAAATAGATCTATTTTCTAAGGATGGATAGGAAATGGATTTTTTTTCTGAGGTTTAGACAGTCTAGCTAGAAAAGAGCATAGAAGATAACACCTTGCAAATTGTGCAACTGAAGATTATTGCGATCACAGCGCTTCTGCATATGCTGGATATTGATAGTGACAAAAGTTTAACTGTAAAAGAGCATGAATGCACGCATCACCGGTGTAATTCCTATCACTTACTCAATACTCATACGGTCATTGCAACCTGCATCTGAAGCAAGACAGCACTGAAGCCGCAATGGAATAGTCAAGGTGATACATTCCTAGTGATGGATGGCACATGGCAGGACCAAATTAAATGGGCTCTCGCAAACGTTTGACTTCATATTGGAAGAAGAAAGAAAAAATCCGAGCATATAGACACTGTTCGAATGGTATCTCGCACGAGTCAAACTTTGCGTGTAGAGTGGATTTGATTCATCTATTATATACCTTGAAGTACAAGAAATTTACTTTATTATCATGTCATTTACTTTATTTCGACCAAATAAAATGAAATAATGGGTGCAAACAAGTTTTTTCGATAATGAGCGCTTTATTACTCAAAAAGTTTAAGCAATACACCCGGCCTCTGCATAACTAAGATGCAGTCCAGTAGTCACGATAAAAATAAAAAGACAAAATACATACCATAATGAGAAATTGTAGATCACCTAAGGAGATGGTGGTGGTCCAATACGTAAATTATGTGACCATCCATGTAAGGAAAAAGTATCCCTCGTCATATCTTTTAGCATTGTATAGACTCTCGTAAATAGGTCTCGATTCTCCATTCTCTGAAGAGGTGACCAAAACCGAAACATACCGGCACATCTGTAGATAACCTGTAAGAGAGAACAATTTCTATCACTAAAAACTTTGTCATTTCTACACAGCTAGAGCGACCATATCACAGCGAGCGCTCCCATCCTAATAACCGTTCTAAACCTGAGATCGATACCATGAAGCCAATTCTCAAAGATGTTGGCTGCACTACTACGAGGATGCGGATTGGAAGCTACTTGGATGATTGATCATATAGATCTGACAAAGCGGCACTGAAAAAATAGGTGTTTAATAATCTCGTCTTGATGATAAAAAACACATCTACTACTCCCATACTAGTTACGCTTAGCAAGATTGTCTTTGGTTAGGATTACTCCATGACGAAGGTACCATGCAAAGATTTTGGTCTTTAAAGTATCTCAATCTTCCGAATCTTGTTGTTACTATCAACTGGTAAATCAGTTTGAAGAATCACATTGTATAACGAATCTACGGAAAAACTACCATTGACATGTAGATTCCAGCGAAATACATCGGACCCCAGCGATAGTTGAATAGAAGCCAAACGTTGAAGTAAGGCATTCCAAGAATCTAACCTAGGTCCAATTAAATATCGTCTGAACATCACTTCTGAAGGTGAGGTAGCCATTACTAGCAATGGTATCACTTTTGTTATGCACAAAATTATACAACGCTGTATATTGTTCACGAAGGGGCATATTACCAACCATTTATCCTACTAAAACTGAATTTGTGATCCATCATTAATTGAGAAAGATCCAAAGTGAAATAAAATTTAATTCATGGCCATTATACCTGCCCAGAAATGCGAGTCCCCAGGTTTCCAAACTAACCGAGACAATGCTTTTGAGCCAATATACTTTCTCTTAAGGAATGTTTGCCAGACACCATCTTCGGTAAGTAAATTAAAAAACCATTTTCCTGGTAAGGTGGAAAAGTCTTAACCTTAAGGTCATGAACTCCCAACCCACCCTGATCTTTTTGTCTAGAAACCACACTCCACTTAACCAGTCGACATTTCTTCTTCTCACTATCCCCTTACCAAAAGAATCTTGATCGATAATAATCGATCTTGTGCAAGACTCCTTTGGGCAATAGGAAAAAATATATCATATACAGTACCATATTAGTGAGTACTGAATTAATGAGTATCAATCTCCCTCCTAAGGATAGCAATTTCCTTTCCAACTACTGACTCATTTCTGTAGTCTTTCCTCAACGGATTTCCATTCAATAGTTGTAAATCTCAGATAATAAATCGAAATTTCCAAATATCGAATAGGAAACTGGCCTTGTCCACAACCAAACAAATCAGCATATTGGCTGGCCACTTTGCTAGTTTTTTTTGAAAGAAAGGGGTTGCCCCTGTTTCATTAACGAAACACACAGGCTACAACAGTTCCTCACACCATTTTTCAGCCTTGCAACCATGCAAAGGCTATTATTACAGAAACCACAAAGGCAACAAAATGAAAATGGCAAGGTCTCAGGCCACACAAAATTCCAGGTCCTAAACGTAACAAGCTCCACACACACACGTTTCTGACGAAGACTATCCACTGGTTACTCTTCGAAATAGTGGCGCCCATCCTCTCGATCGATTGAAGATGTCCTTGATCACCATCTTCAACATCTCAGTGCTTCGCGGTGGCACTCTTTGCACCATGGTTTCTGCATTTCACTCCAATAATCAATCTATGGCAAATCTGATATAAGATTTCACAAGGATCATTTGGTAGTATATTTTCAAAACAAGCTATATTTCTAGCTTTCCAAATGGACCAGAAAAGAGCTGCTAAACAGATTTTAACAGTGTATTTCTCAGGACCAGCAAATTTATTCACCCAACCACCTAGTCCATTGCTATCTCTAGGCTGAACAGGGAAATTAAAAGTGCACTATAAAACTGACCAAACATAATGAGCAATGGGGCAATTAAAGAAAAGATGTGCAATGGTTTCATCAGCAGCACAAAACATGCACTGAGGAGATCCCCCATCCTCTCCTCCCCATATTCACTTTTGTCAAGGTTTTCCCCCATATAACCACCCATAGGAAGATCTTGATCTTCCCAGGCAGTTTCATCTTCCACGGATCTTTGAAAACCTTTACAGGTTGTCTCACCTGTAAAGCATTATACAAAGTTTTAACTATGAAACCTTTTTTTCCTAGTTTCCAGGTTACTCTATCTTCCCCTTCTCTCAAAATAGTGTTATAAATGATACCCAAAAGTTCAAACCACTCTCCAGCCAAATCCCCCCACAGGGTTCTCCTGAAACAAAGAAAAGACCCAAAGGATCTGACTACTCTATCCACTTTTATATCCTTATTAAAGGATAAGTCCTAAAGCCTATGAAATCTCTCACACAAAGGTTTGTTTTGGTACCAAGCATCTATCCAAAAACTAGTTTTATTCCCCGAAACCAAAACTCTATCACAATATTTGTAGAAGATATCTTTAACCTGCATTAGCCCAGACTAGAACTTAGAGCACCCAGGTTTCAGTTCCATATGGGCTAATGTTTCAGAATGCAGATATTTCCTTTTAAGCATAGTTTGCCACATTCCTTCTTCATTTTCAAATTTCCACAACCATTTGCATAACAAACTTATATTCATTAGCTCCAAATTTTAAACCCCTAAGCCCCCCAGGTTCTTAGGAGTACAAACTATCTCCCAGTTTACCAAATGGTATTTTTTGATCCCTTGTTCCTCTTGCAATAACAACCTCCCCCCGATAAAAATCACATCTCTTTCTAACTCCCACAGGGAGTCTGTAAAAGGACATCATATAAAAATAATGGAGGTAAGGCAAGAGTTAAGGAGAATAACTCTAGACCCAATGTCCATCATTTTCCCTTGCCAACATCCTAATTTCTTTTCCATTTTCTCCTCGGCAGGTTTCCAATGACTATTAAGAAGTTTTTTCTTATCAATGGGGACCCCTTAATATTTAAGAGGTAGCTCACCTGAACGACAAGTGAAAATTTCTTCATAAATCCTAGCCTCATCTTTACACTTCTCTAAACAATAAACTTCACTTTTTAGGAAGTTTATTTTGAGACCATACATTTGTTCAAAAAGGCATGACACAAAATTCAAGTTTATAGCATTTTCGTGCCCTTCTTCTAGCATGAAGATAGTGTCATCTGCTTATTGGAGAATATCAAAGCCATTCTCCTGCAAATGCGGTTCAAGACCCCTAATCAATCCATTTTCTTGAGCATTTTTTACCAAAGTGCTCATGGAGTCGACAGTTAAGTTAAAAAGAATTGGAGACAGGGAATCCCCTTGTCTCACTCCTCTTTTTGTGTTAAAATAAGTACCCAATTTATCATTAAGTTTTATATTAACTTTCCCACTGGCAATGATACTGAAAATCAGGTCATTAATTTTGTGGGAAAAGCCTTTCTTGACCATAATATTGTAAAGAAAGGCCTAGTTCACATTATCATATGCCTTTTCAAAATCAACTTTGAAAAGGACACCAGCCATTTTTTCCTTTTAACCTCATGTAGAATTTCATGCAAGACCACAACTTCTTCCATGATAAACCTATTTTTCATAAAGGCAGTCTGAGTCTTATCAATTAAATCTTCTACAACCCCACTAAGCCTATTATTCACGCCTTCTGTAATAATTTTCAAACTTTCATTCACCAAATATATAGGTCTATATTTTTGAATAGTTATTGCATCCTCACATTTGGGAAGAAGTGTGATGGTACCAATATTCAGTCTACCAATGTCCAAACTTCCATTAGTAAAAGCATCAAACAATTTTTTTAGAGGATTCTTAATTTGTTCCCAGAAGAATTGATAGAATTCCCCAGGAAAGCCATCAGGCCACTTTGCTAGTACATGCTTGATTGCTAGTACATGAATAATCAAACCATACAATGACTAATTTCTCAATCAAACCAAAAGACATCCAATGACTATGGACAATCGAAGCAAATTCAAGCATTTGCACTGTCCCCTGTCAGTCGGGCCTGGTGTACACGCATCTGAGGTGGCTCCTGACTAAAAAAGAGACGACCGCGACTCCGGCTCGGCATATTTGTTCAGGTCACGAGGAAAGTTCCAAAACAGATCAAGGCGCATGTAGGCGCGGATCAGCTAGAGCGGGGTACCTCACCTGCCTACGTCGTCGGAGCCTGCAGGATCCGACGCACGAACGATGGCGACCCGGCGAAGATGATTGAAAAATTTGAAACCATGCCTTGACCGCCCAAAATTCTGATGTGTTTTTGGAAGCGATCCTGAATTCCTGATGCCAAACGCGTAGAAAAAGCTCGGAAACTCTACAACGAGACCGGATATCGAACTAGTTCTCACGCATGTGTTAAATTATGTTCTAGTAGCAGTGCGTCAGTGTCAAACTGTCAATTCATCGAACGCCGCGAGCTCCTCTCCTTCTCGGCCCTGCCCTGATCCGGGAAGGAGAATTTCCCGGGCAGCTTCCCATTCCCCGGTCGTCGTCACCAACCCTCACCTTGCGCCGCAACATATATAGACGGCACCGTGCATTCCCCTCTCCTTCCCCCGCTTCGCAGAACCACGCTCGTCTACTTCTCCAGCCGCCGGTTAACGGGTGCCACTGCCACCCCACTCGCGCGCTTGCATGGCGCGCTACGCTTCTCTGCGCCTCGTCTTCGTCTGCTTCCTCTGGCTCTGCGCCGCCGCCGCCGTCTGCCGCGCCAGAGAGCTGCAGCCCATGCGTGAGGTGGGGGAGCCGCTCGCGGTGATGAACTACACGTACACTTCCTTCCAGCGGAACGAGTACGACCCGTCCACTCTCCGCGTGCTCAAGGACGCCAGCATCAACGGCGGCGCGCTCCAGCTCACCCCAGACACCCGCAACAACGTCGCCTACCTCATCCACAAGTCCGGATCCGTGCTCCTCACCCACCCATTCACGCTCTGGCGCCGCCTCGGCGACGACCAGATCATCGCCGGTGGCAATGGCACAAACACCGGCCGGGTGCCTCAGAGCGTCCGCGTCGTGTCGTTCAACACCACCTTCTCCATGAACGTGATATACGACGGCGCGGTCCCCGGCGAGGGCCTCGCGTTCGTCATCGCGCCGTCGCTCGACGGGCCGCCACCCGGCAGCGACGGCGAGTTCCTCGGCCTCACCAACGCCACGCTACAGGCCGCCGGACCGGCCGCGAACCGATTCGTGGCCGTTGAGTTCGACACCACCTTCAACCAGAGCTATGACCCCAGCGCCAACCACGTCGGCCTCGACATCGGCACCGTTGTGTCCAACGTCACGGCCAACCTCGCCGACTTCAACATCACCATCGCCAACCAAGAAAAGAATGCTGTTAACTACACCGTCTGGATCGAGTACGACGGCGTGGGGCGGAACATCACGGTGTACATGGGCGCCCAGGGCAAGCCGAAGCCGGCGACCCCAGTCCTGGCCGTGCCGCTCGACCTCAGCGAGCATGTCCCCGAGCAAGCGTACATCGGCTTCTCCGGGTCCACGGGGGCCAACTTCGAGCTCAACTGCATCCTGGACTGGACCCTGTCGATCGAGGCCTTCCCCGAGGAGAAGGTGAAGAAGTGGTGGATAATCCTCGTCGCCGTCGTTGGGTCTGTCGGCGTGGTCGGCATCGCCGTTGCCACCTTCTTCGTGGTGAGGATCTCGCGGGCGAGGCGGGAGGTGGAGAGGAGCCAGGCGCGGCTCGGGCACACGCTCAGCCACCTCCCCGGGATGCCGAGGGAGTTCACGTACGAGAGCCTGAGGAAGGCGACCAATAACTTCCACGAGCGGCTAGGGGAAGGAGGGTACGGCGTCGTGTACAGGGGGACGCTCCCCGCCGAGGCCGAGGACGGCCGGGCGGCGGCAATGGAGGTCGCCGTGAAGAAGTTCACCCGGGACGATGCCAGGTGCGTCGAGGACTTCGTCAAGGAGGTCGACATCATCAACAGGCTGCGCCACAAAAACATCGTGCCTCTCATCGGTATGGACATGCTCGAATCCCTGATCACTTGATTTTTTTGCATCTCACTGGTTATCTTCCCTAGTACAATGAATCATATACTAACTTAATAGTAATAGTAATTCAGATTCAGTTGTAATATGTTTGATCATGAGTTCACTATTTAGGTGATATCAGTCGAGACTTTTTGCCGAGAACATGCAGGAAAGCTGCATGTAAATAGGATAAAAAATGGTTCAGTCCTAATCAAGCCTTCCGTGCTTTGCTTTGCTGCTTAAACAAGCTTAGCCTCAATATCCACCCCTTGCATAGTTGCATTCTAATCAAATTCCCTTGTATTCTAAGGCATTGACAAGTTCAATGGAAAAGTACAGACCAGTATTCTATTCAGATCATAACGCGTTTATGCAAATCGATAACGTGCTACTACATTGTTTTCACGTTCTCATCTGTTACACTAGACTTGGACGATCAAATTCTCTACAATGTGGATGGTCGATTCTAAACGTGTCGACTGAATTATTTTTGGAACTGCAGGTTGGTGCCACAAGAAAGGGCAGCTGCTGCTGGTGTACGAGTACATGCCCAACGGTAGCCTGGACCAGCACCTCTTCCCGCGCAGCCTGGGTGACCAGCTCGCGTCGCCGCTCACCTGGTCGACCCGCTACGGCATCGTCTCCGACGTCGCCTCGGGGCTCCACTACGTGCACTACGAGTACGGCCCCATGGTGCTCCACCGCGACATCAAGGCCAGCAACGTCCTCCTCGACGCCTCCTTCTCCGCCCGCGTCGGCGACTTCGGCCTCGCCCGCGTCATCGAGTCGGACAGGACTTCCTACATGGACGCCGGCGTCGCCGGCACGCATGGCTACATCGCGCCGGAGTACTCCATGGGCCACAGGGCATCGCGCCAGACGGACGTGTTCGCGTTCGGCGCGCTCGTGCTGGAGGTCGTCACGGGGCGGCGCGCGCTGCGGCGCGACGGGAGCTGCCCGCTGCTCGTGGACTTCGTGTGGCGGATGCACGGCCGCGGCGCGCTGCTCGGGGCGGTGGACCAGGGCCTCGGCACGGCGGAGTTCGACGCGGACGAGGCCACCAGGCTGCTGCTCCTCGGGCTGGCGTGCAGCAGCCCTAACCCGGGGGACAGGCCCACCATGCCGGAGGTGCTGCAGATCCTGTCGAAGACGGCGCCGCCTCCGGAGGTGCCGCTGGTCAAGCCGACCTTTGTGTGGCCGCCGGGGGGAGGAGCGCAGTTCAGCCTCAGCGACATCGAGATGATGACGAGCGGCGGTGGCAGCTACGCCGGCACGGGCGATGGCTCGTCGATGCTCGCTACTCAGGACACGTCCTACGACAGTTTCAGGCCGCCCACGGCGCCGAACACCAGCCAGGATTACTTCCCCGCGCTGTCCTCCGGCCGGTGACAAAAGCTAATACAGTACATGTGCATAGTCTGGCCAAACGACTGCAATTGGCCATGAATATATAATCACAGGAAATGTAAATACATGTAGAAATTGCGTACTTAGTAGTTAGTACTACTACATTGGTCTTGGTTAATTTTATCAAGTTAGATAGGGAAGTAGAGGTACGTGGAGCTCTGGTAAGCAGGAGATTTTAGCCTTGCAGAGTCATATCGTCAGGTTCATTGGAGCCTACCTACTTTTATGATTTCCAGAAGCAAGGCTGGGTTGTAGATATGCCTTGGTTTATAAAAAAAAGATATGCATTGGTTATTGGTTCTGTTTTTATCAATAAAGATAAAAAAATGCTATGCTTATGCATAACAGAAGAAAGGTGTTGATCCAGCAGCTATTGTTTATTGTGCACTACTGCAACCACTTCTCAGCATTTATATTCATTAGATGACCCGTTGCGCCACTGGCGCAAAGGCAAAGTTGAAACGGCACTGTAGTCACAAAGAGTAAATTATTCCAATTCAATTAAAATAGTAGTCTTCAAAATCCAATGCTATATCATTTTTTAGATGCAGGTCCAAACACTTCGATTCCACCAATAGATTTTTGTTCAGCGGTTAAAGAAAGAATTTGAAAATCTGAGTGTTGTTAACTGAATCCTTGATTAGAATATAAGTCATACACACCTTGTTTTACAAGAGATGCATGTTTACTACCTAAAGTCGATGTCGTAGTTTTTTAGGCACACCAAAAAAATTTACAATAATTTGTTTTAAATTGGCTGGTTATTTGATCTAAATGGGTCCTCTCTTTAGTTTCTTTATCTTTTTGTGGCAAAGCAGAGACATTATTTAGCTCATTTGTTGTATTAATGTTATTTTAGACCTTAGGGTTGATAACTACGGACGTTAGGGTATGGAAGCAAGATATCTACTAAAGTTATTCTAACATTGTTTTTATAGAAGATAAATTGCCTTTTTATAGGAGCAAACAAATTGTTTGTACTCTTAAATTGGCTGCCCAATTGATCTATATAATATTTTGTGTTTATCTTTGTTAAATGTTATGTTTGCCTATGGCATATTATCTTCCAGGTGATGTTTGCATCGAAGGTCAAACTTGCCTTAATAAGATCTAAATTAGAAACGTTTGGCCAGAGTAATAAAATACACTCGAGAGTTCTACCCAAGTGTATCTTTATTCATGATCCTAAAAATATTGTGATTTTACTTGGATCCTTCCTAAACACCTAAATCAGGTATTATGTGAACTTGCCATCTACACAAAGCATCAACAAGAAAAGGGTAAAGTCCTAGGAATAAGTTGGCCTACAAAAGCACCCCCAACAAGAGATACTTTTCTTATCTCTGTCAAGTATGAACAAACATCAACTGTTATGACCTGACTTCAAATTAGCAGCTTTACAGTACTAATTGTAAATTGTAGAACTTATAAAAATAGAACATCAGCAATATATAATAAATTATGGTTCTTAAATGCACAAATTACATTACCAGCTTCATACAATAGAAAATACTATTTGGAGATTTTGAATCGAAGTCATTAATACAAGCATACATTCTGGAGTGTTCATACACGCACACTATTTGGAGTCTTCGGTTTGAAGTTCTTAGATACAACAACTAACCTAAGGAGAAGCATACAAAAGCAAACACATGTCACTTCAATTACTTGGTCGATATTGCTAATGGCATATTAGAAGGCACACTCTTTTCGCGAAGGATTAGATGTCTCGGTAGAAAGTGTTGTGTTATTGACACTCTGTTAGAGTTTCGCCTCATTCAGGTGAATAGCAGGCTCCATCGGTGCTAGTCATGAACTATAAACAAGTGATGAGTTAAGATCACATTGCAATTTGGCATTCTGAACTATGAAGTAAACCTTTGCATTGATAAGTAAACTGACAGAGAGAATGAATGTACCATAACAAATTAATAGCATTTCATCAGTGTAAACAGACTTTGGAACAACCAAACTTTATTTAGCTATAAGCCTATTTTGGATGCACATACCATTTTTTGTTTCAGTTTCTACAAGCACCCAAGACTGGTAGTATACACCTGATGTGACAACTATTTAGAGATCTCAGATTAAACAGAAAATATGTGATGCTTGTGAAGATCAGTGAAATAAGCATGACGAAGATGAGATCTGTTAAAACAATCTCCATCCTATCCACTATAGAAGCACCTAAAAAAGGTGTGAAAATGGATTACCTCTGTCCATCTGGTGAAACACTACTCTAGGAAGTGGTTTCAGTAAAACATAAATTGTTATCCCAAAGTTTGTGGTCCAGGCAATTTGCAAAAATATCACTCAATTTATGAAACGGCGTCTGCGGACACAGCAGGCCAGTCACTGCTTTTGTTTCTTGCCCGTCCCACTCGACTTGGGAGCAGTCCTAAGACAAAAAATTAACGCACCATAGGAAACCGCTGGAGAAATCACACCAGCTTGGAATGCACAATGGCGCCATTCACATGGCGAAGTGTAGTAAATGTGCAATATGTGGTACTGCAAGCATGAAAGCTTGATCCTGACAAACCCAAACAATATAATTGTTGCCTAAGAAAAACATTGTGGACATATAGTGAACTATTACAGGTAGGGCAACTGCACTTTAAATAAGCTGCAAACAGAACCTTTTAGTCTTCAGAAGTGTGATCTCATCATCTCTGTCTTCTATGGCGGGTGCATCATCTACCACAGGTTTCATGGCAGGCTAAGTAACCTGGCAAAGGTAGTAAGTTAAAGCAGGAACAACAGAAAATCAGGATAATGGACAGAACTATAAAACAAGAAAACTAACATCTGGTACTTCTTCAGGTGAAGGAGTATCATCCGCATTAAGCTTTGCGTCGTCTTTGGAAGGTTGTGCATTGTCTTCGGAAGGGGTCATGAATAAAGAACGGCTCACGCCACACATAGGGGCAGATGAGCTATCACAATGAACAAGTGACTATATGATAGAGGAACGGAATAAGCAAGGTTCGTACACATTGATAACAACACCACAGATATTGACATGGGACCAAAAGCACACAATGCAACCAAAAACATAACGACCGGCAAGGGCCTGAACCAAATTAAAAAAGTCTGCTTTTTTACCTAGCCCACAAAAACTACACTACACAATGGCTAGTTAGGCATGAGAGAAAATAAGGTTGCTAGGACCAAAGCACCAATATAACAAAAAAAAACATGATGAAAGGCAAGCAACAGATTAACCATATGTTATAGTTCTTTTTGAAATTTCTGCGAATGTTCAACCTCCTCAAGTTACTCGGCAGACATTATAGGGTCCTAACTATTTTAGGGCACCAGTAGCTTTTATAGATAGTTACAGCAGAACACATTCTGCTTTTGGTTATGATTTCCTGATTTGTATGTTGCACTTGTGATACTAATTTTGAAACCTTCTGGGCACCATAGTACGTAGCATATCTAAAATACTAATCATGAAACCAACCAGGGAAAGAATTTTTTGCACGAGGGGAATAAATTCTCGTAGTGCAAAGATCCAATCAACAAAATCTATTTGCCTGAACCTAAGATATGTTTGTGATTGCATAGCTCTGAACTAAACAACTACATGACTATGTAAGCAACGAAAGAACAATAGAAAGAATTATAAGCCTATAATAACTACAAAAATGTTCAATTAATTCACTACAGTGGGTGAGTATGTTTAACATGCCGACATGCTGAACAAAACAAAGTTACAAACAGGGGAAGCACCAGATTGTGGATATATCAGAAAAGCATAACCTATAGCTACACTTACAATTATATAGCTGTTATATAGCAAGAGAAGTAGATTAAGATGATGTTCAGTTGGTGCAGCTTTTTCAAATGACCCACATGAAGGGCCAGCACAACAATAATAGTATTAGTTTGCTTTCAACACTGAACGCCTATATAGCTCACAGATTGCATATCATATAGTACTTCGTTCAGTAGTAAACCAATAGTCTAGTTCTATAAAAGCATATACAGATTATTCACTGGCTTGTGGAAAACTGTGGACAATAATGAGATCTTAGACTACTAAATATATTAAATAGGACATGAGAAATGGTCAATATTGCCACACTGTTCAGTGCTCAAACATTCCAAAAATGGTGCACTAAGAAATCCATCTTGCCTTCCATTTATAGAATGCTAATATATGAGAGCATTGACACACCTATAAATTTCTGGAGAAACTTGTCATGGAGATGAAACGAACTAATATTCAGAGAAATTATTTGCAAAAAGCCCTGCTCTAGATTCTTACTATTAAATCCTTCGAACTTATAGTTCTCTCACTTTTTTGCCCTCGGTACTAATATTTCCATCGTGGCCTGCATACAAGAAATAGATCCAGCAAAGCACAACTTAAAGCATGAACACCAGCACAAGACCACAGATTCCTTTTGCTGCATCAGTGTACTACAAAATACAAATAAAAACACCAATGCACCTGAAGAGCTAAGAGAACTCAGCAACACGGCCAGTCACCACCCAAAAATATACTCATCACAGCCTACCTTGAAAGAAGCCATGTGATATTATAGTAATAGAAAACGTCTGAATTGATAAACAAATATAGCATAAACTGAGCTGGCATGCAATTTAAGCTATACTAAAAGAGAGTATATGCTGCTGATGAAGCTGTAAAATGGGGCAGGAACTCATAAATTATCTTCCATTTGTTCATTCCTGAACAGAAGCCTAGTTCCATGGGGTACCTCTGTAGCTAAAATCACGTCTTTGTAATTAATGTGCCTATTTTAATTCATTCTAAAGCTTAAATATTATTTTAATTTCTGGTATTTTGAGTTAACAGTGGACACAATAACACAACAAAGAACATACATGACCAGGCCATCATACGGGAAAAAAGAAAGGAAAAACAATAATTAACATACCAAAACCGCGGTGAAGATGTGTTGATACACAAGGGCTATTTGTGTTGCCAGGAGGCATACATATCATGTGCCAATCAAAGTGGTTTGGCTATAGAATAGTTGGATATTACATATCACCAATATATTAGCAGCTGTATATTATAAAATGAGTAATGAGACGGTGTTTGACATAAAACAATAACAAGGAAACTTGGCATATTATTAACGTTCAGTTTGAATTTACATGTGCAATGCTATTTGTGTTGCTAGGAGGCATACATATAATGTGCCCATCAAAGTGGTTTGGTTATAGAATAGTTAGGTATTACATATCACCAATATATTAGCAGCTGTATATTATAAAATGAGTAATGAGACGGTGTTTGATATAAAAAAATAACAAGGAAACTTGGCATATTATTAACGTTCAGTTTGAATTTACATGTGCAATGTATCATGATTACCTGCATGCTCCCTTCCTGTTCCACCCAAAAAAGGAGCCATTCCAACAAACAGATCGATCGAAACTGACAAAAAATGAACTAAAAGGCATTAAATCAGACCACAAAAAAGGAAATCAAGAACACGGGAAAGGGGGAGAGAGATGGAAACAGATGTGAGTAGGATTAACATACCTATAACATCCATGGAGACCACGCCAACGATGCTGCTGCCGATGTAGTTGAATCTCCTGGACACCCAACCCTAGCTTAAAAATAAAAATTTATTTAGAGGGAGGAATCAGATGAAGTGGCTTGTATCAGAAAAAACAACTGAAATTAAATTTCTCCTATATATAACAACAAGAAGCCTGAGTTCAGTGTATAACCATTCAGCGAGTAATTTTCCTAGACAAGCAATATATGGTCAGCAATGAAGGTAAGGATAATCTGTCATATCCATAAATACCAGAGTAAAATCTTACCCAAACGTAGCCGCAACGAAATAAATCAAATGAGAAACGAAAGAAGCTGATGTGCGGTAAATTAGGAAAGCACATTAGTACACTGAAATATAGTTACTTCATAATATGTGTTAGTTTTCAGTAGGACTCTCTTTACACCACAGAAACAAACATTCTGCTCCATGGAAACTTTTCTGGCTTTAGCACACCGATCCATTACATACTGATTTAATAAACATTGTTCTCAGCTCGGACAAAAGACAAAATGGCATTATAGTTTGGATGCAAGCTGCAAGGTAAAAGATGCCACTGTGATAGCAGTATTCGACAAATATGATAATGGGCCAAAACTGATCAATGGAATTAATAAACCAGCTTTAAATTTTATCTTCTTATTTAATCCCAAATGGCAGAGTATCTATAAAAAACCACAAGTCTGTAGAAAAGGATCAACCAGAAGAGAAAACGGCAAACAAGATTTTGCCATTTCATCAAAGGCTCACCAACCATAATCCCAACAATTAGATACATTAGATAGACATGATAGCTTGCTGCCTAATCATTAAAATCAGTATAGATATACCTCAAAACATTAAGTTTAGAAGTCATGTAGAGCAAGAGGAATCTGCGGTGCTAAAAACATCTTAAACAAAATACCACTGCATACTTACAAGCTGGGTTTTGCTATGAACTGAACCAGTACTGAACATATTTTGGAGAAATTCATGGACTTTCAGTTAGTAACTATGGTTGATAATGGAAACCAAATTCTTGTGATGAATCCCTTTTCAAGAATGGATCCTGCAATATAATGTGAAGAACTGTTGTTTAGATTATTAGATGGAACTAATAAAAAAAATGGGTTCTATAGTGAACCCAATTCCTATCGCCTTTTTTATTGTGCCCTTGGCCTCTGCTCCCTTTTCTCATGTGCAGCCAAATGGACTAATTCAACAACACACTGCAAAATTGCATCCACCAGAGTGCACTAAGGTAATTGCAGAAAGCTGCAAGGAAATATGTAAATATTTCATCACTTCCATGAGGAAGGTTCACCACCAGATGTGTTGGTCTACCTAGAGAGAGAAAGAGAGATTCTAGGTCCTCACCATGTATAGGAGCGCCATTGTGCACCTCACTGCCGTCCAGGAGGCAACATCCAATGTTCCATCCAGAGGAGAAGATGGCATCATTGGCACATGGCCTAACCAGACCAGCATCGGTTGATAAGGGAAACCAAATTCCTGTGATGAATCATTTTTCAAGAGTTGAGCCTGCAATGTAGTATACGAAGGACTATTTTATAGATTATTTAGGTAGAGATAGTAACAAAAATGGTTTGTACACTACACCAATTCCTAGTACATTTTTTTCGTCTGCCCTAAGCCTCTCCTTCCATTTCTCATGTGTACCCTAATGGACTAAATCAACAAATACCTAACCTCCTGCTGCTGATGCAACTTTGTTTGGCCCCATCGTAGTTTCTACCTCCATTCCTCGAAAGCTACATCTCTAAAGCCAAGCAAACTCTGCATCCAACAAACCAACCAAGTTCAAACCAGAGCACACCACAAATCTGCAAATAGAGACACAGAGTCAGTAAAAAAGGGGAGAAACAAATCCTAGATGATGCACCACCGGAATTTTTGTGATGTGCCCTATCATCCTATGATGCACAACCGGAATCTGAATAACGAAACTCACAGGAAGAAGGGGAGAAGAGGAGGTTAATCATGCTCACCTTGAGCCTTTCTCCTGCCGCATGATGTGCACCACCTGAGCCGACCTCCCTGGCCCCGTGCACCACAGGCGCCGCCCTCCCAGAAACTTGACCGGCTCACGCACCCTTCATCCACCGGAGAGTGGCTATCGACCTCCCACTCGGCTCCAGCAGCCAGCCGCCGCCTGTAGAATCTGCTGCTCGGCCGGCGGTAGGCCGCCGCGGATCCCGCCGCCCCGCATCGTGCGCCGCCTCGCCCCGCACCGCCACCCCGCATCGTTGCCGCCGCGGATCCCGCCACCCTGCATCGTGCGCCGCCTCCAACCGGTACACAAGTAATCAACTGCGGAAAGAGGACACCGCCAACAATGCAATTCACAAGGAGGCAAGCATATATATCTGTACATAATTTACTCAATTTTCCATCGCAGGTAACACTATGAACATTTCAATAAGAACACACGCACATATATATTAGTAAATCTATCCATTCAAGTAACATCAGGACCATTCTGTTTGCACAAAACAGACATCCAAATGTAAATACATTTGAATCGACAGCTTCAAAAAAAGCGGAAAGTTGAGCACTACACTATGTATAACTATGTACAAATGGCTGACAGCCAAGGCGAAGGAGGCTGACAGTGAAATGCAGTATATGCCACTTGGATCTACAGCCACACCATTTCATAGAGTAAAATATAGAGTCGGGCTAGCAAATCTTTTTCAAGCAACAGGAACACCAAAGGTTATTCGGAAATGCATCTACATTCATGCTGAAGAAATCAAAGGGAGGAAGAATTCACCTGGGTGTCAGGGCGTCGGTGGATTAAAGCGTGGTGACAAAATCTTGTGTAGAATGAGCCTCATGCATGATGAATAAATAAAACAGGGGAGGTATTTCAGGTCACGCCTGAACATATGCAAAGAATTTAAGTAAAAACGAACAATTTTGCCAGCACATACATCTTGTAGCAGAACTAAAAACTTGGATCTCTTTAGACAATCTATCATCGTAAATAACCTGTCAACTCCGTAAAGAAAATATGATTGTAAATTCACTTGTGAGCATTACAACAAACACGTGGTGTGCTAACCTTCAAGCGGTGCTGCAACTCATGCTTAATCGCTCTTGCCAAAAGAAATCACACCAAGATGGATACATCTTCCAATCTGGAATACAAAGAAAAGAAGAGGAGTTGCCGATATGTCATATTTCTAGGAAGTGGAAGGAAATCACCGAGGCTGTAGCACACTAATATTCAGAGATCCAAACGCACAGATCCATTACATTGAAGTCAGCTGCAGAACAATAGAAAAAAGAGGCAAATTGATAAGCAACTGCTAGACAGGAACATGTGAGGCTGATGGAAAGTGCTAGCACTTATTCAAAGAGAACGAATATATCACGAGCAATCCACTTTTTTTGTGGGATCTCTGAAAGATCTTTTAACGAATGAAAAGAGAGAAACCACGCAGAGTGCATCGCACAAGCTTGGAGAGGGAGGAGTATTGGAAGAAGCTCACCTTGGCGTCCTAAGACCAGCCGTGCACGTCGTCGCCTGACGAGCACCGCCGTCCAAATCAGCTGTGTTCGTCGTTGCTCGAGGGCGCTCGCCGCCTCCTTTGTCTTGACGTCTCACAAGTCCGCCGTCCAAATCAGCTGTGTTCGTCGTTGCTCGAGGGCGCTCGCCGCCTCCTTTGTCTTGACGTCTCACAAGTGTAGAATGGGGTGGGGGCGCTCCCACCCCTTTTCTCTTCTCCCACCCAGGAAGGGCATGGCCCCTTCACGACCTCCTCCTCCTGCATCTTCTCCTAAGCACGCTATCTCCTCCGCCGTGTGTGAGCCTCCGTCGTTGGAGAGCCTCGCAAGGCCGGCGCGTGAGACGCTGTCTCCGCCACCGCGCCTGACCCGCCGTATTTGTCGATCCATCTGGCATCTCCACCGCAGCGTGACCATGCTTTCTATCACCCAGTCACCTCACATCCCCGCGCCAGACCGGACCCCTGCCGACTCAATCCATGGACAGAGAGAAAGTGAGAGACATGAGAGAGAGAAGATGCATCGAGAGGAAAAGGGGGCCTTACTCATGGAGGAGTTCGCCGGCGCCAAATCAACAAGCGCACCATCCCTTCGGGCCAGCCGGCAAGTTTTGCCTCCTCCTCTTTCGCCCGGCCGAGCTCCGTCCTGTTCTACGCTTGCCGCGGCGGCCGGCGTTGCTCTGCCTTCCTAGCGGCCAACCACTCCCGCCCCTTCGCCCCCTCCTCCTCCTGCATCGTATCCAACCACGCCGCCGTCGCCTCCGCCCTTGGGCAAACAAGAGAGCGAGAAAGGAGAGGTGGCGGCGGATTGGGGGATTTTTTCACCACGGGTGTGGGACGCCCATGCCTAGGGTTTTCACCCTGCCCCCACGCGTGCATGAAAATGAGATACCCAGAATGAAAGAACTCCCACATCTCACATGCGGTCCCACTCTAAGACGGACCCAGTCGTCATGGTCATTCGTGCTAACTGCAAATGTGAACAAGAATGAAGTAAATCCAACGGACGCAGTCATTTGCGGGAGGGAAGTCAGAAACTGTTTCACGCATCCAACGGATGAACGAGACGCGGCGCGCGCAGACACGGTGAGAAGGCGGGTAGTCTAGCGTCCTTTAGAACAGAAATTTTGAAGTGACCATCCGTCACAACCATCCAATATTTTTCTCAAAAATCAAAAAATACTCAAACTATATAGTCATCCCGTAAAAGGCAGTTTGATCTTGAACCTCCATAGAACACTATTCCCGGTACCGTACCATGCCCCTGCCTTGTGGAGACGGAAGATAATTTTATGGAACTTGGTCCATAAAATCATCTAAAATTATTTTGTGGACCAGGTCTCATAAACTTATTTTTCGAGACAGAGACCTTTGGAAATACATTGCCCGCCATTGGAGCCCCCGTCTTAGTTTCCCTACCAGCCAATGTTTTGCCAGCATTTACTTTCAGATATGGCTAAAATGGTTAGGACCATGTCGGTGTGGTTGCTTGCTGGCTTCATCGTTGGTAACGTCTCATACCTTGAAAATGTATCTATGCCACACACGAAGTTCGTTTATGTTGTTATCCATGATATTTGCAACATTTGTTATGTCTCTCCCACAGTTTTTAATGATTTACTGGATTTTCCACGAAACATCATTATTTTTGTATCTAATGTTGCAAAGTAGGAAATCTCTCTTTTACATTTCTATCAATCTTCTTGAGAGACCTTTTCTTAACACTGCATGTGCTGTTATTGATTGCAACCAAGGGAAAGTAACTTTTAATGTTAATGACAAGGAGCACACGGTTTATTTTCCCAAGAAGATTAATAGAAAATATGGTCTAAATTCAATTAAAAATATTGAGACCATCAAAGTTGGAGAAATTTATTGTTCAAGGTTAAAGCCCAAGGAAGAATATAAAATTGTTACGGTTGGGACTATGCCTATCAAGGTCGAGGTAACATAATCATTTAGTGAAATGCAAAGTTTTGTTTCATAGAAAATTGGTTTGATAACAAGACTTGATCAACCTTGTTAACAAAGTGGTTTTTGAATGAATGAAACTATGTTTTCACCGCATTTACTTTTGTTTACTCATGTTTCCATCTTGTTCACTTTCGTCTCCATTGTTCAGTTGCATATTAGAGTATCTTAGAGCTGCTGTAGACTTGGGTTGGATTTGTTTTCTATCGTTCCATATTCATTTTCTCGAGTTTTTAATCTTTTGTCAATTTTTGAAAATCCTCGAAAATAAAGTTTCTCAGAAAATTCTAGAAAATTCTTTTTAAATTTTTATGTCAAATTTGGGGCAGAGAGGCACCTGGGATATCCCAGGGGGACCCACCATGCCACCACACCACATGGTGGCGCGGCCAGGGTCAGGCCACGCTGTGGCATGATGTGGGGCCCCCTGGGCCTCCACTTACCTCTCCACCATCCACTTCACTCCCTCTCTCCCGAAATATCTTCACTCCATTGCTCAAACCCGTGATCTTGCTGTTCTTGCTCGCGATTATCGATCTCCTTGCTCAGCCTATCTTTGCTGCTGAGATTTGGAGCATTTGTTCTCCGGTATGTGACTCCTTCGATTGTCCAAGTAGAATTTTGTTTAGTGGAGTATTTCTTGAGTATTTTAGCACTATAGGTGACAGGTTAAATGAGTTTACATGCTTGTTCTATTGCTTAGATAAGTTATTTTGATGCATGTTAGCCCTCTTGCAACTCCCTATAGTAGTCTCCTTCGTTTGTTTGTCTCGAAATCACTTTTTATGAGGTTTGCTTAAAAATTTCAGAAATGGGAAATGGATAATCACACCTTTGGAGAAGTCTTTGAGAGAGAAGCACCAAGGTCCTCAAGGCCTTCAAGATCAACTACTCGATTCAGGACATCCTATAATGAAGATCTTATGTCACCAAATATTGGTGATGAGGGGGATGATGGAGATGCGCATCCATCAACTTTCCCTTGTTCTAATTTTTTGAGTGATGCAGGGATCCTTGATGATTTCTTATTTCTTGTTGACATGGCTGGTTTTACTACATACATGCTTGATGAGAGTAACCAATATGCTATGCTCACAAAGATTTTTGTTGAGAGCTTTAAATTTTCTAACTCTGCCTTCAAGCCATCTATTGCATCTAAAATTTATGATAAGTCTATCACCATGTCTTTAGAGAGATTTTGCAGCACCTTAGGTATTCCCATGTTTGGGACAACAAAGAAGATTCATAACCAACCCGCTGATCCGCTAGAGTTCTACCGAGGAGTGACCAATGATGATGACCGCATAGCCCAGCGTGGCAAGATAAGAAACATTCAACTTCCAGCTATTAGATACTTTGCTTACTATCTTGCCACCAGTATTCTTGGTAGGGAGAATACTAGTAATATTTCTAATTATCATTTAGCTTTTCTAGCTAATGCGCTTGATGTTAGTAAAAAGTACAACCTCGGTGCTCTCATTGCTCGCCGCCTAGCCGCTAGGGGACCCATTTATGGAGGCATTATTGCTGCACGTATTGTTGTTGCTTTGGGCCTTTCTATTGCTCCTAATGATACATTGCTAGTCCCACAGAGACTTGATCTTGCTGCTATGAAGATCTATCACTTTGTTATTGCTAACTCATGTGCAGGAAAATTAGTTTATAGAATGTTATTTACTAATGGAGAAGAAAGGGAAGTTCCCTTGCCGCAACCCAGTTTGTTCAGTGTTTGCAGGGGACCTTGGTCGCATTTGAAGGAGGAGTTGGATGAGTAGCTAAGGTTGCTTGGCTTCCACATACAGCAGGGCGCTGAAGACCGGGAGGAAGAGGAGGCGCCAGTTGACCATTACACTGTATACCACACCGGGGCACCCTCAAGCTCGTATCAGGACGATGGTACTTCTTCGTCATATTTTGGAGATGCCACTTCTTGGCCGAGTTGGGATGGATCTCCACTTAGGGCAAAAGCCTAAGCTTGGGGGGAGGTACGCCGACAACTCACTCATCTATACATCATATCTTGTCAGTACTTTGTATATCCACGTTTTGCCTTCTTTCTTTTTCTTTGTTGTTCTTATTTTATTTCTACTTTCCAAAACACCAAAAAGACCAAAAATATTTCTGTTATTTCTCTTTGTTTGCTTCTTTAGTTTTCTAGTATTGGTTTGCTTCATCTTTTATTTTTGGTTTGATATTCAAAAAATCCAAAAAGATTTTGCTTTATTTGCTGTTTCCTTCTGTTCTTGTTTCAAATTTGAAAACCCAAAAATATTTGTTGTTCTTTTCCGGTTTTGTAAAGTTTGCTACAGAGTTCAGTCTCCCGTGACTCCATTGGAGCTTGGTTATCACTTCATATTATTCAAGCCACATAAGTGAAAGGCAATAATGATGACATATGACAATTCGAGATGCGGTGAGAGGCTGGTATGAACTCTATTTGTTTTTATTTTTGTACATATACTCATCTATATGGACGTGCTCAGTTTGTTCATGTAAGGTGTATGTTATTTAATGGATGCTTAGTAGTTCTTGCTCTCATATGATTAGTTCCAATTCACTAATAGTTTCTAGCATGTCGCATAGATGTTTGCTTGCATTGTTTTATTCATAAAATGGTATGACATTATGGTATCCTCCTCTGAAAAGTTTCATTTGAATCGACTTGGCACATGCTCAAGCATGCATATGACAGAACAAAAGTCAATTAAGCCTTGATGATTTACTTTGCCTCAGAGCTCTTGTATTGTTTTTATGCCTATATTAATTTTGTTTTATCGCAAGCATGATTATGACAGTTACTGCTCTCTCGATTGTCGCGTCCCAGTCTTTTGCTAGCCTTCACTTGTACTGAGTGGGAATACTTCTCGTGCATCCAACTCCTAAAAACCAAGTAATTCCAAAGAGTCCACTATAAATTCCTATGCATGGTATTTCAAAGCCATTCCAAGTAAATTTTCATGTGCTACCTTTCAAAACCTTCAAATACTTCTCATTTTGTGCCACTGTTTTTAGCTCATGAGGACGTAGTGGTCGGAATTGCTATCTTCCATATTGAATTAAGTATCCCTCGACTTGCATGCTTCATCTGATCGTCATTAATTTTGCAAGGGAGCTGGTCAGACCATTGTAATCTAAAAAAAAGAGAAAAGGAAAAAAGGCACTCCTCCGGCCTCGTTTGGCTGAACCGGTTTGCAGTGGTTTTCTGAGTAATATTCGAAGGGGATTTGGCAAAAACACATGTTTTACCAATCCAGTTCACCACCATATCCAGTCCATGCTGCAGACAGCCACAGCTCGCCCTCTCGCTCTAACTTGTATGACCGCTTCCGCCGATTGCATCTAGCCCACCACCCATGCAAGGGGCAACAGAGGAATGTGTCAAGGCGCAGATTCTTCTTTCCTTTTGTAGCAGGACGACTGGACGAGGTAGAGAGTACAAAGACGGCGTCCACGATTGAGCGTGTAAAAAACGCCAGGGGGAGGCGTGGCTAGTTACACTTCTACCCACGGTGTTTAAGGGGGATTTCTGAGGTTTGGTCCACCAAAACCGGCCTGTGAAATGGTTAAAACGAGATTTCTAGTAGTATTTTTGGACTGGGCTCGGATAATACCCTCCTATCCCTGTCAAAACACCCCCTCCAAACAAGGCCTCCATGGTATGTGAAAGTTGGTGGGCACCCGATGGAATCGGTTAGCCATGGGTTGTGAAAAGAAAAGTGGAGAGGAGTGCCAAGCTTTATAAAAGAGCACCAATGTGCCAATTTTCAAAGAACTCGGAACCACTCTCACTTGTTTAGTATGGAAGATAGCAAGAACCCCATTGCCAATCGTTGACAGGAAACAACCACCTCTCAAAACAATTTTTTATCTCTGTTTTATAAATGAAAAGCTCTAGCACATGTTAAATCCATGCTTCTCTCTGCGAAGGGCCTTTCTTTTACTTTATGTTGAGTCTTCATCTTCTAACTTTAAGCACCTTCTTGAGAGCATGGCTGTCATTCTTAGTGCAATGTGCTTGTCCCAGAACACGGTTAATTGTGGTATAACTTTGATGCCTATATCTTTGATATTTCTACTTCTAATATTCCCTTGAACTTCAGAGATACCTTGGCATTTATGTTTTGCTCCACAAATAAAGGCAAACGAGATACCACTCTTTCATATCTTATTATGAGCATTACAATCCGGTAGCTTCTTATGTTTCATGTTGCTTGTTATTAGTATGTTGGTACTTTTTCATAGCTTGCATGACTATGAGATAACATTAGTTGCATACTTCTTATTATGAATTGCCTGAGTACTTGATCATATGGTGAGAATATATACATCTTGTGAAGCAAATATGTTCATGAAAGTTTCTTTTATCGCTCTCAATTGTTAACTGAATTGCTTGAGGACAAGCAATAAGCTAAGCTTGGGGGAGTTGATACGTCCAAAACGTATCTACTTTCCTGAACACTATTGCTGTTGTTTCTCCTCTAATTTGTGTGTTTTGAATACAACTAACACAGACTAACGCTTTTTCAGCAGAATTGCCCTGGTGTCTTGTTTTTGTGCATAAATCCAACTTTCAGGAAAAATCTCGGAAAATACTGCAAAAATCCTATTTTACCAGAAGACACATGGAGCCAGAATATGAGACGGAGGGGGGGCACGAGGGACCCACACCACCTGGTGGTGCGAGCCAGGCCAGGCCGCGCCAGGGGGTGGTGTGGCCGCCCCAAGCGTTGCCTCGACCCCTCCTTCCGCCTACATATAGCTTGTGACCTGAAAGGATCGGGGCTTGGGCATTTTTCCCAGATAGAGTTCCGCTGCACCGCCACCACCAAAAACTGCGATTCGGAACCAGAAACTCCGTTTTGGCACCCCGCTAGGATGGGGATTTGGAGGAGATCATCATTATCATCACCGACGTCTCTCCATCAACCATCCAGGATTCCCCCATTCATGTGTGAGTAATTCCCGCTGTATGCGAAGGGGATGGTAGGGATTGGATGAGATCATTCATGTAATTGCTATGAGATTGTTAAGGCATGGTGCCTAGTATCCATTATTAGTGCTTATGACATTGTTGCAACTTCTTGTGCTTAATGCTTGTCACTTTGGGCCCGAGTGCCATGATCTCAGATCTGAACTTGTTATTGTTTTATGATGATAATTGTTGTTTGTGGTCTTACCTGCAAGTTATATACATATATCGTTGTCTGGAACCCGAGGCCCCAAAGTGATAACAATTGGGATAACCGAAGGGGATGGTTGTGATGTGAGGATCATATGTGTTCACTGAGTGTTAATGCTTTGTTCTGATACTCTATTAAAAGGAGTACCTTAATTACCAGTAGATTCCCTTGAGGCCCCACTACAAATGGGCTGGTAGGACAGAACATGTCGTGCAAGTTTCTCATTGCGAGCACGTACGACTATTTACAGAACACATTCCTATGGTTGTTTAGTGCTAGGATGCTTTATCATTATTTATCTGTAATTGCCCATGTCTTGATTATTACATGAATTATCTTGTCCATGCAACGCCCGTTCATCCATCCCTATGCCTACAGTATTTAATCCTACTGTTTACCATTAATACCGCTGCTGTCTTTATTTTACTATTGCTGCTACTATTTTACTACTACCACTACTATAAAACGGTTGCTACTGATAAATTGCTGCGAGCAAGTCTGTTTCCAGGTGCAGCTGAATTGACAACTCATCTATTATGGCTTATAAATATTCTTTGGCTCCCCTTGTGTTGAATCAATAAATTTGGGTTTTAATTCCCTCGAAGACTGTTGCGATCCCCTATACTTGTGGGTCATCAGGGGACGATGGGTCCGTCTGCCCTGATAGATATTGCTCCCTCCTAGGCCAGCTCATCAAGCCCACCATCCACCATCCTCTTCTCTCCCATCCCAACCGCCCCAAATTCGCTGGCCTATCTTGCCAGACTCTCCCCGGCGATCAAATCAACCACTAGTTCGCATGCCTGTCGACTCCGGTGACCCGAGCAGCCACCTGGGAACGAGAGAACTTCGATCTATCGTCCTAGAGGGGCATCAAAGCCCCCTGTGATCACATCAATCAAGCCTCTCACCCACCACCACATTGTGACAGGCGAAGCATACCTCATCCCCTTGACGAATAACCTCATCTCGCCGGAGGTATCTTGCATCTAACACCTCCTCGTCCTTCCCCAACAAAACCAACCTCCACGCCATGATTTGTAGCAGCATCACCCCGAGCCTTACTGGGAGTTCTCCCTGGTAATCGCTGTGGTATAGCTCACTGCCTAGTGGCCACCTCCATTGCGGTGGTTCCATCTCCATACCACATCCCTTCTTTGTATCTCCTCTTCCCTAGCCTTCGCTAGGGTTTCCAACTCCTTCGTAGATTCCTTCGCCATGCTTCCTCTCACCGTCGCCAGGGTCGCTGCTACCGTAATCTCATGCACCGGTGTTGCTAGAATCTCGCGGAATGGATCGATCCACGAGTTCAGCCTCATCGACTGCTCCTCCAGCCGCACTCCTCACTGATACGTCTCAAACGTATCCATAATTTTTGATGCTTCATGCTTGTTTTTACACCATTTGCTTAGTGTTTCGTTACACTTCGTGGCACTTTTATGCATTTTCCGGAACTAACCTACTAACAAGTCGCCATAGTGCCAGTTCCCTGTTTTCTGCTATTTTTGTGTTTCAGAAAAGTTACACAGGAAATATTCTTAGAATTGGACGAAACCAAAGCCAGTCGCCCAGAATTTTACCGAAGCTTCCAGAGAACCGAAGAGGAGACGGAGTGGGGCCATGAGGTGGCCTCACACTAGGGCGGCGTGGCCCAGGCCCTGGCCGCGCCCCCTATGTGGGAGACCGCCTCGGTCCACTTCTAACGATGCCCCTTCACCTATAAAGACCCCCCGACGAGAAAAACCTAAGGCCCTGATCAGTTTTCCAGAACACATCGCGATCCACCGCCGCCGTCGACCTGAAGATCGGGAGGGTTCAGAAGCTCTTCCCGGCACCCTGCTGGAGAGGGGAATCGCCACCGGAGGTCTTCTTCATCGCCATGCTTGCCTCCGGAGCGATGAGTGAGTAGTCTACCTTGGACTATGGGTCCATAGCAGTAGCTAGATGGTTGTCTTCTCCACCATGTGCTTCATATTTAGATCTCATGAGCTGCCCTACATGATTGAGATCACCGTTATGTAATTCTACATGTTTGGTTTGTTGGGATCCGATGAATATTGGTGTTATGCTTGAGTTGAAGTACTGAAATTTATCTTTTGTTATCTCTATGTTGTTTATAATCTTGCATGCTCTCCGTTGTTAGTAGCTATCTTGGCCGAGTAGTTGCTAGTGACTCCAAGAGGGGGTATTTATGCTCGATAGTGGGTTCATGCCTCTATTTAATCTGGGGGAGTGACAGAAACCTCTAAGGTTGTAGATGTGTTGTTGCTACTAGGGGGAAAACAACATTCATATGCTCGAGGGCATATGCTTTGTTTACATTACACACTTTGCTTAATGCAATTATCTGTTGTTCGCAACTTAATACTCATGGGGTGTTCGGACGATATACCCGTGAGTGGATTATTAGTCATAGATGCAGTTGGATGGCGGTCTATGTATTTTGTTGTAATGCCCAGAGTAAATCTCATAGTGATCCTCTCATCATATGCACGTTGTCTTTATTCTATCAATTGCCCAACTATAATTTGTTTACCCAGCATGTATTATTTTATCTTATGGAGAGACACCGCTAGTGAACTATGGACCCCGGTCCTATTTCCTTTATATTGCTATCACCTGTTTACTTTACTCGCATACTACTATTGCTTTCCACTCGATACGCTTATACCCTTTGTTTCAAGCAAATCGGTGAGATTGACAACCTCATCGTAAGTTGGGAACAAAGTATTTGGTTGTGTTGTGTGCAGGTTCCACGTTGCTACTGGTTGAAGACGCGCTAACAAGTTATCGTTAACGGCGCCCTTGTTAGAGCATCACGCAGCTAGTGGGCATCACCTTCAGTCGTATTTTGTCCTCCTACTGGATTGACTACCTTGGTTTCTTACTGAGGGAAAAACTTGTTGCTATATTCATCACACCTTGCTCTTGGGGTTTTCCAACTGGCCGGTCATTTACTTCATTAATTTCACACACCATCACCACGCCATCAACAAGTTTTTCTAGCGCCGTTGCCGAGGAGGAAGAAGACTTCTGCAAGAGGAGTTTTCGCACGCACATCCTTTACTTTGTTTTAAGTTTTGCTTTACTTTATTTTTACTTGCATCATTTTATCAAAAAACCAAAAAAATTAGACTCCTTTGTAGTTGTTTTTACTTGTCTGCTTTTAGTTTGCTAGAATGGCTACTCCTGAAAACACCAAGTTGTGTGACTTTACTAGCATGAACAATAGTGATTTTATCTGCACTCCTATTGCGCCACTTGCTTCTGCTGCAAATTTTTATGAGATTAAGCCTGCATTGTTGAACCTTGTTATGAAAGAGCAATTTTCTGGTGCTAGTACTGATGATGCTGCAGCTCATCTCAACAATTTTGTTGAGCTATGTGAGATGCAAAAGTATGAGAATGTTGATGGTGATATTATTAAGCTTAAGTTGTTTCCTTTTTCTTTGAGAGGAAAAGCTAAGGATTGGTTGCTATCTTTGACTAAAAATAGTATTGATTCATGGGCTAAGTGTAAGGATGCTTTTATTGGTAGATACTATCCTCCTGCTAAGATTATAGCTTTGCGTAGCAGTATTATGAAGTTTAGTCAGTTTGATAATGAACATGTTGCTCAAGCTTGGGAAAGAATGAAAGCTATGATAAAGAATTGTCCCACTCATGGACTGACTACTTGGATGATTGTTCAAACTTTTTATGCAGGACTGAATTTTTCTTCGAGGAACCTACTTGATTCAGCTGCTGGAGGCACTTTTATGTCCCTTACCTTGGGCGCCGCAACAAAGCTTCTCGACAATATGATGGTAAATTACTCTGAATGGCACACCGAGAGAGCTCCACAAAGTAAGAAGGTAAATTCTGTTGAGGAAACCTCTTCCTTGAGTGATAAGATTGATGCTATAATGCTTATGCTTTCTAATGATAGGACTCATGTAGATCCTAATAATGTTCCTTTGGCCTCTTTGGTTGCTCAAGAAGAGTATGTTGATGTAAACTTCATTAGAAATAATAATTTTAACAACAATGCTTATAGGAACAATTTTGCTAGTAACAATTATAGGCCATATCCTTCTACCAATGGTAATGGTTATGGTAATTCCTCCAACAACACTAAGGCCGCGCCCTCCAAGCTTGAGGTAATGCTCAAGGACTTCATCGGTAAGCAGAATGCTTTTAACAAGTCTGTTGAGGAAAAGTTAGGCAAAATTGATATTCTTGCTTCTAAAGTTGATAGCCTTGCTTATGATGTTGAACTTCTGAAATTAAAAGCGTTGCCTAATGAGGTGAAAGAGAACAATGTTTTTGCTACTGCTAATGCTATCCAAGTTAGAATTGATGAAAATGTTAGGATGCTAGCAGAATTGCATGCCAGGTGGGAAAGAGAAGATGAGATGGCTAGAGAGATGAAGGTATGTACCATTACTACCTCTAATGATGTTGCTCCTAATGTTAGCAATCCTCTTACTTTGATTGGTGTAGAGAAAACTCCTACTCCTTGTGTTAAAAAGCCTAAAACTGCCAAAACTTTTTCTCAAAAGAGTGCTGAAATTTTTCGGAGTGTAGGAGATGATAGCTCTATTTCCTTTAATGATTTTGATGTTGATGGCTACAATATATCTGAAGGTATTTTGTTCTTGCAAAAGCTTGCTTTGACTCCCAATGCTAGTTCTTTAAATGTTGCTTTTACTAAGCATATTACCAATGCTCTCATGAAAATTAGGGATGAAAAGTTGAAGCAAAAAGCTTCTGTTCCCAAGAAATTAGAAGATGGTTGGGAACCCATCATTGATATGCATGTTAATGGTTTTGATTGCCATGCTTTATGTGATCTAGGTGCTAGTATTTCTATTATGCGTAGAAAGATTTATGACATGCTTGATTTACCACCACTTGAAAAGTGTTATTATGATGTTCCTATTGCTGATGTTGCTAAGAAGAAACCTTTGGGAAGAATTAATGATGTTCTTATTGTGGTTAACAATAACCTTGTTCCCGTTGATTTTCTTGTCATGGATGTTGAATGCAATGCTTCATGTCCTATTATTTTGGGAAGACCCTTTCTTCGAACTGTAGGTGCCATCATTGATATGAGGGAAGGCACCATCAAATATCAATTCCTACTCAAGAAAGGTATGGAACACTTCCCTAGAAAGAGAAAGAAATTAGTGTTTGACTCTATTCTTAGAGCAAATTATGAGCTTGATGCTTCATCACTTGATGTTACTTGATTCGCAATTTTCTGCGCCTAGCTCAAAGGCGTTAAAGAAAAGCACTCTTGGGAGATAACCCAATGTTTTTACATTCAGTTCTTTTTCTTTTATTTGAGTCATGGAAGTTATTACTACTGTAATGACCTCTCCTTATCCTTTTTATTACGTTTTTGTGCCAAGAGAAGCCTCTAATTTGAGTGAAGTAAGATTTGGGGATGTTGCTGTCCTGAAACAGTTTTTGGTGCTGCACCGTAAAAATTCGTGAAAATTCTCTGTATATCTTTTGGACCTGAAATTTCTTATGCATATGACTTAGATTATATCCAAACTTTCATTAGTTGAACACTTTTTGATTTGAGCAACAGAAAACCCCTCAAAAATTCGACCTTTGTCAGCTGTTCTGTTTTGACAGATTTCTGCCAATATTTGTGTTGCCGCTTTATCGCTTTCTTTTTTAGTTCTTTTGATCACGGAACTTTTGGGGAAGTTGATACAGTAGTATATGCTTTATATGTGGTGGTTTTAGGTTGAAACCTGAAGCAAAAAGAGGTTGATTATATGTTATGCTTACACTAATGTTGCTAATAGATTTGTGTTTAGTTTTGTATGAAGGAAGTTTTCAAGTGTAGGGATCGGAGAGTGATGAGATGAGTTGAAGAACGGACAAAAGCTCAAGCTTGGGGATGCCCATGCATCACCCCAAGAAATATCCAAGAAGTACAAGCGTCTAAGCTTGGGGTTGCCCCTGAGGCACCCCTTCTTCATCGGCAAAAATCAGGTCACCTTTCAAAACACTATATTTTTAATTCTTCATGCATTATGCGTTTTTCTTGGAGCGTCAGTTATTTTTAGTTTTCAGTTTAGTTTAGTTTTGTTTGCTGCAATAAATGGTTGGACCCCAACAAATTTCTTTTGGAGAAGTTTCCTTGCTTTTCATTTGCCAAGAACACTCCATTTTTCACTCTATTCATTTCAACGAGTGTTCTTCTTTTTCTAGAACTGCGTTTACTTTTCATTTTCGACTTGATTTGCGTTCAGATCTTATTATATCTTTTCATCAAGGTGTATTTTTGCCTCTGATCTTTATTGGTTTTCATCAAAAGAGGTGTTTATAATTTTTTTGAATGGTGTTGGAAAAGAGAAAAAGCTTTATGCAAAAAAGTGGTACAAGAAGGAGCTTGTGTAGACTGCGGCTTAGGCTTTTGCATATCGTGCTTGATGTCTTTTTGATAGTATGCTTAGTGGTTTTGCTGTAGCATGACTTGTCTCAAATAACTGCGATTGCTTAATGAGCCTTTGAAAAAATCATGCGTTTTTTTATCGTTTGGAAGCATTATTTTGGCTTTCTCCTTGATGCTTTATTTGGGTTGACTTGGCGCATGCTCACACATGTTAGACTCTTACAAAGTCGCCAATAGCCTCTATGATCATTTAGTTTTTGACTTTTGATGCCATCTTATGCTTCTTTTAATGTCGCTTTGTCGCTTTGCATGATTATGGCCGTTATTGCTCTCTTAGTTGGTCGCTCCCAGTCTTTTGCTAGCCCTTGCCTTGTACTGAGTATGAGCTCTACTCGTGCATCCAACTCCTAAAAACCAAGTTTGCCAAAGTGTCCACCATACATACCTATTAGCAATTTGCTATTCCAAAGTACATTTGACTTGCTTTTATCTACTCTTCAAATTAAACTCTTACCAGTGTTATGCGAAAATTGGTTAGTAAAGCTCTCACGAACCGGATGGCACACTTTATTTTTCTCATTCTTAAAAATTTGACATTGTGGTCTCTTATGTTGAGTTGTTATGCGTGCAAGTTGTAAGTTGGAGACTAGCCCAACCATGCCGTCATGGGGCAAGCTTTCAACATTGCACTTCTTATTTGAGTTGATATCGTGATCTTTTGTTTATGGATACTCACGGTGTGAAATGAATTGGGAATCTTGCGAGATCATGGAGTTTGTATATGTGTTAGGGAAACGCCTGGGCCGCCAATCTAAGCCATGCATAATTCATGGTGGAAATTTGCAGCATACCCATAGTGGACATTCGACGACGCATCTCAAAATAAAAAGCTAAACAAATGGTAAATAAAAGAGATGTCGAGGTGTTCATTGTCTGCTTGTCCTGTCATTATGATGTGGGCTTGTTCCATGTCATCGGGCACGGAGGTACCCCGTTGGCGGTTCTCGATGATACGTATATACTTACAATGACAAGAGCCTTGCTTGGGACTCTAAGTAAAGTAGCATGAGGTTTGGGTACTCGTATTCACGGGACACGAGGTTTTCAACTTATGATTTGTCAAGCATATGCAGCATAAGTGTTCTCGCATTAACTTTAACCATTCAAGATGCTTATGATGGGGGCAATGAGAGCTCAAAGCCGGTAAGTACCATAATTTTTGAAGGTTTATAAAACTTGCAAACATAGCTTCCCTCCGCGAAGGGCCTTTCTTTTACTTTTATGTTGAGTCACCACCTTCTATCTTTATGCACCATTAAGAGAGCATAGTTGTCATTCTTAGTATAATGTGCATTGTCCCAAAGTTTTCATTGATTGATTCATATTATTGGTTTCACTTGTTCTTAAATTATTTGTATCTAGCCGCCCTCTTAAACTTGAAGGTGTCCTATGCATTTATGTTTTGCTCTCCATGAAGGACAAGCTGAAAACCATTTGTATGTTTTTCCTTATGATTTGAACACATATTTGACTTTCATTGTTTCATTTTCATGATCTTTTGTTTGTGTTCATTTTCATGTTATAACATGGTTGCTAAGTTTCTTCTATCAAGATTATGTCTTTCATGCCCATGTTTTAAGTTCTTTTGATCTCAGCGCACAACGCTTACATAGATGATCAAGATTGTGTAGGTGCATGTCACCTCAAAAATTATTTCTTTTGTTATCACTTACCTACTCGAGGACGAGAAGGAGTTAAGCTTGGGGATGCTGATACGTCTCAAACGTATCCATAATTTTTGATGCTCCATGCTTGTTTTTACACCATTTGCTTAGTGTTTTGTTACACTTCGTGGCACTTTTATGCATTTTCTGGAACTAACCTACTAACAAGTCGCCACAGTGCCAGTTCCCTGTTTTCTGCTGTTTTTGTGTTTCAGAAAAGTTACACAGGAAATATTCTCGGAATTAGACAAAACCAAAGGCAGTCGCCCAGAATTTTACCGAAGCTTCCAAAGAACCGAAGAGGAGACGGAGTGGGGCCACGAGGTGGCCTCACACCAGGGCGGCGTGGCCCAGGCCCTGGCCGTGCCCCCTATGTGTGAGACCGCCTCAGTCCACTTCTGACGATGCCCCTTCGCCTATAAAGACCCCCCGACGAGAAAAACCTAAGGCCCCGATCAGTTTTCCAGAACACATCGCGATCCACCGCCGCCGTCGACCCGAAGATCGGGAGGGTCCAGAAGCTCTTCCCGGCACCCTGCCGGAGAGGGGAATCGCCACCGGAGGTCTTCTTCATCGCCATGCTTGCCTCTGGATTGATGAGTGAGTAGTCTACCTTGGACTATGGGTCCATAGCAGTAGCTAGATGGTTGTCTTCTCCGCCATGTGCTTCATGTTTAGATCTCATGAGCTGCCCTACATGATTGAGATCACCGTTATGTAATTCTACATGTTTGGTTTGTTGGGATCCGATGAATATTGGTGTTATGCTTGAGTTGAAGTACTGAAATTTATCTTTTGTTATCTCTATGTTGTTTATGATCTTGCATGCTCTCCATTGTTAGTAGCTATCTTGGCCGAGTAGTTGCTAGTGACTCCAAGAGGGGGTATTTATGCTCGATAGTGGGTTCAGGCCTCTATTTAATCTGGGGGAGTGACAGAAACCTCTAAGGTTGTAGATGTGCTGTTGCTACTAGGGGGAAAACAACATTCATATGCTCGAGGGCATATGCTTTATTTACATTACACACTTTGCTTAATGCAATTATCTGTTGTTCGCAACTTAATACTCATGGGGTGTTCGGACGATATCCCCGTGAGTGGATTATTAGTCATAGATGCAGTTGGATGGCGGTCTATGTATTTTGTTGTAATGCCCAGAGTAAATCTCATAGTGACCTCTCATCATATGCACGTTATCTTTATTCTATCAATTGCCCAACTGTAATTTGTTTACCCAGCATGTATTATTTTATCTTATGGAGAGACACCGCTAGTGAACTGTGGACCCCGTTCTATTTCCTTTATATTGCTATCACCTGTTTACTTTACTCGCACTGTTTACTTTACTCGCATACTACTATTGCTTTCCACTTGATACGCTCATACCCTTTGTTTCAAGCAAACCGGTGAGATTGAAAACCTCATCGTAAGTTGGGAACAGAGTATTTGGTTGTGTTGTGTGCAGGTTCCACGTTGCTACTGGTTGAAGACGCGCTAACAAGTGATCGTTAACGGCGCCCTTGTTAGAGCATCACGCAGCTAGTGGGCATCACCTTCAGTCATATTTTGTCCTTCTACTGGATTGACTACCTTGGTTTCTTACTGAGGGAAAAACTTGCTGCTATATTCATCACACCTTGCTCTTGGGGTTTTCCAACTGGCCGGTCATTTACTTCATTAATTTCACACACCATCCCGCGCCATCAACACCCACCTAGGGTATGGGATCGGGAGAGACGGCCTCAAAGTCGCCCCAGGAACCGCCAGCACCATGACCACCATTGGCGGACCGGTTTCCCTATTGCAAACCCAATCCAGCTCCCGAACCGCTCTCGCCGCCTCCTCCATCAATTCCTCCGGTGAGGGCTGATGGTGCGGTGTTGATGATGTAGATGATCGACCAGTTGGGAACCCTAAGAGAAGGTGTGATGAGCACAGCAGCAAGTTTTCCCTCAGTTATGAAACCAAGGTAATCAATCCAGTAGGAGAAAGCCAAACTTAAGAAGGTGATGCTTGCTAGCTTCGTGACAATCCGGACAATGGCGCCAGACAATTTGTTGGTGTGTCTTCACCTAGCAGCAACGTGAAACCTGCACACAACACAAACAAGTACTTTGCTCCCAACTTACGATGAGGTTGTCAATCTCACCAGTTTGCTGTAAACAAAGGAATGAGCATATCGAGTGGTAAAAGGATAATAATAAGGCAAGTAAAGTAAACAGTGCGAGTAAAGTAAATGGTAAAGCTATGTAAAGGAAATTGGACCGAGGTCCACAGTTCCCTAGTGGTGTCTCTCCATAAGATAAACAAAAGCATGCTGGGTAAACAAATTACAGTTGGGCAATTGATAGAGTAAAGATAACGTGCATACATCACGAGGATCACTATGAGGCTTACTCTGGGCATTACGACAAAATATATAGACCGTAATCCAACTGCATCTATGACTAAAAATCCACTCACGGGGAATCGTCCGAGGACCCCTTGAGTATTAAGTTGCAAACAACAGATAATTACATTAAGCAAAGTGTGTAATGTAAACAAAGCAAATGTCCTTGGACACAAGAATGTTGTTTTCTCCCTAGTGGCAATAGCACATCTACAACCTTAGAGGTATCTGTCACTCCCCCAGATTAAATAGAGGCATGAACCCAACTATCGAGCATAAATACTCCCTCCTGGAGTTACTAGCATCTACTCGACAAAGATAGCTACTAGCATCTACTCGACAAAGATATAATTTTTGATGCTCCATGCTTGTTTTTACACTATTTGCTTAGTGTTTCGTTACACTTTGTGGCACTTTTATGCATTTTTCGGAACTAATCTATTAACAAGTCGCCACAGTGCCAGTTCCCTGTATTCTGCTGTTTTTGTGTTTCAGAAAAGTTACACAGGAAACATTCTCGGAATTGGACGAAACAAAAGCCGAACGTCCAGAAATTCACCGAAGCTTCCAGAGAACCAAAGAGGAGACGGAGTGGGGCCACGAGGGCCCCACACAACAGGGTGGCGCGGCCCAGGCCCTGTCCGCGCCCCCTATGTGTGAGGTCGCCTCGGTCCACTCCTGATGATGCCCCTTCGCCTATAAAGACCCCCCGATGGGAAAAACCTAAAGACCCGATCACTTTTCCAGAACACATCCCGATCCGCCACCGCCGTCGACTCGAAGATTGGGAGGGTCCAGAAGCTCTTCCCGGCACCCTGCCGGAGAGGGGAATCGCCACCGGAGGTCTTCTTCATCGCCATGCTTGCCTCCGGCGCGATGAGTGAGTAGTCTACCTTGGACTATGGGTCCATAGTAGTAGCTAGATGGTTGTCTGCTCCACCATGTGCTTCATGTTTAGATCTCATGAGCTGCCTTACATGATTGAGATCACCGTTATGTAATTCTACATGTTTGGTTTGTTGGGATCCGATGAATATTGGTGTTATGATTGAGTTGAAGTACTGAATATTATCTTATGTTATCTCTATGTTGTTTATGATCTTGCATGCTCTCCGTTGTTAGTAGCTATCTTGGCCGAGTAGTTGCTAGTGACTCTAAGAGGGGGTATTTATGCTCGATAGTGGGTTCATGCCTCTATTTAATCTGGGGGAGTGACAGAAACCTCTAAGGTTGTAGATGTGTTGTTGCTACTAGGGGGAAAACAACATTCATATGCTCGAGGGCATATGCTTTGTTTACATTACACACTTTGCTTAATGCAATTATCTGTTGTTCGCAACTTAATACTTGTGGAGTTCTCAGATTGATTCGCCACAAGTGGATTATTAGTCATAGATGCAGTTGGATGGCGGTCTATGTATCTTGTTGTAATGCCCAGAGTAAATCTCATAGTGATCCTCTCATCATATGCACGTTTATCTTTATTCTATCAATTGCCCAACTGTAATTTGTTTACCCAGCATGTATTATTTTATCTTATGGAGAGACACCACTAGTGAACTGTGGACCCCGGTCCTATTTCCATCATATTGCTATCACCTGTTTACTTTACTCGCACTGTTTACTTTACTCGCATACTATTACTATTTTCCACTCGATACACTCATTCCTTTGTTTACAGCAAACCGGTGAGATTGACAACCTCATCGTAAGTTGGGAACAAAGTATTTGGTTGTGTTGTGTGCAGGTTCCACGTTGCCGCTCGCGAAGCAAAGCTCGGACGAGGCACCCTATAAATTGTCCGGAGCTGTCCCAAGCTAGCGGGTATCACCTTCAGTCGTATTGGCTCCTTCCTCTCCTGATCGACATACCTTGGTTTCTTAACTGAGGGAAAACCTTGCTGCTCTATTCATCATACCTTCCTCTTGGGGTTCCCAACTGGACGGTGTAAAACTATCAACACCGTACCGCATCAATAACATAAGATATAATTCAGCACATCAACTTGATATAGTACCAATACTCATCGGATCCCAACAAACACAACATGTATGATTACATAAAGATGATCTTGATCATGTAGGGCAGCTCACAAGATCTAAACATGAAGCACATGGTGGAGAAGACAACCATCTAGCTACTGCTATGGACCCGTAGTCCAAGGTTGACTACTCACACATCACTCTGGAGGCGACCATGGTGGTGGAGAAGGCCTCCGGCAGGGATCCCCCTCTCCGGCAGGGTGCCGGGAAGAGCTCCTGGATCCTCCCGATCTCATTTCGATGACGGCGGCGGCTTGCCGTATGTTTCAAGGAAAAGCGATCCGTCCCTTAGGTTTTTCCCGTCGAGGGGACTTTATAGGCGAAGGGGCATCGTCAGGAGGTGGACCAGGCGGCCTCACCATGGGTGGGCGCGGCCAGGGGCTGGGCCGCGCCCCCCTGTGGTGTGGCTGGCCTCTGCCCCACTCCGTATCATCTTCGGTCTTCGCGAAGCTTCGGTAAAAATAGGAGGTTTGGCTTTTGTTTCGTCCAATTTCGAAAATATTTCCTGTGTAACTTTTCTGAAACACAAAACATCAGAAAACAGGAAACTGGCACTATGGCATGTTGTTAATAGGTTAGTTCCATAAAATGCATAAAAATGCCATGAAGTGTAACAAAACACAAAGCAAATGGTGTAAGAATAAGCATGGAGCATCAAAAATTATAGATATGTTTGAGACATATCAAGCATCCCCAAGCTTAACTCCTGCTCGTCCTCGAGTAGGTAAGTGATAACAATAGAATAATTTTTGAGGTGACATGCACCATCACAATCTTGATCATCTTTGTAAGCATTGAGTGTTGGGATCAAAGAACTTTAAACATGGGCATAAAAGACATAATCTTGACAATAAAAACTTAGCAACCATGTTATAACATGAAAAGAAACACAAATGAAAGATCATGAATAATGAAACAATGAAAGTCAAACGTGTGTTCAAATCATATGGAAAAACATAGCAAATGGTTTTCACCTTGTCCTTCATGGAATAGCAAAACATAAATGCATAGGACACCTTCAAGTTTAAAAGGGCGACTAGATACAAATAATTTAAGAACAAATGAAACCATAATTATAAATCAATCAATGATAAACTTTGGGACTATGCACATTAAACTCAGAATGGCAACTATGCTCTCTTAGACGGTGCATAAAGGTAGAAGGTGGTGACTCAACATAAAAGTAAAAGAAAGGCCCTTCATAGAGGGAAGCAGTGATTGCAAGTTTTATAAACCTTCAAAAATTAAGGTACTTACTAGCTTTGAGCTCTCATTGCCCCCATCATAGGCATCTTGAATGGTTAAAGTAAATGCAAGAATGTTTATGAGCATATGCCTGACAAATCATAAGTTGAAAACCTCGTGTCCCATGAAGTACGAATACCCAAACCTCATGCTACTCGATTTAGAGTCCCAAGCAAGCTCTTGTCATTGTAAGTATACACATATCATCGAGAACCGCCAACGGGGTACCTCCTTGCCCGATGACATGGAACAAGCCCACATAAAAATGATAGGACAAATAGACAATGAACACCTCGGCATCTCTTTTATTTACCATTGGTATAGCTTTTTATTTTGAGATGCGTCGTCGAATGTCCACTATGGGCATGCTGTAAATTTCCACCATGAATGATGCATGGCTTAGATTAGCGGCCCAGGCATTTCTCTAACACGTATACAAACTCCATGATCCCGCAAGATTCCCAACTTATTTTACATCGCGAGTATCCATAAACAAAAGATCACGATATCAACTCAAATAAGAGAAGTGCAATGTTGAAAGCTTACCCCATGACGACATAGTTTGACTAATTTCCAACTTACAACTTCCAAGCATAACGTCAACATAAAAGATCCACAATGTCAAAATTTTAAAAGCGAGAAAAGTAAAGTGTGCCATCAGGTTCGTGAGAGCTTTACTGACTAATTTTCACATAACACCAAAAGAGTTTAATTTGAAGGATAGATAAAAGCAAGTCAAATGTACTATGGAATAGCAAATTGCTAATAAGTGTGTATGGTGGACACATTGGAACAACTTGGTTTTTGGGAGTTGGATGCACGAGTAGAGCTCATACTCAGTACAAAATGAGGGCTAGCAAAAGACTGGGAGCGACCAACTAAGAGAGCAATAACGACCATAATCATGCATAGCGATAAAACATCATTAAGAGAAGCATAAAATGGCATCAAAGTAAAAAACTAAATGATCATAGAGGCTTATGGCGACTTTTTATGAGTCAAATATGTTGTAAGCATGCGCCAAGTCAACCCAAATAAAGTATCAAGGAGAAAACCAAATTAATGCTTTAGTATAATAAAAACAAGGGATTTCTATTTTCGTGCCCTCGGGTCCTTAGTTGTGCTCAGTTTTCCCCAGCCGCTTAGTTCTTCCTCAGTTTTGCCCAAGCGCTTGTCTGAAACCCTCACAAGGAGCTCGGACGAGAGGAATCCCGTTTAGTTGACCATTTGTTGGTGCTGGCAAGTGGGGCCGCTATTGGTGCCCCGCAGTGGACACGTCTCCACTTATCCAGATCATCATGGGACCCACAACTTGTCCACGTTAGTGCGCCGGACCCACAGCTTACCTAGGTGCCCGTTGCAAAATGGGAGCCCGAGCCAGCCCCGTGCCCGTGCCATTGCTTCCCCTTTCTTTCCCCAATGTTCTTCTTCTCCGCCAGCGGCAGCCCTTCTCCGGCAGGCGGGTGATGTCTAGTTTCTCTTCGACCTCCCGTTCTTCATGGCCGCAGTATGGACCCGTGCCTTTGACAAGATGCCCTGACTGCCCACGCCAGGAGCCTCTGAAGCGGTCGATCTGTAAGACGGACGACAACGGCAACCGTGGATGTGAGTTCCTTGCATGCGAGAGCTTGCCATATAGAGAGGGGGATAAGGTTAGATCTCGCTCCAATTGCTCTGTTTTCTCTCGATTTTCTTGTTATTCCCTCGAATTTGGGATTTATGGTTCACATTGTTGTTTTCAGATCCTCAAGAAATGCAGGTATTTCGAGTGGATCGATGTGTACGTTCAGAGGCTTAAATTGCAGGAATCAATTGGCGCTATTGGGGAGCACAATTTGGGAGGGAGGGACTTGCTGTAGAGAATGCGGCGGAGAGAGGAGCCGTTCCGATTATGCCTAATGCTCCCAATGCAGAACTGGTGGAAGTGAAGGGAGAACTGAAGAAAATGAACAAGCAGTTAAAGCAACTGATCGAGTTGAAGAAGCAAGCTAATCTGATGGCTGGTTGTTTATTTTGTTGTATAATTGCGATCGGATTCTTATCATTGCTCATCAAGCGCTAGAAGTTGTTACAAGGGATCCCTTGTTACAAATCCATTAGTCAGTTACATGTACGTGTAGTTGTTTTCAAAGTTAGTGTGTGCATTCACCGAAATTACCAAAAAACATAAGTGTTAGGGAATATAGGAATGCTAAAGATAATTGATAATTGTTAGAGGGGTGAAAAATAATGCATTCACCGAAATCCCACAAATATGTATGTCTCATGTTTATACCAAAATTATACCACTTTTGGGACGTTTCAAATAACCAAAACTATATCCCAAACTATATTCCCTAAAAGAAAAGGAATGCTAAAGAAAGTTGATAATTGTTAGAGGGTTGATAAATAATCCATTCACCGAAATCCCCCAAATATGCCAAATATGTATGTCTCATGTTTCTACCAAAATTATACCACTTTTGGGCCGTTTCAAATTGCCCAAACTATATTCCCTAAAAGAAAAGGAATGCTAAAGAAAGTTGATAATTGTTAGAGGGGTGATAAATAATCCATTCACCGAAATCCCCCAAATATGCCAAATATGTATGTCTCGTGTTTCTACCAAAATTATACCACTTTTGGGCCGTTTCAAATTACCAAAACTATATTCCCTAAAAGAAAAGGAATGCTAAAGATAGTTGATAATTGTTAGAGGGGTGATAAATAATCTATTCACCGAAATCCCCCAAATATGCCAAATATGTATGTCTCATGTTTCTACCAAAATTATACCACTTTTGGGCCGTTTCAAATTACCAAAACTATATTTCCCTAAAAGAAAAGGAATGCTAAAGATAGTTGATAATTGTTAGAGGGGTGATAAATAATCCATTCACCGAAATCCGCAAAATATGTATGTCTCTTGTTTACACCAAAATTATACCACTTTTTAGTTTAACATTTTTAAATCGTGGAAAATAATGCATAAATAGAGGGAATATACTCCCTCCGTTTCAAAATATAAGATGTTTGAGCTTTGTGAAGCAAATGTATTTAGACATCTTTTAGTGTGTAGGTTCACTCGAATATACATATTAAAAGATGTCTAGATACATTTGTTTCACAAAACTAAAACATCTTATATTTTGAAATGGAGGGAGTAGTTACGTGGCAAAATAATCCATAAATGCATGTCTCTTGTCACACGGATTGACTCCACCAACCGTTGATCCACCGACAGAGAGAGAGAGAGGGGTGGCCACGAAGAGACGGATAGGGGTATACTGCCCGTTAGATCAGTGGATCAACGGTTGGTGGAGTCGATCCGTGTGACAACGGCTCAACCAATCAGGATAAGTTTGGGCTTCTGTGAGCATTTGTGACAGTACTTGAGGGTAAAACTGAGTAGTACTAAGAAACCAAGGGCACGTAAATAGTAAATAGACTAAGGGATTCAAACAAAAGAATTACAAAATGAAAAATGCATGTTTTGTACAATATAATTCATATTGGGCTACATCAAATTATTTGCAATTCAAATATACATGAGTGTGATAATTATGGCCTCATTTAGACAAACTATGTTTTGGGAAAGATGTTTTGCAAAGGGGTTTGAGTGGAAAACCATGCATCTTCATAGCTACTAGTGAATCTGAGAAGTGGCAATTTGTGGTAAAACATGATTTATCTATGTTTGTTTAACGTGGCAGGTTGCGTAGGAAGACTCCATGAGTAGGTGCCACTATGTTTTTATTTTTTTTGGATTTTTTTGCGCATGAAATGACTCAATTAGCTATGTTAATCTCATTTGTTGACTCTCTGTTGACCAGCTACTTGAGGGTAGAACTGAGTATATTGCACTTGCCAGTCTAAATACTCGAGGGGAAAACTGAGTACAGATAAAATTTCTGTATAAGGCCCGAGGTTAGAACTGAGTACACCAAATGTCGAAGGGTTAGCCTTGTGTCGCGGTGCACGCTGCAGCCGTGCATAGCGAACGCGTGTTGCGGTACACCAAACGCCACCTTTGTCTTTATAGAGCCCCTCTTTCTCTCCCTCGACGCTCGCCCACTCTCTCATTCTCACTACAACCGCCTCTCCTGTCCCATCATCTTCTCCACTTCGCGTCAAAAAAACCCCGAAGAAAAAACCCCAGCGATGGAGAAGAATGACATGCCCATTGTCGGCGTTTCCGACGTAGCCGCCGGCGCATCAGGCGCCGGCGCATCGGCCGCTGGCGCATCGGCCGCCGCCCCCGTCCAGGACCCCGTCGCTGCTTCGAACGTAGCCGCCGGCGCATCAGCCGCCGGCGCATCGGCCGCAGCCCCCGTCCAGGCCCCCGTCGCTGCTTTCGATGTAGCCACCGGCGCATCGGCCGCTGGCGCATCGGCCGCCGGCGCATCGGCCGCCGCCCCCGTCCAGGCCCCCGTCCAGTTCCCCGTCGATTGGGACCCGTACAAACAAGGGCCGTACGTCGCCCCGGAGAACCCCTACGACACCAGCATCATCGACGATGAGGAAGTAACCCTTTGTTCCCTTGTTCTTATTCCATTTCAATCCTTTTTGTGTTAGATCTTGCGTTATTAGGGTTCGTCTGTTCCTAGTTCTAACATTTTGTGTTAGATCTTGCGTTAATAGGGTTCGTCTGTTCCTAGTTCAATCCCTTTGTGTTAGATCTTGCGTCATTAGGGTTCGTCTGTTCCTAGTTCTAGATCTTGCGTTATTAGGGTTCATCTATTCCTAGTTCTAGATCTTGTGTTATTAGTGTTTGTGATTTGCTTTTGTTTAAGATTCGGTTAACTTATTGTAACATCCCAGGATGTGAGTCTAGAAATAGAGAGAACACAAAAGTGTGCATTGCATTCATGCATAGAAAATCTGGGAAATTTTCGCGCTTTTAAATAAAACTTGTCAAAGTGATTGAAGCTTCTCTTGAGTTGATGGAATTGAAGTAGCTCATCAACTGAAGTGCGATAAACTTCAACATGACCTTTGTTAACAATCTTGTTTTGGGTAGAGATAATTACAACAACTAAAAGAGATGAATGTGAGGTAGAACTAATATGTTAACACATTACTTAGGACCTTATATTCAATCCTACCATGATCACATGGTATTTCTTAAACCTAAATCATTGAAGCCATTCCTAGCTTAAAGGAAGACAACACAAGTCTTACCTTGACTCTTAATCTACTTTATTCTCATATCTTGATTATCATAATCTTTCACATCTAAATCCATTCATCTTCAAGACAAGAGGAGAAAGCCTATATCAAATCCAATATCATTCCTGTCTCTTGAGATAGAACCTTAGGGTGTAAATTAGAAACTCAGTGGTAGTGGAGTTTAACATAGTACCAAGTTGATTAGAGGAGTTTACAATAGAGTTTAACTACTTAAATAATTAGCCAGTGCTTCAGGGTATAATTTAATTCACTCTTAAACTTGTTACCAAAATTGGTAAACCACAAGGTCTAAAGTGCATAAAAGCCACCCATTCTGATTTAAATCATAACTTATTAATTATATGAGATATAACAAAACTAAGCTCATTTACATTACATTAAATAGTTCAAACTATTTGAATAAAAATAACTATGATCATTTTGAAACTCTTATGATCATGCCTTGGTGAATTCAAATAAAATCATTCAAAGTTTGAACATAACCTTTGCTAACCTTAGATATTTTGAGCACAACTGATAATAGGAACAAATAAGATATGACAATATGCATAATTCACAATAACTGGACCATTTCAAATATGAACTTTGGAAGTTAAACTTCCAAACAATTAATACAATATTCATTGATAACAATTCATTTATGAATTACAAATATGTATAAGAATATGAGTTGATTCAGCCACAAGTCCATTTAGTGCCAAATGCCACTTGGCTATCCAAAATAAAGATTATTAGAGGATAATCATCATGCCACCTAGGATAGTTATCCACTTGAAAATATCTTGTGATAGTTATCCACTTGAAAATATCTTGTGATAGTTATCCACATGAAAATATCTTAGGATAGTTATCCACATGAAAATATCTTCCTTTACTTGAACCCCAAGTAATGCTCATGCATGAGAGCTTGACAACAAGTAGCTTACTCACCAAATTAAAACAAGAGTCACCACTTGAGGTGTCAACTTGTGGTAGACATCAAAACACTATAAAAGGAACCCCTTGGCATCCATTTTGACACCATAAAATCATGGTATGAGGGCACCAACGAATTTGGGACATTTCATACATTCGATAGGACCAAGAAACACCACCATCACACCACTAACACCACCACACAATCCACCCTGCTCATGAGTTGAGCAACAGGGCAGGATTCACCACCACCAGCACAACCACAAGAACCAAACTAGCAAGACCAACACCAAATGGATACTTAGTTCAATTAGGAATTAGGTCAAGCAGCTAGGAGGTGCAGGCATGCCACAAGACGCAGGTTTATCAGATTTCCCGAAGAACAAGCTTCACAAGACCACCAGGTTGGTCTAGTATGAGAGGAGAGGAGTGTAGTTATTGGGAAAAGGGAAGCACTCACCTTAGGCAAGAGTAATATATGCCTGTGCTCTGAAATCATCTACTAAAAACATATACATGAATCAGGGACATATCACATACATCTAAATGATCATATGAGCACCAAGAACAAACAAGTAAATTTACTAGGAAGCAAATCAAACCCAGAAAATGTAGAGTAGCTATTCATATCATGCATATGTCTGTACCAAGAAATTACTATCAACATATGCATAATATTCATACACCTACACTTGCATAACAAAGGGTAGAACATTATCTTTAGCTACCATTAACTAGTGAACTCACCAATAGTTTATTGTGTGAATGCTTATATAACCTAGCATGCTAAGATAAATTAGTAAACACTCTAACATCTCACTTACACATTATTGAGATGCATCTTTGCATATAGCCAAGTTAACTAGATACCATACTCTTTACAAGAGCATGTGTGGAATTAATTGCCAGAACACTATATTAAGAAAAGCACCCCTTTTATGAGGCACTTCTATGATATTTTATATTCTTTTCACCTATCCATTTGAAGCCCTATGGTACCAATCTAAGATTCAACTTATGTATCACTTTAGGATCATGAGTAAAACCCTAGAATCACATCCTATATCTTAACCCATGGATTATGTCCACACCATAAACATTCTTAATATCAACCATATTATTTATCCAGTGATTAACTTGAACATGTTATTATGTGCATGAATCTTGATGTCAAATTAAGAGCATCATGTTCATAGACACATATACCTAACTAGGAAATCCAATGCTAGCACTTATTATAAATAATAGTTCTCCTTTCATTCAGATACAAATATAGTGCCTATACACACTTAGGAAGAAACACAAAAATAGAATCTTTAAAAACCAATTCTATTAAGACCCCTAACAAAAAACCATAACAACATCTAAAAGCTATTATGTGCAGTTGCATATATAGATATCCCAAATATAATGTATGGAACCAGTAGGAACATTATTATGTTGTAAAAGGAATCATTAACTTAAAATTCCTGTAAAACAAATTAGCAAAATCTAATTAAAAATCAAAATCAGAAATCAGAAGAAATAGAAAAGAAATCAAGACAGGAAAAAAAAGAGGAGAGCTTACCTGGCCGCAGCCCAACCCAGCCGGCCCAACTAGCCAGTCCACCCGGAGCCCAGGGAGCATACCGTTTTGTTCTGTCACCGATGGGTGGGACCCACTTGATAGCGGTCATCGTCTCCATCTTCTTCCTTCCTTCTCCCTGTGACCGACACGACGCCGACGAGCTCCACGTCGATGCCGTCTTCCCGTTGACCACCGCGGATATTTGTTGGTCGCCACCTCCTCGTCCTGATCCCCTCCGTTCCTACTGGCAAGGTTGAGCGAAGTGATTCGCGCCCAGATCCCTTGTCAATGCCGCCGTCGCATCTGGACCGTTCCCGTCGGTGAAGTCACGGCTCTGACCTCCTCGTGCTCTATAAATCCTCTGAGGACATTGCCGTGAAACCCTAGCCCGTCTCAGCACACTCTCAATTCCCCTCTACTCCCCTCTGTTCTTCTCAATTAACTGGAGGGTTCGCCAGAGTTCTACTGGACACCACCGAAGGAGGCCACCTCAAGCTTGAAGGGGTATACTGGGAGGAGCACCTAGTTGCGTAGGTCATCTAGGAGTATTATTGTATGAAGAGGAGTTTGGAGTGCAACGAATTTGGGGATTCCCTTCTGTAGAAGGTCGCCGGAATCCGTGAGATTACGCTCATCTTCGTCGACCATTGGCGTCACCGAGCCTTCTGTTAGTCTCATGGTAAGCATGCGCATCTCGGGAGCCTCTCATAGCATTCTGAAGGCACCTGTAACTCGATCTTGTTGTTTGGCCGGAGTTCACCGCCGCAGTTCGTCATCGGCGGTGGTACTCCGATGACCATTGGGTGGCGGCGCCACCACTGTTTTGCTCAGCAGCGCCTCCTCGTTCCAACACACACACGCTTGCATCCTGAGTAGGTCGGAATCGCGTCGCCGGCGATCACCGGCGTTGAGTCACCGCCCAGTCAACATATTTGACTAGGTCAAGCCAATGTGGCTACTGACTCAGCCTCAGCCCCACCTGTCTGTCTCTGCGGCTAAGTCTGTCTCGGTGTAAAAAGGTTTTCCCAGTCAAATAGAAATTCCTGGAAATAGTCAAAACTTAGAAAAATCATAACTATTTCATTTCTAGTCAGAAAAATATGAATAATATATCAAAATGATCCTAAAATTAAGACCTATCTGTTTGTACTATAAGATTATACACTTGTGTGGAATAATTCTAAGTGCAATTTAAAAACATGCTTAAGTACTATTTTGGAATATGAATTTGAATCAAATAATTTCCCTAATTATGTAGTAACTATTTTTACACTCAAACAACTTCATTGTAGATACTATCTCATTATTAAAGGATCTTAATTTCAGCTTTGTCATTAGCATTTAAATCACTAGAGTTATTTCCTATAAGATAATTTTGAGGGTATTAAAAATTATGGAGAACATCAACAAATAAATAGTAACTTGTATTTAAAGTTATTTATTAACTTCCATTCAGTCAATAAGTAATTAGCTCTAAATGCTTAGTTCAACCATGATGAATGATTAACTCAATTACTTTAACATTATCAGTTAAGACCTAGAAACTTATAACAAGTAAAATCATGTTCTATTAATTAACCCAAATTCCTAAGAATAATTGTGATCACTTAAAATGAGTTAAATACTAATTACCCTTTTAAAGAATGTATTCTTCAAAAGTTATTCTTTTGAGATACCTTGAAAGTAAGCATCAAACCAATTCCTTTTAGTTATAAATGAAAATCCTAAGTTATATTAAGATTGTTGTCAACCCTAGAACTACTTAGATATTACTATGTGTATACTTTACTTTGACTTTGCATATCCATGATCAACCAAGTGCTTGCTAATTATAAGATGCAACTTAAAAGTGTTACCTTCATGTTTTCACCATTAACCATCATTCCCTTGTAGCAAGGAATGATTATGAAGCCCTAAAACAATAGCTCTTGTTAAAGTCTTATTCTTTTAATAGCACCTGATAGTGATCTAACCTAAAATGCTTAACAACCATGTTATGGTGTGATTTAAAAGTGCAACACATCATAAATAAATCACCATAACTCAATGATAACAAATCATCGGGGTTAGGTTACGCTTAGAGTGATGCATATCATATCTTATGTATATTATGCTGCAGATTTCTAACATCATCCCTACCGGATGATGATTGCTATTTCAGAATTGGAATTTCTATCGTATCGAAGACCCTGACTTGCATAATCTTGCAGTCAGAAAGGCAAGTTCACTCTTGCTCATATCTCTTGTTTATCTTTAACAAAGTACTTGCAAATATACCGGTGGTATTATAATATGATTGCATTTAAAAGCAAAAGTTCTGCTTTTCTTGAATGAATATGCTTAGTGGTTAGTAATCATAATGGTTGTCGACCTAGGAAGGTGGGTAGTGGGACCATGGTAAGAGTATGGTGGAGGTCCCACTATAACGGGAATGTTCACCTAGGATTAATAACCAATGTCGCCAGTGATTCTTATGCCGTAAAATACGGTCAACCATAGGATCTGGAATGGGACGGGAGAGTCAGCTGTATCTTTTCCCTCATGCATATCAATGGACGTGCCGTTTTGGAGCAGTTGTCTCCCTGCGAGGAGCTTTGGGATGGGTGGATTCCCCCTAATGAATTCACGATTCTGGCGGTCTATGATGGATTGTGGCAACGACGGGGGTAGAGTGCCGAGACTGGTGTTACCAAAAAGAAGTGTAACCGTATCCGGTGGGGGTAACTCATTGTCTAGGAAAGGCAAGTATGCCGAGGTCGGCAACTACCAAAAGTGTAGACCGGCGAGGGTAGCGAACCAAAGTTGGAGCCGCAAAACGGTGGGTATGCACGGTCGCGGGAAGGAACAGTGATTGGCTCGGATCAACGGCTGGGCCCCACACATGAGAAGTGTGGACGGGAATAGCTACTCGGATGTGCAACAAAGCCTTGATCTCTTATGGGTACAAGTGACCACCTCTGCAGAGTGTAAGAAAGTATCTGGATACTCCCTGTTCCGGGAAGGAGCTACGAACACGGCAGGAAAGGAGCCCATCGAAGCTCTAATCAACCTATGAAGACTGACGGACATAGTTCTTCTAAATAAAAGCAACCTCTTGAAGAAATGTTTACAAAAATCTGCATTGCCGAACGACTCTTGAGTCTAAGGCTGTAGCTAGTTCATAAAACACCTTATTCCCTATATGAACTTGCTGGGTAACGCTCATTACTCACCCCACTCCCTCGTAACCCTTGCTTAGATTGGAGGCAACACAGGAGGCAACCTAGAGACACTGAAGATGAAGTCCTCGACCAATGTCAGAACTATCAATGGAGTCAACGACTACGCCAAGCTTGGTGGAAAACTAGAATAGGAATAGAAGGGACCCAATTGCCTAATCCTAGAACCTTAGTAGCTAGGGTAGTTCTGTAGCAAGCCAACTGCATTAGTGAAGCTCTAGTTGAGTCTTCAATGTATTCTTTCTCATTTGTAGTCGCCAGGACTAAACCTCTACCTATTGAGGAAGTTCTGAAGCTCTTCTGTATGATGAAATTGTAATCCTATGCACCTACCTTGGACCTGCAATATTTCTGTTGTACCACTCTGATCGATGTAATACTAGTGAGATGGTGTTTCATTGGTGTTATGTCAACGACTTGCATACTACACATGCAGTGGTATGTTGGGTCCCCACAGTTGGTATCAGAGCAAACGCTTTGACCCTAGGATTAAAACCCTTTAATAGGAGACCTGTAGGTTTGGTAGTGACTATAGGAAGCCATCTTACCTAAACCAATTCTTCTTTATGACTTAAGATGGATATTCAATAAAAGGATAATCCTGACACACTTGAGTCACATTTCTTACCTGTCTTCTTAAGTGAAGCTAGATATCTTGTTCCATACCAAGTAATTATGACATTATTATAACCTTATGCAATGGATGGAAGTTGATTATAATTGGTATACAATACATGGTAGTCCAAAGAGAGGATACAACCGGAATGGGAACTATCCTATTGGAAGAAGTATACCAAGGCCGTCGTGTTAAACTTGAGTCATCTGAAACTATAGTAGGATGATATTGAGTGATAAAGTGAAGCTATATGAGATAGTAGGACCCCATGTTAAGTCATGTATGTGGGTACTCAAGCATTCCATATACAAGTAAGAAGTACCCATGGTGTAAAATCTTGGAGTATGTGAGATTCACATGGGAATCTTTACATAATGGAGTAGAATTGTATAGTAAAACCAGCAATTCCTTGCTGAGGAGGAAGATGTTTAAGAAGAAGGATGAATGAAGTGTTCTAAACTATGGTAACTAGGCTAAATATTAAAGAACCGTAGCCCTAGTTGGAGTAGATTAATCAAAGCACAACGGAGAACCCCATGAACATCATGGAGTTGTGTGAACCATACTTAGCGAAGTAGGTGTTTAGAGCAGCTATGCTAGAAGTTTTGAGATATCATGTGGGGATAGTCTTCAATAAAATAGAAGGTAAGCTATAGAATGATAGAAAGGCACGTATAGATCAGCTATAAATACTCCCAAACCCACTTTGTACAAGTTTATTCGATTGCAATTGAGCAATTGGAGTAAATATTGAGACAAAGAGTAGTAGTCCACCAACATGTGCAATATAGCACGATATAAACCTAGATTACTTGGTGCTATAAAGTACACATCTAAGCCTGAATTATAGAGATGTTTTACTCAACGGGCTTATGGTGATGTATGTTGCCAGCACACATTTGGATTTTTCTTGGATTTTTATTGATTGACTAGATCCATACATAAAGTTTAACTCTGATACGCAAATGCATGTTGCACTATCAAGTTCTTACTTCATGGAATTGATCTAGAGGGTTAAGGGATTCATGTGAGGATGAGGCGAATTCCTAAGGCAGTCAAGAAAAATAGGAAGAGATCACAAGAAGGAAGTGATACGTCTCCAACGTATCTATAATTTTTGATGCTCCATGCTTGTTTTTACACCATTTGCCTAATGTTTCGTTACACTTCGTGGTACTTTTATGCATTTTCCGGAACTAACCTACTAACAAGTTGCCACAGTGCCAGTTCCCTGTTTTCTGCTGTTTTTGTGTTTCAGAAGTGATACACAGGAAATATTCTCAGAATTGGACGAAACAAGTTCCTAAAGTCTTATTTTGTCCGGGAGCTTCCAGTCATCCGAAGGAGAGTAGGAGGGGAGCCACAGGGGCCCCACACGCTAGGCCAGTGCGGCCAGGGCCTGGGCCGCGCCAGCCAGGCGTGAGGCCACCTGGCTCCACCTCTGACATCGCCCCTTCGCCTATAAAGACCCCCCGATGGGAAAAACCTAAGTACCCGATCCATTTTCCAGAACATATCGCGATCCGCCGCCGCCGTCGACCCGAAGATCGGGAGGGTCCAGAAGCTCTTCCCGGCACCCTGCCGGAGAGGGGAATCGCCACCGGAGGTCTTCTTCATCGCCATGCTTGCCTCCGGAGCGATGAGTGAGTAGTCTACCTTGGACTATGGGTCCATAGCAGTAGCTAGATGGTTGCCTTATCCACCATGTGCTTCATGTTTAGATCTCATGAGCTGCCCTACATGATTGAGATCACCGTTATGTAATTCTACATGTTTGGTTTGTTGGGATCCGATGAATATTGGTGTTATGATTGAGTTGCTGTACTGAAATATATCTTTTGTTATCTCTATGTTGTTTATGATCTTGCATGCTCTCCGTTGTTAGTAGCTATCTTGGCCGAGTAGTTGCTAGTGACTCCAAGAGGGGGTATTTATGCTCGATAGTGGGTTCATGCCTCTATTTAACCTGGGGGAGTGACAGAAACCTCTAAGGTTGTAGATGTGTTATTGCTACTAGGGAGAAAACAACATTCATATGCTCAAGGGCATATGCTTTGTTTACATTACACACTTTGCTTAATGCAATTATCTGTTGTTCGCAACTTAATACTTGTGGAGTTCTCGGATTGATTCGCCACAAGTGGATTATTAGTCATAGATGCAGTTGGATGGCGGTCTATGTATTTTGTTGTAATGCCCAGAGTAAATCTCATAGTGATCTTCTTGACATATCACATTTATCTTTATTCTATCAATTGCCCAACTGTAATTTGTTTACCCAGCATGTGTTATTTATCTTATGGAGAGACACCACTAGTGGACTGTGGACCCCGGTCCTATTTCCATCATATTGCTATCACCTATTTACTTTACTCGCACTGTTTACTTTACTCGCATACTTCGACTGTTTTCCACTCGATACGCTCATAACCTTTGTTTCAAGCAAACCAGTGAGATTGACAACCTCATCGCAAGTTGGGAACAAAGTACTTGGTTGTGTTGTGTGTAGGTTCCGCGTTGCAGCTAGCAAAGCAAAGCTTGGACGAGGCGCCATATATAAATTGTCCGAAGCTGTCGCTAAGCCAGTCTGCATCACCTTCAGTCGTTATTGTCTGCTTTTCTCCTGATCGACAAACCTTTGTTTCTTACTGAGGGAAAAACTTGCTGCTATATTCATCAAAACCTTCTCTTGGGGTTTTCCAACTGGCCGGTCATTTAATTTCATACACCATCGACTTGGCCCCATCAAGCTTTTCTGGCGTCGTTGCCGGGGAAGAGTGGAAGACTTCTGCGAGGGGAGTTTTCGCACGCACATCCTTTACTTTGTTATTGTTTTGCTTTACTTTATTTATTTTACATGCATCGTTTTATATCAAAAACCCAAAAAAAATAGAATCCTTGGTACTTGTTTTTACTTGTTTACTTTCATTTTGCTGAAATGGCCAATCCTGAAAACACCAAGTTGTGTGACTTTACTAGCACAAACAATAGTGATTTTATCTGCACTCCTATTGCACCACTTGCTCCTGCTGCAAACTTTTATGAGATTAAGCCTGCTTTATTGAACCTTGTTATGAAAGAGCAATTCTCTGGTGCTAGTATTTCTATCATGCCCAGAAAGATTTATGACATGCTTGATTTACCACCGCTTGAAAAATGTTATTTTGATGTTCCTATTGCTGATGTTGCTAAGAAGAAACCTTTGGGAAGGATTAATGATGTTCTTATTGTGGTTAACAATAACCTTGTTCCCGTTGATTTTCTTGTTATCGACATTGAATGCCATGCTTCATGTCCTATTATTTTGGGAAGACCCTTTCTTCGAACTGTAGGTGCCATCATTGATATGAGGGAAGGCACTATCAAATATCAATTCCCACTCAAGAAAGGTATGGAACACTTCCCTAGGAAAAGGAAGAAATTACTTTTTGACTCTATTCTTAGAGCAAATTATGAGCTTGATGCTTCATCACTTGATGTTACTTGATTCGCAATTTTCTGCGCCTAGCTCAAAGGCGTTAAAGAAAAGCACTCTTGGGAGATAACCCAATGTTTTATTTTCAGTACTTTTTCTTTTATTTGACTCTTGGAAGTCATTACTACTGTAATGACCACTCCTTATCTTGTTTATTTTGTTTTTGTGCCAAGAGAAGCCTCTAATTCGAGTGAGGTAAAGATTTGGGGATGTTGCTGTCCTGAAACTGTTTTCGGTGCTGCACCGTAAAAATTCGTATAAATTCTCTGTATATCTTTTGGACCTGCGATTTCTTGTACATATTCCCCAGGTTATATCCAAACTTTCGTTAGTTGAAAACTTTTTGATTTGAGCAACAGAAAACCCCTCAAAAATTCGGCCTTTCTTAGCTGTTCTGTTTTGACAGATTTCTGCCAATATTTGTGTTTGCCACTTTATCGCTTTCTTTTGAGTTCTTTTGATCACGGAACTTTTGGGGAGGTTGCTACAGTAGTATTTGCTATATATGTGGTTGTTTTGGGTTGAAACCTGAAGCAAAAATAGGTTGATTATATGTTATGCTTACACTAATGTTGCTAATAGATTTGTGTTTAGTTTTGTATGAAGGAAGTTTTCAAGTGTAGGGATTGGAGAATGATGAGATGAGTTGAAGAATGGAAAAAAGCTCAAGCTTGGGGATGCCCATGCATCACCCCAAGAAATATCCAAGAAGTACAAGCGTCAAAGCTTGGGGATGCCCCCGAGGCACCCCTTCTTCATCGGCAAAAATCAGGTCACCTTTCAAAACACTATATTTTTATTGCTTCATGCACTATGTGTTTTTCTTGGAGCGTCAGTTGTTTTACTTTTCTTAGTTAGTTATTTTTGTTTGCTGCAATAAATGGTTGGACCCCAACAAGTTTCCTTTGGAGGAGATGTACTCGTTTTCATTTGCCAAGAACACTCCGTTTTTCATTCTTACAATTTCACCGGGTGTTCTTCTTTTTCCGCTACTGCTTTTGGTTTTCCTTTTTGCCTTGATTTGCGTTCAGACCTTGTTATATCTTTTCATCAAGGTGTATTTTTGCCTCTGATCTTTATTGGTTTTCATCAAAAGAGGTGTTTATAAAAATTTCAAATGGTGTTGGAAAAGAGAAAAAGCTTTATGCAAAATAGTGGTAAAAGAAGGAGCTTGTGTAGACTGCGGCTTAGGCTTTTTCATGTCATGCTTGATGTCTTTTTGATAGTATGCTTAGTGGTTTTGCTGTAGCATGACTTGTCTCAAATAACTGAGATTGCTTAATGAGCCTTTGAAAAAATCATGCGTTGTTTTTATTGTGTGGAAGCATTATTTTGGTTTTCTCCTTGATGCTTTATTTGGGTTGACTTGGCGCATGCTCACACATGTTAGACTCTTACAAAGTCGCCAATAACCTCTATGATCATTTAGTTTTTGACTTTTGATGCCATCTTATGCTTCTTTTAATGTCGCTTTGTCGCTTTGCATGATTATGGCCATTATTGCTCTCTTAGTTGGTCGCTCCCAGTCTTTTGCTAGCCCTCGCCTTGTACTGAGTATGAGCTCTACTCGTGCATCCAACTCCTAAAAGCCAAATTTTTCCAAAGTGTCCACCATACATACCTACTAGCAATTTTCTATTCCAAGTAAATTTGACTTGCTTTTATTTTCTCTGCAAATTAAACTCTTACCAGTGTTATGCGAAATTCGGTCAGTAAAGCTCTCACGAACCGGAAGGCACACTTTACTTTTTCTTGTTCTTAAAAATTTGATATTGTGGTCTCTTATGTTGAGTTGTTATGCTTGCAAGTTGTAAGTTGGAGACTAGCCCAGCCATGTAGTCATGGGCAAGCTTTCAACATTGCACTTCTTATTTGAGTTGATATCGTGATCTTTTGTTTATGGATGCCCGCGGTGTGAAATGAATTGGGAATCTTGTGGGGATCATGGAGTTTGTATATGTGTTAGGGAAACGCCGGGCCGCTAATCTAAGCCATGCATAATTCATGGTGGAAATTTGCAGCATACCCATGGTGAACATTCGACGACGCATCTCACAATAAAAAGCTAAACAAATGGCAAATAAAAGAGATGTCGAGGTGTTCATTGTCTGCTTGTCCTGTCATTTTGATGTGGGCTTGTTCCATGTCATCGGGCACGGAGGTACCCCATTGGCGGTTCTCAATGATATGCATATATTTACAATGACAATAGCCTTGCTTGGGACTCTAAGTAAAGTAGCATGAGGTTTGGGTACTCGTATTCACGGGACACGAGGTTTTCAACTTATGATTTGTCAAGCATATGCATCATAATTGTTCTCGCATTAACTTTAACCATTCAAGATGCTTATGATGGGGGCAATTAGAGCTCAAAGCCGGTAAGTACCATAATTTTTGAAGGTTATAAAACTTGCAATCACTGCTTCCCTCTGCGAAGGGCCTTTCTTCTACTTTTATGTTGAGTCCCCACCTTCTATCTTTCTGCACCATTAAGAGAGCATAGTTGTCATTCTTAGTATAATGTGCATTGTCCCAAAGTTTTCATTGATTGATTCATATTGTTGGTTTCACTTGTTCTCAAATTATTTGTATCTAGTCGCCCTCTTAAACTTGAAGGTGTCCTATGCATTTATGTTTTGCTCTCTTTGAAGGACAAGCTGAAAACCATTTGTATGTTTTTCCTTATGATTTGAACACACGTTTGACTTTCATTGTTTCATTTTCATGATCTTTTCTTTGTGTTCATTTTCATGTTTACAACATGGTTGCTAAGTTCTTATTGTCAAGATTATATCTTTCATGCCCATGTTTTAAGTTCTTATGATCCCAGCTCACAAATGCTTACATACATGATCAAGATTGTGTAGGTGCATGTCACCTCAAAAATTATTCTTTTGTTATCACTTACCTACTCGAGGACGAGCAGGAGTTAAGCTTGGGGATGCTTGATACGTCTCCAACGTATCTATAATTTTTTATGCTCCATGCTTGTTTTTACACCATTTGCCTAATGTTTCGTTACACTTCGTGGCACTTTTATGCATTTTCCGGAACTAACCTACTAACAAGTTGCCACAATGCCAGTTCCCTATTTTCTGCTGTTTTTGTGTTTCAGAAGTGATACACATGAAATATTCTCGGAATTGGACGAAACAAGTTCCTGAAGTCTTATTTTGTCCGGGAGCTTCCAGTCATCCGAAGGAGAGTAGGAGGGGAGCCACAGGGGCCCCACACGCCAGGCCGGCGCGGCCAGGGCCTGGGCCGTGCCAGCTAGGCGTGAGGCCACCTGGCTCCACCTCTGATATTGCCCCTTCGCCTATAAAGACCCCCTGACGGGAAAAACCTAAGTACCCGATCAATTTTCCAGAACACATCGCGATCCGCCGCCACCGTCGACCCAAAGATCGGGAGGGTCCAGAAGCTCTTCCCGGCACCCTGCCGGAGAGGGGAATCGCCACCGGAGGTCTTCTTCATCGCCATGCTTGCCTCCGGAGCGATGAGTGAGTAGTCTACCTTGGACTATGGGTCCATAGCAGTAGCTAGACGGTTGTCTTCTCCACCATGTGCTTCATGTTTAGATCTCATGAGCTGCCCTACATGATTGAGATCACCGTTATGTAATTCTACATGTTTGGTTTGTTGGGATCCGATGAATATTGGTGTTATGATTGAGTTGCTGTACTGAAATATATCTTTTGTTATCTCTATGTTGTTTATGATCTTGCATGCTCTCCGTTGTTAGTAGCTATCTTGGCCGAGTAGTTGCTAGTGACTCCAAGAGGGGGTATTTATGCTCGATAGTGGGTTCATGCCTCTATTTAACCTGGGGGAGTGACAGAAACCTCTAAGGTTGTAGATGTGCTGTTGCTACTAGGGAGAAAACAACATTCATATGCTCAAGGGCATATGCTTTGTTTACATTACACACTTTGCTTAATGCAATTATCTGTTGTTCGCAACTTAATACTTGTGGAGTTCTCGGATTGATTCGCCACAAGTGGATTATTAGTCATAGATGCAGTTGGATGGCGGTCTATGTATTTTGTTGTAATGCCCAGAGTAAATCTCATAGTGATCTTCTTGACATATCACGTTTATATTTATTCTATCAATTGCCCAACTGTAATTTGTTTACCCAGCATGTGTTATTTATCTTATGGAGAGACACCACTAGTGAACTGTGGACCCCGGTCCTATTTCCATCATATTGCTATCACCTGTTTACTTTACTCGCACTGTTTACTTTACTCGTATACTTCTACTGTTTTCCACTCGATACGCTCATAACCTTTGTTTCAAGCAAACCGGTGAGATTGACAACCTCATCGCAAGTTGGGAACAAAGTACTTGGTTGTGTTGTGTGCAGATTCCGCGTTGCAGCTAGCAAAGCAAAGCTTGGACGAGGCGCCATATATAAATTGTCCGAAGCTATCGCTAAGCCAATCCGCATCACCTTCAGTCGTTATTGTCTACTTTTCTCCTGATCGACAAACCTTGGTTTCTTACTGAGGGAAAAACTTGCTGCTATATTCATCAAAACCTTCTCTTGGGGTTTTCCAACTGGCCGGTCATTTAATTTCATACACCATCGACTTGGCCCCATCAGGAAGCCAAACAAGAAGGAAATGTATGAGGAGACACCTGTAGATGTTGTATTTCTTGCAAGACAAATCCTAGAAGAAGAAAAATTGATTAAGAGATACCATAGTTGGTAGCAAAAGGTGGAGAAAAGTAGTAAGACCCATTCACGGAAGTATCATGAAGTGGTAGAAGTATTAAGTATTGGAATTTAGTGGAACTCCAATTTCTTAAGTACTAGATCCTAACACCAGATCGTGGAGTAGAACCACTAATTAGGTTAGCTACCATTGAGTTTGAGGTATTTGAGCTCGTTGTTATGCAGCCTTGGTTATGCTTAGTACATCACAGGTCGATTGAGGTGTTGTAGTACCGATGATCCATTCCGGTATTGCCTGCTGCTTTACTCAGCCTGGGAGTGGTAACCCCAGTAACCCTCGTTGCTAGCGTGACTAAGACACATAACATTTTTGTATAACTTTGATCCCTAGTCCCAAGATCTTGAATTGTAGATTGGTGGTTAAGACGTTAGTAGTATCTTTTTTTATTTTAGAGTTGCTGTCTTTGTCTATGGACCAAGACTTGTGAGGTTTTGGTGTTAATAATGATCAGTTGAGGCCATTGGTTCGTTTATGTTCCCGTTAGTTCATATTCTGTTCAACTTATACAATTGCCTATCATGGATGTCCTCCGGTACAAGAGAAACTCTGCCGGATTTCTCCCGTGGCTTTGTATATACCCTACTAGTCGAATTTAAATAGAACACAATGGGAAAACCCAATTTTCACCAACCTTTAGAACTTTTGGGTAAGTTCATACTTCCAAAAGTGGAATAGAAGCCCTAACCAAACACATAATCGAAGAATTCATACCGGATATCCATAATTGTGTGGGTACACCGCAGATTTCTTCGAGAGACCTTTAGGAAAGCCTAAGGGGGAGAGTACGCCACAAGTTGGAAGAACTAGACCAAATAAGTTGGAGTAAGAAGAAGGACTAGACTAAGATGAGATTAGTCTTATTTCCATAAGGTGATGTCGAGGAACTGTATTGATACTTGCATCGGAAGTTCAACAGAATGGAAGTTGAGGTTTATACCTCATGGGAGCCACAACTAGACCTTAAACTTGACCACAAGGAGTAACTAATACTTTTACGGAGCAGAAATTTGGGGAGAACCCAAAGATGATGGAAGTTGGATGAAGTATATTTGAATGACAATTTCCTAAGGTTCACTGTAGCTCCATTAGGAGGGCAGTGAAGGAGTTAGACAATTATGGACCATGAACCACCATTAGTATAACCACAGTTGAACTTTTCAAGCATAGAGGACCAAGATCAAATTTTTGAAGGTGAACCAAAACCCTAGATGGGATAGACTAAATGAGTCTAATCCATTCCTTTGAATTGAATCTTTAGGTATGCCTATGCCTAAACGGACCTCTTAAGTATTATCTTGAGCTCCGTGAAACCTTATTTTATAGACAGTAACTGCCTATTGATAGAAAGTTGATACTCAAGTACAGAAACCTAACCAAAAATAGTGTGTAAAACTAAGTAAACTAAGGTGTCGAATACTATTGGATTACCCAAGGATGTTGGAAGACAACATAGGACTCATTCAAGTGACAACTGTTCAGAGTCAGACAAAGAGGATTCAAGAGGCATTCTGAACAAAGGGATATCATCTATATCCAGTCAATTGTAGTAGGAGTTGCAATCTAGATGATGTCAAGGATTAGCTCAGCCCAAATGTAAGAGAGTTCGAACTTCGAGGACGAAGTTGATTTTAAGGGGGAGAGTCTGTAACATCCCAGGATGTGAGGCTAGAAATAGAGAGAACACAGAAGTGTGCATTGCATTCATGCATAGAAAATATGGGAAATTTTCGCGCTTTTAAATAAAACTTGTCAAAGTGATTGAAGCTTCTCTTGAGTTGATGGAATTGAAGTAGCTCATCAACTGAAGTGCGATAAACTTCAACATGACCTTTGTTAACAACCTTGTTTTGGGTAGAGATAATTACAACAACTAAAAGAGATGAATGTGAGGTAGAACTAATATGTTAACACATTACTTAGGACCTTATATTCAATCCTACCATGATCACATGGTATTTCTTAAACCTAAATCATTGAAGCCATTCCTAGCTTAAAGGAAGACAACACAAGTCTTACCTTGACTCTTAATCTACTTTATTCTCATATCTTGATTATCATAATCTTTCACATCTAAATCCATTCATCTTCAAGACAAGAGGAGAAAGCCTATATCAAATCCAATATCATTCCTGTCTCTTGAGATAGAACCTTAGGGTGTAAATTAGAAACTCAGTGGTAGTGGAGTTTAACATAGTACCAAGTTGATTAGAGGAGTTTACAATAGAGTTTAACTACTTAAATAATTAGCCAGTATTTCTGGGTATAATTTAATTCACTCTTAAACTTGTTACCAAAATTGGTAAACCACAAGGTCTAAAGTGCATAAAAGCCACCCATTCTGATTTAAATCATAACTTATTAACTATATGAGATATAACAAAACTAAGCTCATTTACATTACATTAAATAGTTCAAACTATTTGAATAAAAATAACTATGATCATTTTGAAACTCTTATGATCATGCCTTGCTGAAAGCAAATAAAATCATTCAAAGTTTGAACATGACCTTTGCTAACCTTAGATATTTTGAGCACAACTGATAATAGGAACAAATAAGATATGACAATATGCATAATTCACAATAACTGGACCATTTCAAATATGAACTTTGGAAGTTAAACTTCCAAACAATTAATACAATATTCATTGATAACAATTCATTTATGAATTACAAATATGTATAAGAATATGAGTTGATTCAGCCACAAGTCCATTTAGTGCCAAATGCCACTTGGCTATCCAAAATAAAGATTATTAGAGGATAATCATCATGCCACCTAGGATAGTTATCCACTTGAAAATATCTTGTGATAGTTATCCACTTGAAAATATCTTGTGATAGTTATCCACTTGAAAATATCTTGTGATAGTTATCCACTTGAAAATATCTTAGGATAGTTATCCACATGAAAATATCTTCCTTTACTTGAACCCCAAGTAATGCTCATGCATGAGAGCTTGACAACAAGTAGCTTACTCACCAAATTAAAACAAGAGTCACCACTTGAGGTGTCAACTTGTGGTAGACATCAAAACACTACAAAAGGAACCCCTTGGCATCCATTTTGACACCATAAAATCATGGTATGAGGGCACCAACGAATTTGGGACATTTCATACATTCGATAGGACCAAGAAACACCACCATCACACCAGCAACACCACCATCACACCAGTAACACCACCACACAATTCACCCTGCTCATGAGTTGAGCAACAGGGCAGGATTCACCACCACCAGCACAACCACAAGAACCAAACCAGCAAGACCAACACCAAATGGATACTTAGTTCAATTAGGAATTAGGTCAAGCAGCTAGGAGGTGCAGGCATGCCACAAGACGCAGGTTTATCAGATTTCCTGAAGAACAAGCTCCACAAGACCACCAGGTTGGTCTAGTATGAGAGGACAGGAGTGTAGTTATTGGGAAAAGGGAAGCACTCACCTTAGGCAAGAGAAATATATGCCTGTGCTCTGAAATCATCTACTAAAAACATATACATGAATCAGGGGCATATCACATACATCTAAATGATCATATGAGCACCAAGAACAAACACGTAAATTTACTAGGAAGCAAATCAAACCCAGAAAATGTAGAGTAGCTATTCATATCATGCATATGTCTGTACCAAGAAATTACTATCAACATATGCATAATATTCATACACCTACACTTGCATAACAAAGGGTAGAACATTATCTTTAGCTACCATTAACTAGTGAACACACCAATAGTTCATTGTGTGAATGCTTATATAACCTAGCATGCTAAGATAAATTAGTAAACACTCTAACATCTCACTTACACATTATTGAGATGCATCTTTGCATATAGCCAAGTCAACTAGATACCATACTCTTTACAAGAGCATGTGTGGAATTAATTGCCAGAACACTACATTAAGAAAAGCACCCCTTTTATGAGGCACTTCTATGATATTTCATATTCTTTCCACCTATCCATTTGAAGCCCTATGGTACCAATCTAAGATTCAACTTATGTATCACTTTAGGATCATGAGTAAAACCCTAGAATCACATCCTATATCTTAACCCATGGATTATGTCCACACCATAAACATTCTTAATATCAACCATATTATTTATCCAGTGATTAACTTGAACATGTTATTATGTGCATGAATCTTGATGTCAAATTAAGAGCATCATGTTCATAGACACATATACCTAACTAGGAAATCCAATGCTAGCACTTATTATAAATAATAGTTCTCCTTTCATTCAGATACAAATATAGTGCCTATACACACTTAGGAAGAAACACAAAAATAGAATCTTTAAAAATCAATTCTATTAAGACCCCTAACAAAAAACCATAACAACATCTAAAAGCTATTATGTGCAGTTGCATATATAGATATCCCAAATATAATGTATGGAACTAGTAGGAACATTATTATGTTGTAAAAGGAATCATTAACTTAAAATTCCTGCAAAACAAATTAGCAAAATCTAATTAAAAATCAAAATCAGAAATCAGAAGAAATAGAAAAGAAATCAAGACAGGAAAAAAGAGAGGAGAGCTTACCTGGTCGCAGCCCAACCCAGCCGGCCCAACTAGCTAGTCCACCCGGAGCCCAGGGAGCGTACCGTTTCGTTCTGTCACCGACGGGTGGGACCCACTTGACAGCGGTCATCGTCACCATCTTCTTCCTTCCTTCTCCCTGTGACCGACATGATGCCGATGAGTTCCACGTCGATGCCGTCTTCCCGTTGACCACCACGGATATTTGTTGGTCGCCACCTCCTCGTCCTGATCCCCTCTGTTCCTACTGGCAAGGTTGAGCGAAGTGATTTGCGCCCAGATCCCTTGTCAATGCGCTGTCGCATCTGGACCGTTCCTGCCGGTGAAGTCACGACTCTGACGTCCTCGTGCTCTATAAATCCTCCAAGGATATCGCCGTGAAACCCTAGCCCGTCTCATCACACTCTCAATTCCCCTCTACTCCCCTCTGTTCCTCTCAATTAACCGGAGGGTTCACCGGAGTTCTACTGGACACCACCGAAGGAGGCCACCTCAAGCTTGAAGGGGTATACTATAGTCGCGTAGGTCATCTAGGAGTATTATTGTATGAAGAGGAGTCTAGAGTGCAACGAATTTGGGGATTCCCTTCTGCAGAAGCTCGCCGGAATCCGTGAGACTACGCTCATCTCCGTCGACCATTGGCGTCACCGAGCCTTCTGTTAGTCTCATGGTAAGCATGCGCATCTCGGGAGCCTCTCATAGCATTCTGAAGGCACCTGTAACTCGATCTTGTTGTTTGGCCGGAGTTCGCCGCCGCAGTTTATCGTCGGCGGTGGTACTCCGATGACCATTGGGTGGCGGCGCCACCACTGTTTTGCTCAGCAGCACCTCCTCATTCCAACGCACACACGCTTGCATCCTGAGTAGGTCGGAATCGCGTCGCCGACGATCACCGGCGTTGAGTCACCGCCCAGTCAACATATTTGACTAGGTCAAGCCAACGTGGCTGCTGAATCAGCCTCAGCCCCACCTGTCTGTCTCTACGGCTAAGTCTGTCTCGGTGTAAAAAGGTTTTCCCAGTCAAATAGAAATTCCTGGAAATAGTCAAAACTTAGAAAAATCATAACTATTTCATTTCTAGTTAGAAAAATATGAATAATATATCAAAATGATCCTAAAATTAAGACCTATCTGTTTGTACTATAAGATTATACACTAGTGTGGAATAATTCTAAGTGCAATTTAAAAACTTGCTTAAGTACTATTTTGGAATATGAATTTGAATCAAATTTAGGAATCAAATAATTTCCCTAATTATGTAGTAACTATTTTTACACTCAAACAACTTCATTGTAGATACTATCTCATTATTAAAGGATCTTAATTTCAGCTTTGTCATTAGCATTTAAATCACTAGAGTTATTTCCTATAAGATAATTTTGAGGGTATTAAAAATTATGGAGAACATCAACAAATAAATAGTAACTTGTATTTAAGGTTATTTCTTAACTTCCATTCAGAAAATAAGTAATTAGCTCTAAATGCTTAGTTCAACCATGATGAATGATTAACTCAATTACTTTAACATTATCAGTTAAGACCTAGAAACTTATAATAAGTAAAATCATGTTCTATTAATTAACCCAAATTCCTAAGAATAATTTTGATCACTTAAAATGAGTTAAATACTAATTACCCTTTTAAAGAATGTGTTCTTCAAAAGTTATTCTTTTGAGATACCTTGAAAGTAAGCATCAAACCAATTCCTTTTAGTTATAAATGAAAATCCTAAGTTATATTAAGATTGTTGTCAACCCTAGAACTACTTAGATATTACTATGTGTATACTTTACTTTGACTTTGCATATCCATGATCAACCAAGTGCTTGATAATTATAAGATGCAAGTTAAAAGTGTTACCTTCATGTTTTCACCATTAACCATCATTCCCTTGTAGCAAGGAATGATTATGAAGCCCTAAAACAATAGCTCTTGTTAAAGTCTTATTCTTTTAATAGCACCTGATAGTGATCTAACCTAAAATGCTTAACAACCATGTTATGGTGTGATTTAAAAATGCAACACATCATAAATAAATCACCATAACTCAATGATAACAAATCATCGGGGTTAGGTTACGCTTAGAGTGATGCATATCATATCTTATGCATATCATGCTGCAGATTTCTAACATCATCCCTACCGGATGATGATTGCTATTTCAGAATTGGGATTTCTATTGTATCGAAGACCCTGACTTGCATAATCTTGCAGTCAGAAAGGCAAGTTCACTCTGGCTCATATCTCTTGTTTATCTTTAACAAAGTACTTGCAAATATACTGGTGGTATTATATTATGATTGCATTTAAAAGCAAAAGTTATGCTTTTCTTGAATGAATATGCTTAGTGGTTAGCAATCATAATGGTTGTCGACCTAGGAAGGTGGGCAGTGGGACCATGGTAAGAGTATGGTGGAAGTCCCACTGTAACGGGAATGTTCACCTAGGATTAATAACCAATGTCGCCAGTGATTCTTGTGCCGTAAAATACGGTCAACCATAGGATCTGGAATGGGACGGGAGAGTCAGCTGTATCTTTTCCCTCAAGCATATCAACGGACGCACCATTTCGGAGCAGTTGTCTCCCTGCGAGGAGCTTCGGGATGGGTGGATTCCCCCTAATGAATTCACGATTCTGGCGGTCTATGATGGATTGCGGCAACGACGGGGGTAGAGTGCCAAGACTGGTGTTACCAAAAAGAAGTGTAACCGTATCCGATGGGGGTAACTCATTGTCTAGGAAAGGCAAGTATGTCGAGGTCGGCAACTACCAAAAGTGTACACCGGCGAATGAGCGAACCGAAGTTGGAGCCGCAAAAGGGTGGGTATGCACGGTCGCGGGAAGGAACAGTGATTGGCTCGGATCAACGGCTGGGCCCCACACATGAGAAGTGTGGACGGGAATAGCTACTCGGATGTGCAACGAAGCCTTGATCTCTTATGGGTACAAGTGACCACCTCTGCAGAGTGTAAGAAAGTATCTGGATACTCCCTGTTCCGGGAAGGAGCTACGAACACGACAGGAAAGGAGCCCATCGAAGCTCTAATCAACCTGTGAAGACTGACGAACATAGTTCTTCTAAATAAAAGCAACCTCTTGAAGAAATGTTTACAAAAACCTGCATTGCCGAACGACTCTTGAGTCTAAGGCTGTAGCTAGTTCATAAAACACCTTATTCCCTATATGAACTTGCTGGGTAACACTCGTTACTCACCCCACTCCCTCGTAACCCTTGCTTAGATTGGAGGCAACACAGGAGGCAACCTAGAGACACTGAAGATGAAGATGAAGTCCTCGACCAATGTCAGAACTATCAATGGAGTCAACGACTACGCCAAGCTTGGTGGAAAACTAGAATAGGAATAGAAGGGACCCAATTCCCTAATCCTAGAACCTTAGTAGCTAGGGTAGTTCTGTAGCAAGCCAACTGCATTAGTGAAGCTCTAGTTGAGTCTTCAATGTATTCTTTCTCATTTGTAGTCGCCAGGACTAAACATCTACCTGTTGAGAAAGTTTTGAAGCTCTTCTGTATGATGAAATTGTAATCCTATGCACATACCTTGGACCTGCAATGTTTTTGTTGTACCACTCTGATCGATGTAATACTAGTGAGATGGTGTTTCATTGGTGTTATGTCAACGACTTGCATACTACACATGCAGTGGTATATTGGGTCCCCACACTTATGTGAGTAATCAATCCCATCCGGTTAATTTGTGCCGATGATGATGAATATTTGGGCACAAATTGATTCAGGGTTTGGTCAGTGAACAATTGGTGTGTACAAATTTGTTGTGCATGATCTTTGGTTCACTGACCCAAATCCTGGATATAAGTGTGTCCAATGTAACTGAGGCTACCTCTTTTTTTCGTGCCCATATTATCATGCATGATCTTTTGTTCACTCTCTGTTCCATCATCGCTGCAATTGACTCCGTGTTTTTTGATCTTTGGTGCTACGTGATAGGTGCAGAGCAGTGACGTCGACAGCGACGACGAGTCCTTCCACACCAAGACTCGTCACGTCCTCAGGAGGCTGCAGTCCGGCCATTACGATCGCCACTTTGCTCGAGGCATTTACAGGTGCCCCTTCTGCACCAGGAGGCTCCGCGCCACCGACTTCAACTGCCTGGTGAACCATGCCGAATCCATTGGCAGAGCCATTGGCGGCGCTAGAGTTGGAACGATCGTGAACGTGCATGCGTTCATGGCCAAACACAAAGCACTTGGGATTCACCTGTGCAGCCTCCAAGCTTAATCTCATTCATGTAAATTGTAGCTTATGTTGGATCTCGGTCGGTAGCTACTGTTATCTATGCTATGTTGGCTGCTGTATGCAGCTTATCGTATATTTTCTCTGGATTTGTGCCCTAGATTTCCTACTCCCTCCGATCCATATTACTCTTCGCTAATGTGGTTGTATCTAAACACATTTTAGTGGTTGATACATCCGTATTAGTGAAGAGTAATATGGATCGGAGGGAGTACCTGATTGGGTAAAAATGAAGGCATAAAGAAATGAATGGCGTTAAGAAACAGAAGGAGAAGCTGCTCTAGATTTGCTACCAATTTGGGCAATCAAGAATGAATGAGATCGACCGAGAGAGAGGAAAAAGGTGCATTGAAAACTGCTAATCTGGGCGAAAGAGACAGAAACCACTCGTGCCCACGTCCCGGACCCACACGGCTCCACACGCTACGGCCCCACACGCTACGGCCCCAGCTCCGCTCGTATGACCAAACACGGTCTCGTCCTGTCCCACGCGGTCCCTTTCTACCAGCCCCACACGACGCGGCCCCATATGACGCGGCCCCACTCATCAGCACGGAACGGTCAACTGAACGGGATTCCTTCCGTCCGACCTCCTTGTCAGGGTTTTAGACAAGGGCTTGGGCAAAACTGAGGAAAAACTAAGGAGCTGGGGAAAACTGAGTACAACTAAGGACCCGAGGGCACGAAAATAGAAATCCCTAAATACAACGCATGAGTTTTTCAAAGGCTCATTAAGCAATCTCAGTCATTTGAGACAAGTCATGCTACAAAAAAAATCACTAAGCATACTATCAAAACGACATCAAGCAAGGCATGAAAAAGTCTAAGCCGCAGTCTAAACAAGCTCCTTTTTGTACCACTTTTTTGCATGAAACTTTTTCTCTTTTCCAACACCATTCAAACCTTTTTGAAACAACTCTTTTGATGAATACCAACATAGACCAGTGGTCCAAATACACCTTGATGCAAAGATAAAACAAGATCTGAACATAAATCAAGGCAAAAACGAAAGCTAAACGCAGTTCTAGAAAAAGAGAACACTCGTTGAACGATAAGAGTGAAAATAGAGTGTTCTTGGCAAATAAAAAGTGAGTAAATCTCCTCCAAAAGAAATTTGTTGGGGTCCAACCATTTATTGCAGCAAACAAAACAAAAGAAAACTAAAATCAAAAGTAAAGACGCTCCAAGAAAAATGCATAGTGCATGAAGCAATAAAAATATAGTGTTTTGAAAGGTGACATGATTTTTGCCGATGAAGAAGCGGTGCCTCGGGGGCATCCCCAAGATTTGACGCTTGTACCTTGGATATTTCTTGGGGTAACATGGGCATCCCCAAGCTTGATCTTTTGTCCATTCTTCATCTCATCTCATCATTCTCCAATCCCTACACTTGAAAACTTCCTTTATACAAAACTTCACACAATTCTATTAGCAATGTTAGCATAAACATAATAGTGAATCAACCCTTTTTGGTTCAGGTTTCAACTCAAAAACACCACATATAAAGCATATACTACTATAGCAACTTCCCCAAAAGTTCCGTGATCAAAAGAACTAAAAAAGAAAGCGATCGAGAGGCAAACACAAATAGTGGTAGAAATCTGTCAAAACAGAACAACTGACAAAGGTCGATTTTTTAAGGACCTTCTGTTGCTCAAATTGAAAGTGCAAAACTAATGAAAGTTTGGATATAACCTAGGGAATATGCACAAGAAGTCGCAGGTCAAAAACATATTCTGATAATTTTCACGAATTTTTACGGTGCAGCACCAAAATCTATTCCAGGACAGCAACTTCCCCAAATCTTACCTCCCTCAAATTAGAGGTTCTTCTTGACACAACAACGAAATAAAAAGGATAAGGAGCGGTTATTACAGTAGTAATAACTTCCAAGACTCAAATAAAAGAAAAAGAACTAAAAAGACAACAATGGGTTATCTCCTAAGAGTGCTTTTCTTTAACGCCTTTGAGCTAGGCGCAAAAAGTGCGAATCAAGTAATATCAAGCGATGAAGCATCAAGTTCATAATTTTCTCTAAGAATAGAGTCAAAAAGTAATTTCTTCCTCCTCCCAGGGAAGTGTTCCATACCTTTCTTGAGTGGGAATTGATATTTGATGGTGCTTTCCTTCATATCAATGATGGCACCTACAGTTTGAAGAAAATGTCTTCCCAAAATAATAGGACATGAAGCATTGCATTCAACATCCATAACAAGAAAATCAACGGGAACAGGGTTATTGTTAACCATAATAAGAACATCATTAATCCTTCCCAAAGGTTTCTTCTTAGCAACATCAGCAATAGGAACATCAAAATAACACTTTTCAAGCGGTGGTAAACCAAGCATGTCATAAATCTTTCTAGGCATAACAGAAATACTAGTACCTAGATCACATAAAGCATGGCAATCAAAACCATTAACATGCATATCAATGATGGGCTCCCAGCCATCTTCTAACTTCTTGGGAATAGAAGCTTTTTGCTTCAACTTTTCCTCCCTAATTTTCATGAGAGCATTAGTAATATGACTTGTAAAAGCAATATTTAAAGAACTAGCATTAGGGCTCAAAGCAAGATTTTGTAAGAACAAAATAACTTCAGATATATTGCAGCCATCAACATCAAAATCATTAAAAGAAATAGAGTTATCATCTCCCACACTCCGAAAAATTCAGCACTTTTTGTAGAAAAAGTTTTTGCAGTTTTGGGCTTTTTAGCACAAGGAGTAGGAGTTTTCTCTACACCAATCAAAGTAAGAGGATTGCTAGCATTTGGAACAACATCATTAGAGGTAGTAATGGTACATACCTTCATCTCTCTAGCCATCTCATCTTCTCTTTCCCACCTGGCATGCAATTCTGCTAACATCCTAATATTTTCATCAATTCTAACTTGAATGGCATTAGTAGCAGCAAAAGTATTATTTTCCTTCACATCATTAGGAAACACTTTTAATTTCAGAAGTTCAACATCAAGAGCAAGGCTATCAACTTTAGAAGTAAGAGTATCAATTTTACCCAACTTTTCCTCAACAGACTTGTTAAAAGCAATTTGCTTACCGATGAAGTCCTTGAGCATGACTTCAAGCTCAGAGGGCGCGCCCCTAGTGTTGTTGGAGGAATTACCATAAGGGTTACCATAACCATTACCATTGGTAGAAGGATACGGCCTATAATTATTGCTAGCAAAATTGTTCCTATAAGCACCATTGTTGAAATTATTATTTCTAATAAAGTTTACATCAACATGCTCTTCTTGAGCAACCAAAGAGGCCAAAGGAACATTATTAGGATCAATATGAGCTCTATCATTTGAAAGCATATGCATAATAGCATCAATCTTATCACTCAAGGAAGAGGTTTCCTCAACAGAATTTACCTTCTTACCTTGTGGAGCTCTCTCGGTGTGCCACTCAGAATAATTTACCATCATATTGTCAAGAAGCTTTGTTGCGGCGCCCAAGGTAAGGGACATAAAAGTGCCTCCAGCAGCTGAATCCAATAGATTTCTTGCAGAAAAATTTAGTCCTGCATAAAAAGTTTGGACAATCATCCAAGTAGTCAGTCCATGAGTAGGGCAATTCTTTATCATAGATTTCATTCTTTCCCAAGCTTGAGCAACATGTTCATTATCAAACAGTCTAAACTTCATGATATCACTACGCAAAGCTATAATCTTAGCAGGAGGATAGTATTTTCCAATAAAAGCATCCTTACACTTATCCCAAGAATTAATACTATTTCTAGGCAAAGACAGCAACTAATCCTTAGCTCTTCCTCTTAAAGAGAAAGGAAACAACTTAAGCTTAATAATATTAACATTTACATCCTTATAGTTTTGCATCTCACATAGCTCAACAAAATTGTTGAGATGAGCTGTAGCATCATCAGAACTGGCACCAGAAAATTGCCCTTTCATAACAAGATTTATCAAAGCAGGTTTGATCTCATAAAAATTTGCCTCAGGAGCAGGTGGCACAATAGGAGTGCAGATAAAATCATTATTTTTGGTGCTAGTAAAGTCACACAACTTGGTGTTTTCAGAAGTACCCATTCTAACAAGACTAAAAGCAAGTAAATAAAAGCAACTATAAAGGAAACTATTTTTTTTGTATTTTTGATAAAAAGATGCAAGCAAAATAAAATAAAGCAAAACTAAAAACAAAGTAAAAGATTGTGCGTGCGAGACTTCCCTTGCAGAAGTCTTCTTTCTCCCCGGCAACGGCGCTAGAAAACTTGTTGATGGTGCGGTGTTGATGATGTAGATGACCGACCAGTTGGGAACCCCAAGAGAAGGTGTGATGAGCACAGCAGCAAGTTTTTCCTCAGTTATAAAACCAAGGTAATGAGCGTATCGAGTGGTAAAAGGATAATAATAATGCAAGTAAAGTAAACAGTGCGAGTAAAGTAAATGGTAAAGCTATGTAAAGGAAATTGGACCGAGGTCCACAGTTCACTAATGGTGTCTCTCCATAAGATAAATAAAAGTATGCTGGGTAAACAAATTACAGTTGGGCAATTGATAGAGTAAAGATAATATACATACATCACGAGGATCACTATGAGGCTTACTCTGGGCATTACGACAAAATACATAGACCGTAATCCAACTACATCTAAGACTAAAGATCCACTCGCGGGGAATCGTCCGAGGACCCCTTAAGTATTAAATTGCGAACAACAGATAATTGCATTAAGCAAAGTGCGTAATATAAACAAAGCAAATATCCTTGGACACAAGAATGTTGTTTTCTCCCTAGTGGCAACAACACATCTACAACCTTAGAGGTATCTGTCACTCCCCCAGATTAAATAGAGGCATGAACCCAACTATCGAGCATAAATACTCCCTCTTGGAGTTACTAGCATCTACTCGGCCAAGATAGCTACTAGCAACGGAAAGCATGCAAAATCATAAACAACATAGAGATAACATAAGATATAATTCAGCACATCAACTTGACATAGTACCAATACTCATCGGATCCCAACAAACACAACATGTATGATTACATAAAGATGATCTTGATCATGTAGGGCAGCTCACAAGTTCTAAACATGAAGCACATGGTGAAGAAGACAACCATCTAGCTACTGCTATGGACCCGTAGTCCAAGATTGACTACTCACATATCACTTCGGAGGCGACCATGGTGGTGGAGAAGGCCCCTGGCAGGGATTCCCCTCTCTGGCAGGGTGCCGGGAAGAGCTCCCGGATCCTCCCGATCTCGTTTCGACGATGGTGGCGGCTTGCAGTATGTTTCGAGGAAAAGCAATCCGTCCCTTAGATTTTTCCCGTCGAGGGGACTTTATAGGTGAAGGGGCATCGTCAGGAGGTGGACCAGGCGGCCTCACCATGGGTGGGCGTGTCTAGGGGCTGGGCCACGCCCCCCTGTGGTGTGGCTGGCCTCTGGCCCCCCTCCGTATCATCTTCGGTCTTCGCAAAGCTTCGGTAAAAATAGAAGGTTCGGCTTTTGTTTCATCCAATTCCGAGAATATTTTCTGTGTAACTTTTCTGAAACACAAAAATAACAGAAAACAGGAAACTGACACTGTGGCATCTTGTTAATAGGTTAGTTCCAGAAAATGCATAAAAACGCCACGAAGTGTAACAAAACACAAAGCAAATGGTGTAAGAACAAGCATGGAGCATCAAAAATTATAAATACGTTTGAGACGTATCAAGCGCTCCACTCCCCGCCATGGAAACTCGATGCCAGGTCGTGTCTCTTCGGTAAGGAGCAAGGGGATGATCCTCCGAGAGAAACCTGGACCGAGGAGGGGACGCCATGGGTCCGTACTAGAGCCGGATCACCACCACGCGCAGAATAGTGCTCGGAGACTCACGCTCCACACAGTCGCCATTGCCCGAGCTCGACCGCCGCGTGTGGCGGGAGAGCACCCGTGCAAGCCACGACAAGTCCATCATCGTGAGTGCACCACCTTCGTTCTGAAATATAATATGTTTTAAAATGTTAATTAACTTTTTAAAAATACTTTATTTTGAAACAAAGGTAATACTACTTATGTATGAAATTATGGCGCATGATCGTTGGTCGTAGCATCGACTTGACTTGAAAAATGCTGAAAGGGAATGACACATGGAACTGGGCTGTGCTTAGCTGCATGCTCCTATCATGTCGGACAAAGTGCTCGTCATGACTCCTCCAGCTCTCATCTTTTCCGCACCTAATGATTCTGGCGGTTTCGAATAATTGCATTCTAAGTTCATGACTTCACACTGCAAAGTCCAATGACGTCGTGATCTTTCTCGAGGGAAAAGGAAAATAACCAGCCTGAACAACTCGAGTTGGTACGGAGGCGATGTCCGCGCATCTGCATGCTACTGATGCATGTGATGCTGTGGTTGATGCCAGAAAATATAAGCAAAATCCCGAGTTCTTCTTTCAGGTTTCTCCTCGGAATTGCTACTCCAAGCGGGACACATTTGTTACGTTTGCTGCCATGCGTCATGCCAGCACGTCAAAAAGGGCAAACAGTGCATGGATATGGATTGGTTGATTTGGATCCAAGAGAAAAAAAAACAGATCGAACTCACAGTACAGTCAGCTGCTGACTGGTGACCCTCCCTCATTGGCTGCCCGTGACGTGAACACCTTCTGCCGTCCCCTTCTTGGTTGGATGAGCATATAAAAATATCAAAAGTTGGTCAAGACCTCCAGGTAATCCATGTGCATACCTCGCTACACCATGGAACGGCACCATTTGTCCTTTGGTTGGAGAACAAATTTCGCTCCCAACAACGCTTAAGTATTGCTCCTGTTTGAAATGGGATGCTTATAGGTTTTGCTCAAAGTAAAACAAAAACATTAAAGTTTGACCAACCATATAGAAAAAAATATATTGAAATGCATAAACCCAAATCATTGAAACATCATGAAATATATTTTCGTAAGGTGTGCATTTGGTATTGTAGAAATCGATATATGTTTTCTATTTTAATAGTACAAAGTTTAAAAGGTTGGCTTTTACTAAGTATAGACATCCTATTTTTGCAAGGAGGGGGTATTGACTTTATTTAACAAGAACTTGGTATAATACTTAAAATGAAGAGACCATTTGAGCTCGGGAGCCAAAAAATACTTTCCGTCAATCAAGTCCAAAGTTCTGATAAAAAACATTGCTCTGCAGTCTGCATGGATGTATGGTACTGACCTGAAGCTTGCTTGTTCCATCACTTGGCTAAGCCTGAGCTTTCGAATGATCAATATCCTCTTTTGGAAAGACTCTTCATGCCAGATTATTATGGAAATAATGACCCAAATAACAAAGATAGCCAGCTCTCCGCTCCCTTCACCAGGCAAGGCGATACTCGTGTGAACGTGGCTTTGCAACTGGCAAGCCTTGGTCAAGGCCCGCCGCCGTCTTGCCCGCCTCCATCCTCGCTTCCAACGCGCCCGCAGAAACAACAACTGCCATGCCTGGTTTCAAAAAAAAAAACAACAACTGCCATGCCTCACGCCGCGATGAATTGGGGGGGGGGGGGGGGGGGGGGCTGAGCTATGTTGCTAAGTATTGTGGCCGAATAAGCGAAGAAAACATGGTTGTTTTTGTAAAATGACATCGGGCCAACCGAAACAAGGACCTCGCTGTGCTACTCTGTTTCGTTTTGGACTTGCACGAAAAAATTTCAATCCAGCGTGGAACGCCACACGTCGGCCTGTGAGCGATTTGTATGAGTTTGCACACGAAATACAACTTCATGTACTGCGGTATCACGTTCTGCAAGAATTTGTACCCGAATTACAAGTTCACATAATCACCCATGCAATTACCACATGTAAAAATATCAAAAGTTGGTCAAGATCGCTAGATAATCCATGTGCAACCTCCCTACTCCATGTAACGGCATCATCCATTTGTCCTTTGCTCAGAGAAGAAATCTCGCTCCCAATAGGAGAGTTTGATTCCGAAGAACGCTTGAGTAAATCACTAACAAGAACCTAAGGCTGGTGCCAACGCGGGCGGCAGCGCGGGCGATATCGCCCGGCTCGGGGCGAGAGGGAGGCGGGAGAGGGGCGGGAGGCCAGCGGCGGGCGCCGGCTCCGTCGCCCGGCGGGAGCGGGCGATACCGCCCGGCCGGCGCCCGCGCAGGCGGGGCGAGAGCGGGCGAGAGCGGGGCGACGCGGTGGCGGGGCGAGAGCGGGCGAGAGGGGGGGCGAGAGCGGGGCGGGAGCGGGCGAGAGCGGGGGCGAGAGCGGGGCGGGAGCGGGGCGAGAGCTGGGCGGGAGGGAGACGAGAGGGGTAACGGCTAGCTGACGTGGCGCGATCTGATTCGTCCACGTCAGCTAGCCGTTGGGTAGCCGTTGCTGGTTGAAAATTTTCGAAAAAAAAGCCAAAAAGCCCCAAAATTTCATCCCCACCCCCTAGAATGAGGAGGAGGAAGAGGATTAGAATTTATTTTTTATTTATTATGTAATTTTTAAAATTTATTATGCACTTTTATTAAATATTATGTAATCGGTAACAATTTTAGTTGAATAAAATAATTTTCTTGCATTATTTTGAATGTTGTAAAAGAGAGGAGAGAGAAAAGCTGATGTGGAGGAGAGAGAAGTGAGAGCTGGCACTATAGCCCGTGCACTGGCACTGTGGGGTGAGAGTGGGGTAAAAGCTGACGTGGCGAGGCTATAGTGGGGTGATGCACTGGCACCAGCCTAAGTACTGAAGTCCAAAGTTCCAATAGGAAAAACAATGCTCTATACGGATGCATGGTAGGAGTACTGAACTGAAGCTTGCTTCTTCCATCAATTGGCCAAGCCTGAACTTTCGAATGATCAATATCCTCTTTCAGAAAGACTCTTCATGCCAGATTATTATGGGAATAATGATCCAAAAAACGAAGATAACCAGCAGCTTCCCTCTGCTATCTCTGCTCCCTGCGACACTAGTGTGAATGTGGCTTTGCAACTGGCAAGACCGCGGTAACACTTTTCCCCTTTCTCTCTGTATCTTTTGCTTTCTTTCAGCTAAACCCGTGGGCGGCAGAATCTCGCTGGAGAGGAAGCCCGGTGGAGATAAGGAGGCGGCCGTGCACCGTGCACGGCGTCCAGTCCAGTCTCATTCTGCACACGGGCGCGAGCAGTTTGGGTTGTCTCGGCCTCTTGTCTCGCCATTAATGGCCGTACAGTTCCTCGTACTCTGCCTCCTCTTCTCGGCCACCCCTGCCTCCTCCGCCTCGACCAATTCACTCGCCACCAACACCACCGCCGATGCCTCATCGGCTCGTCAATCCTCCGGAAGCGGCGGGGGGAACGTGACCACGTTCAGCTTCTCGAGCTTCCACGGCGACCTCCGCGGCGCCAACCTGACGGTGGTCGGCGACGCCAACATCAACCAGGGCGCGCTCCAGATCACGCCGGACTCGCTCAACAACGCCGCGGACTTCCTCACCAACAAGTCCGGCCGTATCCTCTACTCCTCCCCCTTCAGGCTCTGGCGCGCCGAGAAGGACGCCGGCAATGGCAATGCCAATGCCAGCGCCGGCGCCGGCGGCAAGAAGAAAGTCGCGTCCTTTAGCACCGTCTTCACCGTCAACGTGTTCCGCGTCCCGGGCACGGAGCCGGCGGAGGGGTTCGCGTTCCTCATCGCGCCGTCCGCGGAGGAGCCGCCCGCCGGGAGCTACGGCGGGTACCTCGGCCTCACGAACGCGGCCACCGACGGCAGCGCCGCGAACCAGGTCGTCGCCGTCGAGCTGGATACCGAGAAGCAGCCGTACGACCCGGACGACAACCACATCGGCCTCAACGTCAACAGCGTCGTCTCCGTCGCCAACGTCTCGCTCAAGCCCCTCGGCATCGAGATCTGTCCGGTCGAGACCGCCAAGTACAACGTCTGGATCGACTACGACGGCGCCGCCCGTCGCATCGCCGTGTACATGGCCGACATCAAGGCGGCGAAGCCCGCGTCGCCGGTGCTCGCCTCGGCGCTGGATCTCGGAGCCACCGTGGCGGAGAAGTCCTACTTCGGGTTCGCCGCGTCGACGGGGCGCAAGTACCAGCTCAACTGCGTCCTGGCCTGGAACATGACTGTGGAGAAGATCGACGAGCCCACAAAGTCAAAGAAGAGCAGCTTGATGCTGGGACTCGCCGTCGGGGTGCCCGTGGCGGTGTTCGTGCTGGCCGCGGCTGCCGCATTGGGTTACTACCTGTGCGTGGTGAAGCGGCGGAAGGTGGACCGCGACGAAGGCGGCAGCGGCAGCGCCATCACCGGGATGATGATCCGGAGCCTCGCCGGCGGGCCGCGGGAGTTCGAGTTCCGGGAGCTGCGGAAGGCCACAAACAACTTCGACGAGAGGATGAAGCTGGGGCAGGGCGGGTACGGGGTGGTGTACCGCGGCGTGGTGGTGGACGACCACAACAACCCGAGCACCGCCGGGACGACGGTGGAGGTGGCGGTGAAGAAGTTCTCGCGGGCCAGCACGCAGGGGCAGAACGACTTCCTCTCCGAGCTCAGCATCATCAACCGGCTCCGCCACAAGCACCTCGTCCGCCTCGTCGGTAAGTTCGATCCCCCCTCTTGCTCTGCTCCGGCCGCCGCCGCCGCCGTGCGGTTAACCACTTCTTGATTTCTTTATTTGCTTATTATGGTCACATGTGATTCTTGCACATGGGGTGGGGTGTCCCTGTTAAGTGTTAACAATGGCCAGTTTGAACACAAGTTGCTTGGTTCCCTAGAGCTTGATGCATGCATGCATGTGCATAACAATGCTTTGACCCTTCACTTTACAGCATCAATGCGTTCATGCGCGTCAAACGTAGACCAACCAACTATTCCCGGTCGTAACAATATCATCCAGCATAATGGTTTTCCATTGGTACAACTCAATACAAGCCATCACACAGCAACCATCATGATGTGTTCCCATATTCTTCACAAGGCACCACCCACCCACTTGGTCCTTTTCTATAGAGTTCATATGCCATAATCCAAACTAGGGATGTAGATGGACGTCCGTATAAACATCCGAACCTGTCCGCGTAGTCTAAATTTGATTTTAATCACAGCATCACGTACCCCTGGTTAAGCAATTTGTTTTGCTCTGGCGGACGTCTGCCTAGTCCGCCGGACAGTCCGTCGACATCCCTAATCCAAACAGAACAGATTTGGTGCTGAGCATCAGTCCTCCTGGTTTTAAATATTTAAAAGTTATCCTTTTGTGTTTAAAAAGATTAGAATTTATTTCATGCATACATATACATGTCCCAAATAATCGTGAGAAGTTTTGGTAGAAATTGCGTTGTATTTTGAGCTACAATAAATTACAGTAACAAATTCTGGTTGTGTATATGGATAGATTTGTCAGAAATTTGTGTTTTTGTATAGCAAATATTATCCTCCGAATTTTTATCGTACCTTCGGAATGTTCATATGTATATGTGTATTTGATTTCAGATTTTTTGAAATACCAAAAATATATATTTTTTAAACCGAGAGCATCGGTGCTCAGGTGCGAAAGACACTTCGGTAATCCAAACTTTTTTTGAGAAACCGTAATCCGAACTTTTCCTTAGTTCTGAAAAAGCCATGGCATTGTAATGTAGATTAAAAGATGGTTAATTTAGATTAGAAATGTAGCACATTTTGTGAAAGATTAACATGCCTGAATTGCAGTGGAAATGCCAGATCTTCAGACTTTTACCGAGTGACAAACCAGAGATGCAGAGTAACTAACATGTCTGGATGGCCGGGTGCAGGGTGGAGCCACGACGACGGCGAGCTGCTGCTGGTGTACGAGTACATGCCGAACGGCAGCCTGGACCAGCACCTGTTCAGCTCGGCGGCGGGGTCGAGGCAGCGGGAACCGCTCGGGTGGGAGCTCCGGTACAACATCATCCAGGGCGTGGCGTCGGCGCTGCACTACCTGCACGACCAGTACGACCAGCGCGTGGTGCACCGCGACCTCAAGGCATCCAACATCATGCTCGACGCCGCCTTCACCGCGCGCCTCGGCGACTTCGGCCTGGCCCGCGCCATCGAGACGGACAAGACCTCCTACATGGAGGAGGTCGCTGGCGGCGTCCACGGCACCGTCGGCTACATCGCGCCCGAGTGCTTCCACACCGAGTTGGCCACGCGGGAGTCCGACGTCTATGCCTTCGGCGCCGTCATCCTCGAGACGGTGTGCGGCCGCCGCCCGCGCTGCGACATCGACGGCTTCAACTTCCTCGTGGACTGGGTGTGGCGCCTCCACCGCGACGGCCGCGCGCTCGAGGCCGTCGACCCCAGCCTCGACGGCGCGTTCGATGAGGACGACGCCGAGCGGCTGCTTATGCTGGGCCTGGCGTGCAGCCACCCGACCCCCGCCGAGAGGCCCAGGGCACAGGCCATCGCACAGATCCTGCTGCGAGCAATGCCGACGCCGGCCGTGCCGCCGTTCAAGCCTTCGTTCGTGTGGCCGGCGACCGACGGGGGATTGGACTCCATGTCGACGATGGCGGGGTCCAGCCAGGTCAGCACGGTCGTGACGTCGTCATCCACGTGGAGCGGCAACTTCGCGATGGGGAGCCAGAGCCATGCGCCGGCGCCGGAGCAAGACACCTCCGGTTCATTGGTTTGACATGTCAGATTGTCATTGCCACCGTGGAGTCTAATCGGGTAAACCGGAGTCTCCACGGTGAAATGGAATCGGGATGAAGAAGAAAATGCAAACATTAGGCAGTGTCGCATGGAAACCACTTCTCTACTAGTATTTCTTTCTGGCTTTCTCAACAGTATCATCAAGCTCAGATCGGAAAAAAACGAAGACAGAGCGGTGCAATTGTTCGCGTGGGAACATTTTTTTTTCTCTATTGCCTTTTTGACCATTTCCAATTTCTTTATAAGTGTTATTAAATAGAATTTGCATTTTGTTTCTCTAACAACTATTTATTATGGACTGTTGTGGGTATTTTGAGATCATGGGAGTGCGCAGAAAATGGGGGCGCTTGTAAATTATCCGGGGTTGTCCTTGATCACCGCACACCCCTAGTGGGCCGGCCCATGTCCTCTTTCTTCTTCCTTCCCTACTTCTTCTACCTTGAGTGAGCAGGGCCGGTCCGTGTTCTTTTTCTACTTCCTCCCCTACTTCAGTTTTTCTTCCTTGAGTGAGCAGAACGCTGCCGCCGCTGCCCTCCTCCATTTCTTCTCCCCATCAACACCCCTGCTGCCACCGCCGGCCAGAGCTACCAGCTGTCGCCACCCGCGGCCGCTGGTGCTCCCACGCTGCCTTATCGCACCGTCCTGATCGAGCCGCCACCTTCGCCAATCCTCCACCACCCTCAACCTCCCTCTAAACCCCTTCCTTCTCCCACTTTGGCGAGGTCGCCGGACCACAGCCTCGAACCCTAAGTTGTCGGAGCCTCACTGCACCCCCACCACACCTGAAACCCTAAGGATTTCGGCCTCGCCTCCGTCAGCGACGCTGCGACCAGCCGCATCGTCCCCGTCTCCAGTGATGTCCTAGCCTCACCTCCGCTGGCGATGTCGCGTCGTCCCTGTCATTGGCGAGGGCTGTCGGCAGTCTTCATTCTCCTTCATTCGTCTTCTTCCTCCTCTAACCGCCACTAACGGGCCTGGCCCAAACCACCACTCGAGGTGTGTGGCGCCCCGCCCGCGCCGACCAGGGTGGCGTACAGGGATTGCCCAGAAAACCCTCTAGTGGACTCTCGGTGAGCCAAGAATTCATTTAAGGCCCGATCCATCGCCATATGTTTTTGGGCTGCAATTTAGTCCGTAACTCTTTGGATTTTCTTTTTGGATCAACATGTTCTTTGTGTCCACTTTGTTTATACTACCTTCGATAAAAAATAAGTATCGATGACTTGGTACAACTTTGTACTAAGTTAGTATAAAATCGTTGACACTTATTTTTTATTGGAGGGAGTATAAGCTATAGCCTTGTTGTTGTCTTAGAATGTCTTGTTTCTTATTAGGCTTTTGATCTTTTTGCTAGACTTTTGTATTGACCGTTTCCGTGTTGTGCTTTTTGTGTGCAAGAAACGAGCACACAATTGCAATACAAATTGATACTATGCAGTTGCAGCTGAGCTCTCCATGTAATTAGCACATTAATATTACACAATAGCATGCCATTGTACAAATTGTATATGAATATTTTAGCTTGCCAAAACTTACTCCATCCTTCCCAAATTAGGATGCATATTAGTTTTGGTCAAAGTTAAACTTATAAACTTTGAGCAAATATATAGCAAATAATATCAATATTCACAATATTAACTTAATGCTATTAGAACCATCATGAAATTTATTTTTATATTATATGCATTTGATATCATAAAATTTATTATTTTTGTATATATAGTTGATCAAACTTTGACTCTGGCCAAACCTAATATGCATCCTAAATTGGGAAGGATGGTGACGAGGTTTATCCCCGGCAATGCCCATGTTTAAGGGCTTTCGATCTATGGAGCATATTGAGGACCTGGCGAACTCGACGGCTGTCACACGAAAGCAGAGGAACACAGGAGTTTACCCAGGTTCGGCCCCCTTGGAAGGTAAAAGGCATACGTCCTGCTTGTCTGACTTTGTATTGATGGGATGGCTTTGATGGATGAGTTACAATGGCGGCGTAGATTGGATCTAGCCGAGACAGAGGGCTCTAGGTTATCGAGCGCTCCGGCGTGAGGTGGGTGAAAGTGAATCTAAAACCTTCGAGACCTCCCTCCCAGCCTTTTATATGCTAAGGCTGGGTCTCAGGATTGCTCTCCAAGTTGATTACAGGTCGGATCAGCTAGAGAAAACCCTAAACGAGTCCTATTCGACCAAGTCTCCTCTTCGAGTCTCTATCTTGCACGTCAAGTCAAGTCCTTGGGCCGCGCCAGGCTGTCATCTTCATGGGCTTCAAGATTCTTTTGACGGCATCCTTCCTGGACCGAAAAGCCAGGTAGGCAAAAGTCGAGGGCCCTGATGTCTATGCACTTCTATTCTTGTAGACACTTGTTGGGCCTCCAAGTGCAGAGGTTTGTAGAACAGCAGCAAGTTTCCCTCAAGTGGATCACCCAAGGTTTATCGAACTCAGGGAGGTTAGAGGTCAAAGCTATGCCTCTCAAGCAACCCTGCAATTACGATACAGAAAGTCTCTTGTGTCCCCAACACACCCAATACACTTGTCAGATGTATAGGTGCACTAGTTCGGCGAAGAGATAGTGAAATACAAGTGGTATATATGATTATAAGTAGCAAATGTGATTTAAAGTAAATATCGCTGCGAGCAAACAACTAACAAAATAGCAAGTAAACGGTGTGCAATGCTTGGAAACAAGGCCTAGGGATCATACTTTCACTAGTGGACACACTCCCAACAATATAACATGAATGAACAAGTAACTTCTCTTGCTAAGGCACTCTAAATTACTCTCCTATTGAATAACACTAATCATTGTGTAGTGGCTACAGAAGCACCCCTTAAAGTCCATCAAGTACTTGACAAACACCACTCATAGAGATATCCAAATCAGATCACAATTCAAGATAGAAATCATTGCAACTTAGACCAAGTACTAACACGGTGCACACACTCTCACCTTTACACCATGAAAGGAGGAATAGATCACTCAAACTATCATAGCAATAATTATTCTCATAATCCACAAGAGATCACAATCATAGCCTAAACCAAGTACCACCATGATGCACGCACTGTCACCGTTACATCATAGCAGGAGGAATAGATTACTTTAATAACATTGCTAGAGTACACAAAATATCTGAATAATAACATGTACTTGTTCAACATGATACAAAGCTCACGATCACATAAAGATCACATCATGGGAGAGAGAGGTGAACCACATAGCTACCGGTAGAGCCCTTAGCCCCGGGGATGAACTACTCCCTCCTCATCATAGGAGACAACAAGGTTGATGGAGATGGCGGTGAGGTCGATGGAGACGGCGGAGACGGCGATGGAGACCGATGGAGATGGCTCCGGGGGCACTTCCCCGTCCCAGCAGGGTGCCGGAACAGAGACTTCTGTCCCCCGAAATTCGTCGGTGGCGGCGGCGGAGCTACGGAACTCTTTCTGGAAATCTGATCGGGCCCTTAGGTTTTTCCGTCCCGAGGCTTTTTATAGGCGAAGGGGCGATGTCAGGGGGTGGACGAGGCGCCCACACACGGGCCCCGCGCGGCCAAGGGGCTGGCCGCGCCAGGCATGTGTCTGGGGCCCTGGTGGCCCCCCTCTGACACCTCTTCGGATGTCTGGAAGCTTCCGGGTAAAATAAGACTTCAGGAACTTGTTTCGTCCAATTCCGAGAATATTTCCTGTGTATCACTTCTGAAACACAAAAACAGCAGAAAACAGGGAACTGGCACTGTGGCAACTCGTTAATAGGTTAGTTCCGGAAAATGCATAAAAGTGCCACTAAGTGTAACGAAACAATAGGCAAATGGTGTAAAAACAAGCATGGAGCATCAAAAATTATAGATACGTTTGAGACGTATCAAGCATCCCCAAGCTTAACTCCTGCTCGTCCTCGAGTAGGTAAGTGATAACAAAAGAATAATTTTTGAGGTGACATGCACCTACACAATCTTGATCATATATGTAAGCATTGGTGAGCTGGGATCAATAGAACTTAAAACATGGGCATGAAAGATATAATCATGACAATAAGAACTTAGCAACCATGTTGTAAACATGCAAATGAACACAAACAAAAGATCATGAAAATGAAACAATGAAAGTCAAACGTGTGTTCAAATCATAAGGAAAACATACAAAAGGTTTTCAGCTTGTCCTTCAAAGAGAGCAAAACATAAATGCATAGGACACCTCAAAGTTTAAGAGGGCGACTAGATACAAATAATTTAAGAGCAAGTGAAACCAACAATATGAATCAATCAATGAACTTTGGGACAATGCATATCACACTAAGAATGACAACTATGCTCTCTTAACGGTGCATAAAGAAAGAAGGTGGTGACTCAACATAAAAGTAAAGGAAAGGCCCTTCGCAGAGGGAAGCAGTGATTGCAAGTTTTATAACCTTCAAAAATTATGGTACTTACCGGCTTTGAGCTCTCATTGCCCCCATCATAAGCATCTTGAATGGTTAAAGTTAATGCGAGAACAATTATGATGCATATGCTTGACAAATCATAAGTTGAAAACCTCGTGTCCCGTGAATACGAGTACCCAAACCTCATGCTACTTTACTTAGAGTCCCAAGCAAGGCTCTTGTCATTGTAAGTATATGCATATCATTGAAAACCGCCAATGGGGTACCTCCGTGCCCGATGACATGGAACAAGCCCACACCAAAATGACAGGACAAGCAGACAATGAACACCTCGACATCTCTTTTATTTTATTGTGAGATGCGTCGTCGAATGTTCACCATGGGTATGCTGCAAATTTCCACCATGAATTATGCATGGCTTAGATTGGCGGCCCGGCGTTTCCCTAACACATATAAAAACTCCATGATCCTCACAAGATTCCCAATTCATTTCACACAGCGGGCATCCATAAACAAAAGATCACGATATCAACTCAAAAAGAAGTGCAATGTTGAAAGCTTGCCCCATGACAGCATGGCTGGGCTAGAATCCAACTTACAACTTGCAAGCATAACAACTCAGCATAAAAGACCACAATGTCAAAAATTTAAGAACAGGAAAAAGTAAAGTGTGCCTTCCGGTTCGTGAGAGCTTTACTGACCGAATTTCGCATAACACTGGTAAGAGTTTAATTTGAAGAGAATATAAAAGCAAGTCAAATTTACTTGGAATAGCAAATTGCTAGTAGGTATGTATGGTGGACACAATGGAAAACTTTGGCTTTTAGGAGTTGGATGCACGAGTAGAGCTCATACTCAGTACAAGGCGAGGGCTAGCAAAAGACTGGGAGCGACCAACTAAGAGAGCAATAATGGCCATAATCATGCAAAGCGACAAAGCGACATTAAAAGAAGCATACGATGGCATCAAAAGTCAAAAACTAAATGATCATGAAGGCTAATGGTGACTTTGTAAGAGTCTAACATGTGTGAGCATGCGCCAAGTCAACCCAAATAAAGCATCAAGGAGAAAACCAAAATAATGCTTCCATACAATAAAAACAACGCATGATTTTTCAAAGGCTCATTAAGCAATCTCAGTTATTTGAGACAAGTCATGCTACAGCAAAACCACTAAGCATACTATCAAAAAGACATCAAGCATGACATGAAAAAGCCTAAGCCGCAGTCTACACAAGCTCCTTCTTGTACCACTTTTTTGCATAAAGCTTTTTCTCTTTTCCAACACCATTTGAAATTTTTATAAACACCTCTTTTGATGAAAACCAATAAAGATCAGAGGCAAAAATACACCTTGATGAAAAGGTATGACAAAGTCTGAACGCAAATCAAGGCGAAAACAAAAACCAAAAGCAGTAGCAGAAAAAGAAGAACACTCGGTGAACGATAAGAGTGAAAAACTGAGTGTTCTTAGCAAATGAAAACGAGTTAATCTCCTCCAAAAGAAACATGATGTGATCTAACCATTTATTGCAGCAAACAAACAAACCTAACCAACTAAGAAAACTAAAACAACTGACGCTCCAAGAAAAACACATAGTGCATGAAGCAATAAAAATATAGTGTTTTGAAAGGTGACCTGATTTTTGCCGATGAAGAAGGGGTGCCTCGGGGGCATCCCCAAGCTTTGACGCTTGTACTTCTTGGATATTTCTTGGGGTGATGCATGGGCATCCCCAAGCTTGAGCTTTTGTCCATTCTTCAACTCATCTCATCATTCTCCAATCCCTACACTTGAAAACTTCCTTCATACAAAACTAAACACAATTCTATTAGCAACATTAGTGTAAGCATAAAATATATTCAACCTCCTTTTGCTTCAGGTTTCAACTCAAAACCACCACATATATAGTAGATACTACTGTAGCAACTTCCCCAAAAGTTCCATAATCAAAAGAACTCAAAAGAAAGCGATAAAGTGGCAAACACAAATATTGGCAGAAATCTGTCAAAACTGAACAGCTGACAAAGGTCGAATTTTTGAGGGATTTTCTGTTGCTCAAATCAAAAAGTGTTCAACTAACAAAAGTTTGGATATAACCTGGGGCATATGCACAAGAAATCGCAGGTCCAAAAGATATACAGAGAATTTTCACGAATTTTTACGGTGCAGCACCGAAAACAGTTTCAGGACAGCAATAACCCCAAATCTTTACCTTACTCAAATTAGAGGCTTCTCTTGGCACAAAAACGAAATAAACAAGATAAGGAGCGGTCATTACAGTAGTAATGACTTCCAAGACTCAAATAAAAGAAAAAGTACTGAAAGTAAAACATTGGGTTATCTCCCAAGAGTGCTTTTCTTTAACGCCTTTGAGCTAGGCGCAGTAATTTGCAAAGATGCTCATGTAGGCGCCATATAAGAGCTTGAGGCAAAGGCGTCATATAGGAACTTAAAGCAATAGAGAGCATCAAAAAGCAAATGTGAAAGACATTTATATCTGAACCACTTTCTATGCATAGGAATCTTGTAAGAAAATAAATCAACGAGGCACATAGTAGCAAGCATGGATAGATAAAATAAGTGCCACTTCAAGATTTGCAACATAAAGAGGGAAAACTTAATATTGTTAAGATCCATCAAACCATGTTTCCCTCTCTCATAATAACTTTCAGTAGCATCCTGAATAGAACTAACAATATAACTATCACATAAAACATCCCTATCATGAGCCACATGCATAAAAGAATTAATACCCACCACAGGAACAATAGTAGTAGGAGCAAATTCAATAGAATAATTATTCTCATCACCATAATCATCATAAATAGGAGGCATATTGTAATCATAACTAATTTTATCCTCAATAGTAGGTGAACTGAAAATATTATACTCATCATCACAAGCTAGAGAACTACTATGTCGCAAAGCATACTCATCAAACATATCATCATAAGAAGGAACATCACATATGGGAGATAAAATATCATCAGAGCAAACTTTCTCCACTAAAGCTGGGGAACTAAAAATATCATGCTTAACAAAACCAGCTTCCCCAAGCTTAGACTTTTCTATAGCATTAGCAACAACGGTGTTCAAAGCATTCATACTAACAACACTATTAGCATGCAAATTAAGCTCCAAAGGTTTTTCAATTTTCTCTTCAAACACTTCATATCTAAACTCAGGAAAAAGACTACAGAACTCTTTGTTTTCCATTAAGCCTAACTAGTGAAAATAAAAACAAGAAACAAAAAGATGTAATTGCAGAATCTAAAGGAAATAACTCCGAGCACTCACACAGGAGGATGCGAGTACCTTTTACCTTACCTCCCCGGCAACGGCGCCAGAAAAGAGCTTGATGTCTACGCACTTCTATTCTTGTAGACACTTGTTGGGCCTCCAAGTGCAGAGGTTTGTAGAACAGCAACAAGTTTCCCTCAAGTGGATCACCCAAGGTTTATCGAACTCAGGGAGGTTAGAGGTCAAAGCTATGCCTCTCAAGCAACCCTGCAATTACGATACAGAAAGTCTCTTGTGTCCCCAACACACCCAATACACTTGTCAGATGTATAGGTGCACTAGTTCGGCGAAGAGATAGTGAAATACAAGTGGTATATATGATTATAAGTAGCAAATGTGATTTAAAGTAAATATTGCTGCGAGCAAACAACTAACAAAATAGCAAGTAAACGGTGTGCAATGCTTGGAAACAAGGCCTAGGGATCATACTTTCACTAGTGGACACACTCCCAACAATATAACATGAATGAACAAGTAACTTCTCTTGCTAAGGCACTCTAAATTACTCTCCTATTGAATAACACTAATCATTGTGTAGTGGCTACAGAAGCACCCCTTAAAGTCCATCAAGTACTTGACAAACACCACTCATAGAGATATCCAAATCAGATCACAATTCAAGATAGAAATCATTGCAACTTAGACCAAGTACTAACACGGTGCACACACTCTCACCTTTACACCATGAAAGGAGGAATAGATCACTCAAACTATCATAGCAATAATTATTCTCATAATCCACAAGAGATCACAATCATAGCCTAAACCAAGTACCACCATGATGCACGCACTGTCACCGTTACATCATAGCAGGAGGAATAGATTACTTTAATAACATTGCTAGAGTACACAAAATATCTGAATAATAACATGTACTTGTTCAACATGATACAAAGCTCACGATCACATAAAGATCACATCATGGGAGAGAGAGGTGAACCACATAGCTACCGGTAGAGCCCTTAGCCCCGGGGATGAACTACTCCCTCCTCATCATAGGAGACAGCAAGGTTGATGGAGATGGCGGTGAGGTCGATGGAGACGGCGGAGACGGCGATGGAGACCGATGGAGATGGCTCCGGGGGCACTTCCCCGTCCCGGCAGGGTGCCGGAACAGAGACTTCTGTCCCCCGAAATTCGTCGGTGGCGGCGGCGGAGCTACGGAACTCTTTCTGGAAATCTGATCGGGCCCTTAGGTTTTTCCGTCCCGAGGCTTTTTATAGGCGAAGGGGCGATGTCAGGGGGTGGACGAGGCGCCCACACACGGGCCCCGCGCGGCCAAGGGGCTGGCCGCGCCAGGCATGTGTCTGGGGCCCTGGTGGCCCCCCTCTGACACCTCTTCGGATGTCTGGAAGCTTCCGGGTAAAATAAGACTTCAGGAACTTGTTTCGTCCAATTTCGAGAATATTTCCTGTGTATCACTTCTGAAACACAAAAACAGCAGAAAACAGGGAACTGGCACTGTGGCAACTCGTTAATAGGTTAGTTCCGGAAAATGCATAAAAGTGCCACTAAGTGTAACGAAACAATAGGCAAATGGTGTAAAAACAAGCATGGAGCATCAAAAATTATAGATACGTTTGAGACGTATCAGGCCCATTTGTCATTCCTTTGTCAGTAGCCCCTGAGTGCCTGGGATAGTCGAGGTGTAGCGCCCTGCCTTTTGCTAAAGGCAAAACTCCTGTGTATATGTGTCATTCCCTGGATCAGTAGATAGCACCACAGTACAAAATAAGTAATCATTGCAATAGCATCAATATTATAATGTAAATCCAGTTACATAGGTCTTCAACCTTACGAGTACACAGCATAAAGCATAGTTGCAGTGAGCTTCCATCTTCATCAAGTGCCACAGGCAGACATGTTGGAATATAAGCTCGAGATCCTACTCCTGATTCCTTACTCAAAATAAAACCTGCACGTTTGAATATGCAGCCCCAGAGGGGTCAGTACAATGATGTACTGGCAAATGACACATATTTGGTGGCTGTTGTGAAAGAACTAACTACATGATATTTGGCTGGTAGATCTCATAGGCTGGTTTGCATAAAGCTGTTTTATCCTATATTTTCCAAACCAAAACATTTCAAAGTATTTTGATTTTTCTTTAATATCAAGATAACGCCCAGGTCACCACCACATACGTGGTTTTCACTGCCAGTATGTAGCCCCGGGTAGTCACTCTTCAAATATCAAGATAACTCCTAGGTCACCACCACATACATGGTTTTCACTGCCAGTATGTAGCCCCGGGTAGTCACTCTTCAAAACTAGGTTAATCTCTCAAGTTACTACAATACCATGGTTTTCACTGCCAGGCATGTAGCCCTGAGGCATCTCCACTTTCTACACAAGTTTTTAATTATTTCAAAAAGGTGATGAGATTCTTCCGTACATTCCATGTCTAGAGACTCAAATTGTCCATAACCGAGGACACGGCTAATCGATTAGTTTTGACACCCTGCAGGGGTTGTGCACTTTCACCTTACGATTCATTTTATGCCCATACATAAAATGAAACGAGACCTTTTAGAAGGAGAGGGCAACTAACTGGCAAGCTCCGTTCCCAACCTACAATTTCAACTACCACCACTTCTTGCACACAAGTTGCACCCTCACATCTAATCAGTCAAGACAGAGCCCATAATGTCATAAGGTTGCACTGGAAGCACATCTAAGCATGGAAGACATAGTAACCTCTTTGTTCCTGGGTGGAAAACCACAAGTGTACTACTTAGGCCACTAACACATACCATGGTTTTCACTTCCAAGATATGTGACTCCTAAGTAGACACTCAACACACCCAAAGCCACACCAATCCACCCAGGTAGTTCATTGAAGTTGTAGTTTAATTTTCAGAGCAAAATCACCAATAAAGCATGGCATCACTTTCCAAAGTAAATTTGCAATCCTATCAAGTGGGGTTTAAAGGATGGCTACACACTACTAGGTTCTAAGCATTTCATAAACTTCTTTGAAAACAACCTATCATGCATACTACTGAAAAACACTAATGCAGTAGTAAAAATAGGTAGAAGAATGTGTGTCACTTGCCTTTTGAAGCTTAAAGTCCTTTCTCTTCTCTCAACAAAATGTATGGCTCTCCAAACCAATCTATAATATAGAGTTACACAAAGTAAACACACCACACCAAAACCACAAATCAAGCAAGACAATCAATGAAAAGAATTGGTGTAACACTTTGATTTTCTTATGGTTGCTGTGATGAGAGATATATGGCTTAGAGCTTGACTTACAAGATATGGATTGAGAGTTTGGATGGCAAGGTCTAAAGATTTAGCATACAATGATCTTTCTAGATACAATGTAGAGGTAACAATCTTGTGCTTAGCATAATCAGAGATAGATAAATTATGTGAATAGATTCACATGAGTTTAGAATAATGCAACATAACACTACTGAATAAAGTGTGATAACACTTACTCAAAAATAGTACATGTTACACATAGGTTTGGGTATATATTGGTGGTACATTAAATTACTCAATTAACCTTTCTCTAAATTGAATAGTTCAACATAAACCAATATGGTCAAGTTGGCATGGGGTTGGATATAAAGGAATGATATTTGGGAGATAGTTCATAAGTCCTATTGGGTAATTTGGAGTATGGATATGTGGTGTGAAGTGGAGTATATCAACACCACATTAGGAAGAACAAAACCAATAATTTGGGATACAACACATATTATTCAATAACTCAATTGTAATTTGAATATATGTGAATTGGACAATGTGGTTTGATGTAGTAAGGATATTGAATCATAATGGTGTCAAAAAGATCTTGGTGGATATGTATGAATGATATTGAAAATAATGGTGTGTGCTTAGCCACAAGATTCTCTTGGTCAAAATGATTAACTTGGACTAGATATGGTCATGTCAATATATAAATTATTCTTTGAAGAAATCAAACTAGATTTGGGTGAGATGGTTGTTCAAAGATGATAAAGTATTTGAATGATTCTAGACATATGAGCTATGGTGTAATGCATCTCAACACTAGGAGAGCAAAAGGAAACAATAAATAGGATATAGCACAACTTACTCAAATACTCAATTCGAATTTGAATAATATGTACTAGGTCAACAAGAACAAGATGGCATAATATTGAGTCAAGTTGAAATGTCAATATGGTATGGATAGGTATGATCATAATATACACCTTTGCAATAGAGTCATGTTGGAAAGAATTATAGAATTAATTCTATAATGAAAATACTCAAATTCTCATATTTGAATTTGAATACTTGCAAATTCAAAACCAGAATTTGAACTTACAGATTCGGAAATTCAATAATTGGAAAATTTGGTACCACTAAATAGGAAATTTAATTATGAACCCAACGCATGAAAACTCATCTAAAACGGAGCTTTAAATCTGAAGTTATGAATTTTGAAAGATTTACTTGAGCTAGCATGAAACTTAAACCGATCGATCGATCCATTACGTGCAAGAATAAAAAGAACATGACAACGTGGCAAGGCAGGATATGCTGTTACCGATTCCTATTCATAAACATATGCTACGGATCAAAATACGTAGCGATGGTGGCGTACCAGCGACAGCAGATAAAAGGCGGTTTCGAGGTAGTCGATAGCTGCGCTGCGGCGGTCCTCGTTCGGCTGAAAGCGGCGGAGTCTGGCGAAGTTGGTATCGTCCTAGTGAAGGCTCGGAGAGGCCTCTCGCGCCGGTGGCGGTGAATAGAGCGGCAGCCAGACGACGGGCGGCACGGCCAACAGCAAGAAGATGACACAAGATCATGTCCTGGAGATAGGCGACGGTGAGGGGAGTACACGGGTAAAAGGAATCAAGCCAGAAGTGTACTTACGCGATGTACTAGTCCGATGAAGTCCGATGACGTCGGGGCCATCGGCGAAAACATGATGCAACACCATGTCTAGGAGGTAGCCCTTGAATCAAGGAGTATTCTGGTGCGAGGACTCGTCGAGATGATCACTCACGCAGACGGCATCTGACGATGAACTCAAATTTGTGGCTAAGATTGGCACGGTTGGCACGGGATATACAGAGCTCCTCTGGAGAAAGTTTGAGAACGAAAGTGAGAGAGGAGTATAAGAGGCTCACGATGCTTCTCTCCGTTCATCTTGGAATAGACCGAGGAGGGAGATCGGGAGGTATATGCCGACCGGCGACGTTCGGTGCATCTAGACGGTTTTGGAGATTAAGGCCATGAATTGGAAAATAAATTCTTGCATGACACAATCTTGTATTTTTCTGAAGGCAGCCAAAAGATAATAGCGCAGATATCAAACCATAAACCTGTAAATACCAACAATGGTTCTCCCTTTTTTTTAATTAGAGCCGCAATGCCAAGGCTACGTGCACGCATGCAACCATTAAAGCAATCATACAACATCGGCAAGAGTACCAACACCAGTATTCCAGGGAAGAGAAACCGAACAACCTTGTCAACGTCGCTGGAAAGCCAAGAGTACGAATCACCATTGCCGAAGACGTAGCAGTCGGGACAAATATTGCGAGGATAACCGTCCTCGCGGCAACTAGGAGAAACAATCCAAAACTGATCAGGCGAAGCAAGATCTTGAAGACCATACCTAAAAAACTGTAATCTTACAGCACCATCATTGACGCCGGGAAGAAGATCTCGACGCCGAACGAAGAGCTGAAGATCACTTATTATGAACGGTGACATCTCCATGGGCGTAGAAGAAACGAAGATGACTACCAAAACGCTAACCTAATCTTTAGAAAATACTACTTTTATTGAAATCTCCACCCATAGATCGGGTTCCCCACCCCTCCCGACACCGGCGAGGCCGGCCGGAGGAGGGGGAACCGATCTATGGAGGAGGCGGAGCTTGGAGGCGGTGGCTAGGTCAAAGAGACGGAGGAGAAAAACAGATATGTTGCGGTCCTAGGTAAAAAAAAACATCGTTCGTGTTGAAGCTGAATGGAAACGATTGCTATAATTGATGGGGGAATGGGGGAGAAGTGGACAGCCATTTCTTCTAGGTAACCTACAGTTCCTGTATGTTGTCGTCTGAGGAAGAAGAAGAGCGGATGGGGCTTCGGTTCGGTCGGTCCAGATGGGCCGGCCCAGTGGCTGGCCCTTCTCTTTTTTTTTGTTCTGATTTTTTTTTTCTAATTTCTGTTTTGTGATTTGTCTTAACTTTTACATTTTAGCTCCAAATGAGCTCAAACCAATTTCTAAATTTTTCTAAAATTCAAAACAATGTTTTAACCCAGTAAGAAACATGTTTTCCCAAAATAAAACAAGATTTTCAAAAAGGCTTTATAAATTTAGCAAAAGGCTTTGCTTGCATAATACAAAAATAGATATAGGGTTTTCAACTAATCTTTTTAAAATCAGAGGATATATTTTATAAATAACATTTTGAAATCTATTTTCAAACAATGTTTTAGAAATGTAATCCTTTAAAAGATATCACCTTTTGAAAATCACTCCTTTGCAAGCAAGCTTGCATAGGTTTTAAATCAAAACAAAATAATACTTTGAAATCTTGTTTTCTCAGATGAGTTCTTCAAGAATAATAGAAAGTTTTAAATTAGTTTTTATAATAGAGCTTTTAAATAATCTCAAAAAGTTTTAAATCCCTGTGAAATTTCAATCAACATAATCAAAACAAAAACAAAAATTTTCCTCCGAAATTTGATAAAATCTTGGGATGTTACACGAGGACTATGGCAGGGACTCTAACTCAAACTCCCTTTCATCGCCCGAGACTATTTTCGACCTTCCTGAAAATCATAGATTCACAGCAAGTATGCAAATGACGCATCCAACAGACGCGATTAACTCGAGCAATGCTCATGTTGAGCCTCGAAAATGTATTTAGCTTAGTTTGCAGGGGGATGCGCATAACCGGCCTGAGACGCACGCCGGGTCTCAGTTAATTGCATAGCCGTAAAGACATTCGGTTAGCTTACTCAGATTCGAGTCCCCCGACTCGAACCCGCGTGGGCTGGCGCTACTCAGACCTGAGCCGCGTTGGACTTACCAGGTCGAAGCCCAGTTCAATGTGAGGCACCCGATGCGTCCATCGGTGCAAACTTCATACCGTAGGTATGGAAAATTTCTCGGCAGAGCGCGCTTGATACGAATACCGGACCATCTGGTGTTGCAAACCGTGGACTTACCTTCGTATTTGACATACGGCATCTGACGAGGGGTTAACTCGACAAATGTCCTAGATGAAGGACTTAGGATCGGGGAGATAGGGCGTCGGATGAACTCGAAGGTAAAGTTAGTCGAAATAGGTGTGTATCGAAAGTAAACTTGGGTGTTCAACCTGGCCTGCTTTCAATCTGCCCTACACCGTCCCCTCCTGGCCCCTATATATAGGTGGCCAAGTCTCGAGGATCGGGTAGGGTCCGATACAGATTACAATATCGACATACGGTAGGAACTCGTATTCGACTATCATTACAATTGGGCCTAGCCTAACGGGCCTCAGGGGTACACAACTAACGAGCTCTATTAGCTATACCCTTGTCAGTAGCCCCTGAGATTCTACCAGAATTGCAGATTCAGGTTGAATCTCTACTCTTTAAATCTTTGACTTGATCAATTCTTCGTCTTCTCCATATCTTCAAATCTTCGACTTGGTTTTTCGACTTATGTTTCATGGTAATTTGCTTGCAAGGGGTTTTGATGAACAAGCCTGACAACTCTGACGGATCAAGAGGTCAGCTAACTGCCGGAACAGATACTTGTCACCTACTTCAAATTCAATCCCCTTGGATTTGAATTCGGGATACCGGTCAAACCCACTCTTTTGCCGCATTTAGGACTTACAAAGAATGAGTCCCAGTGGTTCTCAGGGTACCCAGTGCGTCCACCAGGATTTTCTTCGCGTCGTAGACACGGATACATACCAGCAGAGCGCATCCATGTGCGTATACCAGGCCACACAGGACGGATCCCGGGGTCTTACCTTCGTGATAAATCACGGCATTCGAGTTTCGTTGCGATAACGCAACTCGAGAATCTTATATTCGCAGCCAAGTTTTTGACTGATAAAACTAAAGAATTTCAGATTTTAAATTGAACTTCTTCGCTCCCGATGGGAGTAATCTCTCTCTCTTTTTTTGTCGACTACGTAGTCGAAATTTGTATGCTTATCCTTTCGCATCTCCAGTATTGATTATCTCACCTCTATCGGGTGCGCGCTCAGCGCTCCCGATGGGAGTAGCCCCCGAGGCTATGCTTGTCTACTTGTAGTCGAGCATAGGCTCAAAGTTCAACTTTTCTTTCTTTCGTGAACGTCTTACTATTGGCGAGCCCCCGAGTCCAAGTCGAGGTTTTCACATCATACGTCCAGAGTCTCCTTTTCTCTCTTTTTTCCCCCCTTCTTTGATATTATCGTGTGCTGTGCGCAGAATTTAACTCCTGTTAAAAAATAGGTTTACGGGCTTTGCCGTAACATGGTGGCCCAATAATGCGTGCTTATAAATAAAGCATCTGCTGGTTAAGGGAAAAACCCTAATCAGATTCCTCCTCCACCGCATCATCTTCTCTCTCCATCTAGGGTTTTTCGAGGTTTTTCCTTTGTTCTCATGGCTGGTGCTGAAGGTTCTCGTCTGAACCTTGGTTCCCCGGTGGCGCCACGAGGTCGGGGTCGCCCTCGTGGAAGTAAGAACAAGAACACCACGCCGGCCACCACCACCGCAGGAACTTCTTTGGACGCTCCGGCTAAGCGTCGTCCCGGCCGCCCACCTGGTAGCAAGAACAAGGACAAGGTGACTGGCGCTTCTCCAGGTCTAATTGCTCCTCCTGCTGCTGCTCCTGCTGCTCCTGCTGCTCCTACTGCGCCTCCCCAAATCTTTTCCTTCCTCTGCATTGCCATGGCGCAGTGCCGTGAGATTCAGCGCCTGCCGCTGAATTTTACCAAGTTCATGGATGGCCGCGAACTGCGAGAGGCGGTTCTTCGCGAACAATCTGGCCGTGGCATCCCGTACGAGGTGGAGGTGTGGTATGACGGCGACGGCGAGCAGTACTTTAAGGGCGGCTGGTCGCAGTTTGCAGAAGACCACGACATCTGCCAAGGCTTCTTCATGGCCTTCGACTTCCACATCGGCACGTCGAAGTTTGACGTGAAGATCTACGACGGCACTCTTTGCCAGAAGAAGTATGAAGCTGAAGTCCACTTCCATTAGGACTTATTTTTCATGTAATTTCGTTTGATAATGTCCTTGCTAGCATGTAATGAATATTCGCACTTGGTGTCGATGCTTTCACTAGTACCATGAGAACAAGTCATGTTCTGAGATATACTTTCCATCTATCGGGTTCTTTTCGAACCAATTTATAAGAAGAATATCGGGTTCCTTTGCGAACCAATTTGTTGGAATATTTGTCGGGTTCTTGACATAACCTTATAATGAAAAAAGGTCTTCCAAGTCACGATAAAAACTCCTTTCGTACGACCCGAGGGTTGAAGCCCCCGAGACGAGGAATGAAAGATAATTGTACAATTTTGTCGAGTTATACCCAAAGAACCCGACCTGTGGCCTCATGTTCTGGATTCAGAAGGTTAACTCGAATTCACTGATACCACTGTTATTATTTTATGCGTAGAAACGCCATAGCTTCTCTGCATTCCACGGGTTGCTCTCGTCCTTCCCGGTCTTCTTGTCTTGTAGTCGATACGCTCCTCCTGGTATTACTTCGGTGACGATGTAAGGTCCCACCCAAGGGGACTCCAATTTGCCGTGGCTATCTTGCCTAAGTCGCAAAACTAGGTCTCCCACCACGAAGGACCGTGGACGAACTCGACTACTATGGTAGTTTCGTAGGCTTTGTTGATACTGCGTAGCCCTTTCTAGTGCTTTATCTCTTGCTTCATCTAGTGCATCGACATCGTCTTGCAATGCTTCTATCGACGTCGTCTCATCATATGCTGTCACTCTTGGAGCCTCGTGTGTAACTTCGACTGGAAGCACGGCTTCTGCACCATGGACCAGGAAAAAAGGAGTTTCTTGAGTTGCTGCGTTGGGCGTAGTTCTTAGGCTCCAAAGAACGGAGGGTAACTCTTCTACCCAAGCGCTCTTGGCTTTCTCGAGAGGTGCTAAAAGCCTCTTTTTTATTCCGCTACATATTAGGCCATTGGCTTTTTCGACTTGCCCGTTTGTCTTCGGATGCGCCACAGATGCGAATTTGAGCTTGATCCCTAGTCCTTCGCAGTAACTCTTGAATTCCTTCAAAGTGAAATTTGTCCCGTTGTCTGTGATGATGATGTATGGTACACCAAAACGGAAAACTAATGACTTGATGAAGCTGATTGCTGCTGTAGAATCTTGAGTTGTTACCGGGGCCGCTTCCACCCATTTTGTGAATTTATCGACTGCCACTAGCATGTAAACATGCCCTCCTGGCCAAGATTTGTGCAACTTTCCCACCATATCGAGGCCCCATTGTGCGAAGGGCCAAGATAATGGTATTGTTTGTAGCTCCGCTGCTGGTGCATGTGGTCTAGATGCGAACATTTGACATGCTTCACACTTTCAAACTATATCTTTTGCGTCCTCGATGGCTGTTAACCAATACAATCCTGCTCGGAAAGCTTTTGCCGCTATTGCTCTGCTGCTAGCATGATGGCCACATACTCCGCCGTGTATGTCTTTCAATATTGCTTGCCCTTCCTGGGGCGTTACACAACGCTGTAAAACGCCAGTGATACTTCTCTTGTATAATTTCCCCTCCAACACGACAAACGCTTTCGATCTTCGAGTTATCCTCTTGGCCTCCACTGCATCTTCTGGTAGTTTTTTATTTATACGCAAGATATGGTTGCATCCATGTTTCTTCTATCATCATGACCTCCTCTGGTTCTGACGTAGCCCCCGAGCCTGCTGTAGTAGTCGAGCTTTTTCCACTTTTTATTGATCTTTCCACTATTTCCTCCCAAAATACTCCGGACGGCACAGGTAAACATTGTGACCCGATATTTGCTAAAGTGTCGGCCTCTTCATTGCTGTTCCTGCTTATGTGCGAGACTTCGCATCCATCGAACGTTCCTTCTAGATAATGGTACAAATTTTTATAGGCCATCATATTGTCGTTGATTGTGTCACATCTGTTCATAACTTGCTGAACAACAAGGTTAGAATCTCCAAATATTTTTAGGCGAGTTGCTCCACATGCTTTAGCCATCTTCATTCCGTGCAACAAAGCCTCATACTCCGCTTCGTTGTTAGAAGCCTGCGGAAAGCTCATCCTTAAGACATACTTTAATTTGTCGCCATGAGGTGATATCAACACTACTCCTGCGCCTTGGACTCTCTTAGAACCGTCGAAGTACATTGTCCAAGTACTCGATAAATCTGGTGGTCCCGTGCTTTGCAACTCGAGCCACTCTGCTGTAAAGTCTGGCAAGACTTGCGACTTGATCGCCTTCCTTTTTTCGTACGTGATGTCCATGGGAGATAACTCGATTCCCCACAAAGAGACACGTCCCGTCGCTAGAGGGTTGTTCAATATGTTCGATAGTGGCGCTTCATTGACCACTATAATTGGGTGCACCGCAAAATACTGTCGTAGTTTATGTGCAGTTGTGAAGACACTGTATGCCAATTTCTGATAATGCGGGTACCTCTGTTTGGTTGGAGATAATACTTCACTGATGAAATATACCGGCCTCTGGACGCCATGGGCTTTTCCTTCTTCGCTTCTTTCGACTATTAGAACTGTACTCACCACCTGATGGGTTGCGGCGATGTATAATAGCAGTGGCTCCTTTTCTTTTGGTGCGACCAGCACTGGTGGCGTGGAAAGCACTTTTTTCAACTGTGCAAACGCTGCGTCTGCTTCTTCTGTCCACTCAAATTTATCGTCTGACTTCTTCATAAGTGCATAAAAAGGAAGGGCCTTCTCCCCTAATCGAGCCACGAAGCGACTTAGTGCCGCGACGCGTCCTGCCAGTTTCTGTACGTCGTGTAGTTTCGTGGGTTTCCCCATTGTTAATATTGCTTGAATCTTCTCTGGGTTTGCTTCTATTCCTCGCGCTGACACCAAGAACCCCAAAAGTTGCCCTGCTGATACTCCGAAGGAACACTTTGTCGGGTTTAACTTGAGCTTGTACTTGTGTAGGTTATCGAAGGTTTCTGCCAAGTCGCTGATTAGAGATTTCTCTTCTCTTGTTGTGATGACTACATCATCAATGTAGACTTGGATATTGCGTCCTATTTGGTTTCCCAGGCAATTTTGCATCATCCGTTGATAAGTTGCTCCTGCATTTTTTAGGCCGAACGGCATTACCTGGTAGCAAAATACTCCGTATGGTGTGATGAAGGCCGTTTTTTCTTCGTCCTCTCTCTTCAATTTAATCTGGTTGTAACCAGAATATGCGTCCAAAAATGAAAGCCTCGCGCATCCCGCTGTGGAATTGATTATCTGATCGATGCGGGGTAGAGGGAAGGGATCCTTTGGACAATGCTTATTGAGAGATGTGTAGTCGACACACACTCTTTGTACGTCTGTATTCTTCTTGGGTACTATGACTGGGTTCGATACCCAACTCGAAGTTTTGATTTCTCTGATAAATCCGGCATTTTCTAGCCTGTGCAATTCTGACGCTATCGCCTTCCTTTTAGGTTCATCAAATCGCCTCAATGGTTGCTTGACTGGTTTTGCCTTGGGATCTACATTTAGTGCGTGCTCGACGAGTTCCCTGGGAACCCCTGGCATGTCCGATGGACACCAGGCGAAGATTTCCCAGCGCTCACGGAGGAACTCGACGAGCGCGCCTTCCTATGCGGGATCCAAGTTCACCGCAATTGATGTTGTCTTGTTTGGATCAGTAGGGTGGACCTGAATTTTCTTTGAGTCCTGCGTTGTGTCGAAAGCTTTATCTGGCAGGGATCGTCCAACGTCGGGTAGCACATTATGATCCGTTTCTCCTTTTAACCTCTCATATTCTGCTGTCATGCCGAAGGTTTGCGCCATCCTGTTGAATTCTTTGTCGCATATGTTGGCTACTTCAAAGCTCCCTTGTACTGTAATCGTTCCTTTGGGCCCTGGAATTTTTAACGTAAGATACGCGTAATGTGGTACTGCCATGAATTTTGCAAATGCTGGGCGCCCCAGGATTGCATGATATTGTGACGGCCAATCCATAACTTCGAACTCCAGTTTCTCTCTTCTATAATTTTCGCTGCTGCCAAAGCAGACATCGAGTTCTATTCTTCCCAAGGGGTAGTTTGCTGCTCCTGGTACTATTCCGTGGAAAGAGCAATCTGTTGGCTTCAGACTCGTCAGCGAGATGCACATTGCCTTTAGTGTTCTAGCATATATTAGGTTTATGCCGCTCCCTGCATCCATGAACACTCTTCCGATGTCGTACCCTCCTATTTGTGCTTTTAGAACCATAGGCGAGTGGCCCGGCCTGGGAACTTTCCTTGGGTGGTCTGCTCTACTGAACTTGACTGGTTGCTCTGACCATCGTAGGTACTCTGTGGTAGCTGGTGGTGATGATATTGCTAGGTTTACTTGCCTGGATATGCTCTTTCGCTCTTTCTTTGACTTGGGCACCGGTTGAATCATGGCTGATATGTACACTTTTGACTCTAAGTGCTTTGCTAGCCTTTGCACTTGATATCCTTGACTTCTACGTCTTTCTCCTTGCCTCCCTTCTTAGCTTGAGCCCATTGCGCTTTGCAACCTTAAGAATGTTCTGCAATCCTTCATTTGGTGATTTGAGACCCTTTTCCCGTCGAGATACGCGTAGTGGATTCGACAAGGTCCGTATAGCATATCCTCGGCCGAAGGACCAGAGTATCTCGATTTTTCTACACCTTCTGCCTGAAGCCTCCTACTTTCATACCCTTCCTCTTCTTCTAGTATGTAACCCGCGGCTACCTGATTTCGCCTTCCTTGGTTATCCCTGCTGCGGTGTCGTCTCCTCTGTCGACTTATTCTGTCGACTTCTGGTGAACATCCTCTTTTGTTGTTATACGCGTCCTCTCCATCAGCGAATTTATTGGCTTGTTCCATTAGCTCAGCTACTGTCGTAGGTCTTGTTCTTCCTATTTCTTCCACAAGATCTGAGCGATGAAGTCCTTCCGAAAAGGCATCTATTGCTCGTTCGTCGGAGACGCCCTCTGCTGAGTTTTTGATTATACTCCAGCGTTGTATATAAGAACGTAACGTTTCGCCTTTCCTCTGCACACATGCTTTAACTTCCTCCAGTGATGCTGGGCGCTTATAGGTGGAACGAAAATTTCTTGTGAATTGACTTTCGAGTTCCCCCCAGCTTCCAATGGATTCGTCGGGTAGGGTGTTCAACCAGGACCGTGCGGCGCCGGTGAGGTGTAGCTGCAAACTTTGCATTGCAGTCGCCTTTGTCCCCCCTAATATCTGCACTGCCTGTAGATAATCTGATAGCCATAAGGTTGGTTCTTGCGACCCGTCGTACTTATTCTGGTCGTGCGGTAATTTGAATCCTTTGGGTACCCTCATTTTGCGAACCCTGCGGGTAAAGCATAACGCACCCATATCTTTATCGTCATCCTCGTAATTCTCTTCCCTCCAATCATGTCGCGATTTATTTACTCGAGCTTGCGCTATTATACTTCTTGCGTCCTCCTTCCTTTTCTGTTGCTTTTTCTCTTCTGACGACTCGCTATACTCGTTATCTGTGCAATTATATCTGAACTTCTCCTTTCGATTTCCCTTGTAGCTTGTCGACTTATTCTCTGGGCCTTGTTCCCTGATCTTACCTTCTACTATTCCTAGGCTTCGTATAGCGGCTCGGTGCATATCTTCTCGCGGGTCTCCATGTTTTGGTCTTGTGACTAGCAAATACGCTTGTGCTGCTGCTAGTGCTGCCTCTGGCGTTTTTTTGTATCAAGTCACCTTCCTCCTCTTCTAGCTGCGGGGTGGGGCTCCTTGAGTACCCTTCTTCTCTGCCGCATGCTGTCGCCCCCCTGTTGTGTTTTGGGTCTCCGCGCCTCTCTCTGCTATATTCTGAATCTTCACTATAGTCTTCCCAGTATTCCTCCCTTGATATGCTGTTATTGTCTTGGAAAACCATGTCTCTTTCCTCCCTTAATTTCTTCCTGTGTTGGTACAGTGCATACTGATATCCCATTAGAACTTCTCTTCTCGATCCTTTGGGTACTTCTATACCATGATTAATGGCTGACTTGATCATTCTCCATTCACCAGCCGAGACATGGACTTTCTCTTTTTCCTTTTTGTTGTGATTTTTTATTTTGTCGACTTGCTTGTCGACCTTTTTACTTCCTTCATTGTTGTTTCCTTCTTTTGCCTCAGTGATAATGATGCATAAATGATGTACTTTGGAGACGCTGCTGCTTTCCACGGCGAAGTCCTTTGCATTGTTGTGCGTCTGACACGCTTTTTCTTCTGAGTCGAAATTTTACTGAATTTTGTCGCCTTCTGCGATTGATGCTTTTTCTAAGCTGACCGGCGAGTTTACCTCGCTGGAAGAGCCTTCTGATGACTCCAATGTTTCCTCTGTTTCGGGCCTGCTTGCCGACAGATCTGGTTTCGTCGAATCCGAGAGGCGGGATGAACCCGATGGCCCGATGAGGATGCTCAAACTTCCAATTGTCACCTCCATCTCTTGATTTTCGTCGAGTTCTGAACTGCTGTTGGCTAAAAGCGAAAAAGCCGTCGAATTCATGATTCCAACGCCCAGAGTCCCCACGGTCGGCGCCAATTGACGAGGGGTTAACTCGACAAATGTCCTAGATGAAGGACTTAGGATCGGGGAGATAGGGCGTCGGATGAACTCGAAGGTAAAGTTAGTCGAAATAGGTGTGTATCGAAAGTAAACTTGAGTGTTCAACCTGGCCTGCTTTCAATCTGCCCTACACCGTCCCCTCCTGGCCCCTATATATAGGTGGCCAAGTCTCGAGGATCGGGTAGGGTCCGATACAGATTACAATATCGACATACGGTAGGAACTCGTATTCGACTATCATTACAATTGGGCCTAGCCTAACGGGCCTCAGGGTACACAACTAACGGGCTCTATTAGCTATACCCTTGTCAGCATCCGAATTGGTCTATTGCCACCAAAATTCGGGTATTTGAGCGAAAGGTATTGATAGCCAGAATAAGAGATTTGAGGGCCAAAACTCGAATAAAGTAGAAGCGCAACTGGCTTAGAGGGGGTAATTCGAGGAACTGTCGCCCAAACCCGAATAATTCAAAGGCGCTGCTGGCCCGAAGAAGACGTTTCGAGGGACCGAAGCCCTGGCTCGAATAATTCGAAGGCACAGCTGGCCCGAAGAAGATGATTCGAGGGACCGAAGCCCTGGCTCGAATAATTCGAAGGCACTGCTGGCCCGAAGAAGATGATTCGAGGGACCGAAGCCCTGGCTCGAATAATTCGACGGCACTGCTGGCCCGAAGAAGATGATTCGAGGGACCGAAGCCCTGGCTCGAATAATTCGAAGGCACTGCTGGCCCAAAGAAGATGATTCGAGGGACCGAAGCCCTGGCTCGAATAATTCGAAGGCACTGCTGGCCTGAAGAAGATGATTCGAGGGACCGGAGCCCTGGCTCGAATAATTCGAAGGCACTGCTGGCCCGAAGAAGATGATTCGAGGGACCGAAGCCCTGGCTCGAATAATTCGAAGGCACTGCAGGCCCGAAGAAGATGATTCGAGGGACCGAAGCCCACTTAGTACATCAAGTGAAAAAATGAAATCGCCCAAAGAACAATGCAATTGGGCAATGCAGAAGGAGCAGGAAAAACCTTGAAGGAAAACTCAATGCCAAAAAGTGTTCGGGTTACCTTTCAAATTTGAGGGGGCCCTTATCAACTTTGCTCTTGGGGTCGAGGAGAATCAGCTTTTCCCTGGGTACTACGTCAGTAGTGACGCCAGATCTTCCCGAGCTGTCACGCCACCCTCTGCTGATTCTGACAAGACAAGACACACGACGGGCCCAGCGGCCGCACATCCCGACTGTTGACCATTTTTGACCGCACGTCCCGCGCGTGGGTGAAAAAAGTCTGTGCAGTTTCCTGGATTACCGCGCGTAGTGGAGGCCATGACTCCCGTGGTGCTGACACGTGGGCGGCTAGATTTGCTCCGCCGTTCCCACTTCGTAACTAACGGCTCAGATCAACAGTAATTTCCGAATAAAACGGCGGAGGAGAGGTAACAGCGCTTCCCACTTCGCCGCCACCGTCTTCCTCCTCGCGCTCCGCAGAAGTTGTCTTCTCTGCCCACGCCATTTCCGCAGCCTTCGCCGCGCACCAAGCCCATGGGGAAGAGGAGCTCCTCCGCGGCCGGCGCCGCCACCGGCGCCGCCGCCAAGAAGGCCAAGACTGGGGATGCCGACGCCTCCGTCATTGGCCGCTGGGTTCAAACCAAAGCCGGGGACAAGGAGCTGTCCCAGGCCGAGAAGATGGGCCTGTTGAAGAACACGCCGGCGGAGTCGCTCGCCGCCGGCCCTGAGATCATTCCCCGGCCTCCTCCTGGATTCCGGGTAATCTTCATCGTTTTTCTATTGCGGGGTTTGTCTCTGCCGCCGCATCCTTTCCTCCGCGGCCTCCTTTTCGCTTACGGGATTCAGCTCCATGATCTGAATCCCAACACAATCCTCCACATTGCGTGCTTTATCACGCTCTGTGAATGCTTCTTGGGGATTGAACCCCACTGGGCGCTGTGGCGCCGAATCTTCATCATTCGGCGCCCTCTGCCTTTCCAAACTGGCGGCTTCAGCTTCTAGGTGTGCCCGGACGTCCCTTACTTCTCCCTCCAAACGCCCGAAAACAATCCCGGCTGGAGGGCGAAGTGGTTCTACGCCAAGGAGAAGTTCTCCGACAGCGAAACCTTCGGGCTCGAGGAATTCCAGAACACCACCATGCTTCGCTCTCGTGTATCCTGGAGGCATGATCTTTCGGATGAGGAGATAAAGATCACGGAGCCGCTGATGGAGAAAATCGAGCAACTTCGATCTACTCCACAGAAAGAGCTTTCGGGACTCCAACTCATTCGAACCTTCATTGAGCGCCGTGTCCAACCTCTTGCTGCTCGAGCCCACTGTATGTGGGATTACAGCGACCGTCGGGATTCGACCCGAATCTCTTCAGATGAGCTGCGCGAGGCTGAGATTGATGAGTGCATGCGTGCCGTGACGAACATCAAGAAAAAGTCGCCTGTGCCGAAAGTCTTTGGCACGGTGGCCTTCAGCAAGGCCTTTCCCCGCACCGAGGTATGGTTTTTGTCCTGGTCGAATACTACTTTTGCTCCATAACTATGTTGATGAGTATCGAATGCAATTGAAATCCTTGTATAGGTAATCGAGGTAGCTCGGTGTTATCCGCCCCAGCCCGAAATGGGCGAGTACCCACGGCGCAAATTTACCAAGGTGCCGGAGCATTCGACCTTGATACGTCTCAAACGTATCTATAATTTTTGATGCTCCATGCTTGTTTTTACACCATTTGCCTATTGTTTCGTTACACTTAGTGGCACTTTCATGCATTTTCCGGAACTAACCTATTAACGAAGTGCCACAGTGCCAGTTCCCTGTTTTCTGCTGTTTTTGTGTTTCAGAGTGATACACAGGAAATATTCTCGGAATTGGACGAAACCACATCCTGAAGTCTTATTTTACCCGGAAGCTTCCAGAGATCCGAAGAGGAGTAGGAGGGGGGCCACCAGGGCCCCACACGCAGGGGTGGCGCGGCCAGCCCCCTGGCCGCGCCGGACCCGTGTGAGGGCGCCTGGCCCCTCCTCTGACGACGCCCCTTCGCCTATAAAGACCCCCCGACGAGAAAAACCTAAGGGCCCGATCAATTTTCCAGAACATATCGCGATCCGCCGCCGCCGTCGACCCGAAGATCGGGAGGGTCCAGAAGCTCTTCCCGGCACCCTGCCGGAGAGGGGAATCGCCACCGGAGGTCTTCTTCATCGCCATGCTTGCCTTCGGAGCGATGAGTGAGTAGTCTACCTTGGACTATGGGTCCATAGCAGTAGCTAGATGGTTGTCTTCTCCACCATGTGCTTCATGTTTAGATCTCATGAGCTGCCCTACATGATTGAGATCACCGTTATGTAATTCTACATGTTTGGTTTGTTGGGATCCGATGAATATTGGTGTTTATGATTAAGTTGCTGTACTAAATATTATCTTTTGTTATCTCTATGTTGTTTATGATCTTGCATGCTCTCCGTTGTTAGTAGCTATCTTGGCCGAGTAGTTGCTAGTGACTCCAAGAGGGGGTATTTATGCTCGATAGTGGGTTCATGCCTCTATTTCACCTGGGGGAGTGACAGAAACCTCTAAGGTGGTAGATGTGCTGTTGCTACTAGGGAGAAAACAACATTCATATGCTCAAGGGCATATGCTTTGTTTACATTACACACTTTGCTTAATGCAATTATCTGTTGTTCGCAACTTAATACTTCTCGTGTTCGGATTGATATCCCCGGGAGTGGATTATTAGTCATAGATGCAGTTGGATGGCGGTCTATGTATTTTGTTGTAATGCCCAGAGTAAATCTCATAGTGATCTTCTTGACATATCACGTTTATCTCGATTCTATCAATTGCCCAACTGTAATTTGTTTACCCAGCATGTGTTATTTTATCTATGGAGAGACACCACTAGTGAACTGTGGACCCCGGTCCTATTTACATCATATTGCTTTCACCTGTTTACTTTACTCGCACTGTTTACTTTACTCGCATACTATATTGTTTTCCACTCGATACACTCATAACCTTTGTTTCAAGCAAACCGGTGAGATTGACAACCTCATCGCAAGTTGGGGACAAAGTATTTGTTTGTGTGTGTGCAGGTTCCGCATCACCTTCAGTCGTCATTGTCTCTCCTCTCCTGACCGATATTAAACCTTGGTTTCTTAACTGAGGGAAGACTAGCCGCTACACTCATCATACCTTCCTCTTGGGGTTCCCAACGGGCTGGTTATCCACCACGCACAAGGACAGTTTGCTCCCACATCAACTTGGAGTAGCAGCTACTTTTCTGGCGCCGTTGCCGGGGAGGAAGAGAAGACTTCTGCGAGGGGAGTTTTTCGCACACACATCCTTTACTTTGTTTTATTGTTTTGCTTTACTTTATTTTATTTTACCTGCATTGCTTTTATATCAAAAACCCAAAAAAATTAGAATCCTTGGTAGTTGTTTTTACTTGTTTACTTTCGTTTTGCTGAAATGGCCAATCCTGAAAACACCAAGTTGTGTGACTTCACTAGCACAAACAATAGTGATTTTATCTGCACTCCTATTGCACCACCTATTCCTGCTGCAAACTTTTATGAGATTAAGCCTGCTTTATTGAACCTTGTTATGAAAGAGCAATTCTCTGGTGCTAGTACTGAAGATGCTGCAGCTCATCTCAACAATTTTGTTGAGCTATGTGAGATGCAGAAATATAAGGATGTTGATAGTGATATTATTAAGCTCAAGTTGTTTCCTTTTTCTTTGAGAGGAAAAGCTAAAGATTGGTTGCTGTCTTTGACTAAAAATAGTATTGATTCATGGGCTAAGTGTAAGGATGCTTTTATTGGTAGATACTATCCTCCTGCTAAGATTATAGCTTTGCGTAGCAATATTATGAAGTTTACTCAGTTTGATAATGAACATGTTGCTCAGGCTTGGGAAAGAATGAAATCTATGATAAAGAATTGCCCCACTCATGGACTGACTACTTGGATGATTATCCAAACTTTTTATGCAGGACTGAATTTTTCTTCAAGGAACCTACTTGATTCAGCTGCTGGAGGCACTTTTATGTCCCTTACCTTGGGCGCCGCATAAAAGCTACTCGACAACATGATGGTAAATTATTCTGAATGGCACACCGAGAGAGCTCCACATGGTAAGAAGGTAAATTCTGTTGAGGAAACCTCTTCCTTGAATGATAAGATTGATACCATTATGGCTATGCTTGCTAATGATAGGACTCATGTTGATCCTAATAATGTTTCTTTGGCCTCTCTGGTTGCTCAAGAAGAGCATGTTGATGTGAATTTCATTAGAAACAATAATTTTAACAATAATGCTTATAGAAATAATTTTGCTAGTAACAATTATAGGCCGTATCCTTCTACCAATGGTAATGGTTATGGTAACTCTTATGGTAATTCCTACAACAACACTAGGGCCGCGCCCTCCGAGCTTGAGGTAATGCTCAAGGACTTCATCGGTAAGCAAACTGCTTTTAACAAGTCAGTTGAGGAAAAGTTAGGCAAAATTGATATTCTTGCTTCTAAAGTTGATAGCCTTGCTCATGATGTTGAACTTCTCAAATTAAAAGTGTTTCCTAATGATGTGAAAGAGAACAATGTTTTTGCTACCGCTAATGCTATCCAAGTTGGAATTGATGAAAATATTAGATTGTTAGCGGAATTGCATGCCAGGTGGGAAAGAGAAGATGAGATGGCTAGAGAGATGAAGGTATATACTATTACTACCTCTAATGATGTTGCTCCTACTGGTAGCAATCCTCTTACTTTGATAGGTGTAGAGAAAACTCCCACTCCTTGTGTTAAAAAGCCTAAAACTGCCAAAAAATTTCTCAAAAGAGTGCTGAAATTTTTTGGAGTGTGGGAGATGATAGCTCTATTTCTTTTAATGATTTTGATGTTGATGGCTGCAATATATCTGAAGTAATTTTGTTTTTTCAAAAGCTTGCTTTGACTCCCAATGCTAGTTCTTTAAATATTGCTTTTACTAAGCATATTACCAATGCTCTCATAAAGATTAGGGATGAAAAGTTGAAGCAAAAAGCCTCTGTTCCCAAGAAGTTAGAAGATGGTTGGGAACCCATCATTGATATGCATGTTAATGGTTTTGATTGCCATGCTTTATGTGATCTAGGTGCTAGTATTTCTATCATGCCTAGAAAGATTTATGACATGCTTGATTTACCACCGCTTGAAAAATGTTATTTTGATGTTCCTATTGCTGATGTTGCTAAGAAGAAACCTTTGGGAAGAATTAATGATGTTCTTATTGTGGTTAACAATAACCTTGTTCCCGTTGATTTTCTTGTTATGGATGTTGAATGCCATGCTTCATGTCCTATTATTTTGGGAAGACCTTTTCTTCGAACTGTAGGTGCCATCATTGATATGAGGGAAGGCACTATCAAATATCAATTCCCACTAAAGAAAGGTATGGAACACTTCCCTAGGAAAAGAAATAAATTACTTTTTGACTCTATTCTTAGAGCAAATTATGAGCTTGATGCTTCATCACTTGATATTACTTGATTCGCAATTTTCTGCGCCTAGCTCAAAGGCGTTAAAGAAAAGCACTCTTGGGAGATAACCCAATGTTTTCTTTTCAGTACTTTTTCTTTTATTTGAGTCTTGGAAGTCATTACTACTGTAATGACCGCTCCTTATCTTGTTTATTTCGTTTTTGTGCCAAGAGAAGCCTCTAATTTGAGTGAGGTAAAGATTTGGGGATTTTGCTGTCCTGAAACTATTTTCGGTGCTGCACCGTAAAAATTCGTGAAAATTCTCTGTTTATCTTTTGGACCTGCGATTTCTTGTGCATATGCCCCAGGTTATATAAAACTGTTGTTAGTTGAACACTTTTTGATTTGAGCAACATAAAATCCCTCAAAAATTCGACCTTTGTCAGCTGTTCAGTTTTGACAGATTTCTGCCAATATTTGTGTTTGCCGCTTTATCGCTTTCTTTTGAGTTCTTTTGATCACGGAACTTTTGGGGAAGTTGCTACAGTAGTATTTGCTATATATGTGGTGGTTTTGAGTTGAAACCTGAAGCAAAAAGAGGTTGATTATATGTTATGCTTGCACTAATGTTGCTAATAGAATTGTGTTTAGTTTTGTATGAAGGAAGTTTTCAAGTGTAGGGATTGGAGAATGATGAGATGAGTTGAAGAATGGACAAAAGCTCAAACTTGGGGATGCCCACGCATCACCCCAAGAAATATCCAAGAAGTACAAGCGTCAAAGCTTGGGGATGCCCCCGAGGCACCCCTTCTTCATCGGCAAAAATCAGGTCACCTTTCAAGACACTATATTTTTATTGCTTCATGCACTATGTGTTTTTCTTGGAGCATCAGTTGTTTTAGTTTTCCTAGTTAGTTTAGTTTTGTTTGCTGCAATAAATGGTTAGATCACATCATGTTTCTTAGGAGGAGATGAACTCGCTTTTCATTTGCCAAGAACACTCTAGTTTTCACTCTTATCGTTCAACGAGTGTTCTCTTTTTCTGCTACTGCGTTTAGCTTTCGATTTTCGCCTTGATTTGTGTTCAGATCTTGTTATATATTTTCATCAAGGTGTATTTTTTTCCTCTGGTCTTTATTGGTTTTCATCAAAAGAGGTGTTTATAATTTTTTTGAATGGTGTTGGAAAAGAGAAAAAGCTTTATGCAAAAAAGTGGTACAAGAAGGAGCTTGTGTAGACTGCGGCCTAGGCTTTTGCATGTCGTGCTTGATGTTTTTTTGATAGTATGCTTATTGGTTTTGCTGTAGCATGACTTGTCTCAAATGACTGAGATTGCTTAATGAGCCTTTGAAAAAATCATGCGTTGTTTTTATCGTTTGGAAGCATTATTTTGGTTTTCTCCTTGATGCTTTATTTGGGTTGACTTGGCGCATGCTCACACATGTTAGACTCTTACAAAGTCGCCAATAGCCTCTATGATCATTTAGTTTTTGACTTTTGATGCCATCTTATGCTTCTTTTAATGTCGCTTTATCGCTTTGCATGATTATGGCCGTTATTGCTCTCTTAGTTGGTCGCTCCCAGTCTTTTGCTAGCCCTCATTTTGTACTGAGTATGAGCTCTACTCGTGCATCCAACTCCCAAAAACCAAGTTTGCCATTGTGTCCACTATAAATTCCTATGCATGGTATTTGTAAGCCATTCCAAGTAAATTTTCATGTGCTACCTTTCAAAACTTTCAACTACTTCTCGTTTTGTGACACTGTTTTCAGCTCATGGGGACGTAGTGGTCGGATTTGCTATCTTCCATATCGCTTATTCCAAAAAGAAAAAAAAGAAAAAAAAGAAAGAAAAAAGGCACCCCTCCATGGAATGTGAATGTTGGTGGGCACCCGATGGAATCGGTTAGCCATGGTTTGTGAAAGGAAAAAAGGTGGGGAGGAGTGCCAAGCTTTATAAAAGAGCACAAAAGTGCCAATCTCTCTCTCTCAAAAACTTGCTTCATTTTTGTATGGAAGATAGTAAGAACCCCATTGCCAGTCGTTGACAAAGACAACCACCTCTCAAAACCAATTTTTATCTCTCTGTTTTACAAATGAAAAGCTCTAGCACATGTTTAATCAGTGCTTCCCTATGCGAAGGGTCTTTCTTTTACTTTTATGTTGAGTCACCACCTTCTTTCTTTATGCACCATTAAGAGAGCATAGTTGTCATTCTTAGTGTGATATGCATTGTCCCAAAGTTCATTGGTTGATTCATGATCATGGTTTCACTTGTTCTTAAATTATTTGTATCTAGTCGCCCTCTTAAACTTGAAGGTGTCCTATGCATTTATGTTTTGCTCTCTTTGAAGGACAAGCTAAAAACCATTTGTATCTTTTTCCTTATGATTTGAACACACGTTTGACTTTCATTGTTTCATTTTCATGATCTTTTGTTTGTGTTCATTTGCATGTTTACAACATGGTTGCTAAGTTCTTATTGTCATGATTATATCTTCATGCCCATGTTTTAAGTTCTTATGATCCCAGCTCACCAATGCTTACATATATGATCAAGATTGTGTAGGTGCATGTCACCTCAAAAATTATTCTTTTGTTATCACTTACCTACTCGAGGACGAGCAGGAGTTAAGCTTGGGGATGCTTGATACGTCTCAAACGTATCTATAATTTTTGATGCTCCATGCTTGTTTTTACACCATTTGCCTATTGTTTCATTACACTTAGTGGCACTTTCATGCATTTTCCGGAACTAACCTATTAACGAAGTGCCACAGTGCCAGTTCCCTGTTTTCTGATGTTTTTCTGTTTCAGAGTGATACACAGGAAATATTCTCGGAATTGGACGAAACCACATCTTGAAGTCTTATTTTATCCGGAAGCTTCCAGAGATCTGAAGAGGAGTAGGAGGGGGGCCACTAGGGCCCCACACGCAGGGGTGGCACGGCCAGCCCCCTGGCCGCGCCGGGCCCGCGTGAGGGCGCCTGGCCCCTCCTCTGACGACGCCCCTTCGCCTATAAAGACCCCCCGACGAGAAAAACCTAAGGGCCCGATCAATTTTCCAGAACATATCGCGATCCGCCGCCGCCGTCGACTCGAAGATCGGGAGGGTCCAGAAGCTCTTCCCGGCACCCTGCCGGAGAGGGGAATCGCCACCGGAGGTCTTCTTCATCGCCATGCTTGCCTCCGGAGCGATGAGTGAGTAGTCTACCTTGGACTATGGGTCCATAGCAGTAGCTAGATGGTTGTCTTCTCCACCATGTGCTTCATGTTTAGATCTCATGAGCTGCCCTACATGATTGAGATCACCGTTATGTAATTCTACATGTTTGGTTTGTTGGGATCCGATGAATATTGGTGTTTATGATTAAGTTGCTGTACTGAATATTATCTTTTGTTATCTCTATGTTGTTTATGATCTTGCATGCTCTCCATTGTTAGTAGCTATCTTGGCCGAGTAGTTGCTAGTGACTCCAAGAGGGGATATTTATGCTCGATAGTGGGTTCATGCCTCTATTTCACCTGGGGGAGTGACAGAAACCTCTAAGGTGGTAGATGTGCTGTTGCTACTAGGGAGAAAACAACATTCATATGCTCAAGGGCATATGCTTTGTTTACATTACACACTTTGCTTAATGCAATTATCTGTTGTTCGCAACTTAATACTTCTAGGGTGTTCGGATTGATATCCCCGAGAGTGGATTATTAGTCATAGATGCAGTTGGATGGCGGTCTATGTATTTTGTTGTAATGCCCAGAGTAAATCTCATAGTGGTCTTCTTGACATATCACGTTTATCTCTATTCTATCAATTGCCCAACTGTAATTTGTTTACCCAGCATGTGTTATTTTATCTATGGAGAGACACCACTAGTGAACTGTGGACCCCGGTCCTATTTACATCATATTGCTTTCACCTGTTTACTTTACTCGCACTGTTTACTTTACTCGCATACTATATTGTTTTCCACTCGATACACTCATAACCTTTGTTTCAAGCAAACCGGTGAGATTGACAACCTCATCGCAAGTTGGGGACAAAGTATTTGTTTGTGTGTGTGCAGGTTCCGCATCACCTTCAGTCGTCATTGTCTCTCCTCTCCTGACCGATATTAAACCTTGGTTTCTTAACTGAGGGAAGACTAGCCGCTACACTAATCATACCTTCCTCTTGTGGTTCCCAACGGGCTGGTTATCCACCACGCACAAGGACAGTTTGCTCCCACATCAACTTGGAGTAGTAGACCTCTGCCGTCCCATCGCCACCAAGAGCCCCGAAGAAACGACTGGTCGCGGACGTCGTCGAGGACTCAGAAGATCTCGATGACGCCCATCTTTCTATAGGCGATGATGATGACAGCATGATTCCCGCGATGCCATTGAGCAGCCGTCCTCCTCCTTGAGTAGGGAGAAGGGTTATTCTGAAATTCGGAATCGATGCATCGTAAGTTCCCTTCGTGTCATCTAACTTTGCTTCGAAATGGCTGTGATGTATTGACTTCGATGGTTGCTTCAGGTCATCCACCAAAGAAACTTCGGCTAGCCCAGGGGACCGTGATCAATACCGTATTCGGCCTCATGACGACTCCCTCGAGCACACCGCTGATTCACAAGAGAGGGCAGCTGGGGACGCCGCTCCTGAGGTCGACCCCCCGAAGCCTCCGTCTCATTCGAAGAAAAAGGCGGGCGAACCTGAATTCGTCCTGATTTCTTCCTCCGGCGAACCTTCCAGTTCCAAAAGCCATGTAAGTCTGAGATCTCTAGCTCGTATGTTTTCCTGTCAGTAGCCCCCGAGGGTGAGTCGAAGTGTTTACACTTGGGCTCGCCCTCCTAACAATATTTCTTAGAGTTTATCCTTGCCTCCTCTCGCGCAGCCCATTGTTAGGGACTTATCGAAGGTGTGCAAGAACTTTCTTGCGCTGGAGGAAGAGAACAGGCGACTAAGCGCCCAGGTCGACGACTTTCGATGTGAGTACTGTTCCTTAACTTGTAGCCTCTTGCTCTTGTGGACTATTTTGCTTCGCGCCCTTATGGCATCTTTAAATGATCTGGGATCAGATCCCAGGCTGCCGCTGACAAGACGTCTCTGAAGACTTAGCTGGACGATCTTGCCGCGGAGAACTCTGGCTTGAAGGCTAAGGCCACCGAGCTGGCCGACAAGATCGCCCGTTTAAAGGCTGAATCGACCGAAGCTCAGGAGCGCGCGAGGAAGAGTCGCCTGGATGCCGAATCTCGGGAGAAGGACTGGCAGCAGCGGCTGTAGACCTCGCTCGACGCTCTACGCGGTGAATCTTCGATATCCCTTGACTGGGTTTTACAATGGCGAAGAATTGCTTCTTTTAACTAAAGAACTTGTGATGTCTTGCAGACGCTGTGGAGTTGGATGCCGGGGCTATGAAGGAGCCCGCTGGACTGGAGTCCAGCGTCGGTACTGCCGAGCGCCTAAGTCGGGAAGTCTGCAACTTCCTGGCGCAGGTGCGGTCTATGCTTATTCGCGTTCGGGACACCTCCATCCCTGACTCGATCAGCGATACCATGGCTGGGATCGTCGAAGCCCTTGCGGTGAAGCCAGATGGCGAAGATCCGTTAGTTGTTGCGGTGCGCCGACAGGTAACTATCGGTTCCGAGTCTGTCTTCTCTCTGATGATGATGCACGAGGTGCAATTCGACGTCGACAAGATCACAAGCACATACCCGAAGGATGCTGACGGTCGTGACAAATCAGCCAAGGGCTATGTTGCTCGCGCATGCGACTTGGCTGCTCAGTTGACTCACTTCCTGGGCGAAAGGAACGATCAGCGAGCGGCAGCGCGGGCTCGAAGGCGCGGGACTTCCGGCGCCCAATCCAGCAAGGCCCCTGGTAGCTCAGCGTAGTGCCGGTGATGCCCTTGTCGCGCATCTGTAATTAGTACCGTGATGCTATGTCGAACCCTGTTGATTCAATGCGGGTGCAATCCCTGCTGTAACTTTGCTGCACTCTTTTTGTTATCCTATTCTGAGTTTGCTTTCTTGGTTGTCGATTGCTATTCGTGACCGGGGTCGCCTTGTGCAGGATGCGTCCATGCTTTCGAGCACCTGGCCTGTTTCTTACGAGACAGTTGCTAGCTCTTCCAGTGCCGCTGAAAGAAGGGCGCCCTCCATGAGTGAACTGTCCCTGATTCGGTCCTTGCGCGATCAGCTTAAAAATACGCAGCAACAACTAAAAGCAGTTACCGCGAAGGTCGATGTTGCTCTGTCCAAGGCATCGCATGCTGCGGACTGCAAAAAATTCCTCCTCGAAGAGATCGAGAATCTTGGGAAATCCCTGAAGTGTAAGTCTTTCGACCTTTTCCGTTGTACCTTGTGATTTGGGCCCATAAAATTTTATTTTCTACTTCGTTCTGCAGATATGTGCCTTGACAGTGCCGCCGAAGCCCGCCGTGTGAATGCACACCTTCTTGCCGCCCACACGCACGCCAATTCGGTTGCTGATAACTTCTGGGCAAATCGGTCGAAGGCGATGAAGCTGACACTTCTTCAGGACAGGATCGTGCAAGCTGGAGTGCTGATTGAGACGAGCCGAAGCTCCCTTGCTTTGGTGCATGAGGCGATGTTTCCTTTGAACGACCAGCCCGAAGGTCTGCCGGTGCTTCTCGACCGATTCGAGAATGGTAATGCTGTGTACTCTTTTGTGCGAGAGCATTTGCGCTGCGGAGCCGTGGTCGCTCTTGCCTTCGTGCGCGCTCGTTACCCTGAGGTCGACCTAGAGCTTCTGAAGACACTTCCTCCGTCTCCTAGTGGTCACGTTGACATGGAGCACCATTATGCTGCTTGCAGAGGCACAGCCGACCGCATTGCTCAACAGATTATCACCGAAAGCGATCGTCAGAGAGCAAATCATGGCGCCACAGCGCCCTGAGCTAGCTTTGTGCCTGTACTTGTACCTTGTGTGAATATTGTATATGTGTGTCCTATTTTGGAGCTTGTCCACGAAGCCCCTAAGTATGGGGCGAAGCCCCCGAGCGTAGGTTGAGAGGGCGAAGCCCCCGAGCGTGGGGCAAAGCCTCCGAGCGTGGGTCGAGAGGGTGAAGCCCCCGAGCAAAGGGCGAAAGGGCAAAGCCCCCGAGTATGGGGCAAAAGAGCGAAGCCCCCGAGCGTAGGTCGAGAGGGCGAAGCCCCCGAGCATAGGTCGAGAGGGCGAAGCCCCCGAGCATAGGTCGAGAGGGCGAAGCCCCCGAGCGTAGGTCGAGAGGGCGAAGCCCCCGAGCAAAGGGCGAAAGGGCAAAGCCCCCGAGTATGGGGCAAAAGAGCGAAGCCCCCGAGCGTAGGTCGAAGCCCCCGAGCGTGGGTCGAGAGGGCGAAGCCCCCGAGCATAGGGCGAACAATGATGTGGGGGAATAAAATTTATTACTTGGCACCGAAGGCGCAATAGTTGAGCATGGTCAGCTGCCGACGCTTAGTTACATAGAGATGAGGGGGGAGATGTGCTGGCTCTAAGGATAGAACCGACGCAACTGCTGTGCGTTCCATGGATTGTCGATGTCTTTCCCCGTCTTGGGGTCGCGTAGCCGATAAGCACCTCCTGGGATTGCTTCGTGGACAAGATATGGGCCCTCCCATGGTGGTTCTAGCTTCGATGTGCTTGTTTGCTTAAGTCGAAGAACGAGGTTGCCAGGCTCGAAAGACCGTCCGCGTACCCATCTGCTGTGGTAATTGCGGAGGCTTTGCTGGTAAACTGCCGAACGTACGAGGGCGACATCCCGGGCCTCATCCAGTAGGTCTTGTGCGTCCGCCAATGCCTTTTCGGCGTCTTCTTCAACGTAGGCCACCACGCGGGGCGCGCAATAGCGCATGTCCGTAGGAAGCACAGCTTCTGCCCCGAAGAGCAAGAAGAAAGGTGTGTAGCCGGTGAAAGAATTTGGCGTGGTTCGCAGGCTCCATAGCACCGAAGGCAGTTCTTCGACCCAAGCGCCTGCCACGCGTTTGAGGGGCCGAAGGAGTCGCTTCTTTAGGCCCGCGCAGACGAGCCCATTGGCTTTTTCCACCTGGCCGTTGGACTTGGGATGTGCGACCGAGGCGTACTTGACCTTGATGCCGAGGTTTTTGGCAAACTCCTGAAACTCGCCTGAGGTGAAGTTGGTGCCGTTGTCGGTGATGATGCTATTCGGCACACCATATCGGTAGACGATGGACTCAAAGAACTTGACTGCTGTGGTTGCTTCTTGGTTGGTGATCGGGACAGCTTCGATCCATTTGGAGAATTTGTCCACCGCGACCAGCAGGTATGTGTGCCCTCCTCGAGATGACTTGGGTAGAGGTCCCACCTGATCGAGGCCCCCATTGTGCGAAGGGCCAGGCGACGGGTATCGTATGTAGCTCGGATGCGGGCGCGTGAGGCTTGGTGGCGAAGTGTTGACATGCCTCGCAGTGCTGGACGATGTTTCTGGCGTCGTAAAGGGCAGAAAGCCAGTAGAACCCTGACCGAAAAACTTTAGCCACAAGGGTTCGACTGCTGGCATGATGCCCGCAGGTTCCCTTATGGATTTCTCGGAGGAGGGCGATTCCATCTTCCTACGCTATGCACCGCTAGAGTACCCATGTGGTGCTACGCTTGTAGAGCTCCCCATTGATTATGGTGAAGGCTTTAGAGCGCCTCATGACTTGCCGCCGATGAATGGGGTCTTCTGGAAGCTCGCCCCGAATCAGGTAAGCCAAATACGGCTTCGTCCAAACTGCTTCGATGAGCATAACTGTTGCCGCGTCCTTGGGGAGGTCTTCTGTTCCCACTGCTGGGGTGATGTTGCCTTGCTGAGCCCCCGAGCGTGTTGCTAACGCCGGGTCGGTCACTGGTTTGATCTTGACAGAGCGCTCGAATATCTCCTCAAAGAAAACTCCGGTCGGTATTGGGAGGCACCTTGACCCGATGTGGGCCAGGTTGTCTACCTCTTTGTTGCTTTCCCTGCCGATGTGCGTCACTTCGCAGCCCTCGAATTCGCCTTTGAGCTTGTCGTACATGGCGCGATATGCGATCATGTTTGCGCAGGTTGCGTCGCATTCCTTCATGACCTGCTGGGCGATGAGGTTCGAATCTCCATGGATCTTAATGCGGGTGGCCCCGCATGCTTTCACCATGCGCATGCCATGGAGAACGGCTTCGTACTCTGCCTCGTTGTTCGAGGGGTTTGAGAAGCGCATGTGATACGTCTCAAACGTATCTATAATTTTTGATGCTCCATGCTTGTTTTTACACCATTTGCCTATTGTTTCGTTACACTTAGTGGCACTTTTATGCATTTTCCGGAACTAACCTATTAACGAAGTGCCATAGTGCCAGTTCCCTGTTTTCTGCTGTTTTTGTGTTTCAGAGTGATACACAGGAAATATTCTCGGAATTGGACGAAACCACATCCTGAAGTCTTATTTTACCCGGAAGCTTCCAGAGAACCGAAGAGGAGTAGGAGGGGGGCCACCAGGGCCCCACACGCAGGGGTGGCGCGGCCAGCCCCCTGGCCGCGTCGAGCCCGCGTGAGGGCGCCTGGCCCCTCCTCTGACGACGCCCCTTCGCCTATAATGACCCCCCGACGAGAAAAACCTAAGGGCCCGATCAATTTTCCAGAACATATCGCGATCCGCCGCCGCCGTCGACCCGAAGATCGGGAGGGTCCAGAAGCTCTTCCCGGCACCCTGCCGGAGAGGGGAATCGCCACCGGAGGTCTTCTTCATCGCCATGCTTGCCTCCGGAGCGATGAGTGAGTAGTCTACCTTGGACTATGGGTCCATAGCAGTAGCTAGATGGTTGTCTTCTCCACCATGTGCTTCATGTTTAGATCTCATGAGCTGCCTTACATGATTGAGATCACCGTTATGTAATTCTACATGTTTGGTTTGTTGGGATCCGATGAATATTGGTGTTTATGATTAAGTTGTTGTACTGAATATTATCTTTTGTTATCTTTATGTTGTTTATGATCTTGCATGCTCTCCGTTGTTAGTAGCTATCTTGGCAGAGTAGTTGCTAGTGACTCCAAGAGGGGGTATTAATGCTCGATAGTGGGTTCATGCCTCTATTTCACCTGGGGGAGTGACAGAAACCTCTAAGGTGGTAGATGTGCTGTTGCTACTAGGGAGAAAACAACATTCATATGCTCAAGGGCATATGCTTTGTTTACATTACACACTTTGCTTAATGCAATTATCTGTTGTTCGCAACTTAATACTTCTAGGGTGTTCGGATTGATATCCCCGGGAGTGGATTATTAGTCATAGATGCAGTTGGATGGCGGTCTATGTATTTTGTTGTAATGCCCAGAGTAAATCTCATAGTGATCTTCTTGACATATCACGTTTATCTCTATTCTATCAATTGCCCAACTGTAATTTGTTTACCCAGCATGTGTTATTTTATCTATGGAGAGACACCACTAGTGAACTATGGACCCCGGTCCTATTTACATCATATTGCTTTCACCTGTTTACTTTACTCGCACTGTTTACTTTACTCGCATACTATATTGTTTTCCACTCGATACACTCATAACCTTTGTTTCAAGCAAACCGGTGAGATTGACAACCTCATCGCAAGTTGGGGACAAAGTATTTGTTTGTGTGTGTGCAGGTTCCGCATCACCTTCAGTCGTCATTGTCTCTCCTCTCCTGATCGATATTAAACCTTGGTTTCTTAACTGAGGGAAGACTAGCCGCTACACTCATCATACCTTCCTCTTGGGGTTCCCAACGGGCTGGTTATCCACCATGCACAAGGACAGTTTGCTCCCACATCAACTTGGAGTAGCAGCTACTTTTCTGGCGCCGTTGCCGGGGAGGAAGAGAAGACTTCTGTGAGGGGAGTTTTTCGCACACACATTCTTTACTTTGTTTTATTGTTTTGCTTTACTTTATTTTATTTTACTTGCATTGCTTTTTATAAAAAAACCCAAAAAAATTAGAATCCTTGGTAGTTGTTTTTACTTGTTTACTTTCGTTTTGCTGAAATGGCCAATCCTGAAAACACCAAGTTGTGTGACTTTACTAGCACAAACAATAGTGATTTTATCTGCACTCCTATTGCACCACCTGCTACTGCTGCAAACTTTTATGAGATTAAGCCTGCTTTATTGAACCTTGTTATGAAAGAGCAATTCTCTGGTGCTAGTACTGAAGATGCTGCAGCTCATCTCAACAATTTTGTTGAGCTATGTGAGATGCAGAAATATAAGGATGTTGATAGTGATATTATTAAGCTCAAGTTGTTTCCTTTTTCTTTGAGAGGAAAAGCTAAAGATTGGTTGCTGTCTTTGACTAAGAATAGTATTGATTCATGGGCTAAGTGTAAGGATGCTTTTATTGGTAGATACTATCCTCCTGCTAAGATTATAGCTTTGCGTAGCAATATTATGAAGTTTACTCAGTTTGATAATGAACATGTTGCTCAGGCTTGGGAAAGAATGAAATCTATGATAAAGAATTGCCCCACTCATGGACTGACTACTTGGATGATTATCCAAACTTTTTATGCAGGACTGAATTTTTCTTCAAGGAACCTACTTGATTCAGCTGCTGGAGGCACTTTTATGTCCCTTACCTTGGGCGCCGCATCAAAGCTACTCGACAACATGATGGTAAATTATTCCGAATGGCACACCGAGAGAGCTCCACAAGGTAAGAAGGTAAATCCTGTTGAGGAAACCCCTTCCTTGAATGATAAGATTGATACCATTATGGCTATGCTTGCTAATGATAGGACTCATGTTGATCCTAATAATGTTTCTTTGGCCTCTCTGGTTGCTCAAGAAGAGCATGTTGATGTGAATTTCATTAGAAACAATAATTTTAACAACAATGCTTATAGAAATAATTTTGCTAGTAACAATTATAGGCCGTATCCTTCTACCAATGGTAATGGTTATGGTAACTCTTATGGTAATTCCTACAACAACACTAGGGCCGCGCCCTCCGAGCTTGAGGTAATGCTCAAGGACTTCATCGGTAAGCAAACTGCTTTTAACAAGTCTGTTGAGGAAAAGTTAGGCAAAATTGATATTCTTGCTTCTAAAGTTGATAGCCTTGCTCATGATGTTGAACTTCTGAAATTAAAAGTGTTTCCTAATGATGTGAAAGAGAACAATGTTTTTGCTACCGCTAATGCTATCCAAGTTAGAATTGATGAAAATATTAGATTGTTAGCGGAATTGCATGCCAGGTGGGAAAGAGAAGATGAGATGGCTAGAGAGATGAAGGTATATACTATTACTACCTCTAATGATGTTGCTCCTACTGGTAGCAATCCTCTTACTTTGATTGGTATAGAGAAAACTCCCACTCCTTGTGTTAAAAAGCCTAAAACTGCCAAAACTTTTTCTCAAAAGAGTATTGAAATTTTTCGGAGTGTGGGAGATGATAGCTCTATTTCTTTTAATGATTTTGATGTTTATGGCTGCAATATATCTGAAGTAATTTTGTTTTTGCAAAAGCTTGCTTTGACTCCCAATGCTAGTTCTTTAAATATTGCTTTTACTAAGCATATTACCAATGCTCTTATAAAGATTAGGGATGAAAAGTTGAAGCAAAAAGCCTCTGTTCCCAAGAAGTTAGAAGATGGTTGGGAACCCATCATTGATATGCATGTTAATGGTTATGATTGCCATGCTTTATGTGATCTAGGTGCTAGTATTTCTATCATGCCTAGAAAGATTTATGACATGCTTGATTTACCACCGCTTGAAAAGTGTTATTTTGATGTTCCTATTGCTGATGTTGCTAAGAAGAAACCTTTGGGAAGGATTAATGATGTTCTTATTGTGGTTAACAATAACCTTGTTCCCGTTGATTTTCTTGTTATGGACGTTGAATGCCATGCGTCATGTCCTATTATTTAGGGAAGACCCTTTCTTCGAACTGTAGGTGCTATCATTGATATGAGGGAAGGCACTATCAAATATCAATTCCCACTAAAGAAAGGTATGGAACACTTCCCTAGGAAAAGAAAGAAATTGCTTTTTGACTCTATGCTTAGAGCAAATTATGATCTTGATGCTTCATCACTTGATATTACTTGATTCGCAATTTTCTGCGCCTAGCTCAAAGGCGTTAAAGAAAAGCACTCTTGGGAGATAACCCAATGTTTTCTTTTCAGTAATTTTTCTTTTATTTGAGTCTTGGAAGTCATTACTACTGTAATGACCACTCCTTATCTTGTTTATTTCGTTTTTGTGCCAAGAGAAGCCTCTAATTTGAGTGAGGTAAAGATTTGGGGATGTTGCTGTCCTGAAACTGTTTTCGGTGCTGCACCGTAAAAATTCGTGAAAATTCTCTGTTTATCTTTTGGACCTGCGATTTCTTGTGCATATGCCCCAGGTTATATCCAAACTTTTGTTAGTTGAACACTTTTTGATTTGAGCAACAGAAAATCCCTCAAAAATTCGACCTTTGTCAGCTGTTCAGTTTTGACAGATTTCTGCCAATATTTGTGTTTGCCACTTTATCGCTTTCTTTTGAGTTCTTTTGATCACGGAACTTTTGGGGAGGTTACTACAGTAGTATCTACTATATATGTGGTGGTTTTGAGTTGAAACCTGAAGCAAATAGAGGATTGATTATATGTTATGCTTGCACTAATGTTGCTAATAGAATTGTGTTTAGTTTTGTATGAAGGAAGTTTTCAAGTGTAGGGATTGGAGAATGATGAGATGAGTTGAAGAATGGACAAAAGCTCAAGCTTGGGGATGCCCATGCATCACCCCAAAAAATATCCAAGAAGTACAAGCGTCAAAGCTTGGGGATGCCCCCGAGGCACCCCTTCTTCATCGGCAAAAAATCAGGTCACCTTTCAAAACACTATATTTTTATTGCTTCATGCACTATGTGTTTTTCTTGGAGCGTCAGTTGTTTTAGTTTTCTTAGTTGGTTTAGTTTGTTTGTTTGCTGCAATAAATGGTTGGACCCCAACAAATTTCTTTTGGAGAAGTTGCTTGCTTTTCATTTGCCAAGAACACTCAGTTTTCACTCTTATCGGTTATCAAGTGTTCTTCTTTTTCTGCTACTGCTTTTGGTTTTCGTTTTCGCCTTGATTTGCGTTCAGACCTTGTCATATCTTTTCATCAAGGTGTATTTTTGCCTCTGATATTTATTGGTTTTCATCAAAAGAGGTGTTTAAAATTTCAAATGGTGTTGGAAAAGAGAAAAAGCTTTGTGCAAAATAGTGGTACAAGAAGGAGCTTGTGTAGACTGCGGCTTAGGCTTTTTCATGTCATGCTTGATGTCTTTTTGATAGTATGCTTAGTGGTTTTGTTGTAGCATGACTTGTCTCAAATAACTGAGATTGCTTAATGAGCCTTTGAAAAAATCATGCGTTGTTTTTTATTGTATGGAAGCATTATTTTGGTTTTCTCCTTGATGCTTTATTTGGGTTGACTTGGCGCATGCTTACACATGTTAGACTCTTACAAAGTCACCAATAGCCTTCATGATCATTTAGTTTTTGACTTTTGATGCTATCTTATGCTTCTTTTGATGTCGCTTTGTCGCTTTGCATGATTATGGCCATTATTGCTCTCTTAGTTGGTCGCTCCCAGTCTTTTGCTAGCCCTCGCCTTGTACTGAGTATGAGCTCTACTCGTGCATCCAACTCCTAAAACCCAAAGTTTTCCAAAGTGTCCACCATACATACCTACTAGCAATTTGCTATTCCAAGTAAATTTGACTTGCTTTTATTTTCTCTTCAAATTAAACTCTTACCAGTGTTATGCGAAATTCGGTCAGTAAAGCTCTCACGAACCGGAAGGCACACTTTACTTTTTCCTGTTCTTAAAAATTTGACATTGTGGTATCTTATGTTGAGTTGTTATGCTTGCAAGTTGTAAGTTGGATTCTAGCCCAGCCATGCTGTCATGGGGCAAGCTTTCAACATTGCACTTCTTATTTGAGTTGATATCGTGATCTTTTGTTTATGGATGCCCGCGGTGTGAAATGAATTGGGAATCTTGTAGGGATCATGGAGTTTGTATATGTGTTAGGGAAATGCCGGGCTGCCAATCTAAGCCATGCATAATTCATGGTGGAAATTTGCAGCATACCCATGGTGAACATTCAACGACGCATCTCATAATAAAAAGCTAAACAAAAGGCAAATAAAAGAGATATCGAGGTGTTCATTGTCTGCTTGTCCTGTCATTTTGGTGTGGGCTTGTTCCATGTCATCGGGCACGGAGGTACCCCATTGGCGGTTCTCAATGATATGCATATACTTACAATGACAAGAGCCTTGCTTGGGACTCTAAGTAAAGTAGCATGAGGTTTGGGTACTCGTATTCACGGGGCACGAGGTTTTCAACTTATGATTTGTCAAGCATATGCATCATAATTGTTCTCACATTAACTTTAACCATTCAAGATGCTTATGATGGGGGCAATGAGAGCTCAAAGCCGGTAAGTACCATAATTTTTGAAGGTTATAAAACTTGCAATCACTGCTTCCCTCTGCGAAGGGTCTTTCTTTTACTTTTATGTTGAGTCACCACCTTCTTTCTTTATGCACCATTAAGAGAGCATAGTTGTCATTCTTAGTGTGATATGCATTGTCCCAAAGTTCATTGATTGATTCATGATCATGGTTTCACTTGTTCTTAAATTATTTGTATCTAGTCGCCCTCTTAAACTTGAAGGTGTCCTATGCATTTATGTTTGCTCTCTTTGAAGGACAAGCTGAAAACCATTTGTATGTTTTTCCTTATGATTTGAACACACGTTTGACTTTCATTGTTTCATTTTCATGATCTTTTGTTTGTGTTCATTTGCATGTTTACAACATGGTTGCTAAGTTCTTATTGTCATGATTATATCTTCATGCCCATGTTTTAAGTTCTTATGATCCCAGCTCACCAATGCTTACATATATGATCAAGATTGTGTAGGTGCATGTCACCTCAAAAATTCTTCTTTTGTTATCACTTACCTACTCGAGGACGAGCAGGAGTTAAGCTTGGGGATGCTTGATACGTCTCAAACGTATCTATAATTTTTGATGCTCCATGCTTGTTTTTACACCATTTGCCTATTGTTTCGTTACACTTAGTGGCACTTTTATGCATTTTTCGGAACTAACCTATTAACGAAGTGCCACTGTGCCAGTTCCCTGTTTTCTGCTGTTTTTGTGTTTCAGAGTGATACACAGGAAATATTCTCGGAATTGGACGAAACCACATCCTGAAGTCTTATTTTACCCGGAAGCTTCCAGAGATCCGAAGAGGAGTAGGAGGGGGGCCACCAGGGCCCCACACGCAGGGGTGGCGCGGCCAGCCCCCTGGCCGCGCCGGGCCCGCGTGAGGGCGCCTGGCCCCTCCACTGACGACGCCCCTTTGCCTATAAAGACCCCCCGACGAGAAAAACCTAAGGGCCCGATCAATTTTCCAGAACATATCGCGATCCGCCGCCGCTGTCGACCCGAAGATCGGGAGGGTCCAGAAGCTCTTCCCGGCACCCTGTCGGAGAGGGGAATCGCCACCGGAGGTCTTCTTCATCGCCATGCTTGCCTCCGGAGCGATGAGTGAGTAGTCTACCTTGGACTATGGGTCCATAGCAGTAGCTAGATGGTTGTCTTCTCCACCATGTGCTTCATGTTTAGATCTCATGAGCTGCCTTACATGATTGAGATCACCGTTATGTAATTCTACATGTTTGGTTTGTTGGGATCCGATGAATATTGGTGTTTATGATTAAGTTGCTGTACTGAATATTATCTTTTGTTATCTTTATGTTGTTTATGATCTTGCATGCTCTCCGTTGTTAGTAGCTATCTTGGCCGAGTAGTTGCTAGTGACTCCAAGAGGGGGTATTTATGCTCGATAGTGGGTTCATGCCTCTATTTCACCTGGGGGAGTGACAGAAACCTCTAAGGTGGTAGATGTGCTGTTGCTACTAGGGAGAAAACACCATTCATATGCTCAAGGGCATATGCTTTGTTTACATTACACACTTTGCTTAATGCAATTATCTGTTGTTCGCAACTTAATACTTCTAGGGGGTTCGGATTGATATCCCCGGGAGTGGATTATTAGTCATAGATGCAGTTGGATGGCGGTCTATGTATTTTGTTGTAATGCCCAGAGTAAATCTCATAGTGATCTTCTTGACATATCACGTTTATCTCTATTCTATCAATTGCCCAACTATAATTTGTTTACCCAGCATGTGTTATTTTATCTATGGAGAGACACCACTAGTGAACTGTGGACCCCGGTCCTATTTACATCATATTGCTTTCACCTGTTTACTTTACTCGCACTGTTTACTTTACTCGCATACTATATTGTTTTCCACTCGATACACTCATAACCTTTGTTTCAAGCAAACCGGTGAGATTGACAACCTCATCGCAAGTTGGGGACAAAGTATTTGTTTGTGTGTGTGCAGGTTCCGCATCACCTTCAGTCGTCATTGTCTCTCCTCTCCTGATCGATATTAAACCTTGGTTTCTTAACTGAGGGAAGACTAGCCGCTACACTCATCATACCTTCCTCTTGGGGTTCCCAACGGGCTGGTTATCCACCACACAAGGACAGTTTGCTCCCACATCAGCTTGGAGTAGCAGCATGCGGAGATAATAGCGCATCCTGTCCCCCTGTGGTGATATGAGAACCACTCCTGCTCCTGCCCCCGAAACCCGCTTGGACCCATCGACGAATATGGTCCAGCTATTCGACAGGTCTGGGAGTTCGGGCATCTGAGCTTCCGTCCATTCGGCTATGAAATCTGGTAGGACTTGGGACTTGATTGCAGACTGGCGCTGGTACGTGATCTCCCAGGGTCCCAGCGTGATTCCCCATAGCGACACACGCCTCGTGGCGTCTGGGTTGTTGAGGATGCTGGAAACTGGATTCGAGGCCACCACTATGATGGAGTGGCATTCGAAGTAGTGCGGCAATTTCTTCCCCGTCATGTAGATGGCGTATGCTAGCTTCTGATAGTGGGGGTATCTTTGCTTGGTCGGAGATAAAACTTCGCTCAGGTAATACACGGGCCTCTGTACTCCGTGCTCCTTGCCTTCGTCCGCGCGTTCGACCACAAGTACAGAACTGACGACTTGATTTGTAGCGATGATGTATAGCAACATCGGCTCTTTCTCACGGGGTGTGATGAGAACTGGGGAGGTCGACAGACGACGCTTGAGGTTGTCAAATGTGGCTTGCGCCTCTTTAGTCCACATAAAGTTATCTGTCTTCCGAAGCAACCGATAAAAAGGGAGTACTTTTTCGCCGAGCTTGCTGATGAAGCGGCTAAGCGCTGCGAGTCCACCTGTCAACTATTGGACGTGTCGAAGTGTCTTTGGAGGCTGTTTATTGATGATGGCTTGTATCTTCTCTGGGTTGCCTTCGATCCCTCTCTCCGAGATGAGGTAGCCCAGCAGTTGGCCTGTAGGTACTCCGAAGGAGCATTTCTTCGGGTTTAGCTTGATGTTGTATCTGTCGAGGTTGGTGAAGGTTTCTCGAAGGTCATCGAGCAGGCTATCTGCCTTCGCGGTCTTGATGATGATGTCGTCGACGTAGACCTCGATATTGCGGCCGATTTGTTCCTTCAGGCACGCCTGCATGCACCGTTGATAGGTGGCTCCGGCGTTCTTGAGCCCGAAGGGCATCGTCATGTAGCAGTATACCCCGTGCGGGGTGATGAACGCCGTCTTGTCTTCGTCTTCTACCTTTAGTCATATCTGATTATACCCGGAGTTGGCGTCGAGGAACGAAAGGCGTTCGCACCCTGCCGTGGAGTCGATGATCTGGTTGATTCGGGGCAAGGGGAAGTAGTCCTTCGGACAATGCTTGTTTAGGGCCGTGAAGTCGATGCACATCCTGTAGATCTTGGTGTCCTTCTTTTCCACCATGACCGGTGGCGAAAGCCACGTGGCCTCCTTGATCTCTCTGATGAACTTGGCTTCGAGGAGGCGGTTGATTTCCTCGCCCATCGACTTGGCCTTCTCCGGATTATACCGGCGCATAGATTGCTTGACCGGTTTGGGAAAGATTTTAAGCTCGTGCTCGGTGAGTTCCCTGGGGATGCCTGGCATATCTGCTGGACACCAGCAAACATCCTCCAGTGCTCACGGAGGAACCCGACGAGCGCGCTTTCCTATGCGGGAGAGAGGGAATTCGACACCCGCGCCGTCTTGGTAGGATCCGTCGGGTGGATCTAGTGCTCTCGAGTGTCCTTGGTGGCATCGAATGAGAGCTCTGGGGCGTTCTGTGATGACCCACAAGTATAGGGGGTGTATCGTAGTACTTTCGATAAATAAGAGTGTCGAACCCAACGAGGAGCAGAAGGTGTTGATGAGTTGTTTTGATCAAGGATTCACTGTAAATACTAGCAAACCGGTTTTCAGGGGTATTTGGTAATACGAGTAAATAAAGTGCGAGTAAATAAAAGATAGTAGTAACAATTGCAGCAAGTGGCCCAATCCTTTCTTCAGCAAAGGACAAGCCGGTTATGTAACTTATAATAACCAAATGTTCTCGAGGACACACGGGAGTTTCTGTCAAGAGCTTTCGCTTCATAAAGCCAATAGTCTTTATTGGTTTGATAGGTGTTATGGGGGTGAACCTGTGCTAGCGCACTACCCTTACTAGGATAAATACACACTTGTGATTATACCCCTTGCAAGCATCCACAAATACAAGAAAGTAATTAAGATAAATCTAACCACAGCCTTAAACTCTAAGATCCTACGCTCCCTGGTGCAACGGTTTACCAATGGAGGTTTATGTTTCTGTCACTCCAGCAACCCCACAATTGGTAGCCAAATACACAATGCATCTCACTAGGCCCATAAATGGTGAAGTATCATGTAGTCGACGTTCACATGACACCACTAGTGAAATAGCACCACAACAATATCAAACCATTAAATATTTCTCAACAATAATTCACTACTAACATCTTGACTTCTCCCATGTCCTCAAAAACTAAACGAACTACTCACAAGACATCATATGGATCATGATCAGAGGTGAAACAATGGTAAATAACAATCTGGACATAAACCTTAATTCAACGGTTCCACTCAATAGCATCAACTACAAGAGTAATCAACACCGGGAAAGTTTCCCCTATGAATATAACAAGATCCAACTCAAGATGTTACAGCGGGATGGCGTGGTGATGGTGGAGATGAAGGTGCTGGTGATGGAGATGATGATGATCCCGATGAAGTTCCGTGCAATGATGATGACGATGGCGACGATCTCCCCTCTCCGGGAAGGAATTTCCCTGGCAGATTTCTGCCTGCCGGAGAGCTTTTCTCTCTCTGGTGTTTTCCGCGCCGCAGAGGCGGCGGTGTCTATCTCTGAGCCCCCCCCCTTAACTTAGGTTTTCGGGGACGATGAAATACGCGAAGGGGCGAGACCAGAAGTGGGCCAGGGTGGCCTCACACAGGGCTGGCGCGGCCAGGGGTCAGGCCGCGCCACCCTGGCGTGAGGGCCTCTCCTGGCTCCTCTCGACTCCTCCTTCGGGCTTCCTGAGTCTTCTGGGAAAATATAATTTCCTGGTATTTTTCTGGAATTTTCCCGATCTTCAAAATATGGTCCCTTGATGGTCCTTTCTCCAGCAGAATCCTGACTCCGGCAGCAAATCCTCCAATGATCATCAAACATGTGAAAACAAAGGAAATAACATAAGTATCAACTCTAAATATGAAATATATCAATGAATAATAGTAAATTATGATACAAAATAGTGATGCAAAATGGATGTATCAACCCCCCCAAGCTTAGACCTCGCTTGTCCCCAAGCGAAAACTAAACTCGGTAAACACGACCACACGTTTATGGAGTGAAGTGTCAATAATCGAAATACGGACAAGAAGCATCACATTCACTAAGGCACAAATTATAATAGACAGCAACTTCCCTTTATAAGATATAGACTTGCAATAGGTAAAAGGGAATCACATGTAAAGATGCACAAGGTAAACTATAATTGGCAATGGCAAACCTTAGTTCTTGGTCAAAGAATGATGAACCAGCTATTCTTTCTTTTAAATGGAGCCTTTTAAAATAGAGCTAATATAGCAAAGACCGTATGCTCAACAAAATAAACTTTTGCATTCATAGAAAGCTTTCAAAGATATATTTCTTCAGACAAAAGCATTGTATAAAACAAGGAAGGTAGTAAACATGATTAAACGAATCAACATATGGATGAGTGAAACATAACAACTCAAATGCTTGCTTGAGATAGAGGGGAATAGTTTGACTCAACATAAAAGTAAAAGATAGGCCCTTCGCAGAGGGAAGCAGGGATTAAACATGTGCTAGAGCTTTTCATTTGCAAAACAGAGGTAAAAATTGTTTTGAGAGGTAGTTGCTTTTGTCAACGACTAGCAACGGAGTTCTTGATATCTTCCATACTAAACAAGTGAGAGCGGTTCCGAGATGTTTGATTAATTGGCACAATGGTGCTCTTTTATAGCTTTGCACTCCTCCCCACCTTTTTCCTTTCTCAAACCATGGCTAACCGATTCCATCGGGTGCCGACCAACTTTCACATACCATGGAGGAGTGCTCTTTTCTTTCTTTCTGAGATTAAAATGGTCTGACCAGCTCCCTTGCAAAATTAATGACGAGCAGATGAAGCTGCCTAGTTGAGGGGTACTTAATTTAGTATGGAAGATAACAAACCCATCCGCTACGTCCTCATGAGCTAAAAATAGTGGCACAAAATGAGAAGTGTTTGAAGGTTTTTGAAAGGTAGCACATGAAAATTTACTTGGAATGACTTGAAATACCATGCATAGGAATTTATAGTGGACTCTTTGGAAGTGACTTGGCTTTGGGATTTGGATGCACGAGAAGTATTTCCTCTCAGTATAGGTTTTTGGCTAGCAAGGTTGGGTAGCAAGCATAAGAGTTGCATGAAACAAATAAACATACATATAATAAGAACAATCATGCAAGCTCCCTTGAAGGCACAACGATTTTGACTTTAGGAATAACAATGCTTATAAGCCAAACATGAAGGATAAACTGAAGTGATGTAACTACAAGCACTTCTTTATTCTTTTCGACTCAAACCTCAAGGTAAAGTTGCTACTGACCAAGCTAGGTTTGCCAAAACCAACTAAATTTACTCATGCTCCCAAAGTGATACCAATACCAATCAACAAGACTAGTCATACAAGAGAGATTGCAAACTAACATAAAGTGTGCGAAAAGTAAACGATAAAACTTCTCATTAATATTTCATTGCCGCAACTCACACCAAGGGATACAAAGATAACCAACTAAGGAGGATACTTCCACACTGCAAACTATTCTATAGGATAATTTCTCTATTCATGATATGACTCTACTTGAAAAGTAAATGAGCAAGAGGTAATGATGTGATACCGCGGCACTCCCCCAAGCTTGGAACAAGCCAAGGGGATGCCTATACCGATGACGAATTACTCCTTTGGCGGTGGCGGTGGATAATCTTTAATAAGCTTCTCAATCAAATTTTTCAGATCATCGATCTTGTCACTGAGGTTACGGATCATCTTAGAATTGTGCTCAACACGGTTCATGAACCTGTCAGCAAGAGAATCCCAGCTCTTGGAATTATTTCCCCATCCTTCTTCACTCTTGGAGCTTTCTATCCCTGCATTGTTAGAACGATCTATATCCCAGCCAGAGGGTAATCGTGATCTGGGCACCTTTTGAAACTGATGTTCATGAATTAGAGTATGGAAAGGATTTTGGCCTGACGGAGATGTCCGTGGAGCTAAGGTGTGACGCGGCACACCCCCTCTGGACCTTATGCGAGCACTCTTCTTGAACTTGTCATGATCTGTCACCACCCCTATGTTGGCAATCATGGCGTTTGGCCTTGAACTTTGATCTTCCTCCTCGTCTTCACTTTCAACCTCTTCTTTCAGCCGAAAGTCTTTGGTGTCATCTTCCGGAGGTGTCTTCTCCTTGTCATCGCTTGAAGAGGCCATGGCTCCCCCAAGCTTAAGATCAACTCCTGACAAAAACAACTCGAAGCAAAATACAACGAAAAAATGATATACAGACCTCGGGGACTCCGGGGGGTTAAAGAGGTAAAAATTATACATCGAAACGAAATCACAGGAGGAAACCGGGACGGAAACGAGTTCCGAGGTGCTCTCACACCTGGGTGGCGCGGCCAGGGGTGGGCCCGCGCCACCTATGTGTGAGAAGACCACGGACTCCTTTTCCTGCCCGTTTTCGTCTCGTGATTTTTCATATTTATTAAAAATAGCAAAAATATTAAAGGAAGAGCTTTTCGTGAAACTTCTCTGACTAGAACTGTTACCTATTCAAAAACGAACTCTGCAGGTACCTGCAATTTGTCTTGGATGAATTCTTCCAGAGAAACTGTTTCAATAACATCAACATCTTCATTATAAGAATCTCCAGAAATGTAATGTTTGAGTCTTTGCCCATTCACCACTTGTGTAGAGTCATCTTTCAATGAAGCAATCTTAATAGCACCTGAGCGGTACACTTCCACAATAACATATGGTCCTTCCCATTTTGAAAGTAATTTTCCTGCAAAAAATCTGAGACGAGACCTATGCAATAGAACTTTCTCACCAACATGAAACTCTCTCTTAAGAATTCTCTTATCATGCCATTGTTTGACTTTCTCTTTAAAAAGCCTGGCATTCTCATACGCTTCGTTTCTCCACTCATCTAGAGAACTCAAATCTAACAACCTTTTCCTACCAGCTAGTTTAAAATCTCTATTAAGCTCTCTCACTGCCCAAAAAGCTTTGTGTTCTAATTCTAAGGGCAAGTGACACGCTTTTCCGTAAACCATCTTATAAGGAGACATACCCATGAGGTTCTTATAAGCAGTTCTATAAGCCCATAAAGCATCGTTTAACTTACTAGCCCAGTTTTTTCTAGATCTATTGACAGTCTTCTGCAAGATAGACTTGATTTCTCTATTAGAAAGCTCTACCTGCCCACTAGTTTGGGGATGATAAGCAGAAGCAATTCTATGATTAACATCATATTTAGCAAGAGTTTTTCTAAAACCACCGTGAATAAAATGAGAACCTCCGTCAGTCATAAGATATCTAGGCACACCAAACCTAGGAAAAATAACATCCTTGAGCATTTTTAACGAGGTCTCACCATCGGCACTCTTTGTGGGTATGGCTTCTACCCATTTAGTAACATAATCAACAGCAACAAGTATATGGGTATAGCCTTTTGAAGGAGGAAAAGGACCCATAAAGTCAAATCCCCAACAATCAAATGGTTCAATAACAAGAGTGTAACTCATAGGCATTTCATTGCGTCTAGAAATATTACCAACTCTTTGACATTCATCACAAGATAAGACATACCTTCTGGCATCTTTAAAGAGGGTTGGCCAGTAAAAACCTGATTGTAGAACCTTTTGCGCGGTTCTATCTCCAGCATGATGCCCTCCATAGGCGCTGCTATGACATTTTCTTAATATTTCTTGTTGCTCATATTCCGGTACGAATCTTCTCATAATACCATCAACTCCTTCTTTATATAAGTGTGGGTCATCCCAAAAATAATGCCTCAAATCATAGAAGAATTTTCTTCTTTGCTGAGCTGTAAAGGTTGGAGGCAAATACTTGGAAACAATAAAGTTAGCATAATCAGCATACCAAGGAAGGTCTCACGAAGTTACATTTATTGAAGCCAACTGTTCATTTGGAAAACTATCATTAACATGAATATGATCAAAAGAAATGTTTTCCAATCTAGACAAGTTGTCAGCCACAGGATTTTCAGCACCTTTCCTATCTACGATATGCAAATCAAACTCTTGTAAAAGCAACACCCATCTAATAAGCCTAGGCTTAGCATCCTTCTTAGTCATAAGATATCTAATAGCAGCGTGATCAGTATGAATAGTAACTTTAGAATCAACAATGTAAGATCTAAACTTATCACATGCAAAAACAACAGCAAGAAACTCTTTCTCAGTAGTAGCATAATTCTTCTGAGCAGCATCAAGAGTCTTACTAGCATAATGAATAACATTCAACTTATTATCCACGCGCTGTCCAAGAACAGCACCAACAGCAAAATCACTAGCATCACACATAATTTCAAAAGGTAAATTCCAATCAGGAGGTTGAACAATAGGAGCAGTAGTTAAAGCCTTCTTAAGAGTTTCAAAAGCTTCCTTACAATCATCATCAAAGACAAATGGTACATCTTTTTGAATAAGATTAGTAAGAGGATTTGAAATCTTAGAGAAATCTTTAATAACCCTCCTATAGAAACCAGCATGACCAAGAATACTACGAATACCTTTAACATCTCTGGGACAGGGCATTTTCTCAATTGCCTCCACTTTTGCTCTGTCAACTTTAATACCTCTTTCAGAAATTTTATGTCCAAGGACAATTCCTTCATTCACCATAAAGTGGCATTTCTCCCAATTAAGAACAAGGTTAGTTTCTTCGCACCTCTGCAAAACTTTATCAAGGTTGTGCAAATAATTATCAAAAGAAGTTCCATAGACGGAGAAATCGTCCATGAAGACCTCCACAATTTCTTCACAAAAGCCATGAAAAATAGCAGACATGCATCTTTGAAAAGTAGCAGGAGCATTGCATAAACCAAATGGCATACGTCTATAAGCATAAGTTCCATAAGGACAAGTAAAAGTGGTTTTCTCTTGATCTTCCTTCTTAACAGCAATTTGAGAAAAACCAGAATAACCATCAAGGAAACAAAAATGTGTCTTCTTAAACAACCTTTCTAACATTTGATCTATAAACGGTAAAGGGTAATGATCTTTCTTAGTAACTTTGTTTACCTTGCTATAATCAATGCACATTCTATAACCAACTACTACCCTTTGAGGAATAAGCTCGTTATTCTCATTAGGCACAATAGTCATACCTCCTTTCTTAGGAACACAATGAACAGGACTAACCCATCTACTATCAGCAATAGGATAAATAATACCAGCATCAAGGAGCTTTAATACCTCATTTCTTACCACATCCTTCATCTTGGGAATTAGGCGGCGTTGATGCTCCAGGACTGGCTTCGCGTCTTTATCCATATTAATGGTATGCTAACATAAAGTGGGAGAAATCCCTTTTAAATCATCAAGAGTATATCCCATAGCTCCTCGGTGTTTCCTCAATATCTCCAATAATCTTTCTTCTTCCTTTCCTGAAAGTTTAGAGCTAATAATAACAGGATATATTTTCTTATCATCTATATAAGCATATTTAAGATTAGCAGGCAAAGGCTTTAATTCGAACACAGGATCTTCCTTAGGCGGCAAAGTGGTACCAAGATCCTCCACAGGTAGATTATGCTTGATTAATGGTGGTTGACGAAGGAGAATGTCGTCAATCTCTTCTCTTTCCTTGCTAAAAACATCACTTTCGTGATCTTCCATGAATTGCTGCAAGGCATTATTAGGAGCAAGCGCAATAGAAGCAAGCTGCTCAACTCGAAAATTTTCATTAGGCGTGTCATTTTCATAAGAAGTCTTAGCAAACTTGGAAAAATTAAACTCATAAGACTCTCCATTGAACTTAGTAAAAAAATTCTCCTTCTTACAATCTATCACGGCGTCACAAGTGTTCAAAAATGGTCTACCAAAAATAATAGGACAATTTTTACTAGCCTCCTTACCAAGTACTAGAAAATCAGTGGGCTATTTAGTCTTACCGCAAAGAACTTCCACATCTCGAACAATACCAAGAGGCCAAACAGTCTCTCTGTTAGCAAGCTGAACAACCACATCAATATCTTCAAGTTCACAAGCGCCAATCTCATGCATAATTTCTTTGTAAAGCTCTAAGGGAATAGCACTTGCGCTAGCACCAATATCACATAAACCATAATAGCAATGATCTCCAATCCTAACAGAAATAACAGGAACACTTGTTTTCCTATGCTTTTTAGGATGTGAGAGAATGTTAGAAGCTTCTTCACAAAAAAGAATATATTCATCCCCTACATCTTTAGTAACAAGATCCTTCAATATAGCTACAGGAGACTTAATAGTAATTTGCTCATCAGGTTCTGCAGCTTTCTTAGTACTTTTATTAGACACACTTACAAAAGTAGAATACTTCTTTACCTTAGCAGGGAAAGGTGTCTTCTCAAAATAAGGTTCAGGCACAATGCTATCAACAGTACAAACTTCAGTAGCTGCAGCAGGTATATGACTAATAGAGTCTTTATAAGGCGCATGATATTTGTTCCAATCTTTCTTTGGAACATCAAGATAAGAGGCAAAGGCCTTAAGACAATTAGCAAGTATTTTTGAATCAAGACCATAAGCAGTGCTAACACTATGAAAGTCATCGGTCCCCATAAAAGATTTAATGCATTCATAATCATAGTTTATACCTGACTTCCTACCTTTGTCGTTTTCCCATCCTTCAGCATTCTCTTGTATACGGTCAAGAAGTTTCCACTTAGCATCTTCTTTCATATGAGTAAATGATCCAAAGCAAGAAGCATCCAAATAATCCTTATCAGGAAGAGTAAGCCGCGCATAAAAATTATCAATAACAATATTATTGGGGAGCTAATGAATGGGGCATTTGAGCATTAGTAACTTCAATCTCCCCCACGCTTGGGCAATACTTTCTCCATCATGAGGCCAAAAATTATATATCCGGTTACGGTCTTTATGAATTTCACTTGGAGGATAAAACTTGGAATAAAAGAGAGGTACAATATCCTCCCATGCCATAGATGGACCATCTTAGAGTAGTCGATACCACTCTTCAGCTCTGCCTTTCAATGATAAAGAGAATAATTTCTTCTTGACCTGGCTTGGTGAAATACCTGCACATCTGAACAACTCGCATAATTCATGTATAAATAATAAGTGATCACCAGGATGGACAGTTCCATCTCCTGAATAGCAGTTATCCATAATACGCCCAACAATTTTCATAGGTATTTTAAAAGGATCAATTTCAGCAGGTGGTGGCGGTGGTGGTTCATCCACATGTGCAGCAGTAGTAGGAGTGTTTCCAAATAGGAAACCAAATGGAGAGTTCTCCATAGCAGAGTAAAATAAAAATAAAAACAATACTCACAGTGACGGTTACCTTTACCAATTCCACTCTTCAATAGCGCTACACTCCCCGGCAACGGCGCCAGAAAATAGTCTTGATGACCCACAAGTATAGGGGGTGTATCGTAGCACTTTCGATAAATAAGAGTGTCGAACCCAATGAGGAGCAGAAGGTGTTGATGAGTGGTTTTGATCAAGGATTCACTGTAAATACTAGCAAACAGGTTTTCAGGGGTATTTGGTAATACGAGTAAATAAAGTGCGAGTAAATAAAAGACAGTAGTAACAATTGCAGCAAGTGGCCCAATCCTTTCTTCAGCAAAGGACAAGCCGGTTGTGTAACTTATAATAACCAAACGTTCTCGAGGACATACGGGAGTTTTTGTCAAGAGCTTTCGCTTCATAAAGCCAATAGTCTTTATTGGTTTGATAGGTGTTATGGGGGTGAACCTGTGCTAGCGCACTACCCTTACTAGGATAAATACACACTTGTGATTATACCCCTTGCAGGCATCCGCAAATACAAGAAAGTAATTAAGATAAATCTAACCACAGCCTTAAACTCTAAGATCTTACGCTCACTGGTGCAACGGTTTCCCAATGGAGGTTTAGGTTTCTGTCACTCCAGCAACCCCACAATTGGTATCCAAATACACAATGCATCTCACTAGGCCCATAAATGGTGAAGTATCATGTAGTCAACGTTCACATGACACCACTAGTGAAATAGCACCACAACAATATCAAACCATTAAATATTTCTCAACAATAATTCACTACTAACATCTTGACTTCTCCCATGTCCTCAAGAACTAAACGAACTACTCACAAGACATCATATGGATCATGATCAGAGGTGAAATAATGGTAAATAACAATCTGGACATAAACCTTAATTCAACGGTTCCACTCAATAGCATCAACTACAAGAGTAATCAACACCGGGAAAGTTTCCCCTATGAATATAACAAGATCCAACTCAAGATGTTACAGCGGGATGGCGTGGTGATGGTGGAGATGAAGGTGCTGGTGATGGAGATGATGATGATCCCGATGAAGTCCCATGCAATGATGATGATGATGGCGACGATCTCCCCTCTCCGGGAAGGAATTTCCCCGGCAGATTTCTGCCTACCAGAGAGCTTTTCTCTCTCTGGTGTTTTCTGCCCCGCAGAGACGGCGGTGTCTAACTCTGAGCCCCCCTTGACTAAGGTTTTCGGGGACGATGAAATACGCGAAGGGGCGAGACCAGAAGTGGGCCAGGGTAGCCTCACACAGGGCTGGCGCGGCCAGGGGTCAGGCCGCGCCACCCTGGCGTGAGGGCCCCTCCTGGCTCCTCTCGACTCCTCCTTCTGGCTTCCTGAGTCTTCTGGGAAAATATAATTTCCTGGTATTTTTCTGGAATTTTCCTGATCTTCAAAATATGGTCCCTTGATGGTCCTTTTTCCAGCAGAATCCTGACTCCGGCAGCAAATCCTCCAATGATCATCAAACACGTGAAAACAAAGGAAATAACATAAGTACCAACTCTAAATATGAAATATATCAATGAATAACAGTAAATTATGATACAAAATAGTGATGCAAAATGGACGTATCATTCTGCTGCGCGGGTGGATCGATGTCCATGACAGTGGCTTCCCGAATATGATGGAGCTCCTCATGAACCCCGAAGGTTTGGGACATGCTGTTGAAGTCCTTATCGCAGTTTTCGGATCGGGCGAAGCTGCCGCTGATCGTCAGTGGTCCTCTATTTGCGGGCATACGCAGCTTGAGGTAAGCGTAGTGCGGTACCGCCATGAATCGGGCGAACGCTGGTCGTCCGAGGATGGCGTGGTACTGTGAAGGCCAGTCAACGACCTCGAATTCGATCTTCTCCTTTCCGAAGTTTGCTGGCGTGCCGAAGATGACGTCGAGATGTATCGCCCCCAATGGGTATGTCGGCTTCCCTGGGACAATTCCGTGGAAGGAAGTCTCTGTTGGAAGGAGATTGTTCATCGGGATCTGTTGACAACCGTTTTTGGCTTACAAAGAAGATACCTTAAGATGGCCTCAAATGAGAAAATAATAGTTGAGAAAGTTGTGCGTCTCGTCGAAACAAGCAACTTTGGTTTTTGGATCATCTCAATCCGAGGTCACATGCAATTTTTAGGGTCAAACCAAAAAAGCTGGAACAGAGGCTAGCTAGTACAAGTACTAGCGAATTTCTGTAATTTCGTAGCCCAAAGCCGAGGCTGACTAGTACAAGTACTAGTCGCGCTCTGTATATGCCGAAATCAGATAAAATTCAGAAATCGATAGAAAAATGGCCAACATGAAAGTTCTTCGTTTTTTCGAGACGAACAACTTTGTAGTTTACGGGATTTCGATCCAAGGTCGTTTACTGCCTCAAAACAGACCCGGAATATACAGACAAGTTTTTGACCGAACAGTTTTGGAAAGTTCGGACCCACCCATCCAAATTCGACCCAAACTAGGGTTTTGGACGTGAATCCAGCCCTCTTTCTTGCACGGGAAGTCCAGCCGCTCCATATATACATGAGGGGTGACGGCCGATTGAAAAACAACACACAATCGCAAAAACCAATCTACAAACCTCTATTTTTCCTCTCGCCCTTGTTTTCTGCTCATCGTTCGTCGGTGTTCTTCGTGTTGGAGAGCTTCGATCTGCGAAGTCCTAGGGGCGGGCGAACCGACCTAGGGCAGCCCATCACCGCCGTGCGCCCAGACGGGGTCTCTCCCGGGCGTGTGGGGTTTCGGGTCTTCAAAAGAGCTCGCCGGATTGTCCTGCGTATCGCGCTTCCGGCTAGCCTCCTCCGGCGACGTGTCCTGCGTATCGCGCTCGACGTCGGAGGTACACGGTGACGTGTTCGTGTGCGAACACACTTTTTGGCGACTCCGCTGGAGAAGATCATCATGTCGAGCGGTATACCCCAGCCTGCTAAAGTTAGTGCCGAAAACATCATCAAGCCTAGTTTTGATGATCTTTCGGCGGATCAACGCGAATCCTACGAGGCGCTGAAGAAGCAGCGTCTAGAGCAACTCGAGGCGCTGGAGCTGAAGCGCAAGGAGGAGTTCGAAGCTTTGAAGAAGAGGCAAGAGGAGGAAGATAGGGAGATGTTCCTTGCAACTTCAAGAAGGACCGCCATGGGGCTGTCACCTCGCTTGGAGACATCCAACTTCCACCAATGCTCGGCGATCCAGCCGAGCCCTCTGTAAGTACTAGCGTATTTTCTAGTGATCAATTGGCTGCAATTAATCATTATGCTACTGAATCAAGTCGTCAAGCCTATGATGCTATGATAGAATACATAAAAGCTAGTAATAATAAGTCTCATGATACTTTTGGTAATGTTAGTGCTAATGCTGCTGTTGAAAACCCTAGCCATACATTACCTAGCACATCGGTGTTTCCTCAGGGCATGCCGATAAATCCTCACGTTAGCCAATATGGTCAGATTGTAACCGCGCCAGCATACCATACTCCTATTAGAAGTGTGCCTTATTCGGCAATTCCGCCGAACCAGGCCACACGTCCTCCAGCCACAGTCACGGCGCCGAATTTTAATTCGGTACCAGCAGCGCGAGTAAACTCCACGGTTAATAATTCTGTTGTTCTTGCACAAGTACCACAAACAAATTCGTCTGCCATAGACGAAAACATGGCCACACTTAGGTCAAAATTGCAGAAGATGTTCTATGATAACTTCGGAATTGAGCCGAAGCCTGTAAGCCGGATGTATCAAAAGCCTTATCCGGAATATTTTGATTCTTTACCATACCCCCAGGGTTACAAAGTGCCTGATTTTGCTAAATTTAATGGGGTAGATAGTAAAACGACTTGGGAACATGTTAGTCAATATTTAGCACAGTTAGGAGAAGCTGGCAATAGTGATCCTTTAAAAGTGCGTTTGTTTCCCTTATCTTTAACTGGTACTGCTTTTTCATGGTTTTCTGCTTTAACTTATGGTTCTATTAATACTTGGTATCACCTAGAAAAGAAATTCCATGAGCATTTTTATAGCGGTGATAATGAGCTTAAGTTGTCACATCTTACATCGGTTAAACAAAAGCATGATGAGTCAGTTACTGATTATGTCAAAAGATTTAGAGATACTAAGAACCGATGTTACAGTTTAGTAATTACTGAAAGAGACATGGCAGACTTAGTGCTCAATGGTTTAAGAACTTACATTAAAGAAAAAATTGAAGGTTATGAGTTCTTAAATGTTAGTCAAGTTTTGCAAAGGGCTCTGGCCCAAGAAAGACGAGGCAAAGAAACAAAAGATATGCATAGGTCAAAGTCTGATTGTCCTCGCATAAATACTGTTGGATATAATAGTGAAAATTCGGACGATGAGGCTGATATTTATGCTGCAGAATTTGTTTGGCCCTCAAAGGCCAAACCTTATATTTGTGATGCTCTTAAGCCGATTCGCAAGAATCGTGAAGATGAGATGACATTCAGTTTTGATGTAGCCAAATGTTATAGGATATTTGATGCTATGTTAAAAGATAAATACATTCGTTTGTCTCACACTATATCGCCGTTTGAGGAGTTAAAATGGCGCTCTTATTGCAAATATCATAATTCATTTTCTCATGCTACTAATGATTGCAACGTTTTTCGGCGACAGATACAATCGGCTATCAATGATGGACGATTGAGCTTTGCTGATATGCAAATTGACAAGCAGCCATTCCCAATGAATACTTTGGAGCTGCATGGAAAGAAAGTCCTAATTCGGCCAGAGACGGCCGGATCTGCTAATAAAGATAATGTTGTTGTTGGTGAACCCAGGAACAACAAGGAAAATAACAAGGTCTTGGGAAGGGAGATTGTTCTTGGAAAGCAACCTGATGGCAAGGAGACGTTGAAGATCACTATAAAAAATCCTGCACCCGGGGGGCAACCAAAAGAACAAGGTGATGTGCGTGCCAAGTTCATCAAGCCCAAGAGTCCAGAAGTTGGCAAGTGGAAGACCAATGAGGTCAAGGCGCAGCGCAAGCAGATCAAACCAACTTTTGATATGTTAATGTCTAAGTATGCAAACCAAGCGACCGGTTCTAACTCAAACCGGTCATCTCATGTGAAACGTCCATGGTCACCTCCAAGAGAGAGATATCCAAGACACTCAAGGCCATATGGTCAGTGGGTGCCAGGGCCATGGATGGCGCCGCCACCATATGCACCGTATTACTACAATGGAGGATGGATGCAGCCCCGAATGGTGCCATATGCTTTTCATCCAGGATGGGCAGCACCCTGGAAATCTGTGCATGACAGGATCACTCGACCTGTTCGAGACCGTTTGAGTTATAATACTAATCGGTCCCATCCAAAATCTTCAGAGGGTGCTGAGAAGGAGCGACGTCCTATGTCGCCATGTGCTGAAATGTCAGAGTCTGGCAAGCAACAAGGGAAGAATCCTAATGTCAGCTCAATCATAGTGGGCACACAAGCGCTGAAACTCAAAGAGCCGGTTGATATTGATAAACCGGCTAGTTCTGATAAGGCTATACTAACTATTCAGCCAAGATCCTCGGCTAATGATCACGAAGCTAGCACAAGCAAAGCCAAGCCGAGGGATCCTAAATATACTCAGCCTAAGTGGTGTCCTCTTGGATTGACAAAAACCAAGAAAAGGAGGCTGCAGCGCATGAGGAATCAAGAGAAGGTAGAGAATGAAGCTCGCCCAGTGCCTTCTAAGAAGTGGGTACGTAAGCAAGTGGAAGATACCACAGTTCCCATGATAATCACAACAGTTCTGACACCATCTCAGGAGGGGAGCACGAGCATTGTTACTACACCACCTCCTACACCTCCTTCAACTGATGAAATTCTAGAGCAAACTCCCGCACCGGAAGATGATGAGGAATTGGTGGACTATGAAAGCTCGCCAACTAGGGAAGGTATGGATATGAATATGGTTTATTATTTACCCTCTGAATTTCGTGCCGTAGATGAAGAAGGGGAGGTAGCACAGCTGGACTTTGGGCCCAAGAATGCCATCTTTGAGAAGCCAAAAGAACCGGTGAAACACTTGAAACCATTATATGTCAAGGGACACATTAATGGGTCGCCAGTTGCTAGAATGCTTGTTGATGGTGGCGCTGTAGTGAATCTTATGCCATATTCGGTTTTCAAGAAGTTGGGGCTTGATGAGAATGATTTAATGAAGACCAACATGGTGCTTAATGGGTTTGAAGGTAAAGAAAAAACTGAGGCCAAAGGTGTCATGAGTGTAGAGCTCACCGTGGGAAGCAAATCTTTGGCCACCGCCTTCTTTATTGCTGAGGTGCAAGGTAATTACAATGTCATATTAGGCCGCGATTGGCTCCATGCAAACCAATGTGTGCCATCTACTTTGCATCAGTTCTTGATACAGTGGGTTGATGATGAAGTTGAGGTAGTCCATGCTGATAATTCATCGTGCATTGCTTTGGCTGATTCACCGGTGGATTGGCAACATCCTAATGCTACTTGTTTGATGGGGCGTGATCTTTCAGATTTTGATTTTCTTAGTGCCACAAAGAATGGCTTTGTGCCTGTATCTTTAAAGCCGATTTATAGTAATCGGCTCCCAAATATGTGATTTAAATGGATCCCAACGAAGAGTGGTTGCAGAAGAGGCTTGTGGAATATCGGTCCAGTGGGAACGATATGTATGAGTCAATTGAAGAATTAGATGATATGGATAAGTTTGGACAAGGTTTTACATCGGCTGATCCATTGGAAGAGGTAGATATAGGAGATGGTTTAATTCCTAGGCCGACGTTTGTAAACAAAAATCTGAAAGCCGATTATAAGGATATGTTAATCGGGCTGTTAAAAGAATATGTCGATTGCTTTGCATGGGAGTATCATGAGATGCCTGGTTTGAGCCGGGATTTAGTTGAGCATCGATTGCCTATCAAGGCCGGTTTTAGACCTTATAAACAACCGACCCGGAAATTCAATCCTAAAATGTATGACCGGATCAAGGAGGAGATCGGTCGTTTGCTTAAAGCTAATTTTATTAAACCTTGCAGGTATGCAGATTGGATTTCTAATATTGTACCTGTGGAGAAAAAAGGATCAAGCAAGTTGAGGGTGTGTATTGATTTCAGGGATCTAAATAGAGCTACACCCAAAGATGAGTATCCTATGCCAATAGCCGATATGCTTATTAATGATGCCTCTGGTAATAAAGTTATTAGTTTTCTTGATGGCAATGCGGGGTATAACCAAATTTTTATGGCCGAAGAGGATGCATTCAAAACAGCCTTTCGGTGCCCTGGCTTTGTTGGTTTATTTGAGTGGACGGTAATGACCTTTGGGTTGAAAAACGCCGGTGCCACATATCAGCGGGCTATGAATTTAATATTTCATGATTTGCTTGGGGTCATACTTGAAGTCTATATTGATGATATTGTTGTCAAATCGGATGCTAATAAATCTCATTTATCCGATTTGCGTTTAGCTTTTGAGAGGATGAGGAAGTATGGGCTCAAGATGAATCCTTTGAAGTGTGCTTTTGGTGTATCGGCTGGGAAATTCTTGGGTTTTATTATACATCAACATGGCATAGAGATTGATCCACAGAAGATGGAGGCTATCCAGAAAATAGAAGCACCAAAATGCAAGAAAGATATGCAGAAATTCCTTGGCAAGGTTAATTATTTGAGGCGATTCATAGTGAATTTGTCAGGGAAGGTTGATGCATTTACTCCTATTCTTCGGTTAAAGAATGATGATGATTTTACCTGGGGGGCAAAACAGCAAGAGGCATTCGAAAATATCAAGCTTTGTTTGTCTACTCCGCCGGTATTGAAGGCGCCCAAACATGGAGAGATTTTTAGGCTCTATATCGCTGCGGAGGAAGACGTTATTGGTGCTGTTTTGACTCAAGAGACCGAAGGAAAGGAACATGTCATAACTTATTTGAGTTGGCGTTTACTGGATGCCGAGACAAGGTGAAAACAAAGATTGGAGAAGGCCTATTGTTGAATATTTGCAGGATCCTAGCAGGAGGACGGATAGGGCTGTTCGGCGGATTGCTTTCAAATATGTTTTGATAGATGATAATCTTTATCGCCGAACAGTTGATGGTATTCTCTTGAAGTGTTTGGATGAAGACCAAGCAAGGGTCGCTATGGGGGAGGTACATGAAGGTATCTGTGGTACTCATCAGTCGGCGCACAAGATGAAGTGGTTACTATGGCCGACGATGATAAATGATTGCTTCAGATATTATAAAGGATGCGAAGCTTGTCAAAAGTTTGGTGATATTCAGTTGGCTCCTGCTGCTATGTTGAATCCTATTATCAAGCCGTGGCCATTTAGAGGTTGGGGATTGGATTTCATTGGCATGATTCATCCTTCTTCTTCGAAAGGGCACCGGTTCGTGTTGGTAGCCACTGATTATTTTACCAAATGGTCTGAAGCAATACCTCTCAGGAATATGACCCATAAGGAGGTGATCCAATTCATAACTGAGCACATTATACATAGATTTGGTGTTCCTCAAACTTTGACCACAGATCAGGGTTCATCATTTATGGCAAAGGAAGTAAAGAATTCGCCGCATCATATAAGATAAAGATGCTCAATTCATCTCCATATTATGCTCAAGCTAATGGACAAGCTGAATCTAGCAATAAAACTTTGATCAAGCTCATCAAGAAGAAGATTGAAGATCATCCAAGGAGATGGCATGAAGTGTTGTCTGAAGCTTTGTGGGCGCATAGGATTTCAAGGCATGGTGCAACAAAAGTAACTCCATATGAGCTCGTGTATGGGCAAGAAGCCGTTTTACCAGTAGAGGTGAATCTGGCTGCTTTGAGGTTCGCGAAGCAAAATGATTTATCGGCGGTGGATTTTCATAACTTAATGATGGATAACATTGATGAAGTCGCCGATAAACGTCTAATTGCTCTAAGAGACATAGAGAAGGAGAAATTGCGGGTAGCAAGAGCATATAACAAAAAGGTAAAATTGAAGAGCTTCCAGGTTGGTGACCTAGTGTGGAAGGTAATCCTGCCAGTTGGTTCAAAAGACAGAAAATTTGGCAAATGGTCTCCGAGCTGGGAGGGTCCTTTCAAGGTCATGAGAGTAGTTCCTGGAAATTCATATTTGGTTGAATCTATGGAGGGAAATTTATTACCTCGAGCTCTCAATGGAAGATATCTAAAGAAGTTTTACCCGAGCGTGTGGCAAGAAGCTTAAACACACATATGGCCGATATACAATTATCGCCCTTAGCATACATGGCCGATATAGAGTTATCGCCCTAAGAACAGATGGCCGATGGAGTGTTGACATCGTCCTTAGACAAAATGTGGTGCAAGTTATTTTTCGGCACGCAAGTATTGCCGAAAAACAGGGGGGCATGTGTTGACAACCGTTTTTGGCTTACAAAGAAGATACCTTAAGATGGCCTCAAATGAGAAAATAATAGTTGAGAAAGTTGTGCGTCTCGTCGAAACAAGCAACTTTGGTTTTTGGATCATCTCAATCCGAGGTCACATGCAATTTCTAGGGTCAAACCAAAAAAGCTGGAACAGAGGCTAGCTAGTACAAGTACTAGCGAATTTCTGTAATTTCGTAGCCCAAAGCCGAGGCTGACTAGTACAAGTACTAGTCGCATTCTGTATATGCCGAAATCAGATAAAATTCAGAAATCGATGGAAAAGACCCTTCAGACTATCTCGGATGGAAAAGTGACCAACATGAAAGTTCTTCGTTTTTTCGAGACGAACAAGTTTGTAGTTTACGGGATTTCGATCCGAGGTCGTTTACTGCCTCAAAACAGACCCGGAATATACAGACAAGTTTTTGACCGAACAGTTTTGGAAAGTTCGGACCCACCCATCCAAATTCGACCCAAACTAGGGTTTTGGACGTGAATCCAGCCCTCTTTCTTGCACGGGAAGTCCAGCCGCTCCATATATACATGAGGGGTGACGGCCGATTGAAAAACAACACACAATCGCAAAAACAAATCTACAAACCTCTATTTTTCCTCTCGCCCTTGTTTTCTGCTCATCGTTCTTCGGTGTTCTTCGTGTTGGAGAGCTTTGATCTGCGAAGTCCTAGGGGCGGGCGAACCGACCTAGGGCAGCCCATCACCGCCGTGCGCCCAGACGGGGTCTCTCCCGGGCGTGTGGGGTTTCGGGTCTTCAAAAGAGCTCGCCGGATTGTCCTGCGTATCGCGCTTCCGGCTAGCCTCCTCCGGCGACGTGTCCTGCGTATCGCGCTCGACGTCGGAGGTACACGGTGACGTGTTCGTGTGCGAACAGGATCTTGATCTTCCGCAGTGTATCTGCGTAGATGAGGTTCAAGCTGCTGCCTCCGTCCATGAACACTTTTTTCGAGGTGAAACCCCCTATCTGAGCTTCGAGAACCAAGGCATGGTGTCCCGGGCGTGGGATCTTCGGTGGATGGTCTGACCGGTCGAAGCCGATCGGATGTTCGGACCAGTTCAGATATTCGGGGGTGGCCGGCGGCGTGTGTTCGACGTGAAACACTTCTCTTGCGCGCTTCCGCTGGACCTTATTCGTCGGGCGCCCTCTCTGAATCATGGGCACGAAACCTCTTGGTGGCGGGAACTCTTCTTCCTCGTTAGCCGGCTGCCGTGGCTCACCATGCTGGATTGTAGCGGCTTGGTGACCCTGTTGGACCACGTTCGCCGGCGGATTGGGCGGTGGCGGTGGAGCGTTGTAAGCTACCGCACCGGCTACTGGTTGCTCTGTCTGCATCCTTTCTTGAAGCGCTCGACTGAGACGGAGGAATTCCCTGCACTCGATGAGGAGATGCGCAGGTCTTCGGATGCCATCTTTATCGAGGTAAGTGTGCCTTGTGCACCCTCCATCGAGCATCTCTTCTGCTGACAGTTGCGGCTGGTCGCATCGTCGGCGCCACTCTGTTCTTGGCTTTGAATCACGGCTAGCGCTTCTGCTACTGCTGCCGTAATAACTGTTTCCTCGTCGCGGTAAGTCGCGATTGTCATCGCGGTCTTCGTGTATGTAGCCTGCTGCTACCATGTCTGTGTTGTCCGCATCGTCGAAGCGGTTTCGACGGCCTTTCTTTCGGGAGCCGGAATGGAACTGGTCTTTTGCATCGACGTCGCGCTCTGCTGATCGGCGACGGCTTCTGGGTGCTGCGATAGAGTCTTCGCCATCGGCCCATTCGTTCGCTAGGCTCATGAGGTGGTCGACGGTCTTTGGCTTGCAGCGCCCAAGTTCCTCCTTGAAGTCGCGTCGGAGGAGACCGTCCCGAAAGGCGTCGATGGCCCTTTCGGGCGAGATATTTTCCGTCGTGTTGCGGAGGCTGATCCATCGCGAGATATATGACCTCAAGGTTTCTCCGGTCTTTTGCACGCACAAGCGCAACTCTTTGAACGACGTAGGTCGGCGTGAGGTGCCTCGAAAGTTAGCGATGAATGCTTGCCGGAATTCCTCACAAGAGCGGATACTATCTGGGGCAAGATTATTCAGCCAAGCCCTTGCATTGTCCTTCAAGTGCAGTGACAACAACTGGAGGGCGTTATCCCTGGACCCTCCGCTGATTTTGACGGCGGTTACGAAATCGTCGAGCCAAATTCGGGGGTCCTGCTGCCCGTTGAACTTGACTATACCGTCGCTGAGCTTAATGCCCCTCGGCAACAGTGTGGAACAGATTAGGAGGCTAAAGCACTCTGCCCCGCAGAGTCTGTCATTAGCGCCACCGAACGCATCACGTTATTCCTCGAAACGGCGCGCATCACGTCATGCTCGCCCTTGGTCGACTCTGTTCTGAGCTAGGCCATGCCGTAGCTCCCCGTTTATGGGTTCGACCACTTGCGTTCTGGGTGCCGCGATTGGCACCGCTGCTGGGTGCCTGGCTTGCTCTGCCGGTGGAGCAGTTACCCTTGGTGTCGCAACGTGCCCTGAATTAGGCGTGCCTTGAAGCACCCCTACTCCTTCGAGTGCCAGGTTTCGCAGGTGCCTCATGTGCTCGTCGCCGTTGGATGCGTTTGCGGCAATGTATGCTGCCGCAGCCATGATCGCAGCCTCCTTGGTTTGGGCATCAGTTCGGCCTCGTTGAACTCTGCCTCTAGATTTCGGGTGATATTGTGCATATCTGCCCCGGGCTGGGTGCGTGACCTCAACCTATGCTGGACGCTTGACGAGTAGTGGGACGATCTTTTGGCCCGTCTTCTGCTGGACGCATCAGCCTCTTCTCTTCGTCGTTCCAGTATTCGCCTATCGGCGCTCATCTGGTCTTTTTGCTCCTGGACGACAAATCGGAGCGCAGCCATGTCGCTTGGGCTTGGATTGGGACCGAAGTTTGCCTCTCCCGCGTAAACCCTTCTTGCGAGCCGAATCTGATCATGTGTGACCACCTGACGGCCGCTGTTCGTCCGGTTTCGACCGTCGTTGGCTCTGTTTTCGTTCCCGTCGTCGTGCGACGCCATCATGCAGTGGCCTCCGGACCACGGGGTCAAATCGTCGCTGATTTCGCCCAGCGCTGGAGGGTAGACGTTGTCGTTTTCGGCGTAAGATCCGACCTCGATCATAAAATCAGAGTCATAATCGGTCGCGTAGTCGTCGCTTGATGCGACAGATTCGCTTGGTGAGCAGGAGCTTGCTGAATTTCCGATTTTCCCCTTAGCTTCGGGGTAGATGTCATCGTCGTCGTCTGAGCATGTGTAGTCCGAGTATAACCCTTCGACGTAGTTGGGGTCGTATGGTTCAGTGCGGAGCGTGTGGGCGTTGAGAGCCCGATCGCACTCAGATATCGTCGGGTAGACAGCTGCCTGCTGCGTGGTTGATGTGGGAGCAGATTGTCCTTGTGCGTGGTGAATAACCAGCCCGTTGGGAACCCCAAGAGGAAGGTAGGATGAGTATAGCAGCTAGTTTTCCCTCAGTTTAAGAAACCAAGGTTTATCGATCAGGAGAGGAGAGACAAACGACTGAAGGTGATGCGGAACCTACACACACACAACCAAGTACTTTGTTCCCAACTTGCGATGAGGTTGTCAATCTCACCGGTTTGCTTGAAACAAAGATTATGAGCGTATCGAGTGGAAAACAATATAGTATGCGAGTAAAGTAAACAGTGCGAGTAAAGTAAACAGGTGATAGCAATATGATGGAAATAGGACCGGGGTCCACAGTTCACTAGTGGTGTCTCTCCATAAGATAAATAACACATGCTGGGTAAACAAATTACAGTTGGGCAATTGATAGAATAAAGATAAACGTGATATGTCAAGAAGATCACTATGAGATTTACTCTGGGCATTACAACAAAATACATAGACTGCCATCCAACTACATCTATGACTAATAATCCACTTGTGGTGAATCAATCCGAGAACTCCACAAGTATTAAGTTGCGAACAACAGATAATTGCATTAAGCAAAGTGTGTAATGTAAACAAAGCATATGCCCTTGAGCATATGAATGTTGTTTTCTCCCTAGTAGCAACAGCACATCTACCACCTTAGAGGTTTCTGTCACTCCCCCAGGTGAAATAGAGGCATGAACCCACTATCGAGCATAAATACCCCCTCTTGGAGTCACTAGCAACTACTCGGCCAAGATAGCTACTAACAACGGAGAGCATGCAAGATCATAAATAACATAGAGATAACAAAAGATATAATTCAGTACAACAACTTAATCATAAACACCAATATTCATCGGATCCCAACAAACCAAACATGTAGAATTACATAACGGTGATCTCAATCATGTAGGGCAGCTCATGAGATCTAAACATGAAGCACATGGTGGAGGAGACAACCATCTAGCTACTGCTATGGACCCATAGTCCAAGGTAGACTACTCACTCATCGCTCCGGAGGCAAGCATGGCGATGAAGAAGACCTCCAGTGCGATTCCCCTCTCTGGCAGGGTGCCGGGAAGAGCTTCTGGACCCTCCCGATCTTCGGGTCGACGGTGGCGGCGGATCGCGATGTGTTCTGGAAATCTGATCGGGTACTTAGGTTTTTTCCATCGGGGGGTCTTTATAGGCGAAGGGGCGATGTCAGAGGAGGAGCCAGGCGCCCTCACGCGGGGCCCGCGCGGCCAGGGGCCTGGCCGCGCCACCCCTGCGTGTGGGGCCCTGGTGGCCCCCCTCCGACTCTTCTTCGGATCTCTGGAAGCTTCCGGGTAAAATAAGACTTCAGGAACTTCTTTCGTCCAATTCCGAGAATATTTCCTGTGTATCACTTCTGAAACACAAAAACAGCAGAAACCAGGAAACTGGCACTGTGGCAACTCGTTAATAGGTTAGTTCCGGAAAATGCATAAAAGTGCCACGAAGTGTAACGAAACAATAGGCAAATGGTGTAAAAACAAGCATGGAGCATCAAAAATTATAGATACGTTGGAGACGTATCAAGCATCACCAATCTTAACTCCTGCTCGTCCTCGAGTAGGTAAGTGATAACAAAGAAATAATTTTTGAGGTGACATGCACCTACACAATCTTGATCATATATGTAAGCATTTGTGAGCTGGGATCATAAGAACTTAAAACATGGGCATGAAGATATAATCATGACAATAAGAACTTAGCAACCATGTTGTAAACATGCAAATGAACACAAACAAAAGATCATGAAAATGAAACAATGAAAGTCAAACGTGTGTTCAAATCATAAGGAAAAACATACAAATGGTTTTCAGCTTGTCCTTCAAAGAGAGCAAAACATAAATGCATAGGACACCTTCAAGTTTAAGAGGGCGACTAGATACAAATAATTTAAGAACAAGTGAAACCAACAATATGAATCAATCAATGAACTTTGGGACAATGCATATTACACTAAGAATGACAACTTTGCTCTCTTAATGGTGCATAAAGAAAGAAGGTGGTGACTCAACATAAAAGTAGAAGAAAGGCCCTTCGCAGAGGGAAGCAGTGATTAAACATGTGCTAGAGCTTTTCATTTGTAAAACAGAGAGATAAAACTTGAGTTTTGAGAGGTGGTTGTCTTTGTCAACGATTGGCAATGGGGTTCTTACTATCTTCCATACAAAAATGAAGCAAGTTTTTGAGAGAGAGATTGGCACTTTTTGTGCTCTTCTTATAAAACTTGGCACTCCTCCCCACCTTTTTTCCTTTCTCAAACCATGGCTAACCGATTCCATTGGGTGCCCACCAACATTCACATTCCATGGAGGAGTGCCTTTTTTTCTTTCTTTTTTTTGTTTTTTTTTGTTTTTGGAATAAGCAATATGGAAGATAGCAAATCTGACCACTACGTCCCCATGAGCTTAAAACAGTGGCACAAAACAAGAAGTAGTTGAAAGTTTTTGAAAGGTAGCACATGAAAATTTACTTTGGAATGGCTTACAAATACCATGCATAGGAGTTTATAGTGGACACAATGGCAAACTTTGGCTTTTAGGAGTTGGATGCACGAGTAGAGCTCATACTCAGTACAAGGCGAGGGCTAGCAAAAGACTGGGAGCGACCAACTAAGAGAGCAAATAATGGCCATAATCATGCAAAGCGACAAAGCGACATTAAAAGAAGCATAAGATGGCATAAAAAGTCAAAAAATAAATGATCATGAAGGCTATTGGCGACTTTGTAAGAGTCTAACATGTGTGAGCATGCGCCAAGTCAACCCAAATAAAGCATCAAGGAGAAAACCAAAATAATGCTTCCATACAATAAAAACAACGCATGATTTTTTCAAAGGCTCATTAAGCAATCTCAGTTATTTGAGACAAGTCATGCTACAGAAAACCACTAAGCATACTATCAAAAAGACATCAAGCATGACATGAAAAAGCCTAAGCCGCAGTCTACACAAGCTCCTTCTTGTACCACTATTTTGCACAAAGCTTTTTCTCTTTTCCAACACCATTTGAAATTTTTATAGATACCTCTTTTGATGAAAACCAATAAAGATCAGAGGCAAAAATACACCTTGATGAAAATATATGGCAAGGTCTGAACGCAAATCAAGGCGAAAACGAAAACCAAAAGCAGTAGCAGAAAAAGAAGAACGCTCGATTTTTAATAAGAGTGAAAACTAGAGCGTTCTTTGCAAATGAAAACGAGTACAACTCCTCCAAAAGAAATTTGTTGGGGTCCAACCATTTATTGCAGCAAACAAACAAACTAAACTAACTAAGAAAACTAAAACAACTGACGCTCCAAGAAAAACACATAGTGCATGAAGCAATAAAAATATAGTGTTTTGAAAGGTGACCTGATTTTTGCCGATGAAGAAGGGGTGCCTTGGGGGCATCCCCAAGCTTTGATGCTTGTACTTCTTGGATATTTCTTGGGGTGATGCTTGGGCATCCCCAAGCTTGAGCTTTTGTCCATTCTTCAACTCATCTCATCATTCTCCAATCCCTACACTTGAAAACTTCCTTCATACAAAACTAAACACAATTCTATTAGCAACATTAGTGTAAGCATAACATATAATCAATCCTCTATTTGCTTCAGGTTTCAACTCAAAACTACCACACATATAGTAGATACTACTGTAGCAACCTCCCCAAAAGTCCCGTGATCAAAAGAACTCAAAAGAAAGCGATAAAGTGGTAAACACAAATATTGGCAGAAATTTGTCAAAACTGAACAGCTGACAAAGGTCGAATTTTTGAGGGATTTTATGTTGCTCAAATAAAAAAGTGTTCAACTAACAAAAGTTTGGATATAACCTGGGGCATATGCACAAGAAATTGCAGGTCCAAAAGATAAATAGAGAATTTATACGAATTTTTACGGTACAGCACCGAAAACAGTTTCAGGACAGCAACATCCCCAAATCTTTACCTCACTCAAATTAGAGGCTTCTCTTGGCAGAAAAACAAAATAAACAAGATAAGAAGCGGTCATTACAGTAGTAATGACTTCCAAGACTCAAATAAAAGAAAAAGTACTGAAAAGAAAACATTGGGTTATCTCCCAAGAGTGCTTTTCTTTAACGCCTTTGAGCTAGGCGCAGAAAATTGCGAATCAAGTAACATCAAGTGATGAAGCATCAAGCTCATAATTTGCTCTAAGAATAAAGTCAAAAAGTAATTTCTTTATTTTCCCAGGGAAGTGTTCCATACCTTTCTTTAGTGGGAATTGATATTTGATGGTGCCTTCCCTCATATCAATGATGGCACCTACAGTTCGAAGAAAGGGTCTTCCCAAAATAATAGGACATGAAGCATGGCATTCAACGTCCATAACAAGAAAATCAACGGGAACAAGGTTATTGTTAACCTCAATAAAAACATCATTAATTCTTCCCAAAGGTTTCTTCTTAGCAACATCAGCAATAGGAACATCAAAATAACACTTTTCAAGTGGTGGTAAATCAAGCATGTCATAAATCTTTCTAGGCATGATAGAAATACTAGCACCTAGATCACATAAAGCATGGCAATCATAACCATTAACATGCATATCAATGATGGGTTCCCAACCATCTTCTAACTTCTTGGGAACAGAGGCTTTTTGCTTCAACTTTTCATCCCTAATTTTTATAAGAGCATTGGTAATATGCTTAGTAAAAACAATATTTAAAGAACTAGCATTGGGAGTCAAAGCAAGCTTTTGCAAGAACAAAATTACTTCAGATATATTGCAGCCATCAACATCAAAATCATTAGAAGAAGTAGAGCTATCATCTCCTACACTCCGGAAAATTTCAGCACTCTTTTGAGAAAAAGTTTTGGCAGTTTTAGGCTTTTTAACATAAGGAGTGGGAGTTTTCTCTACACCAATCAAAGTAAGAGGATTGCTAGCATTAGGAGCAACATCATTAGAGGTAGTAATAGTTCATACCTTCATCTCTCTAGCCATCTCATCTTCTCTTTCCCACCTGGCATGCAATTCCGCTAACAATCTAATATTTTCATCAATTCCAACTTGAATAGCATTAGCGTTAGCAAAAACATTGCTCTCTTTCACATCATTAGGAAACACTTTTAATTTCAGAAGTTCAACATCATGAGCAAGGCTATCAACTTTAGAAGCAAGAATATCAATTTTGCCTAACTTTTCCTCAACAGACTTGTTAAAAGCAGTTTGCTTACCGATGAAGTCCTTGAGCATTACCTCAAGCTCGGAGGGCGCGGCCCTAGTGTTGTTGTAGGAATTACCATAAGAGTTACCATAACCATTACCATTGGTAGAAGGATACGGCCTATAATTATTACTAGCAAAATTGTTCCTATAAGCATTGTTGTTAAAATTATTGTTTCTAATGAAATTCACATCAACATGCTCTTCTTGAGCAACCAGAGAGGCCAAAGGAACATTATTAGGATCAACATGAGTCCTATCATTAGCAAGCATAGCCATAATGGTATCAATCTTATCATTCAAGGAAGAGGTTTCCTCAACAGAATTTACCTTCTTACCTTGTGGAGCTCTCTCGGTGACAAGGGTATAGCTAATAGAGCCCGTTAGTTGAGTACCCCTAAAGCCCGTATAGCTAGGCCCAATTGTAATGATAGTCGAATACGAGTCTTTACCGTATGTCGATATTGTAATCTGTATCGGACCCTACCCGATCCTTGAGACCTGGTCACCTATATATAGGGGTCAGGAGGGGACGGTGTAGGTCAGATTGAAAGCAAGCCAGGTTGAACACCCAAGTTTACTCTCGACACACATCTATTTCGGCTAACTTTACCTTCGAGTTCATCCGACGCCCTATCTCCCCGATCCTAAGTCCTTCATCTAGGACATTTGTCGAGTTAACCCTCGTCAATTGGCGCCGACCGTGGGGACCTTGGGCGTTGGAATCATGAATTCGACGGCTTTTTCGCTTTTAGCCAAGAACAGTACAGAAATCGACGAAAATCAGGAGATGGAGTTGACAATCGGAAGCTTAAACATCCTCATCGGACCGTCGGGTTCATCTCGCCTTTCAGATCCGACGAAACAAGATCCGTCGGCAAGTGAGCCCAAAACAACAGCAATGATGGAATATTCTGAAGGCTCTTCCAGCGAGGTAAACTCGCCGGTCAGCCCAGAGGAAGTGCAAAAAGGAAAGATCGCAGAGGACAAAGAAGAAAAGGGAAATTTTGACGCAGGAGTCCAACTCGAAGATTTCACGATCTGCCTCGACGATATTACGAACAAGTCAACAGATACATGGAAGACAGGATTAGAGCTTTCTGAGGATAGTAACTCGATCCTCTCAAGCTTCAAGGGTGACATCGGCAAACAATGCCAGGTGCTCGCTATTATAGGAGATAACTCAGAAGAATTCGATGAAAACGACAATCCAGTACTAAACCCAGCAAATATCGACAGAGGAGCAAATCACCTAGCAGAAGGGCAAACACCAGAATACCTCGCAACCAGGGAAAAAATTCGACTATCAGTCGACGAATGGAGGATAATAAGAGAAGCCGTAGAACACGGCACGCCAATACCATCAAATTCTAGCAAAGACATGCTTTTGGGGTATCACTACGCCCTAAGGCAGCAAGCCAAGCAATTAGCAAAGGAGAAAATAGAGATACAAAGAAGAAAAGATTCAGCCATTGCAGCTAGCGAAGCTGCTCGAAAAGCACGAAGCGATGCATCATACAGCAACGCAAGGAAAAATCGTCGACATGGTTCAAGGTACGATAACCTCGAGTACTCCGACAGGCAAAGTATTTCTAAAAACCTTGATTCGTCCTTCCTATCGGTCGACGAGCAGGGAAACATCCTGCCGAAAACTCCTGAAGCAGCACTAGTGGCAGCACAAGCATATCTACTTACAACTCGACCAAGTCCAGGAGATCCTAGAGAACATATGCATAGAGCAGCACTGAACGGACTCAACATGGTGGGCCACAAGCTATCAGCAAAAGGAGAAGAAGCATATCATCACAAGGAAGTGCACAAAGCAAGGTCACCTCGCCGTCACAATAGTCCTCGGCGCAGAAGCAGCAAGCACCGATCTCGATCGCCATCACCAAAACAGCATGGTGGAACCCGGAGATCGCGATCCCCAAATGAAAAACGCGACTATGAAGACGACGAAAAAGAGATGGGGGCATCGTGCTTTACCCGCAGGGTTCGCACCACTCCAGTTCCCAAAGGATTCAAACTACCTCATGATCAGCAAAAATACGACGGATCACAGGAACCACAATCATGGCTCGCAGATTACTTACAAGCAGTTCAAATATTAGGAGGAACCAAAGAAACAGCAATGCAAAGTTTGCAACTACACCTCACCGGCGCAGCAAGGTCATGGTTGAGCAAACTAGAGAAAGAATCTATTGGAAGCTGGGAAGACCTCACAAAGCAATTTACAAGCAACTTTAGGTCGACATACAAACGACCAGCATCAATAGAAGAAGTCAAAGCATGTGTGCAACAACGCGACGAAACATTACGGGCATACATCCAAAGATGGAGCCTCATCAAAAATTCAGCAGTCGAAGTCTCAGATGAAAGAGCAATAGATGCGTTCATCATTGGATTAAGACGAAGAGACCTAGTCGAGGAGATGGGTAGAATCAAGCCGAAAACAGTGTCAGACCTCATGGACACAGCAAACAGATTCGCAGATGGAGAAGATGCGTGCAACAACAAGAGGACGCGATCTCCAGAAGACGATAGAAGAAATAGATATGGAAATCAAAGGAGACGGTCCAGAAATTTCGACAACTATGGCCCTCATAGCCAAGTCGCCGCAGGATACAAAGACAACAGCTACCAAGGAAGTGATCGAAGAAGTTCAGGATATCGAAGTTACGGAAAAGAGGACTATAAAAAATTCCCAGTAAGAGAATCCAGAGAATACAACCCCTCGCCAGAAGACATGCTGAACGGACCTTGTCATATACACTCAGCGTTCGTCGATGGGAAGCGAGTATCAAGGCATGCAATGAAAGATTGCGCAACATTCCTAAAACTTCAAGAGGCGGCACTAAACAAGCAAATCGAAGCAAGGCGACAAGGATTCGAAGGAAGCAACAACCCTCCGGCAAAGCAGCAAGGAAACAATGGAGCTCCTCAGGGACAAGACCAGCAAAACCAGGGACACGACGACGACGAAGGGTACGTTCCATCAAAAGGACACATCACAGCAATGATACAACCTGTACCCAAGTCGAACAAAGAAGAGAAGAGCATAACTCGACAAGTCAACCTAGCAGTCATCTCACCTCCAGCTACAACGGAGTATCTGCACTGGTCAGAACAACCAATAGAGTTCAACAGAGAAGATCACCCTATAACAGTACCTCGGCCGGGAAACGCGCCTTTGGTACTCAAAGCTCAAATCGGCGCGTATGATGTCGACAGAATATTCATGGATGCAGGGAGTGGAATTAACCTAATATACGCAAAAACACTCCGAGCAATGCATATATCACTAGAGTTCCTGAAGCCAACAGATTGTTCCTTCCATGGAATCGTGCCAGGAAGTGCCAATTACCCATTGGGTCGAATAGCACTCAACGTTTGCTTCGGCAACCGACAAAACTACAGAAGAGAAAAGCTAGATTTTGAAGTCATGGACTGGCCATCTCAATATCACGCGATCCTCGGGCGACCCGTGTTTTCGCGATTCATGGCAGTGCCTCACTATACATATTTGGTACTTAAAATGCCAGGACCAAGAGGAATAATTACAGTGAAAGGAAGTTTTGAAGTTTCAGATCTCTGCGACAGGGAGTTCCACAAGATGGCGCAAAATTTTGGCGTAATAGCCAACCATGCAGAAAAGGCAAAAAGCGCGACTACAGAGGGCGTCAAGCTACTCGAAGGACGCGTCGCGGAGCCCGAAACGAAGAAACCACGAGTAGGAGCATCAGGAGAAGACATAGACGCAGAGGAAAAAGGGAAAGCCATGACGGCATAAGCATCATAAGACAATAGAGTAAAGTAGAAAAATAAGGCTGTAAAAGCCACGAGTGATACCAGGGGCAATGCCCTCTAGATCCAGAACACAGGTCACAGGCCGGATCTCTTGGGTCACCCCATGTATCTTACATCACAAGTATAATAAAGACGAAACGTTCCTCATATTCGAGTTTACGAGTCTTTCGAAGGAAGAAATGCGGTAAACGCACAAAAACGCTTTGAGGACAAACTTTTTTCGACATGCAAGTCGCAAAATAAGACACTCTCGCGTTAAAAAAATATTACAATAACGGGTTATCAGAATCATCTACGCCTAAAGGATCTAAATAATGGTACTCACGGAAAAACGCAGCATCCGCTTCGAGAAGCCTAGCTACGAGCCTTCGAGCAGGTTGCAGTGTGTTCTCCATATGTACCCGAAGGCTAGCCCCACCTGGAGCCAAACTTAGAGACATTGTGCTATAATTCAGCCTGGGATGCCACTTGCGTATCCACCCGAGAGCAAAATTGGCACCTGCCACTAAGTTCAGTTCTATCAATCTATGAATACGATGGCTGGATCTGAAAACATCAAGAAGAAGCGGGAAAGTCGCAGGCAAAGGATTGCGGGGAAGCATAACAGAGTGCATAGTTGTAAGAGCCCGTCGGCAACCATCAACTGACTCGCCAATATGCTGGGCACGATCCTGAAGCAGTACAATGGCATTCCGGCGTCGAGAATCAGACCACAAAGTCTCAAAGCCAGCCGACATTTTCTCCAAAGCCGCATTTCGCTCAGCAACCCGACGGTCCTCGGCAGCGAAATCCAAACAAGTGCCTATCGCGGCAAAAGGTGTCACAAAAACAGCAGGGGACAATCAGGGAACAAAGGAGTCGAAAGAAAACTTACATCGTAACATCTCGCAGGCAGACTCGACAATGCCAAGGATAAAAGATTCGCATTCTTCATTATGAACAATCTTAGCTGTCAAGCTGGAGACCTTTTCGTCTAGTGAAGATATTTGCTTCATATAACCACTGGCTTTGCTAGCTTTGTCAATAGCCATCTGTGCTTGACGCTTGGCTAAAGTCAGGCGAGCCTCAAGATCGGAAACTCTGGAAGAGTACTCTGCGCATCGGCTGCATCGACTAGGAGTCGACGAAATCTGAGAACCGAACACACGGGTAGAAGAAGGAGCAGGACCGTGAGTCAAAGGATCATTGACGCGCATCGACTGCAAGCCAAAAGGGGAAAGAAAGGAGAAACATTTCAGAGAGACAGCATAATACTTCATACGCCAGAAATATATTTACATAAGTGCAAAACCCTATGACTAAGGTTCTCGGGTTGCACTCAACTAAAGTTTTTGCATCCAAAAGGAGAAAACTAAAAGCTACAAAGAAAGCCGAGTCTACGCGACCTCAGCATTGTGTTCCGTGGCAGAAGAGGGCACGGCAACTTCCTCGCCGGAAGTCGACGGTGGCACTGGATTTTCCATTGCTGGAGATGGTGCGGCAGGCACCGCAGAAGCTGCCGAAGGAGAAATAGTTGTCAACAACGTAGGTGCCAACTTCTTCGCCTTCTCGAAAAAAGCCTTCATCTCATCACGGGTGCGGCCATGAGGGGAGCTAACCCTCTCCCAGTCGAAATTCGTACCGTGCGCAAGAGAAAGTGCAATAGCACCCTCGGCGCCACGATTAATTGAAAGTCCTTTCAGCTGAAGAGTGGGGTCTTCAGTTGTATCGAAGGTCTTGGCAAGATCGCTCAAGTTGTCCTTCGGGACCGCTGACCTTTTCTTCGGCCACAACCCGACAAATAGTCGTGAAAGAACGCGGCTAACTAACTCGAAAGTTTCCTGGATAGATATCCAGTTTTCCTCGAGTAAGTTCACCGCAGTCATCAGAGGGTCACCGTCCGGTTGCAGGGCCGATGGAGATACCCCAGTAAAACCTGCACGACACAAAGAAGGTAGAAAAGAAAACAAGGAGGAAGATGTCAGCACATGCAACAGTGCAACAGAAGTCGAAAATAGGAGACAAGGCGAAACACTTACTTTCAGCAGTAGTGGACATTGTGTGGAGACGCTCCGCCACGGCTTGCTCTCGCTGGGCATGATCCTTGTTGGCATCAGCTAAAGCTTTTTCAGCTTTCTTCGCCTTACCAAGCGCAGATTTCTGCGACTTCTCAGCGTTTGCCTTGGCAGTGGCCGCAGCATCGTAAGCTTTCTGAGAAGCACGGAGCTCCGCTTCCAGCGACGCAATCCGGGCATTGGCTGTTGCTAAAGCAGCTACAAAAGAGGACGACAGGGAGTCAGATAAATAGCAAAGGATAAAGCACAGAAGAAAAGTAATGACTGGACGTCAAAATTGTACCTTCGGAACCTTTCGCAACCTTTAGGTACTCAGCACATTCAGTGCCCAGGGCGATGAATCTCTTCAATAATGCCTGAGAAAAGGAGTGTGTAAGAGCAGAAGTGTATGAAAGGAAAGCAAGTAAAAAAGAATTGCTCACATCGTCAGAAGAAACCGTAGATGCATGGGCCTCCAGAGAAACGTCGGTTTCTTTGGCCTTCTTTGAGCGTTTGGGGTATCGGGCTTGAGGAACCTTCTTCACAGAAGACCTGGTAGCCCTTGGCGCAACATCTGGCTCAATAGGCTCATCAGTGGCCGCAGGAGAAGTCGGGGGAGCAGCTGTCGCATATGTTGGTGGCTCTTCATCATCACTGCATGAAGAATATAAATTATGGAAACAAGGCAAGAACAATGCAATTGAAGAACTCGAATACAATACTTACGATGCTAGCATGTCAAAGTACTCCATATCTTCTGCAAGAACGGGGGCTTTGCCAGCCGCTGCAGAACTCGATGAAGCGATTTCGTCGACACGCTTCCTTTTCTTGTCGACACCAACATCTTCAGCAAGTGCAGGAGGAGGCGATGTCGACGAGCTAGTTTCCTCTTCTGATTCTTCGACATCATCTCCGTCCTGACTTTCGTCAGCTTCGGGGGCTTCAGATGCAGGAGAGGCTAGATCAGCTGGTAGGGGCCCTGCCTCTGGAAGAGGAGGACGAGAAACAAGGAATTGGTGACCCTGCATATAAATAAGTCAGCAGAGTGCAAAGGCACAGAATAACGCAAATCGAACCAAGCAAAGTTTGACAATAAGTGAACGCGAAGATACATACCTCAGGCAGAGGGTGCACGGAGTCGAAAAAATCAGCGGTTAAATCCGCAACTGCATGTTCTTTGGTGAGCTTGGTGAGATTCCTGACTCGCTTGTCGACATCTTCTTTCGATATCAAATCTTCAGATATGCGGGTAGGATCTTCCAAGCCGGAGTAATTCCAAAGTTTGGTAAGGCGGTGTTGTAGGGGTTGAACTCGACGTTGAATAAAAAACGCCATGAGTTGCATACCCGACAGAGCACCTCCTTGACCTCCTTTTAAAGCCTTGATGCGGGAAAGAAGAGGAAGAATTTCTTCTACTTCTGCATCTGAGGGGAGCATATCCCACGATGCCAATTTCTTTACCTCCTGGGAAGCGTCAAAGGGAGGAAGGCCGTATTCATCTTCAGGAGAGGATTTGCGGTCCTTGATATAGAACCACTTTGTCCTCCACCCTTGGACAGATGCGGCCATGGAAAATTCAAGGTATTGCGCCTCAGGGCGCACAGAAACGACGGCTCCACCCAGTTCGGGTTTCCTAGCCAAAGCAACGTTGGGGCGGAGCCGAAAGATTGACCTCCAAAGAAGGAAGTGGGGCTCAATGCCCAAGAATGACTCGCAGAGGGTCACGAAACAGGCAATGTGCAGAAGGGAATTCGGTGTGAGTTGGTGGAGCTGCACACCGTAGACAAATAGAAGCCCACGGAGAAACTCGTGGGCAGGAAGAGAGAAACCGCGGAGGAGGAAAGCAAGAAACATTACCCGATACCCGCTCGGGGGCTTCGGGATCCGCTCAGTACTGGGAAATTTGATGGAATCCTGGGCGGCGATGAGGCCGTCCGCCCTGGCCTTCTCCACCTCCTTCTTTGTGATGGCGGAGCGCACCCAGTTGGTGGCAGAAGTCTTGGCCATGGTGCTCTTGGTGGCCAGGTGTTTCACGCGCATCCAGTACGAAGTGCGCTCGGGGGCTATGCACGAGAGGAGGGGACAGAGGAGATCAGCAATGGAGGCGGCGGAGGGAACGAGCTGGTAAACAGTAAAAATCCCCCATTACACCCCTTATATATCTTCTGGGAGAAGGAGTGGGCTGAGACGTGGCGCAAAGAGTGGAAACGGCAGCCCACTAACGGTCAAAAAATGGAGAAATTTACAGTACTGCCCATGCAACGGTTCGGAATGGTACAGAGTGACGTGTTCCTTGACGTCATAAAGAATATGATATAAGAAAGAGGAAAAGATGGCGCCGACAAGTGCAAAATAGGTGCACAAGACTGTATACGAAGGAGTTTCGATTATAGCCATGGGGGCTACTATTTTCAAGAATGATAAATACAAACTTCTCTCTGAAGTGGTGGATTAGTATTTGACGACAAGTTGTCCTTAAGGTATCTCGAAGTTGAAGTATCTCGAAGATGACGTATCTGGAAGTTAAAATATCTCGAGTTGAAAAATGATGGACTACATTACATTTTTGAGCCTATACTCGAAAAAAGCCTTTTTCGACTATAGCCTCGGGGGCTACTCCCATCGGGAGCGCTGAGCGCGCACCCGACGATATTTCTTGGCAAAGTATTATAATTGAAGAAGTGCAGGAGTGTTACTCCCATCGGGAGCGAGCTTTATGGTTGAAGAAACCCGAATATTTTCAGTCAAAATTTGACTGCGACATGAGATTCTCGAGTTGCGTTATCGCAACACAACTCGAATGCCGTGACTTATCACGAAGGTAAGACCCCGGGATCCGTCCTGTGTGGCCTGGTATACGCACATGGATGCGCTCTGCTGGTATGTATCCGTGTCTACGACGCGAAGAAAATCCTGGTGGACGCACTGGGTACCCTGAGAACCACTGGGATTCATTCTTTGTAAGTCCTAAATGCGGCAAAAGAGTGGGTTTGACCGGTATCCCGAATTCAAGTCCAAGGGGATTGAATTTGAAGTAGGTGACAAGTATCTGTTCCGGCAGTTAACTGACCTCTTGATCCGTCAGAGTTGTCAGGCTTGTTCATCAAGACCCCTTGCGAACAAATTATCATAAATATAAGTCGAAAGACCAAGTCGAAGATTTGAAGATAAGAAGAAGTCGAAGAATTGATCAAGTCGAAGATTTGAAGATTAGAGATTCAACCCGAATCTACAATTCTGGTAGAATCTCAGGGGCTACTGACAAGGGTATAGCTAATAGAGCCCGTTAGTTGAGTACCCCTAAGGCCCGTATAGCTAGGCCCAATTGTAATGATAGTCGAATACGAGTCTTTACCGTATGTCGATATTGTAATCTGTATCGGACCCTACCCGATCCTCGAGACCTGGTCACCTATATATAGGGGTCAGGAGGGGACGGTGTAGGTCAGATTGAAAGCAAGCCAGGTTGAACACCCAAGTTTACTTCGACACACACTATTTCGACTAACTTTACCTTCGAGTTCATCCGACGCCCTATCTCCCCGATCCTAAGTCCTTCATCTAGGACATTTGTCGAGTTAACCCTCGTCACTCGGTGTACCATTCGGAATAATTTACCATCATGTTGTCGAGTAGCTTTGATGCGGCGCCCAAGGTAAGGGACATAAAAGTGCCTCCAGCAGCTGAATCAAGTAGGTTCCTTGAAGAAAAATTCAGTCCTGCATAAAAAGTTTGGATAATCATCCAAGTAGTCAGTCCATGAGTTGGACAATTCTTTATCATAGATTTCATTCTTTCCCAAGCTTGAGCAACATGTTCATTATCAAACTGAGTAAACTTCATAATATTGCTACGCAAGGATATAATCTTAGCAGGAGGATAGTATCTACCAATAAAAGCATCCTTACACTTAGCCCATGAATCAATACTATTTTTAGTCAAAGATAGCAACCAATCTTTAGCTTTTCCTCTCAAAGAAAAAGGAAACAACTTGAGCTTAATAATATCACTATCAACATCCTTATATTTCTGCATCTCACATAGCTCAACAAAATTGTTGAGATGAGCTGCAGCATCTTCAGTACTAGCACCAGAAAATTGCTCTTTCATAACAAGGTTCAACAAAGCAGGCTTAATCTCATAAAAGTTTGCAGCAGGAGCAGGTGGCTTAATAGGAGTGCAGATAAAATCACTATTGTTTGTGCTAGTAAAGTCACACAACTTGGTGTTTTCAGGATTGGCCATTTCAGCAAAACGAAAGTAAACAAGTAAAAACAACTACCAAGGATTCTAATTTTTTTGGGTTTTTGATATAAAGCAATGCAGGTAAAATAAATAAAGTAAAGCAAAACAATAAAACAAAGTAAAGGATGTGTGTGCGAAAAACTCCCCTCGCAGAAGTCTTCTCTTCCTCCCCGACAACGGCGCCAGAAAAGAAACTGCTGCGTGGTTGACATGGGAGCAGATTGTCCTTGTGCGTGGTGAATAACCAGCCCGTTGGGAACCCCAAGAGGAAGGTATGATGAGTATAGCAGCTAGTTTTCCCTCAGTTTAAGAAACCAAGGTTTATCGATCAGGAGAGGAGAGACAAACGACTGAAGGTGATGCGGAACCTGCACACACAACCAAGTACTTTGTTCCCAACTTGCGATGAGGTTGTCAATCTCACCGGTTTGCTTGAAACAAAGATTATGAGCGTATCGAGTGGAAAACAATATAGTATGCGAGTAAAGTAAACAGGTGATAGCAATATGATGGAAATAGGACCGGGGTCCACAGTTCACTAGTGGTGTCTCTCCATAAGATAAATAACACATGCTGGGTAAACAAATTACAGTTGGGCAATTGATAGAATAAAGATAAACGTGATATGTCAAGAAGATCACTATGAGATTTACTCTGGGCATTACAACAAAATACATAGACCGCCATCCAACTGCATCTATGACTAATAATCCACTTGTGGTGAATCAATCCGAGAACTCCACAAGTATTAAGTTGCGAACAACAGATAATTGCATTAAGCAAAGTGTGTAATGTAAACAAAGCATATGCCCTTGAGCATATGAATGTTGTTTTCTCCCTAGTAGCAACAACACATCTACCACCTTAGAGGTTTCTGTCACTCCCCCAGGTGAAATAGAGGCATGAACCCACTATCGAGCATAAATACCCCCTCTTGGAGTCACTAGCAACTACTCGGCCAAGATAGCTACTAACAATGGAGAGCATGCAAGATCATAAACAACATAGAGATAACAAAGATATAATTCAGTACAGCAACTTAATCATAAACACCAATATTCATCGGATCCCAACAAACCAAACATGTAGAATTACATAACGGTGATCTCAATCATGTAGGGCAGCTCATGAGATCTAAACATGAAGCACATGGTGGAGGAGACAACCATCTAGCTACTGCTATGGACCCATAGTCCAAGGTAGACTACTCACTCATCGCTCCGGAGGCAAGCATGGCGATGAAGAAGACCTCCGGTGGCGATTCCCCTCTCCGGCAGGGTGCCGGGAAGAGCTTCTGGACCCTCCCGATCTTCGGGTCGACGGTGGCGGCGGATCGCGATGTGTTCTGGAAATCTGATCGGGTACTTAGGTTTTTTCCGTCGGGGGGTCTTTATAGGCGAAGGGGCGATGTCAGAGGAGGAGTCAGGCGCCCTCACGCGTGTCCCGCGCGGCCAGGGGCCTGGCCGCGCCACCCCTGCGTGTGGGGCCCTGGTGGCTCCCCTCCGACTCTTCTTCGGATCTCTGGAAGCTTCCGGGTAAAATAAGACTTCAGGAACTTGTTTCGTCCAATTCCGAGAATATTTCCTGTGTATCACTTCTGAAACACAAAAATAGCATAAAACAGGAAACTGGCACTGTGGCAACTCGTTAATAGGTTAGTTCCGGAAAATGCATAAAAGTGCCACGAAGTGTAACGAAACAATAGGCAAATGGTGTGAAAACAAGCATGGAGCATCAAAAATTATAGATACGTTGGAGACGTATCACTGCCGTGCCCCCCCCGGAGGATCTTCACAGCCGGCGATCTCATGGGATGAGAAATCTCCGGCGCCCACGTAGTGGTATGCGTCGCAATCGACGCAGTATGCGGTGGTCGGGGATGGAGGTGGATCTTCAAAATCATTCGACCCGACTGATGGGGTCGAAGTTTTCAGGTTCGGTTCCTCCTCCAATGGTGCTAGTAGCGCGCTTGTCGAGGGTTTGCTCCCGACGGCTGGTGGTGTTGTCGTTTCGGCCACGAGCGGGGCCGAATCGCCGATGGAGAGCAGTTCCATCGCCCCGTTACTGTCCACGTGGAAGTTGAACAGTCCGAAGGCCATATCATAGCCTCCGGGCGCTGTTCCTGTCGTGCCTGAGGTGGGGTCGATGACGTTCGCCACCGAAGTGAGGTTGGCGGTGCTTGGCGAAACACTGCCGATGATGGTCGAGTCGACGGCGTCGACCTCCAGTTCTTCCGGGTTGATGTCGACGGCGGCCGGCACAGCGATGCCGATGATGGTGTCGATGTCAATCTTGGTGGTGGTGTCGACGTTGGTCGGCGCAGCGATGCCGATGACGGTGTCGATGTCAATCTTGGCGGTGGTGTCGATGTTGGTCGGCGCAGCGATGCCGATGACGGTGTCGATGTCGATCTTGGCGGTGGTTGGTGATGGAGCCGGCGAATCCGTAGATCCAGATCCCGTCGTCGCCACGGTCGGCGCCAATTGACGAGGTTTATCCCCGGCAATGCCCATGTTTAAGGGCTTTCGATCTATGGAGCGCATTGAGAACCTGGCGAACTCGATGACTGTCAGACGAAAGCAGAGGAACACGGGAGTTTACCCAGGTTCGGCCCCCTTGGAAGGTAAAAGGCCTACGTCCTGCTTGTCTGACTTTGTATTGATGGGGTGGCTTTGATGGATGAGTTACAATGGCGGCGTAGATTGGATCTAGCCGAGACAGAGGGCTCTAGGTTATCGAGCGCTCCGGCGTGAGGTGGGTGAAAGTGAATCTAAAACCTTCGAGACCTCCCTCCCAGCCTTTTATATGCTAAGGCTGGGTCTCAGGATTGCTCTCCAAGTTAATTACATGTCGGATCAGCTAGAGAAAACCCTAAACGAGTCATATTCGACCAAGTCTCCTCTTCGAGTCTCTATCTTGCACGTCAAGTCAAGTCCTTGGGCCGCGCCAGGCTTCCATCTTCATGGGCTTCAAGATTCTTTCGACGGCATCCTTCCTGGACCGAAAAGCCAGGTAGGCAAAAATCGAGGGCCCATTTGTCATTCCTTCGTCAGATGGAGTACCATATTATGGAACAAACTGATACTACTATGTAATTTTTACCTATGGACTTTTTCATATGCAATTGCGGGTTTGTGTGCAATGGCCCATGGATGTGTAATTGTGCGCAATTTTTAAATTTTTATGTAATCTTTTTTATTTAATATTATTCATATTTAACTTGAATTGGGCTTGTAGTTTTTTCTTTTTGCTTGTTTTGGGCTTCTAAGGCAAAGAAAAGAGGAGTCTGATCTGATCCACTGGTCTCACGCGTCGGATTTTTTCTAGTGTGGGGTTATTTTGCTCAATGAAACAATTTTTTTACTTGCCTTGGCTTCACTGAAACAATTGACAAATTAGATATGTGTCGCGTGGACGAGGTGGGGTATCCGGGGCAAATCTCACTGGGAACGCTCAACAACCTCCGTAATATTATTGAAAAAAGATACACCTCTGTTTTTAAATAAAAAACATCCTAGCGGTATAATTTAAACTGTGAGAATATCTTATATTTAGTACGGGTATATAGAAAAATATTTTGCTAGCACACATATGATCTGTAATCAAGCATTTTGGTGAACTGTCGGAGAAAATAGGCATGGCCAGCCTGGTCGTAACCAAATCCTGTTAATCTCCTCTATACTAAAAGCACAATATGGAATTCTAAAATAGAGATACTACGTTAATCCACATGTACTAAATTAATTTGAAGCATAGATCTATATTATAACGGTTAAGATTTAATGTCACGAAAAGTTACGTAATGTATATGTATGTACAACATGTCACGTTCCGTGGAGTTTTTAATAGCTATTTATGTTACGTAAAATTTGCCACGTAAACATACCACAACGAAAAGGAAAAATGTGAATCCATTGATTGTACAATACACGTGCAACAAAAAAAGGTGGAAAACAAATTTAAATAGGATACTATCTCTATAAACGTACAACACTTTTTTTTGTGAGGAAACGTACGACAATCTTACTCTCTAAGGCTGGTCGGCTAATCAGTCATTAAAAAAACTCCAAAACTGAGTGACATGTAACTGAATCTAAAGATAAAACAATTAGTGATAATTAATCTTTTAAAGCAAATCCATATACCACAAGGCGACAGCCTGCTAGGAAAATTATATATGAGAGGCTCTAAAATTAGACTGATTTGTACATAAATATATACCAATATCACTTAACATATGCTTCCTCCGTCCCAAATTATGTTGTATATGAGAGGCTCTAAAATTAGACTGATTTATACGTAAATATATACCAATATCACTTAACATATACTTCCTCCGTCCCAAATTATGTTGTGTATAATTTTTATCAAAGTCAAACTTTATTCAGTTTTATCAAGTATATATGGACAGCAAATCCATCTACCACATGGCGGCAGCCTGCTAGGAAAATTATATATGAGAGGTCCTAAAATTAGACTGATATATACACATATATATATATATAGCCCAGCTATTCTATAACCGGTTGTAGATTAAGGATCTACAACCAGTTTTGAACTTTCATGGTAAACACGGTTGAACTTCTCGCTGTTG